>CM061049.1:42274065-42924448 GCA_030762985.1 Adelphocoris suturalis
CTTGATGTCCTTGGCAGGTTTCTTATTCAACTTCTACGGATTATGAATGTTACATTGAGGATCGGAAATAATAAACACTAAATCCAAACTAAATCAAACTAAACAAAATCACTAAAACTAAATCAAAAGATCTAAAATCCATTTTTACTTCTCCACTAAATCTAAACCAAAATCCAATTCATTTTCAGGGAATGGGCGGGCTACCGTGTAGACGGTCCCCTGTAAGTTTCATCATTTCTAACTCAATGCTTCACTCTACGCATACGCAAAAGTAAATTCTACCAAGCATCATTTTTTCACGCCCTGGTCGTTCGATCTCGCTCAAATTTGCATGATAGTTGGAGAATGACGATTTAAGCATCTCTTATCAATTTCAACATGACTGTATGCCAATGAGAAATCCCTGTAACAAGCTTATTTTCCACTGTTTTCATCCGATTTGGAAGAAATTTTCAGGGAATGAGTGGATGGGCTAGGGTGTAGATGATCCCTTATCAGTTTTATTGTTGCCGAATCAATACTTCACTCTACGCACGCGCTAAAGTATATCCCATTATGCTCCTTTTTTCACACCCTAGTCGTTTGTTTTCGTTCAAGTTTGGATGATAGTTGGGAGATGATTCGATTACCTCATATCAATTTCAACATGATTATATCATTAATAGCTACTGCGCAACCGGCAATGTGATATACGGGTAAAGACCTTACTTTCGACAGTATTCATCCGATTTTGACGAAATGGTCAGTGAATACGCGGTTTAGGTTGTAGATGGCCCCGTACCTATTTCATTGTTCCAACTAATCAATTCATTGTGCGTATGCGCGAGCGTAAATTATATTATCATTTTTTCGTTTCTTAATTGACCGATTCTGACGTTTCACGCGACTTCTTGATTTACTCTTTTCCGCTATGGATTTTTTCAAGATCATTTAAAACTTTCCAATGATTTATGCATTCATGATACTTGAACGAGGAAGCTATGAGCCACACCCAACTTGGCAGACGTTTTTGAAATTTGACCAAGTTAATGAGCTCAAAAAATTCTCAAATTTCGATCGAAATGCTCGACATTAGGATAGTTCGGGTAGTCATGTCATGGCTTGGAACTCTTGCATGCTAAAATCATGAAAAAGCGATTACAGTTTGATCGTATAGTCATTCTGTACGACTGTAACTTTCACTCTTAGCTCTCATTTTATTAGGTAGGTACTCTGTTTCATTTGGTTGTGCAACGTTTGTCTCAATACTAATCAATTAGGATTCGTTGCTACGAGTAGAGGTACCTCCTAGTCTAAAATAACGGTGCAGAGTTATTTTCGTCGATGCGTGTTCAATTTCTCTCGGGACATTACGTAGCGGCGTAGGTACCTACCGAGTCAAACATCATTTTTCACCATCAACGCCTCACTAGTGATTCCCTCGGCAAAAAGGAGGGTAAGTCGTGACTGCGGTCGTCGTACCTCCTCGCTCTCTCTCTCTCTCTCTCTCTCTCTCTCTCTCTCTCTCTCTCTCTCTCTCTCTCTCTCTCTCTCTCTCTCTCTCTATATATATATATATATATATATATATATATATATCGGAGGGGGATGTAGAATTTTCGATAGGTCGTGCCCCGGAGCCGAAAAAGTGGGCCAAAGCTGTTAGTAGAGAGCGAACCAGAGGAGGCCGATTTGTCGAGAAGGAGTGCATGACCTCGGGACCAAACATGAAAACCGCAAATGCGTAGTCGTAAAACTGGCGGGGGAAGTCGGGTTTTCTAGATGGGACGGAGTTAAAGTAAAACACTCGAGATTACCTGAGAGCAACATGAAAATAATTCAATCACTAAATTCAAACACATGAAACATAATAGCATCCCACCTAGACTCTATGGCTTGGTTAAGACACCGAAGGAAGGTAACCCACTTATTCCTGTAGTTAGCTTTAGTACCTAATATCTTGTAAACATCCTTAAACGTCTATTCACTGAAACTTACAATATTAAAGATTCATTTACATTTTATTCTTCGATTAAGGAAAAAACAGTTCTAACTAGCTTTGTTCTAGCATGCCTTGACATCAAGTCACTTTTCACTAACATTCCACTATCTTTACTAAAATCCATTATTCAGAACAATTGGGGTGTCCTTTCTATGTAGTCTCACAAAAATGACCAAGAATAATTTCTTACAGCTGCTTGAAATGTGTGTAAACCAAGGATACTTGCAATACCAAGATAAAACTCATGAAATTATAGATGGAGTTGCCATGGGTAGTCCGATAGCCCCAATACTAGCTGACTTGGTAATGAACAACTTACTAGATACTGTAATCCGTCGACTCCCATTTCAACTACCGTTTATATACAAATAAGTTGTTGATCTATATCTTGTGATTCCCAGTGACTCACAAAACGTTGTAATTGACATTTTCAATGGGTACCATTCCAAACTACAGTTCACTAATTGAACTAGAACAAAATTTAAAACTCCCTTTTTTGAACACACTCTGTTGATTGGTGGAGAAAACCTTTGAAAAGTGATAGATATCTAAACTATAAATCTCATCACCCTCTTAGTCAAAAAATTAACTAAGCACTCAATTGCACAGTAATAACCAGAAACTTGATTTGCAGTAATAAAGTTTAGTAAGTCAAAATAAAGTTTAATTTGAAATTTGTTTCAATTTTAATAAAAAAAATAAAAAAATAAATAAAGTTTAATTTGGCTGGAATATTACTTGAAACATAATTTTCAGTGCTTCTAACCAAATGCTAGACATGGGAAGGGATGACGAATGCCCCACCAAGTAAGGGGAGTGCCCCATCAATTAACTTCTTTTCGATGGAAGAGGGCAACTGTAGGAATTTTGTAAGGAAATCAGGGGCTTCACAGGACGGCGAAGAAGCTTCTTGCGAGTTATACCTATTCGTCGATTTGTTCATTGCAGGTGGTTTAAAGGGTTCTTTGAAAACTCCGATCGGTGAGCTGTTCTATTTTCCAGAGAATGCCAATTTATGATAGAAAAGATCGGGTTTGTCTCTCATTATTTTAAGAACTCGGATGGGTCTTGTAAGCGTTGGACATGTACTGAAGAAATGGTCAATCCATGTGACAAACTCGAAATTTTGGTCTCCAAAGTCTATTATTGTTATTTATCCACAGAATAATTTTTATTCTGTCCGTTGCATCAATCGCAAAAATATAACCTGTTGAACGCAGAAGGTTATTCCTACTTACGCAGGTTATGTGGAGTTTAATTGATTTTCCCCAGCACAACAATCTTTGGCTCGCATTTCAAGGGGATGTCAATGATTCTTCCTTCGTGGAGCTAGACCATCAGAAGTACTCTTGGAACACCAAAAGATGGCGTTGTATGTTCCATTCCAACCAAAAGTGGACATTAATCCCCCCCCCCCATACCCTTCATATAAATATATTAATATCTATATGTGCATAAAGTGAGGAAAGAAGGTAGGTTTGATTTGGAGCAAGGTGCAGCGATGACAAGAGTGTAGATGCTACACTACACGATGTTACACTAGATGCGATGCTGCTGTAGATGGATGGTTCACTCGAGTCTGCTTGCCCTAATATTTCGGGCTATGCCTAATGCCAGACAGTGATATTTCCGTTATATTTGTACTAACTTTGTAAATTGTTGTTTATTTATGAAATACATCACCCCCCCTCTCTCTCTCTATCTCTCTATCTCTCTCTCTCTCTATACACTTGTACCCCTGCTTCTACGTGCCCCTCGACCGCCAACGGTCGATAAGGTATTCAGGTCAGCCTCGAGTTAACATCTCAGTTTATTAAGGAAACCGCAAAAATACGTTACAGAAGTTTAGGACACTTCTGTTGTTTTGAAAAAGGAGCAAAATATCAACAACATGCTGTGAAAACTATCTGAGCTTGTGAAAACAGCTGTAACCACAGGACAACCTCCAAGTTCGGGATTTTAGTTTGTGTGGACCTCGATAGTGACCGGTAACTGTTTGAGCATTTTTGAAAGCTTCCTCGAAAATTACTGTGACAGGCATTCTCCTCAGATATTCTCCTCCACAGCTGTTCAAATATCTCTTCAACTAGAAAAAATTGAAATAACTTTGTTCCCGCTAGGGACGTGGTCAAGAACGAACGTTTATTCGATTTTAATTTATATTTGTTTAAGAAAACAGAATGTAATTTGAACTCAGCACGTTGAAGCAAGAGCGCACGACAATAATCATCAATCAAAAATTCACTTCTTCAGTTCATTCACCTGATTCAATAATTTATTTAGTGCAGTCTCTTAGTGACCGGAGGGCGCTGTTACCTACTTAACGTCATGCTCGAGGTGAGACATTGGCGCGCGACCAAACATACTTTATGTTTATGGAATTGATGTAAGAAAATACAATTAATATGTTTACCTCTCATCCGAGTGTAGAATCTCTGAGAATAACTTTTTTTTTCATTCCTTGTCATTCAAACTCTTCAACTGACAGCTACAAAATGAGTCTCAACATCCCTTCCCGGCGGTCTCTTTTAAGCTGTTGCTCCCTCCGACGTTTCTCATACGTTTCTAGTTGAACTGGATCGTATCAAAAATAATAAAGTGGGGAAAAAACCTGCCACTTGATTTCGCCAACGGTTTGGCGGTACGTTTCCGTTATTTAATTTCCGAAAAAAAAAAAAAAAAAAAAATCGAAATCCGCAACACATCTCTGATGTGATTTTTTTAAAATCTCTCCTTCGGCTTAGGATTTATGAAAATCTCTTTCGTTTAGCGTCTGGATGGTCCATTTAGGTTGGATATAATGAGAAAGTTTTGACATTTGGCTCGAAGCTAGCGGCTTCAAAGCGGAAGGCCGTGAAATCGGTTCCTCGCTTAAAATTGCCTTTCGGTGACCTCAAAATTATGTATCCGAGGCTCCGCAAAAACCCACGGTTTGTCTTAGATCATCGTTTTAATTCTTTTTTGAATAAGGATCTTGGTTTTGATCCACGGAATAGTCCGTTCCTCTTCCATATTTCTGTGTGCTCAATAATTTGACTGTTCTTTAGTACTTTTAGTTTTAATTAATTTTATAAAAATTATTTTAGGACGCCCCTTCCAAGCTAGGTCGTATAGGCAAGGCTTTGTGAATAGAGAGAAAGCCTATAAGAATTGATGTGGTGAAGTTTAGGGGGCATTATAAGTTTAAAAAAACGCTGTGAATGATTACATGAAGGCTTATTATTTCTATATTAGAAAGCCCTTCTATGCAGATTACTGGCCTATACATAGGTAATAAAAAATCGGTCCATTAGTTTCGGAGTATCACTTGTGTCAACTGATTTAGATTTCGCGCATGCGCAATAGTTATTGCTTAACAAGGTGAAACTCATAGGGCACCTCCTTGAAACCCTCCGAGTTTGAACGAAATCGGTCAGATAGATCGTGAGAAATCAACGTTTTAAGAAATTCACGTTTGCCCATGTGCTAAAGCTATTATTGTTCTAACAGCAATCCAATTTAAAGGCGACCATGTAGGAGCTAAACCCGCACAATCTATGGTGGTTTAGTAACAATCGACACTTGGGGACCACTGAAAGTGATTGGGAGGAAGTTAGACCAGCTGTGTGAGCGAGAAAGCTAACTTCTCCCATATACATCCTAGAGCCGTGAAATTCGGTACACTGCCACTTGGGGACCGCTGAAAGTGATTGGGAAGAAGTTAGATCAGCTGTGTAAGCGATACAGATAAGTTCTCTACAGTACACCCCAGAGCCCTGAAATCTTGTACGCAGCTTCTTAGGGAGCACTGGAAGTGATTGGGAGGAAGTTGGATCAGCTAACTTAAGCGAAATCAGAATAAGCGCAAAAGCTAACTTATCCATTATACATTCTAGTGCCATGAAATTCGGTACACAGTCACTTGCTGGGAACGCTGGAAGTGATTGGGAGGAAGTTAGATCAGCTAACTTAAGCGAAATCAGCTAATCAGCGCAAAAGCTAACTTTTTCATTATACATCCTAGAGCCATAAAATTCGGTATGTACACAATCACTTGCGGGGAACGCTGGAAGTGATTGCGAGGAAGTTACAGCAGCAGGGTAAGCGATAAGTACAGCTGGGGAACTTCTCTCTTGTACAGCCTAGAGTGCTGAAATTTAGTACACAGCCTCTTGGCTGGATCACTGAAAGAGATTTCGAGGAAGTCAGATTAGCTGTGTGATCGATTTTAAATTATTGAAATCTAAATCTTAATCTTGAAACATAAACCTAAAATTTCGAGGGAGATTGGTTTAAAAAATTGTTATAAGAGAGAGTCGTGTACAATATAGACAATTTCGGAAAATACCTATCATTTTTTTAAATTTTGGGAGCCATTGCTGTTGCTATAGAAATGTGTTAAGACACCATTTCCATTATGTTTCCTGAATAAAGAATTAATTTCGTTATTATTTTGTTGCAGATCGACTTGAGGTACCTTCCTGTTGGAGTCTACCGATTAAATATCAGGTAAAGTTACTGTAATATAAGACGAGATTGTTATCATTTGGCCGAATACAGAGCACAGTAGGTAGGTCCAAAAAGTTGCATACGGCCAAAGTTACATTAGATGCTGCTCTTTAGTGGATGTAATTAATGAATTTCTTTTTTATTTTATTAATCAACTTCAAATGAATTTTTTGTAGATCGGCCTAGATAATTATAAGTTGGCAGTAAAGTAGGAACAACTTTGTCCTCAGCCTTATGAGATCTTTTAGTCCTTTTGAAATTTCCGTAGCTCATTTAAACTTACTTGAAAAATTAGTTCTTTCAACCCGCCTGATGAACTTTCCACCAGATTAGTTTCCAGAAGGCGTACAACAGATGAGCTCTTTATGAAAATATCAACACTCATTCGGCGGTTATAGATGGGATCGTGGAGATATCTTATCTTGTAGCGTACACTCGTATCTCCCGACACTCCATCCCGATTGTTATTGGTGCCGAGGTCAACTGTCCGTTTGACTATGATGAATCGCTCCGATATTTTGTATCGCTGCGTCTCTCAATTTTATATTAGACGCGTGAGCTCGTAAACAACTTTCTAACTACACTGAGGTCTCATGCATTTTTCATCGTCTCTAGATATCATAATACAGGTTCCTTTGGTATCTCTTGTGGACAGCACTCAAGCACATCTCAAAGACCATTCATTATTTTCAGGCATTACCAGAGTGAAAATAGTAGTAATCAATTTTCAAAAGAAGTATCAGACCTAATAAACACTATACTAAATAAACGCTTCGATTAGCTTGATCGTAGAGGCATTTGTGCCCTAGGATGATTTGCCTGCTACGCTCAGCCTCAGATAAAACCTCATCTGAGGTTACATCTCGGAATTGGATCGCAGTCAAGTCACAGTTGCTAGTCTTGGGTTACTGAAAGCCATTGGGAGAAAATGTTATGCACATTGCAATGGTCGCGCATTATTCGTAAACCAACTAATAATTTCTTTTGGCTTTGTGACTTATCAGCCTCTTCTCTACGCGTTCAGAATTATCAGATACTTGTAAAAATCATCTCGTTTTTACAAAAACATGATTGTGAATCACGATGACAATATTTAACTTCCTAAAAAGTTTTTCAATCTGAGGCGAAGGTACTGAATCAGAAAAATATTTATTCAACAATAGCAATAATAATAATAAACTATTAACAGTTCGGAGATATCCATTTGCCATGAAACGATCCAGGAAACCCTCTTTTTTATGTCAGTAGGATAGCCGCTGCTCCATCCTCGACGCCGAGACTCCTCACTCTTCTCCTAGTCCCTCGCAGTCGGAGGGACACTGCTCTTATTGTTGAATATTGAATTTTCACTCTTACCCATTCGAGAACCTGGGAGAAGGGCCTTGTCCACTTATCAGACGATTTCTCTGCCATCCTCTTCAGAAATACATCAAATTCTCTATGGAGAACTCCCTCGCAAGACGTGACTAGGGGTGAAAATGAGCCCCTCAAGTCTTCAGCGGCCCTGTCATATTTCAAATGCTTTTCACGGGCTGCTCGTTCAGCAATATCCCCCCAGGACTGAGAAATGTAAGAAGCGGCGTCAGCATTTATGAATCTTACGTCGAAAAACGCCTGCCTCTCGCGATCCCAGACCCCAGGTATTTGGATATCGGCAACAAGTCGTGGTGTTCCATCTACTGATTCTTGAATCACAGGTTCTGTTGCCACGCCAGACCATGCCAAGCTTGCCACTTTCGCACACTCATCTCTCAGCTGGTCATGTCCATGTTTAACTAATCCCCCTTTCTTGCAGTTGAGCATGTGGTTCAGGTCACTGTTTCCTCCGCATCCATCGCAAGTATGTGGGAGATTTTCTGGCTCATGTCCATACCTTAGTGTCAATGCATCTCTAAATTGCAAGGGGGATAAGTCTTGGTTATCTGAGATGCTTGGGAGCACAGTCAACCACTGGGAGCAGTTTCCTCCCACAACTCTCTCTACAGCTCTCTTCTGTCTGGGTGGTAGTCTCCCTAATATGTCTTGGCTTTTTGTGGCTTCTGCGTCTTTCGAATACTTCTTTCCTCATTTATTGTCTTTGCTACCCATTCCTGATTTTCCTGAATGTCGAGCCCAGTGCCCCTCGGGATCGCTTCGGTCATGCGCGTTGCCAATTTGCTTGAAATGTGATATGCATCATCTGCACTTTCTTTTGGATTTCTGATCGCTAGCCCTCCCAACCGAACTGGTAGTTCAAATAGTGCCATCTCTGTCTCTGTGGCATTTCGTCCTAGGATATTGGGGATCAAGTTTTTGCAAATAGCACTATTTAAATTTGTAAAATCTTCTCCGCAATTTTCGACCACTCTCTGTAAAAAATCCCATTCGCACTGCAAAGACTTGTTTAGAACCACATAAGCTGCCTGAGGGCTCTTTTCTGCAGCTTTTGCTAGTTTGTCTGTGCAACATATCCACTTGTCTACTTTTGTCTTAGTGTATGCGATTTTGCCTCCTGTATTCCCAATAACTCCCCCCAGAAATCGTTTCGAGAAAGTAATTTTTATGTT
This sequence comes from Adelphocoris suturalis, assembly GCA_030762985.1. Classification (NCBI taxonomy): domain Eukaryota; kingdom Metazoa; phylum Arthropoda; class Insecta; order Hemiptera; family Miridae; genus Adelphocoris; species Adelphocoris suturalis. The sequence goes on from CM061049.1 coordinate 42,283,081, forward strand.
CAAATCCTGAAACAGAGCATGTGCTTCATTCTCCATCCCAGGCTTTATTATTAAAAAGCTCTTGGAAGGTTCGGGGAAATAACCCCATTTGGGTCCCTCTTCTCGAAGTAAATCGAACCACTGTCTAATTCTGGGCAATCTGCTGTAGCACGACGAATCGTCTGCATACCATGTTTGTGTCCATTCTGGTTTCTTGAGTTTGCGTATCAGAATGAGTTTCACATGATGAAACAACATGTGAAAACAATCAATTTCACATGTTTCATTAAGAGTAATTGTTGATGTTCACATGTTTTCATGTTTTCACGTGTTGTTTCATATTTTCACATGTTTTTCACTCGTCAGTATATGCGCATATATGAATGTGTTACAAACTACTAGATGACCGTGTAAACAGCTGCATAAATTCTCCGAGCTCTGATGATGATGTATAAATACATCGAAACGTTGGTCCTGAAGATTTGAATTTTATTATTGCCTGACCGACTCTCAAGAACCCAAAAAACTGTACTAATTATCCCTAGCGGTCAACAAACTAAACCATATTGAAAAATATTAATCATGCAACTAAACGTTTGTGTCGCTTCTTTATAGGTAAAGAACATTAGGGCGTATAACACGAAATTTTGAAACGTGTGTCCATTCTGGTTTCTTGAGTTTGCGTATCAGAATGAGTTTCACATGATGAAACAACATGTGAAAACAATCAATTTCACATGTTTCATTAAGAGTAATTGTTGATGTTCACATGTTTTGATGTTTTCACGTGTTGTTTCATATTTTCACATGTTTTTCACTCGTCAGTATATGCGCATATATGAATGTGTTACAAACTACTAGATGACCGTGTAAACAGCTGCATAAATTCTCCGAGCTCTGATGATGATGTATAAATACATCGAAACGTTGGTCCTGAAGATTTGAATTTTATTATTGCCTGACCGACTCTCAAGAACCCAAAAAACTGTACTAATTATCACCTAGCGGTCAACAAACTAAACCATATTGAAAAATATTACTCATGCAACTAAACGTTTGTGTCGCTTCTTTATAGGTAAAGAACATTAGGGCGTATCGATTTTCTCAAAAAATTACGGTACAGGTTCGGCATTATTTATGATCAGTATAACTATCAATTGAAAGAGATAAGACACCGTGAAACGAGGAACCCAACCCGTTCCCGCATTACCGAAACGGTAATGCCCAACGGGCCTGATAGGTAAAATAGGTGGACGGAGAATCGCGATCGGTCTCTGGGACGGCGTCGCCCGAAGGATCGGCCCCTGGGGGTCCGGGATGGAAAGGAAAGACCCCCATCTTGGGTCGGTAGATGCCAGGATACGATAAGATCCGTGAACCTGGACTGGGTGCATCGGCACACCAGCTCGACCATAATATCCTCTCCGAGCACTTCTCAGATGATGTTTGTATGCAAATATGTGGCACAGTGCGCTTCCAGCATGCGTTCTCCTGGAGCTGAGGAGGGTTTGGGGAATCAACAAGGGGGAAAGATTAGCTCTCCGATCTTCATCACTTAGACCCTCTATAATTCGATTGTTCTAAGGATCTACGTCGCAAAACCTACGCAACGGGACTACCTCTGAAGAGAATTGGACCTTTAGAAACACCTGCAAAAGTGGGTAGGAAGTAGGAAATGTTCCCTTATTCAACTTAGGTACGAGAATCGGCAGTCCAGAGCCGCTGAGCTCTACTACGAACTGTGATATCTGATCTGTGATAAATTTATATACATCTACTCGTAGTTTTATTCACTTTGAAGATTGTATATAATAGCATGTACTCGTATATAGTTATTTCCCTATCTTATATCTAGTCTTAGTTGTATTATTTTATTTTTGAGGGTTTGGGGGCTTTGGGGGCTAAACAGTGGTCATCACTGTACCCCACATTTTTTCCCCCTCCGAGTTGCCAGTGGAGTCCAACATGGCAACATGGCTCCCCTTAGAATCGTGCCACTTCCAGTGTCTCTTTTGACACCTTGATCAATGCCGCTAATGGCCCTTCTGGTTGAGATGCGGCTTCAAAAAAGAAAAAAAAGCTGTCCTGTTCGACGATTATTTAAGACATATTAGTGGCTCCCAATGAATCAGTACACCATGATCGGCCGTTAAGAGCGCTAGGTGTTTTGTTCCCAAGAAACATGGTTGTTGACATGTCTTTCACTGTAGTTGATACCTTCCTTCATCCCTTTTGATCTTCAATTCGACTATTTGCATCATCTTCATCAACACTGATTAAAAATGAGAATCATGTTAGTAATTAATAAATTATTATAAATAAGAAACATTTAAAAAAAGGTAGGTAGTTACTTGATACATGTAATAAATCATTGTTCGGTATCCACATGTCAGCAAAATTAGAGACGAATTAGTAATGATTAATATTGTTTATCTCAAACCGCATTAAAAAAAAAAAAACCCTGCATAAGTACTTATGCTGGAGCCACTTCCGCATGTAAAATGTATTTACAAAATTATGCTGAAAATTTTACCTAAAAGTTATTAAAATTTAGTAAAGAAATTGATAAAAACTGCAAACAAATCTAAAAATTCAAGACCTCTATTTGAATAGGAGATTATTATTTAAAATACGTTTTTCCCCATAAAATTAATAGTTAACAATTTCCTTACCCTCAAAAAGCTCGAATTTCAAAACAATTTAACATTATGCAATACGATAATTTAGGAAAATTCGCTTATACGATCATGCTGGGACTTTTTTTTTAAGCCCTGTTCCCGTGGGCCACCCTGTACTTAAATATGAAAATAAATCACATGTTGGGTGCCCGCCTATTGCGGTGGTCGTCGTGCATTTTGATTGATTTAAGGGGAGATCAGGTTATTCCAGGAACTGAGCTGCATACCCGAACTCTGGGAAAACAATTTTTATATTCAGGAACTTGGTGATCTAGTTCCGTATTGAAGGTCCTGGAAATATCTTAGGAACTCCAGTGATTCAGAATAGAGTGAAAAGCAGATCTTGAGGTTGTTAGATACTGGACCTGGATGAAATGCTTCACTTAGGCGTGGTAGACTCACACCATTCATAATGCTCTCTGAGATGGCATTCACAAGCATTTATGCATGTAAATATGTAACACATTGAGCTTCAGTGGTTGGCTGTGATAGACTGAACTCTTTCATTGGATTTCGAGGACATGAGACCGTCGAAAAGGGGAAAATTAGAGATGATATCTTCCTCATTTACAAAGTATTTATTATTTTCCATTTCATTATTCCTAGGATCCCATATACCGAAGTAAGTGGGAATAAGGTACTTTAGAACCAGAGGTCAAGTGTGCGATCAGCTCTCTTGTTTAAATTACAAACAGATTCAGAACTAATTATTTACCTTTACCTTAGATCTTTGATAAGAGAGCAAGAGGTCCAGGGTCAGAATCTCTAGGTCAGACCTTGGGTCGGTAGATGCGGGATAAAAGATACGCCTTTGTTTAGTAGCGGGTGCAAAAGCGCCTAAAAGATCATTAGTTAAGTGACTGATTCTCAAGTAATTTTTAGGTGGAAAGATGCAGGAATTTGGACTTTTGATTCAAAATATGGGTGTCGTTGTTAGTTTAAAAAATATATCACTGTATGCTGTTCATGTATGCCGTGTTTCCCCCGATCCAAAGATAATTGACCAGTTCACTTGCTGAGAAATGGAACAAGTCGAAGACACTGTGTGGGTTAAAATAAAGCTTCTACCCATTCTCCGAGGTTTATCGCTTAGACTTTGGGGTTGTAGAAAGGCTCTTAGATTTCTCAGTGTGGGGCATAAAGAAGGTGCACCCTCATTAATGCAAAGAAGGTAGACTGAAAAGAAGGCTACACTGGAGTTACAAAACATCAAATCTCATCACCAAGATCAGCAACAGTTTCCCTACATACTCCATAACTGAATTACTTATGTAGTAGTAAATAGAATTATAACTATCTCCCCTTACGTAGATTGTAGTTGTGATGCCATATTAACTATGTCCTTTAAAATGGGTTGGATCTGGGAACAACAAACCAATGGAACAAATACTTGTTCAAAGGAGTGAAAGCAAGTTGGAATGAATGGTTAATTGAAATAATGCGTATATTATCGTAAATGCAGGCTTAGACTGTTGGGTGGTTGTTGAAATTCTTTTATTTTGTTTCATTGTTTTGTTATTTGCATGGACGTTGCATCTTGAGATGTATAGGTAGGCTCTAGTGACAGGTCCGAGATGTACAATATCCTTTTGCAAGAGGTTCCAGTCTTGATTTAACCATTGTGCTCATTACCGTTTCATCCTTTGTCAACGCGATTCATCTCAACAGGAAGGCAGAAATAAAAACCCACGGGAGACGTATCAGTTTCTTTTATGAATGTTCTTTTATTCTCGCCATCCCACCTTGCTAAGGAACCACGGGCTCTGGGTTACAATACGGAAGGCCAGTGCCAAGGGAGATCCCATATCAAGATTGTATTCATTGAACACTTAAGCATTGGGTGTTTTTTCTATACATTATATTTTAACGAGCAATTAATAAGTGCAACCCTATTTCATGGTAATAAATAGTTCTAATTTCAAGATAGCAGCCTTATCATTTATACCTTATACCAAATACCAGATACCTTCTAGCAAATCTAGAAAAAGAAGATAATTTTATACGGAGTTTAGAAAAAGTCGGTCGGTTATTACTTCACATGTAGTCTTTAAATTTTCATCAAAATTTTATGGAAATTAAATTCTGTTTATTCTTCAAATGGGAATTGCGTTGGGAAACGATAAAGTTTTGCTCATCTCAAATAAAAAGTAGTTTTCTTTCCAATAACTTGACATTTACCTTTTGCACTTGTTTCAAGTGAAAAAGGGTACGCAGATAGTTTCAATTTAAACATTCAAACTTGTATATTCAGTTTATCATAATGCAAAATCCAGAGTTTAAACACAAGTGCAAAAGTACAAAACATCGAAAGACATCGCAACTACTGATTGTAGGGATGCTAATAGATTTTCGATTGAATAAAAAAATCGATTTTTTACGTCCGATTTCCGATTTTTTTGCAATCGATTGATTGTACCGACTTTTATCTAGAAATCGATTGTTTTTGTGAAATCGATTTTCATTGCGGTGTTTGTTTTCTGTCTTTTTAAGTTCGGATTTTTTCATGATTGGAAATGCCCCCAAATAGTAAGATATTTACCACCTTTTATTGGTCATTTCGCATCTGTAGCCTGTATTTTGTCACCTTTCATGGTTCATTTCGCATCTGTCATTTGAAATATGTATTGAAAATCAAATAGACATATCCATGCTACGATTTTTTACCGTGTTAGCGGTAAAAATTGATTTCTAAGTACCACTTACCAGTGAATCAATAATAAAAGAACTAAATTTAGAAAACTTGATACCCTACGTCAAAATATAGGTTTAATTCAAGTGGTGCATGGTATATTGACATGGATATGTCTTTGCTCTGGGGGGTCAACCAAAAATTTCCGTGTCGCAAAATTTGTGTCACAATTTCAGTGTTTTTCACGTACAACCCAGCCGTTGCTAGGGGAATGGAACTTCCGCAGTTTTCATCGCACAGAAATCGTTCGCCACTCGTTGGAAAGCGCTTGATTTATGTGATAAATGTTCACATCTTAAGCTACCAATTTCCCCCTCCTTACGTACCTGGCTACATTCCTAAACTAAGTTGATTGGACTATAAACAATTTTAATAAGCCGGTTACAACATTCTTAACGTAAAGCAATAGCAATATTTACTCCACTCCATAGGAAACATTTTCATCATCTTGACAGCAGTCGACTGTTAACAACAACTCATTGTATTGGCTTCTCTCCACAGTTATTTTCAACATTTCTATAAGTAAACCGTTGTTTTGTTGGAATTAGTCGGGATGCGGCCCAGGGATTTGTTTAAAGTTAAAGGATTTGTTTACAACTCTCGAGGACAACCGTTATGAAATGCCCAATCACAGACATATCCATGTAACATGGTATCTGCTTGTAAAGCAGATAGTGGAACTCGTTTACGAGTTGTTTAGTTAGGTACTTGATTTTAAATTTTTTACGCCCCGTTTCTTCTTCTTTTGTGACAGATGTCAATGACGATGACTCTGCTGTTTTTATATAATTTTTAAAATTAAAAATCGATTTTTTGTCCTTATAATCGATACAATTGATTGTGGGCTTTCGATTAAAAATCGATTGTCAAAATTGATTGTTGGCTACCGATTTTGCATCCCTAACTGGTTGGTCGGTTGTCAACATTGTATCTGTGCACTGGCTGTTGGTTGGTTCACCAATGGTATGTTCACCTTAGATATCATTACAGCACTCCCCTCGTATGTCGGCCGCGTCGGCGAGTTACAAATCAGTCCTTATTTCAGAAGTCGAAATAATATGCGGCATCTGTATTCTCACGATGATGCCGTAAAAATGGGCGTGTAAAGTCACGGAATAATACCAGTTTTTAGTCCACTCGTTCACTCAGAGAAAATGACATCTTAAGCAAACGCGATCTTATTTCGTCATGGAGTTTTTTGTATTTCGAAAGGGAAGCCCACGATGAGGTGACTGGGGCAAAAGTGAATGATCCCTCGTGGAGTTTCACGACAAGTCTTTTCAATGAAATAACAACACACAAAAAAGAAAAACCCTTTCGAAAAAACCTCGCACACGAATGTAGGCGGAGAAAAAAAAGTAATGGTCTTCAGAACTCAACTTTCTGTGAGGTTGACGCAGCTGTTTTCAGACCGAATCCCAGACAGATCGTTTTGAGGTTCCTATTATATCAGGTGGCGAACAGAACCCGAAGGTTAACTTACTAATCAGAGGGCAAGATCTTTTTTGAATGCCTCTCGCTCACTTCCTCTCCTACCACAGTCCTACCATTCCAATAGGGCTTGATAGTTAGAAAGTTCACCGTGCCTCTGAACTTTTTCGTTTTCACGTCTTATCGATCGAGAGTCTTTGTGGCCACATCACGAACTCGATTTTCTTGGATAGAGTAGGATCGAAGCCCCTAGAATTACTCTTTGTGGTGAAAGACTGGTTTGGAAAGACTCTTCATCCAACAAGGAATCCTATAGGGTCAATCGGTCATCTATTTGCGGGCCGAATTATCTATACCTCAAACTTGAGAGGAATTAGGTAGTTAAGTAATTTTTGACCTTAGCTCAATGCGCATACATGTGTACATGTGAGGAATCTACTTCTTCCAGTACTTCTATTAGAGATTTTCTACTATTGATGAGACCATCTTGCGTACCTTGCGTATATCACTTATACGATTTGTTTCAATTTGGTGGGTATGCTCATAAAAAAACTTCAGTCGTTTTTCATAATAATGTTAAATCTCCATATTTATTTGTAGAAAACTCGTATAAATGCTCGTATTACTTGTGTAAATTGCTCAACCAAGTACAGAACAGTACAACCTTAGAAAATTGTATCAGGCAAGTATTTTACATATTTATCAGGCCTTGAAGGAATTGTAATATCTTTTGTAATAACTTGAAAACTAGTTGCATTTATATCATCGATCTGCTTCTGATTTGCTCCAATTGAGTGATCCTAGAGTTCCCCGCATCTGCACTGTGAATATCTAAGTCCAAATCGAAAGTCCAAAAACTTGCTTAATTTTTTCCATGATTGCTGAGAACTTGCGTCAGTGCTGTTGATATTCAGAACCATATTTAGTATGCCAGAGACTCGTGGGAAAAACCTGTAAGTTTGAGCTGCCATTTATATTCACTGGCTTTCGTATTCTCCAATGCCAATTTAGAATACGTATTTCAAAGCTGTAAACAGGGCTCGTAGTGAACGAAACGTTCGTTGATGCATCCTTGGCGAGCTGATCTGCCAGATTGTTCCCCAACTTCCCACAATGAGCCTTGATCCATCTTAATGAAATTCTGCAGTCTGCTGATCTCATTAGATGTTAGTCTCCTTCTTCCTCAACTTGTTCAACATTGTTTAGCCATACAGTAAGGTTATTTAGTATTTGCAAAGACGCTTGGCTGGCTGTCAGTGCTTATCGCGACACTTCTTCTTTTCAGTGTGCCATCATCTGTTAATAGCCCCTTAACTGAGGCTAGTAAAGCTCTTTGCTTTATTATTGGCGAACCAATCAGCCAAACGATGATTTGCTTGTTTGAGAACAGTTTGCGACATCGCTTCCATTGCTATAAAGGAATATATATATATATATATATATATATATATATATGTCCTTCTAGACTATAAGTCTCCTTAAGATTGAGATAAATATTCCATTTTTGAGCCAAAAAATCAAGCTTTTCAAACAAAAGGACGAGCGCTTTAAATTGGTCAAATTTCAAAAAACTGCTGAAAAAATCACTAAAAATAGCAAAAACGGCTAAAATCGTTGAATTTATATTTTTTAGTGGAAATAAATAAAGTTTATTAACTATAAAATAGAACATTCAAAAATTTATGTACAAAATTATGCTGAAAAATGTAGTTATATTTCATTGAAATCTGCTAAAAAAAATCGATAAAAACTGCAAAAAAATCTAAAAATCCAAAATCTCTTTTTGAATAGCGGATTATTATTTAGAACGATTTTTGCCATAAAATTGGTAGTTAGCAATTTATTTTCACTCGAAGTCCTCAATTTTCAGAACAATGTAACACAATATAGGGCGATAAAATACGAAAATTCGCTTATGCTGCATGACTGGAACTTTTTAATTTGCACAGGCCATACAAGGAGGATGGACGAATTTGCTTGGTGGTAGGTTGGTACTCAGTATGAAAGCTGGAAATATGCACTCTTCAGCGTGGATGGCTATTTATAGTACATACCTAGTTATATAATAAATCATGAGGAAGTGGAGTGGACAATCACTAGAAGTTAATGTAAATCCATACTAATTAAGTACAGATTTTGGCTCTCATCAGTCTAGTCAAAATGAAATACTTTCAGGGCCGCATGTGGATTACTCCAAAACAATTCTTAATGTTGTTCTTTGATAGTACCAATGTTATTACCTATACATATACATGAAAAGTAGTCTAATACCCGAAGAATGTCTAGATGAAACACACGGTAACTCCTACGAACCTCTGGAGACGTTTTTATGCTGTTTTAAACAATTCTCGTCAGCTTGTATGCAACTTCTTTATTCCTACACAACTTCATATCTATTTTGATTGTCATTCGAATTGTAATGGCTGTGTCTAGAGAAAAACGCACGCAGGTAGGTATATCGACTTCAACCGTTATGATTTATTCATGATACGAACAGTTATTCCGGGATATGCTCCGGGCTGGAAAAAAGCCTTGTCCTCAATACCTCGAACCCCACCCGTTTTCCTCATAGGTACTTACCTGCTTGAATAATTATCAATTAATATCTACTATCACGTATCTAAAGATGAACTAAGAAACTTCGCCTATTTCAGCCCATTTATATATATGTGTTGATGGTGAATTCAATTAGACTGTATGTTTTACAAACTTTCCTAAACTCTATAGCAGCATTTCTGCTGCATTATTTTTCTTCCTTTCAATTTAATTTTTTCAAAGTGAACATCCAACACGTTTTGTGTATACATAGCTATGTATATATTTTCAAGGTTATCATTAGGTTATCACTTTCAATAATGAACCTTCTTAATCGAAAAAGGAAAACAATCGACCAAAATATTAAAATCTGGCGGCTGATATGACAAATCGTGGATCATAAGCCTTAAAGTACTCCTCCTATACTTTCCCACGTGTCCACTATTCAAAAGGAGGCAGCATAGTGAAATTTAGGATTTCGAGTTCTGCCAGTAAATATGATAGGAATAAAAACCCCAATTCAAAATTGTATCCCCTCTCTTGGAAAAATGTTCCCATAGTTCACCAACACAGACAGCGATCAAACGCAAGCGGAGGTAGGTATGTATTGAAAATTAAAATTAAATTCTTCCACATTGAACTCGGAATTTAGGATCTATAATAAAATTGACGCAACTTTTTAACCGCATTCTTTGTGACTAATTCTATTGATTATATTATTGGCAAACACACTAAATTTACTGTGATAACTCGTCCGAAACTTTCAGTCCGTCTGTATGTGATGCGATAAAGGCCTGACTTTCGGGTAGGAAATAGGGGGGGGGGGGGGTTGACTCATTATTCCCGAAATAATAAATAATAAATTTTTTGACGATCCGATTTGATTGGTGGTGCCACAGCCAAAACATGTAGAAAATCAAATTTCAGATTAAATTTTCAGTTTTAAACTGTTTAAAACAAATAGTTGAAAAACTATGAATAAATTATGTACATATATATAAAAAAGTTTAAAACAAAAAAGTGTTCCCCCCCCCCCCCCTGCTTGAGTCCATAGAACCATAGGTTAAGAACCACTGCTCTGAACAATACTGTTGGAAGTTCACTCAGCAAGGCTCATTGTAACTAACAGTTCCAAATAGATTCATTCTTCGTTAGAGGATACCAACTCACGTTGGGTTCTCAAGAGCTAAGAGGTTGTTTTATCAATCCCTTGGCATTTTTTCCACACCCTTTTTCAGGGAGATGGAGGGACCCTCCTGGATTCTTGTGGTCAGGTAAAACATTCCTACCAATGAATCATCGTGTGAGGGACCTTATCGGATACTCTTAATTTTCAAGTCAAGGAATGAAGTATGTGTCATTTCAGTCGATATCTCTTCTTAGAATCAGGATGAAAAATGTTCTTTCGGGGGAAAACTGCTTTCTATAGGAGAACATGAATTTGTTGGTCATCAATTTTGGAGTTCAATTAGGTTCTCAAAAAAATAAGCTAGCAATGGTAAACCGTTAAACGTACTCGTCCCTCTTCATCTTCCCTACTTAATTTATCCTAAATATGTCTTACTATCTATCGAATTCTCCTAACCTCACTGAACATTATCCTATGGTTATTGGGTGAATTGTGGAAGGATGTTTCGATTAATATTGTATTTTATAACCGTAATTATTCTTAAGGATATTTCACTTAGCTTCCGTGTCTACCTGTAGGTAGCAGAAGCATGCTTTCGCTTTCGGAAGATAACACTTTTTTCTCCAAAATCAAAATTTCCTCTCGCGTTTTACATGTATACCATGTAGATGTGTTCGTGTATGAGTGTGTGCCTGTCTGACATGTGTCCGCAAATTCTTGTAACAAGCATAATTTCCATTGTTTAGTCATCCGATTTTGATGAAATTTTCAGGAAATGTGCGGGTTAGGCCATAGATGGTCCCCAATCAGTTTTCTCATGCCCTGCTTGTCTGATATCGTTCAAATTTGGAGAATAGTTGGGAAAACACGATTTGATTATTCTATATCAATTTCAACATGATTGTATGGAGAGTAGCTACTGCGCTTGCGCAAATGTGAAATCCTGATATCAAGCTGTATAACAAGGTTTTCATACAATTTTGATTAATTTTTCTGGGAATGTGCTGGTTAGGCTGTAAATGGTCCTCTATCAGCTTCATCGTTCTCAAATAGATACTTCGATTTATGCAAGTGCAAAAACAAATTCTATCAACCACAATTTTCTCACAACCTATTGTCTGATCTCGTACGAATTCGGAGCATAGAAATTGTAAAAGGTTTCCAACAATTTTCATTACTCCCAATTTAATACACTCTACGCATGCGCAAACGTATTAATATTTTATCGATATCTAATTGACCGATTTTGACGTTTTACGCTACATTTTGACTTGCTATTCCCTTCTATCGAGTTTTTTTAAAGATAATTTAAAACGCTTCGATAATCTATACATATATGGTACGGATACGAGGAAGCTATGTGCATCACTAAACTTGGCAGACGTTTTTAAAATATATTTTCATGGGATAAAAGTTTCATTTATGCCATTCGTTTCAATTACCCCTGTTTCCTTCCAATGTCAAAGTTCCAGACATAAAACATCATTGTATAAGAGTGTATTCTCAAATTATCCTATTATATTTTGTTAGACAGTTTTGAAATATGAGCACTTTATGTGCAAAAATATCACCATAAATTTGATGGCCACAAAATTTTTCAAAATAATATTCAGCGTTACCAATAAATTATTGTTTTTTTTTAATTTTTAGCGCATATCTTTAAAAAAAGGAAAAATGAGCTATTGTGTTCACTTTGTCTGTTGATGTATGTATGTGTGTATGTATGTCCTCTTAAAATCGTTTTAAATGCCACTTCCCGACGTCCAGTTTTCATGAAACTTGGTATGGATGTAATCTATAACATAGCGAGGATAAAGATGTATGAGTGGCCTCTGACACATGAGAGGTTATTGATCAGCGGAGTGAATTCCAAAGCCATTTTGCCTCCTGTTCGACGCAGGAAGCCGAAATTTGAGAGAGAGGCTCAAGGGAGAATACAGAAGACGACTGAGAGGTCATTGATCAGCTGATTGAGCTCCAAAGCCATTTTGTCTCCTAATCAACGCAGGAAGCGTCTATTTTACGCGGATATCCATACAAGAAAATGCGCTATCACTTGACTCACTTCGTGAGCACTAATCTACTTGTTTTTTGCTAACTCCACTCTGGTTTGGTTTGCTAGCCCTGAGCACACGCTGCAGGCTTGAAAGAGCAGAAGAGTTTGAGGTTTCTTAGGTGATTAGAAGGAGAAAGAGGCCCACTGCAGACGGAATAGAGTAATTAGAATTTGCCCTCTTCCTCACTCCTTCTTCGGCAAACCTCGAAATCTCTCTCCGATTGGGCTGAGACGATGCCGATGAACGGGATCGAGGACACAATGAATGGATGGCAAAAGGCCCCCGGTTTCAGGTCGGCCCAATAAACTACCGCGCTAACTGCTGTAGTGACGTCATAACTCAACCTCCCCGCCCACCTACCAAACGCTAATTACCATTCCCGCTCCTTCCAGATGATTACTAATGTCTCTCGCGCATTTCCGTTGCTCTTTCGTCTCGAAAAAGTTTTAACGTATTCGTCTGTGAATGGTGACTGTCGTGAACAAATAGATAATAGGTAGGGCCGCAGGAGAAAATCCGGGTCCAGGGGTGATCTTATTGGCCCCTTAAGAAAAATTCCAGTCATTCAGCATGTATGAGCAAATTGTCTTAAATTATTGTATCATGTTCATGTTAACTTTGTTTTGAAATTCGAGCACTTTGAAGGGCAAAGAAATGGTCAACTAATCGTTATGACAAAAAAACATGATAAATATACAAAATGAGTTGCTATTCCAAGATTTTATATTCAAGCTTTTATTTGCAGTTTTATCGCCAATTCTGCTACATAGGCCTTTTGGATCATGATGCGTGGTTTAGTAGTTGGGGAGCTATCGAGTTGAGCTATGCGCTCGCTGGGTTTCCTGGGAAGGAATACTAGAGAGTTACGGCAAGGAGGGATGGTATCCCCTTCAAAGGGGAGGCGCGACTAACGTGATACACCCAGAGATATCATGGCAGTTGATGGTCCAGGAACTAACGCCAAGGTGTAGCATTTGCAAGAATCGAGAAGGAACTACTCATATCCATCACAGATTCCACGGACATCGCAGCTATAGTCACGCTCTATTAAGATCTGATTCTCCCTATTCTAGAATATGCGTGCACAATTTGGTATACCTCATATGCGGTGTATGTGAACCGGCAAGAGCGAGTCCAGACTAAGTTTTTACGATACGTGGCCTTCAAACTCCATTTCCATGGGGCAACATCGACTGCCCACCACTTCTCTCAAAAATGAATCTTTTAGTTCCACATATCGCCAATCACTCATCATTACAATTTTTCACCTCGTTTTCCTCAACAAATTATCTAAGAAACCAACCGCTACATAGAATCCTCCGTAATCTCAACCTCTTCTTATATCCTAATCCCGATTTTGATTTCTTCAACTCACCCCTAAAGATATTGATATTACTTATCGCCTCCTCCGAGGCCCATTGAGTACTTATCCGAGGCCCATTGAGTACTTATCCGAGCCCCAGAGCCCCATCATCCACAAGCCTACTGTTTCGGTGTTCCTGCGGTAACATTCTTGAGTTATTAAATATTCTTTTCTCGAATCTACGTCTTATCTCCATGATAATTGAGATATTCGCACGAGCGGCTTCACATTTCATTCCCGAGAAACCCCCATTCCTTCCGTTTTCATAATAAGGCCTCTGTTTAATTCATACTCGCCTCCCCGAGACAGGATCACGGAATCGAGGAGGGAGAAGTCCGACATCTGAGCCCCTCAGGCCTTCATGAATGTGTAAAAAGGATCGTCCGCGCCTCCAGCCTCCGCTCCAAACATCAGTTGAAGTCCTCGAATTCAAGTGGGCTTAAAAGAAAGAACATATCACGGAACACTAATGTCTCATACTTCGAGTTGGTCTTTACAGCTGATCGAAGCGATCGAATTTTTCCTCCTTTGACACTGGAAACACAAATGGTAATTATTATTTTCCCTACTTTCTGTTATTTCTTGTCTTTATTCCTAGTTGATCAAGTTTGAAAACTAAAAGTGTGGGTTAATACTGAAATGTATTCCTAGGTACCAATACATTTAACTATCATGGAATATTCATTAGTAGCTTCTAAAGTTTTTGACATTTTATGTCTTTACTATGGCACATAACTCAAAAAGTGTGACGTTAGGTGTGACGAAGAAAGCTTTATGAAAAATTTCTTATGATTTTCACGTACAACCGATTCGTTGCTACTGAACTTTAACTTCGCCAGTTATCATCGTACAAAAATCGTTCACCACTCGTTGGATAGCTCTCGATTTACCTAACCATATTACGTTGACCACTGCGGAGTGCGTGGCCGACAAGCTGCGGTATGAGCGTGATTGTTTAAATAATTGTTTACACTCAGGTGATCATTCTCAATAATTCATATTGTGGACACGATTGCAAGCTTTATATAAGTAAAGACATTTTTTTGAAACCAAACAACCGATAACCGAATTATCTTTTGGAGATTTATGAGTCTTGGAGATGAAGCTCGGACTGTGTTTATGTTTAACAAAATTTTCATGAAGTGCAGTCGTGAGTGTGTATATAAGAAGCTGTGTATAAGGCATCACTTATACACAGGAGGGGGCGCAAAGACAAAATGTCCCTCGTGGTTGCGTACTTGTACGAAAGCTGTACCCACCGTTTGTGTTTTGATACATTCTCTAAGCCACAATTTTACATGTAGAGTCGTCACTTAGAAAGAAGCTATCGCTCAGGTGATATAATATAAAGGTTGGATGACAATGATTCGAATTATTAGGATAATCAGGATGGAAACTTTATCACAAGGATCAGTTTTGTATAAGCCAAAAAATTTAAATAAAATTTGTCTTCCGAGTTTATCATTCCTACATGTAAAAACATGTAAAAAAAATCTGCCAAGTCGGGTGTGGCATATAGCGTCCTCACCTATCATGAATGTATAGATCATTGAAAAGTTTTAAATGATCTTGAAAAGTTCCATAGCGGAAAAGAATAAATCAAGAAGTAGTGTGAAATGTCATAATTTGTCAATTAAGAAACGAAAAAATGATACTCAATGTAATTTACGTTTGTGCAAGCGCAGAATGAACTGATGAGTTGAAAACAATGAAATAGGTACGGGACCATCTACAACCTAACCCGCGCTTTCTCTGACAATTTAATCGAAATCGGATGAAAACAGTGGAAATTAGGGTTGTTACAAGGATTTAACATAGGCGCATGCGCAGTAGCTATTAATGATACAGTCATGTTGAAATTGATATGGGATTATCAAATCGTCATCCCCCAACTATCATCCGAATTTGAGCGAGATCGGACGACTAGGGCGTAAAAAATAGAGCATAATGGAATTTACGTTTGCGCATGCGCAGAGTGAAGTATTGATTGGGGATTTCATCAACAAGTTGTGGAAAACAAGAACTCCAGTCCTGATCTTTTTCAAAAAGTTATGGAAGATGGAGAATGTCTCCCTGCGACATAATATGAAATTTCATGAGATTTGATGAATATATGAATTCCATAATATGAGATTACATATTATGAAATCTGGACGCCTGTCCGATTATAATTGGACCTGTGGGATTTCATCAACAAGTTGTGGAAAACAAGAACTCCAGTCCTGATCTTTTTCAAAAAGTTCTGGAAGATGGAGAATGTCTCCCCACGACATAATATGAAATTTCATAAGATTTGATGAATATATGAATTCCATAATATGAGATTTCATATTGTGAAATCTGGACGCCTGTCCGATTATAATTGGACCTGTCTTCTGAGCTTTTATAAATAAAAAAATCAAACACGGGAACCAGGATGCGAATAGCATGAAGAATGCTGGTATAATTGGAGTGATCGAAATCGCGGATTATTCACTTTCGTTATCCTAAGGAAACATTGAGAATCCGGTAGTCAATCAGCCTGTCTCGGCGTCAACCCGTCTGGTCTGAGGTTGACCCTCCTATCTTTACGCAACTCATCGAGTTAATGACACCCCGTTCCACCAGCTTCTCTGACACGGGCGCTGCCTGCGGTTCATTAGCGCCAACGGACGGAATGACCGCAAGAACTGGACCGCAAACTGGTTACAGATTAGGCACCAGAATGAGCTTCTCCAGCAAACTTGAACTTGGCACTGCACTTCCCTGGGCCAAGTTAATTTTTTGGTAGTGGTTGGTTGATAATTCACATGAGCAAAGACGCCAGAATTCAGATTAATTTTGATGTTGAAACTACAGCTGTCAATTGCTGGAATAGTATTTATTTATCATTGCACCACAAATGTGCAGTTTTCTGAAGGTGCTGGCTGAGCGATTGAGCGATAGGTGGGGTCGGCCCCAAGGTGTAGTGCGAGGATGGATTCGCGCAAGAATAGCCTTTGCCATCCTGCGTGCATCCGGCATGTGCATACATGGAGCTCGCAAACGCTGGCAAAGTGCAGACGAACTCATTGGGTTTTATGACGGCGCAGCAACCCATTTTCACTAAGATATTTACTGAAATATTTACACACACATCAAAATAGTACCAAGTTATTCACATCAAACGCCTCCTTTCCCCAACAACTTCTGAACCACAATTACCAATTCTACATCGGACCACTATCCCGCACTAAAATGTCGAAATAAATGTGTTGAAATAGTATAGTCTCGACCAGTACTTCTCACAGTCGAAAGCATAAAGAAAACTAAGTTAATTACGGAAATGAAAGGTTACAATGTCTTTTACATTGACTTTCTTGTTTATAATTATTGCTTGTTACTGATGATGAACTAAATTCGAAATCGATTTGATATCCGCCGTTTGATTATTAAATAAATAAATAATGATTTGGAAAAGATCTTCGAATAGAAAGTAAACATAGTCGAAGTACATAGGTATACAGAATGTAACAAACGTATAATTATTCCATTCATTTTTTATTGACATTTTATGTCTTTGCTCTGGCACATAACTCGAAAACCGTTACCAAATTTGTTACCAAATATTCTGATGATTTCCGCTTACAACCGAGTCGTTGCTAGGGAAATGGTACTTCGTCGTTTTTCATCCCACAAAATCCGTTGACCATTCGTTCGAAAGCTCTCGATGTATCCAACCATATTATGTTAACTACTGCGGAGTGCGTGGCCAACAAGCTGAGTTATGAGCATGGTTATATGAATAATTGTTTACACACAGGTGATCATTTTCAATAATTGATATTGTGAACATGATTGCAACCGCTTGTTATTTCTGATGATATCATTGAGCTGGTGTTTCGATGATTTGATTCATAGCAGGTGATCCGAATATTGCGAGAACGGTTTGATTTGTGAAGCGGTGGTTAAATCATTTTAATTTGGTAATTTCTATACTTTACACTCTAGGAAGCTGTAATTTCGTATGTAGCCTCTTTGGGACATTTACTTGACGATTCCCAGGGTCCGGATCAGCTGAGTGGCTCTTAGAGCTAATTTCTATGCTTTACACTCTAGGAAGCTGTAATTTCGTATGTAGCCTCTTTAGGATATTTACTTAACGATTCCCAGGGTCGGGATCAGATGAGTGGCTCTTAAAGCTAATTTCTATGCTTTACACTCTAGGAAGCTGTAATTTCGTATGTAAATTCTTTAGGATATTTACTTGACGATGCCAGGGGTCCGGATCAGCTGAGTGGCTCTTAGAGCTTGCATACGAGTCTGCAACTAAAGACATAAAATGTCCCAATGTGTTGCAGACTCGTGTGCAAGCGTTTCTTTATACACTAAATAAGCAGCAACTTTGGCGAAGCGAAAAGATGATTTGTAATGTTTTGAAATTTCATAAGTTCACAATAATTAATTTTATTGGTTGTTGCATCATTTCACTAAGTCTATGGAAGTTGTAAAATACATTTGAAATTGTGATTCTCTTGTACGTAAGCATATCAAGAAAGTCAAATTAAATAAGTGGGTGCAACATTTCGATGTAACCTGCCGCTCCAAATCTTAGAGAACTTTTATCCAATTCTTGCCTATACGTTTTTGTGTCACGTATATATTCCAAACTTACATTCAAAACGAACTCACAAGATTGCGTTGAAAACACTTTCTTTGTTTCGTAGATAGCAACCGTTATCAATTTTTTGTTTCAAAGTGTAATTATTGTAATAACTATAATGAGAAAGAATAGAGAGGAAAGAAAGCAGTTTGCGGCCACGTTTCCTTTTGGTTCGCTTGGAGAATCTTCACCTTTCAAGTAATTTCCTTCGCTCTTACGAAACTGATGATGAACCTAAAAGGATTTACCTCAGACTAGTGACTGGAATGCTGAAGGTTTAAACCAATTAAACCTGCTATGCTATTACCTTCTTTAAATCTAATTGACCTTCATTTTCAAAATTATCAGTGTACATTTATAGGACGTCTCAGATTACGGCAAGGTGTTCTATGTTTTCGGTAATGATCGAACGAGAAACAACTAAATTGAAAGAGTAATGAACTGAATGGGTGAATTTCACTTTCATTTTTTTAACATAGATATTTTTTTTACGAAGGGGTCAACGATAATTTACGTCAATTTTTTTTTATCATAAAAAGTACAAACAAGCCAAACACCTCAGATCTCAACCGCTTTGTTGCAACTAACTCCGTTAGTTTTCTTTTCCAAGAATCATTCATCTCTCGTTGGAAAGCATTCAATTTACCTCAAAACACCACTATGTCAAAGTCTAGATAGATATAGATTTTATCATATCATATCATATCATATCATATCATCGATTTATTGTTGACGTACAGCAACGGTACATAACAAACGTCAATAACAACATATATAAATGTTGTTATTTTAAATTTGATATTTTGAATTTAATTTTCGTCTCCCTGAAGAAGCCCAACTTCCTGGAGAGAAATGTTGGAGATCAATAAAAAATACCAATTTAAGGACAGAAAGGCCTTTTTTGTAAACTTTTATAATAATTTGAACTGTCCAAATAAAAGTCGCTAAAAATTCCTTGACCCTCAGCCAAAAGACATATCCATGTCAAAAACGGACAGTTGACCTACGGTTCTACAGTCAGATCATTTAATAATGATTAATTTTACACATTATTAGTTCATTATGGTTACTTAGCAATATTAGTTTATAACTGAGCGTAATAAATCTGCTTTTCTTGACACTACAGAGGCTTAGGGATTATGAGATGTATGAGATGCTGTGATAAAATGAGAGCATTCCAAAAAGTGGCTAACGATTTTCCTGCTATGAAAACTAAGGGAGTTACACTCCCCTAGTAACACATTGGTTGTACGTGAAAATCAATAGAAAACCCCACCGTGACGTGACGCTCGTGACGTGACGAAAACAAATGGAAACGTCCTGTTAGTCATTATTAAATGATAAAATCGTTGGTATAGAAGTCTGGGGAGCGAAGTGAGTTGCTCAGTTGTTCACGTCTGCCTTTGATTTTCTTAGAGGAGAGTCTTCATCTCGCAGGTCATTTCCGCTTTGATTAGCTCCGCTCTGGTGAAACGGATATTGCGCCGCAATTACGCACCTACCTGGACTCGGAATTGTAATCCACCTGGAAACGGTGTTATTGTTGCCTATCGCGGATCAAATGGGCCGTGTCCAACTGGTGGAGGGCAGGGGAAAGGAGCGAGGCGGTGGGTCCATTAAGGTATGCGAGGTCAGGTGGTTGGCCGGCCGCCTGGTCCACGTGTACCGCCCGTATCGTCTTTCTCAAATTGAAAAACAAGATTGTCACCTCCGGGCATTTCTCTCTCCTTCCTAACGGAGCCTCATCCAGCGTCTATAAATTAAGCCCGGAGCTGAGAAAAAGAGGGGCTTCGGTCCCAGAGGGGACCCCGTTGTGAATGGTTTGAGATTCGTTACCCGTCCCGGGGCATTTGTCTTAATCGGGGAGCACGTCTGAAGGATGATAGAAGATGCCTTGAGCTGGCAAGGGCATGGAGTGAAGTCATGCACACCTACACCACCTGTAGGCATGAAACACAGACAGACACACACTTTATTTTTCGCTAAAATTCGTAAGCAGATTGATGACTAAGCCAAGTCTCAGAGTGACGACCAATCTTTTCAAGGGTTGGGTAACGCTTTAACGCAAGGATGGTTGCATTAACGAAACCAAACCTGAAGCTTAAATATCATAACTTACAGTTTTGAAAGTTATGCAATTTGTGGAAATGTTAATGCCAGTTGCTTATGGTCTGCAAAACGGAGTATAAAGTATGCTTCAAAAGAGAGAATGCAGGAGATATAACGGAGCTCGGCGTGAAGCAAGAGATGGGCAAGTTTGTTGGAGGTAGGAAACCGCGTCTCTATACATCTTATGAGAACTGAGTTTCTGGCAGTTTTCAGGCATATGACTGGCCACGACTATCTTAATGCACATCTCCATAGGAATGCGAGCCCAATGGAATGGTAGGAATGGTAACCCAAACTGCTTGAGGACGAAACCAACTATTTGAAGATCTCAAAATTATACTGGGCTGAAAGAGGCCGAATAGTAGAAATGCCTATGGCCTAAGACGTGGGGGGGGGGGGGGGGGGGGTGAAAGAAGGTTTGAAAGGCACTCTTTACTGTTGGTATGTTCCTCTTTTTTGCTATCCTAGATATTATTTTTTTCCATTGATAGTTCACAATTGGATGGGTAGGTACAATTTCAGCATAAAGTGAAGAAACAGAGACAACTAGCTGTGATGCGGTTATGTAGTTACTTAGGTAGGAATCAATTTTGGTTTGGAGCTGCTCAGGTCAGACGTGTGAAGCAATACACACAATGATTGTTAGTCAAGAAGCGTAAATTATGTTCAACGACAAAAATAATCAGTTCCTCAGTAATCAGTTCTCCTATGATTTTACTCGGGTTTTCACATAGTTATCAACAGGTTTCCCTCTTGGCTTGCCCAGTGACCTTCTGCCTCCCGAATGTCATTCGTCTGGGTGGGGGTGGTTATAATCGAAGTTCCAAGTTGGAGCAATCGGAGAATGTCGCAGAGATTTCAAATAGCAAGTTTTAAAATAGCATTTCGATTTTATGTATTGTGCACATAAAATTATAATTTACGTGTACATACCTCCATCGTTGTTCACCAGAAGCCAGCATTCTTTGACTGAAAAACTTATTTCCCTCCACTGGCAACATTTCTTTCCCTCGTTCGCTTGACATAAGTTTGAGTTTCACTGTTTTTGTCGCACTCGCCATCGCCCTGCCACATCCACTGATAGGATAGAACTGAGCGCGAGCGATTGCACCCACCACACGAGATCTCAGCATTCAAGATCTTAGGTCAACAAACATAAACCCGGCTCGGTAGAATCTTTATGTTTGGTTCAGCTGGGCTAAAGGTAAACGGTGTGGAATCTTGAGATCATTGAAAGCCCAGAGGGTGGGTCACACCCATCGAGTTAATGACAAAAACTGGCGGAATCTTAATGCTCCCAGTGGATTACCTACATCCTGAAAACTTTTCGACCAAGAAGCAAGTAATTTTCTATGATTCCTCAAAGTTTCCAGTTTCTGCCTTTACAGTGGGTGTCCTTTCACTTTGTTCCGTTCTTACTCACCCAATATCAACAGGTATATGAGTATAAAGGTCACTCTATGCAATCCTGGCCTACATCAATATTTATAGCTGCACTTATGAGCCTTCTGCCGTCCTTACATTCATCGTCTTTCGAAAATATCGAATCAATTAATGTCTATATCGAAATACATATCTTTTACTTATGCTAAGGACATTTTTCTGAGTCAGAAAAGGAGGAATCTACGTAGACTTGACCGAGACGGTTGGTACTTATTATTCTTGATGATGGAGACGTTGAACTCGGTGTTTTCCATTCTCACAGCTTCTCAGAAATGTCTATCATCTGCAACCTGAACAAGTTGAAACAAGATATTGAAACTGCATGCTAAGGTACCAATATTTTTTATCTTAGACAGCCCGTGGCATCAGCACCGCGTAGGTATTAGCGTGCAGAGATAACATGATCTGCCGTCTGACGTCACTTTTCTGTGGAAATATGAAAAGGACCCCCGTCAAGGCCTCGCGTCCCTCGCATCTTCCTTCAGATAACGAGAAAGGATCTTCACCTCTATATTTTCCCAGGGGCTGAGAGCGTTAATATAAAGACGGATCACGTTTTTAAACCTTCACGACTTTTTAAAAGGACTCTTGAGAAATTTTCACGCGGAACATCATCATTCACTTGAAACCGAGATGGGGGTGCATTTATCAAAGACAATGAATATTGGGCAGGCACCGTAACGTAGCATCGTCAAAATCAATCATTTTATGAGAATCTAGGTTTGCTACAACGCCAGCAGCCCACAAATTCTCGAAACTTCTCCATCTTCTTCTTGTGTTTCTAAGACACATGCTGGATGCACATAATACATCCATTGTGATGCGGACTCTTAGCCAACCTCGAACTACCGTCTGAGGCCGATTCCATATGTCTGCTAAGCGCTCACCCAATACTTCTACAAAGGCATTCATCTGAGGAGCACATAGTCCATCAACTGAACATACCAGTGGTGGGAATAAGGCATGCCAATCTTCACATGCATTCAGATACTTATGCACCGTCTTTTCGTTATTTGCCATACAGTAGCCGACTTGGTTAGCTCACCTGTGATATTTAATAGCACACCAAAGCAAATAATCAATCACTCACCTTCAAAACTGTGGAAGAAATGACCAATATTCCACCTAAGTAAATTTGTACTTTAATCACTGGTGTGAGGAGGATGAACACATGGGCTGACTCTGATGGAAGTAAATTGACGAAGCATCTCCTTACATAGCTTACCCAAGGTGCAAACACAAACGCTAGAGTGCAGCACTAAACAGAGCTATATTGCGAATGTTTCTAGGTACACTATGATCAAGGTACAACAGTCTATGACCTACGTACTCACCATCGTGCGGCAGAAATGCGAACTATTTTCATTGCATAGTTCCCATCTGTCTTGAAACGTAAATCTTCAAAATTCAACTTTTTCGTTCTAGTATCTCAACGAAATTATATCGTTTTACAAATTTGATAGTTATGTATTCGCGGAAGTGAAATCGTTAACTTCGGTGACCGGGTTGAGTTAATAGAACCTTTGAATAATAATTTGACCAGTTTAACACTTCGATGGATTCGGCCACCAATAAACGTTCTAAGAATTTCGCGGTCGTCTTTGATGAATAAAGTAGCTAAGTGGAACAAAAAAATTGAGTGGAAATGAAAAAGGACCGTCCAGAAAGCCTGTTATTAATCCACAACCCGAAAAAAGTCTCGAGCGATAGCTCGCCCGTCCGATACGCGATTGCTTTCAACCCAGAAACGAGAATCAGATCATCGCATCAAGTTCTTGCCGACCTCTTGAGATTTGTGGCGTCTTTCTTTTCTCTTACGAGATAATGAGGATTTTCTAACGGTGATTGTCGTATTTCTTTCTTTTATGTGCTGCCGAGTTTTGTTTGTTCTTTAAGTAGTGCGAAGGGATTTGCTAAATCTAATTGAAATGAATATGTGGAACGAACCTTGCTTTATGAACTTCATGTTGTAGGAGCCAAAAAATATTTATATTACTATTATATTAGAGTGCATTCGATTCAGCATCCCAAAAAACTACAATATAC
The DNA here is from genome assembly GCA_030762985.1 of Adelphocoris suturalis. Taxonomy (NCBI): domain Eukaryota; kingdom Metazoa; phylum Arthropoda; class Insecta; order Hemiptera; family Miridae; genus Adelphocoris; species Adelphocoris suturalis. Next base: position 42,307,161 of record CM061049.1, read on the forward strand.
ACGTATTTCTGAAAAATTTCGCTCGACTTCGGCAAAAATATCGATGTCACAAGATGTCGAAACGACACCAAAAACTATACAGCATATTCCGGGTGTCCAAGAAGTCAACCACAGAACATAGAATGAATGAACATTCATAGAATGAAAATTCTGTGTTCTGTGGAGACAACCTACTATATTTAGATAGATAGATAGATATAAGGTTTATTGACAAAATGGCAAAAGAAAAACAAATGTACATCCCAATGAAAATGTCAACCAACTGTCAACAGTGGGCAAGCCTGTGGCGCTGACAGGTGTCGTGACTCGACAACATGACAGTAGTTCGCGAACCAAAATTACCTTAAATTAATTAGATCTTAATTTATAATCTTATATAATACTACTTAAATCTCTAAAATCTTAAATAATACTACTAGCGTAAATACACAAAGTTATATAAAATGTATTCTTATATATCACATAAATATTCATTTTATTGTATTTTATTATATTCATTTTATTCATCTTTCTATATTATACATAAATACTGACCAAAATCCTATCCAGACCGGCATACCCTACTGAAATTAGCAAGGTGCAAATGAGTATGCGTCTCTTCTAAAAAGGGATGGCGACTTCATATCTGCTGGCAAAGATTTATGTAATACGGATAAAATATAGAGAGGACTTTTAGTAAAAAGAGTTGAGTTGGGACGCAAATTAACCACATTGCCTTCCAGACGAAATCTAGTCGGATATGAATGGGTAGCATCAGAAGGAGCAATTATTCCCGGATGCTTGTAGTAGTACAATAGCAAATTCTTAACGTACAGCTGCCTGATGGAAAAGTTTTTGCTAAGATTAAAAATTTCTTCTTAACTGAAAGATTGCACCAAACAATGATTTTTTTTTTTTTTTGATTGATTTTCTTGCTTTCTTGCTTGGATTGCTGTTTGCTTGTTTAGGCATATTTTAAGAATACATTTTTGTAAAGTGGCAAGCTGCCTCAGAGTTGACACATAAGTACCAGCCCATGACACTATGCCATGCTGCATAACAGATTGCACCAAACTTTCATAGACAGTCTTTACGTGTTTATGGGATAATACAGACCGCAGATTATAAAAAATATGGATGAATTTTTTCAATTTCTCGACTAAATATGAGAGGTGCCCCTTCCACGACAGCTGATCATCTAATATGAAAATTTCCAGACAATAGCTCCAAAACTGCGGCCTGAAGCGTGGAAACAGACCGACAGAAAAGCAGACGAATTCGTTCAAACTCAGGACTTGCGAAATTAATAAGTACCTAATTAAAACCAGAGTAATGGTTTTTCCGTTTGGTTAAAATTGTTGACTTCATTTAATAGGTACTTCAAATAATAAGATAATACAAATTTAAGCTTAAATAATTTCTTCCTGTTTCGTCATCGAACGTGAGGAAAAATTTGAACTCTACAATATCTGTGTACTGCGGGTTTTGCTCTCTACCAGGCAAAAGGTAGATCATATTGCTCCATTTTTGGAAAGCTATCCATGATATCGGTGAAACTGTAAACATAAGATGGAGTTCTCAAAAATTAAAGTGGAAATTAATTTTAGACGACGGAACCAAATGATGACAGGGTTTTGAAATTCTTCGCTATGGTCAAATTAACCTTTGATAGGTATTAGTGTTAAATCCACTCGTCATCCCCTCATTCTTCAAATCAGCATATTGACTGCCGTGAAGAAGGAGGCTGCTCAATAGCAATTATATGAATATGTCATCTCACGTAGCACATGATTTATTACTACCTTTGTCCCCTAAAGGGCATACGTTAATATATACTGTACAAATATTAAGTAATTGAAAACCTTACAGATCGTATGAACTTACTGAGTAAATTGCTTTAACTAACCTTGTAGGTACTAACCTTGCCTTTAGAAGAGGTAAAATGATATTCTAATCCTGAATATAAGGATTTTTTTCCATAAAAATGTGAGTTGACTGAATGTCGAAGAGCTTTATGGATTTGACTTATTGACTTTTAGTTTGGTACTTGTGCACCGAATACGTACAGTTTGACATGATGATTCACTATTTTCATAATGAACTATCACTTGAGAATTTGTTGGCTGCCGGGTCACGTTCTGTATTTCGTTAAAATAATATTCATTTTTAGACTATTCATTGTGAATAATTCATAAACCATTGCACATATCACATAATATTATTGGTACACATTGCACATCGAACATATCATTGGTACCTACATAGGCACCAAACAGTGACAGTCTGATATGATGATTTACTATTTTCATATTGATTAGTCAATCAAGAGATTGTTGGCTGTTGGGTCATGGTGATTGAAAAGATTATATATTTTGTTAAAATAATATTCCTTTTTAGACTATTCATTGTGAATAATTTGTAAATCATTGCACATATCACACGAATCATTGGTAAACATTGCACATCGCATATATCCGTTGGTACTTGTGCACCTAAAAGGCACAGTCTGACTTGGTTCATTCACATATATTCATTTTTAGACTATTCATTGTGAATCATACATAAATCATTGCACGTATCCCAAAATGTTGGTACATATTGCACATCGAACATATCATTGGGACCTACATGTGCACCAAACAGTCACAGTTTGACATGATGATTTACTATTTTCATATTGATTTATCACTCAAGACATTGTTGGCTGTTGGGTTATGTTGATTGAAAAGATTCTGTATTTTGTTAAAATAATATTAATTTTGGTTTATTATTTCCAATAATAAGCCTATGTGATCGTGTAGCAAAAAATTTTTATAACCCCCCCTCAAACTTTGTCAATTTACGTTTCAAGGTGCGTAGAATCCAAATTTGAAATGTCCGTCCGCCGTTCGCCGTCCGGGCCATAAAAGGCCAAAGAATTTACTTAAAAAACCCGTTCTCTCGCACATAGACTCCGTTTGGGGTCTAGTTGGTCCTAACGTTTAACCATCCCGATCGCTTTACTCGCATAGATGCTATGGGCCAAAAACGGGCGAAAAAGTGTCTTTTTCGGGGCTTTGAGTGTTAGGCGTGTTAGATGCACGCCTGGCACGCTTGGCAGGGGGCCACGGTGGGGGGTGAGGGGGGTGAGAGGGGGGTGGCGTGAGAGGAGGCGCCGCGGCACCTTGTGAGTACAGCGTTCCTTCGAGGCATGAATATATGTTTTTTTCTAGGTCATATTTGTGTGTTAATACCAATGCTTTTCCTATGCATATTTAATAACATATCCTCTCGACTTTTCGTACGTACTTAGATAATGATATTATTAAGGCAATAACTATTATAGATAGGAGCTCAAATCGAGAAGTATAAACATGCGTATATAATTATAGAAGTATAGGTTGTGGCAACTCGAAATAGGACACGCCGAGGAGTCTGGACGGGCCTTATGACGTACGCAAGCCAACTAAAACTACGATCAAACTCAATTGAAAAAATAATAAACCTTTGTGAAATTATTTGCAGCGTTTTTACACTATTTATTGTGAATTATTTATAAATTACTTGGAAATTATTTCTTACAATTACGTTTAATACATAGAGTGTTGTTGACCCTTTCTTACGTGTAGTGTTGATTGTACCGTGTCGATATCTATTTCATCAAGTTCCTTCGAGCCGGTCCTAAAAACTGGTCACCCGCCCAATGTGAATTTATATCGGCTGACTACCTTCACCCAAACCCAAAACAGCCGGGGGGGACTTCCCAATCGAATTGTTTCTTGTTCGCTAGGGCTCTCGTTGCCATTTTTCAAGTTCATGCCCATAAAAATCACAGACCGCACACCTCGGAGGTGCCTCTGCCGGTGGCCCGTAACGGCCAGTTCTCTTCGAGTTTGGAGGCTCTCACAGCCCGGTAGATCTGGGACATGGAACCTGTTCCGTGTTCTTTATCGCCTCCTTCGGCTCTGGGTCTCTCTCTCAGTCGTGAGAGACGGCAAATGCGACTGGGAGAAGGAGTTGTTAACTATGTTATCGTGAGGTCGCCCACCGGGGGTTTCGCTTGGTTGTTTCTTGTTATTAGGAGAACTCCAGCGCATCAATATCAGCGATAACGCCAACGAATACCCGCAGAAAATATTTTGATACTGGGGTAGGCTTTGTAAAAGAAGAAGAAGATAAAAGAACATACAAAAAAGAACAACATTTAGAAACAGAAGAAGAAGAAGATAATGAAAAAAGTCCAGTCATGCAGCATGACCCCATGAGCGAATTTTTGAAGAAATCTTCGACATTTCAGTCGCTATTGATCGTGTAGAGAAATTTTAGTTTATGATTTTGATAGAAAAACATGGAATCAAATTATTAAAAATAATTAGGAGGTACTCATACTTTTTTTTTTAACAAGCACCTACTTACTACCTACGTTTTAAACAGCATGGTTCTAGGATTGGTTATACAGGGATACTTCCATAAGAGTAGTTCAATCTGAATTTGGACATTGTTTCATGCAAATATTACCGATTTTTACAACTACCGAACGGCATTATTTCGATTTTTGACTGATTTTTCAACTTTGAAATTTTTGAAAACTTGATACATATTCTTATAGGAAATTGTACGCTGATTCCGAATATACCACATGTTAGTTTGTTGAAAAAATTATTTCGCACAACAAATCGCAAAAAACAGGCTATTTTGAAATTTTTTACTACATTTTTGAAAATTTCAACCCGAAGATGTAATCCGATCATGCTGGCCAACGAACTTGAACTTTCTTTTTGTGTCCTTAACATTTTAAAATTTGTTTGAAGTTTCTAGCACAATTCTACGGACAGTTATCGTCTGGAATGACACATTTTTTTTTCTTTTTTTTTTTTTTTTTACAAAACTCCCCTCAAAGGCGGAGGGGGCACGCCATTAAATTGAAAAATAAACAAATAAAATAAAAAAGTGGGGAGGACGCCCAGGTTTACCCGACGCCGGCTCTGGGGATAAGGGAAGTTGCAGGACGAGGAGGAAGAATGGGATGAAAGGAAGTGCCCCTATAAAATGACCACCAGTTCAAGTAAGAACCCCTCAGGACGCGGGTGGTGATGCCACGGAGTACTCCTGCCGAGATGCCCAACTCGAGTAACTCCGTGGCGCTTTTCCCGCACCACACCCCGCGCCATGACACAGTCGCGGCAATGACCTTGATGTTATTAGGTGCCACTCCTTTTAGCTCAGATATCGCTTGGCGCAGATCATTTCTATCATATTTACTTTTCTTAGCCCGCCAGGTCTGCTCCATGTCCAAGCTGCCACTGACAACCTGGACGTCCAGAATTATGGCAGACCCATCGGACTTGATGGCAACGACATCAAGCTTCTTGCCCCGGTCACTCGGCATGTGGTATAGTCTCTCTCTCTCGACATCCCAACCGCTAGATGACAAAGCACCTGCTATCTGCTTGGCAACCGCATCGTGACGTAAAATGCGGCCACCGTGAGTACGAGGACACTGCTGCACCACATGATAAAGATTCTCATTTTCACCCCGACAGGCACGGCAAAGGGTGTCCCGCGACTACTGTCCCGCGACTACTCCTCGAACACCTCACCGATAGTCGCGGGCCCCAATGCCCTCTGAAGCCCATTCCACCCACTGAGTAGAAATGGGGGATTCAGAGCACGGTCGGAGTTCTTTACCATCTACTGACTCATGCAGTGCAGCAGCGAACTCAGCAGATGAGCTGGGTTTTGGAGCAGTTGGTGTTGCTCTATCGCACCACAACAACTGCTGCCAGACAAAGTCCACGTCAGCAGCAGTGCAGGCGACCTCCCAGCTCGAGCCCCTAAGGGCAAGCAGGCCCTGGCGGCGTAAAGATGGGATGCTGGCGACAGAAAGAGAGACAATACCGAGCCCACTGGCCTTGACCGGTGCGTTGATGTAAGCACTTGGGACACCAGGTGGAAAGCCTAGCCAAGAGCGCACAGCGGAGCGAACTTCACTCAAGCAGCCTCCCCGCAGTAAGCCTGCCAAAGACTAACCGCAGCTTTGGCAGTAAGTACGTGTGAAGGAGGCGCAGCTTCTGCTGTGGCTTCAGTGGGCCTTGGTGACACGAGCTAATGCTCCACCAAGGTCCACACGGCTTGCGGCTATAGTGGCCACACCCATGAAGTCGACCCCGAGGTACCGCCAGACCTCCAACACGGATCGGGCGGGGATGGGTGTCTGTCCTAAGACAAAGCACTCCTCATCCACCACCTTCACCTTATGTTGGCGGCCCGACGGGACCAAGGAGACCGACCCACAATTAGAAGGGTTGACCACTAGACCACACCTGGCTAGCTGCTCAGCAAAGGCATTGAGGGCGACCTGCAAGCCCTCGCGGGTTTCTGGGAGTAGGATGACATCATCGGCAAAAGCCAATGCACCTACTCGCACCCCAGGGGCGAGATCAAACCCTATTTCAGCTGGCTGCTTACCCAATGCCGTATCCACGACCAGGTTGAAGAGGAGTGGTGACAGAGGATCCTCCTACTGTACCCTGCGCCCAATGACAACATCCCCTGACATCTCACCTTGTGCCTCGAGGACCGTCACGCCTTCGTGGTACAGACAGGCAACATACTCAATTAAACGAGCAGGGGCCCCGACACCACGAAGACAATCGGTCAGGGCAAAGTGGCTAACTGTGTCAAAGGCCTTAGCGAGGTCCAGGGCGGCAAGATGGAGCTACCGTTTCTTGATGCGGGCCAGCAAAATGACAGTCTAGAGAACTGTTAGGTTCTCCGCTGTGCCATCTGCTGGCCGAAATGCTCTCTGGACGTCACCTATGACACCAGCCACTTGAAAGCGAGATGCCAAAATCTTTTGGAAGTGGCGGAAAACTACCGATGATATTGAAATCGGACGGTAGCCTCCAGGCCCACTTCCTCCTTTCTTTGGGATGAAGATGGTTCGGGCACGGGTCAACGCTTTCGAGGGCCTTCCCGATAGAAGTAACAGGTTGAGGATAAGCAGCTTGACACTTTTTGGGGCTTTATTCCAGCGTCGGGCAGAAATACCATCAGGTCCAGCAGACGTGGAGTTTTTGACACGGCACTTATGTGCCTCGTCATGAAGCACCGGCGTGCACATAATGCCACGTAAGGAATCCCTGGTGGAAGCTGGGGGTACCACCGGCACACCAGGGTTGTGGCTGGGAGCACTCAAAAGTGGCTCCCAAAATTCCACAAACTTAGAGAGAGAGAGCAAAACTTGTTCATGCCCAGCTCCCTCCAGTACCTCCGCAGCTACACGAGCCGGATGCTTCCTCCACAACCTCTGGACCCGCTGGTATTCCCGCCTCCTTGCTTGCTTAGCTGCTTTGCGACCTCCACGGGGCACCGACACAGGAGGATGTCCTCCCTGATGCCCCGCCACGGTCGCATCCCCAACCTGTGGGAAGATCCTCTGTACATAGGCCGACCTCGTCTTCCAAGCCAACAGTCCTCTCAACAGCCCGCCTTGCCAGTTCCTGCAGGTAGGTACATAACCTGCAATCTCATAACCATCAATACGGCCTACCTGCTCCCCGAGCCTCAACACTTCAGTCTTCAAATCCTCGAGAAGACCGGAGGTCCCGGGGGAGGATTGCTGAATGGCGGGCTGTTGTCCCACGCCTGTCGGAGATGCGGGGGAGGCCCCACTGCTATTTGCCAGGATTGCATCCTGGACAAGCTGCTTATAGTGGGGCCTCAGGCGAAGAGATTGGATGGCAGAAAGCGTGTGCATGGGAAAAAGTGCTTGCAAAAACATTAATATTGCGTACCCCATTACGAACAGCCTCTGCCTTCTCCGCTACCATTCGCCACAAATCCTCAAAAACATACCTTGGCCGCTCTCGCTCAATATCGATTGTAGCGTTGGCCTGTAAAGGATTTTTGTGACAGACGTGGGCACTGATGCCAAGTTTGGAACTGAAGGCTCTCTCACAGTGGGCACACTGGTGGGCATTTACAGGGGTCGTGGAAGAGGATGAGGAATAGGAAGATGAGGATGAAGAAGAGGGAGAGGATGGCCGACGCCCCTGCCTGGGGCGCCCCCGATCGCCTCCCCTAGAACCCCACGGGCCAATGGGCACGCGGGGGTTATGAGGCTGTCTGTTCGTACTATCCATAACGGGGAAGCGGTGAGAAGGGTCGGGAGACCCATTGACATGAGCCTCCCCCCTAAGCGCCAGAGGGTCATTCTGCCACCCTCTGGAAAACCAGAGGGTGCCCGGGTTGCACGACGGGGACGTATGACCATGACTTGGGTAGGGATATGAAGGAGCTCCGAAGATATAAAAACACCAACGGTTACCCTACCCCAGCAACCCATACATACATATATACATACATACATACATACATACATTAAAAAATCCGTTAAACTTCAGAATATGATTCAGAATGTCCTGAAACGAATTTCTGCATAACATTTTTTTCAAAAATTCACATTCTACAAATTTTGAGGCGAGAGCAATAGCTAAATTTTCTTCAAAAATTCGCTAAAAATGATTTATTTAAATACAAACTTTACAGGCTGTGTATGACAATAAATAATTAATGAATTGTTTCCAAAACAAATATTTAATCCATGTAACACATATAATTTTTCGAGAATAATTTTATTGCAGTGTATCTGTCGGTTTTCTATTAATCATCTAACATTATTCTCAATTATTAGTTATTACACTTATACAGACAAATTTTTGTAACCAAAAGACTATCAATATCTACCTCGTACTTAGCTGCTATTTGCAAAAAAGAAGGCATAAACCAGTATATATGTATTTATACAATGAGATTTTGACCAATGTGTTACCAATCGAACTCTGCAGCTAGCCCACACCTGTATTTCCAAGCTGTTCTAGAATATCTTGCCAAATTTTCCTCAATTTTCACCTTCAGAATTACAACTCTTGAGCTTTTCTTAGCTTGTTATTAACGGGAGTTTCTCCTGGATGATTCTTTGTATTAGATCCTCCTATTGCTTAGATGGAAGTTTACGAATACAGACAAAATACACTCCCCGAGATTTGGCAAGACATCTAAAATCGAACATTCGCAGTCGTTAATGACATCGGGATTAATCATATAAATAGAATCTCTAAGAGGCTGCGTTTTTTTTGGTACAGAAATTGAAGTGTTTCTTCACTCCATCATTATGTTACTGAATTTTCCTCATATTAAACATCTAAGCATCAATATCCAAATATCGTTGATAAAGTAAGTCGATGGATACTTACAGAAAACACTTCTCTGAGATTAGTTAAATTAAGTAATGCGAACTTTCATCTCCTGCTAAATTTTGGACACCCCACAGAACAGTCCTAACTTCTCAAGAAATAACGATTAATTATTGCAAGAAACACATATTGAAACCTTTGCTTCATCCTGCTGGTAGTTGATATAGAGGTAGATGTGTTCTGTAAACCAAATGATAGTTTTGTTTGATAGATTTAATAGATGAAGTGGTTTATAGAGGAATTGCTCATAAATAAAGTTACTTCTATCATAAGATGCTGCTGTAGGAGGTAATTAGTAGATCGTCATGTCTTCTTCTCTGCAGCCTCCAATCTGGGTGATTTTGTAGTGCTTGATCCAGAATAGCGACAGCGAGTGTGTTAGGGTGGGTTTGAAGTCTTCGGTGAGAGCGGGAGTTGGAATTTTTCAGAACCTCTAGGACGGTGTTTGTGTGTCTCATGACAAAGTCATCACCAGTGATTAACCTTAGTACACAATTTTGGAGTCTTTCGTTGCATAACAACGGTATACGTAATCAAATAATAATAATCAATTGAATAATCCAACTGTAGAATGTTACTAACTGGAAAATTCTACAGTTTGATTGTTGGGTGCGTTGCTTGATACCCAAAAGGTGACCATATAAATCTAGTCTAACAGCGTATTTGGCATCCATCTTTTCCAGGTTGGAGCATAGTGAAGGCTAAGATAAACAGTGGTGAAACTCGATGAAAAAAATTTGAATCGTCTCGTCTCCCAAACTCAATATTTCCCAAGGTATTGATGTAGCAACTCCCATAGAAGGTCCATTGTGTAAAATTACAAACAAGGCCGACCGATCCAGTTCATCGAACCTTTTCCTCTAGTGTCGTCCTCCGAGCCTTTTGTAAATTTCTAAATAGGGATATAAAAGCCGGAGTCAGGAGCCCTTTTGTGGGTTGAAAGAGCTTTTGTCGATTGAAATAAAAAAAATTGGGAGTCAGCAACAATAGTTAGCTCGAGGAGCTTGAAAAGTTTTGAATGAAACGGGTTTGTAACACTTAACAACGGGGATAATATGACATTACAGCAACTCCAGAAGAATCAGTATTTTGAGAGGCACGTCCTTCATTGGGAGCTGATGTGGCGAGAAATGACTCGTGCCTAATCGCTTAATGTTCAGAGTTGTATCTATCGAACTTTAAAAATACAAAAGTAGGTACTGGAAGTCATGAAATGTGTTGGGTTGTTCTTCATAATATTGGTTTCTATGCATAATATGTATAGTCATTAGTACTAGCAGATGAGTTTCTTAATCATTGATACCCGCTTAGTGCAGAAGCTCGAGATATGGTGTGTGGGTGGTGTTGGGTGGCTGCCAAAACAAATGGACCACCAAGTCCAGCACAGATTAGTCTCAGAGGGTTGATTTAATGTTGACCTACAAGGTCCAATCCCTGTTATTGTACCTGAGAGCCGCTGGTTTCGACTACAAACTGTGGTATATTAAGTGCATCTAGTCATCGTTATTTCACATTGCTGATTTCATATATATATATATATATACACATGACCATCATCATTCATCAGTCTTAGCTGTATTATATTATTTTGGGTTTTTTGATCTGCTGTGGGGTTTAAACAGTAGCTTCGTTGTACCCCTTGTAAAAAACAGCTGAGTTCCACCCATAATTGTAAAGATTACCGAGTTAACAGTACAAAACGTCTGCAGGAAGAATGATCAGTATAGATTCGTCGATAGCTGTAACATGAACTATAAATGCCATGAAAATTAGTTGGGAAAAAAAGGTCCTCCCGTGCTGATTACATGCAGAAAGTTGGTTGAAGGGGATCCTGGAAAACTTAAAACTAGATACATACAGGTACATACCTACTACTCCCTTAACAATAAGTTTATAATAATGTTAACAGCTAGACAAAATCCAAAGAACTTATTTAGGTTGTTTCTTTCTCCTTTTAGACCTGCAGAGGCCACAAACTGGCGAAACTAGTTGTCGTTATTGACTTCCAGACTCAACCGTAGAATAGTATGTTAAATTGTTTTGAAATTGAGCTTTTTGAGCGCAAAAGGAATCGTTAACTATTATTTTTATGACAAATAACGTATTCTAAATAGTAATCAGCTATTCAAAAAGAAATTTTGGATTTTTAGCTTTTTTTGCCGTTTTTATCGATTTTATAGCAAATTTTAATGAAATTTAAGTACATTTTTCAGCCTAATTCGGTACATAAATTTTCTAATGTTCTATTTGAAATTTAAGAAACTTTATTTGATCAATATTCTGCTAACAATTATAAATGTAACAATTTTTAGCCGTTTTTAGCAATTTTTAGTGATTTTTTCAGCACAGTTTTTGAAATTTGACCAATCTAATGTGCCCAAAAAGTGCTGGTTAACTAAACTCATCCTTTCGTTTGGAAAGCGTGATTTTTGGCAAGAACAGAATTTTTACCTCAATCCAATCTTAATGTGCAGTAATGTGCATATGAAAAAGCGCAAACGTCAGAAATCGTTTCAGAATTCCTCAAAACGGATGAAAACTGTGGAAAATAAGCTTGTTACAAGGATTTCATATTGGCGCATGCGCTGTTGCTGTTAATGATACAACCATGTTGAAATTGATATTAGATGATCAAATGGCCATTCCCAAACTATCCTCCAAATTTGAGCGAGATCGGATGATTAGGGCGTGAGAAAATGATGCTCGGTAAAATTTACGTTTGCGCATGCGCTGAGTGAGGTTCTGAGTCAAGAACAATGAAACTAATAGGAGACAGTCTATTCCTTAGCCCGCACATCCCCTGAGAATTTCATCCAAATCGGATGAAAACTGTGGAAAATAAGCTTGCTACAAGGATTTGCGGGCACACGACAGACACACGAACACACACAAAGACACACACAAAGACAGACAGACACGGAATCAAAGTTGTTCAGAATGGCCTAAAACGTAAAATGCATGATTAAACTTTGATTTTGGAGACCAGAAATAGTTTTTCTCCCGAAAGTGAATACGATCCTTCTTCCGCTACCTTTAGGTAGACTCGGAAGCAAGCAAACATGGATAAATATCACGTTCGTCACTTCTTCTTGAAATACCAGAATCGACACGAAGAAAAGTGGCAAAATTTTCCGCCAAAAACGGCACCTTGAGTGGTTTTGTTGATTGGGCTCGTGGCGACGCGGGGTGCCGTGCCAGGAGGTCGGGCGTCCTCCGCAGGCCATACCGGTTCTGAGGTCGGCATGACCCCGATCCAAGGACGAGCCAACCAGCCACACACGACTCCGAGGAAGGTGCAACGCTGGGGCGAGAGTGGCTGAGAGAAAGGCGTTTGCCGTGAATTTTTGGAGTTGGTGATAGAACTCATTCAGTACATGAGTAAAATAAGTGTATCTGGTGGATATTGCGTTTTTTTCGACAAAAAACATGTTGTGGAGGCGTTTTAGACGGAAGTTAGTGGAATTAATGTTTATGCATGAGAGTTTGTGCACTGTGTGTGGTGGTCCATCTTTTTTTTTTTTTTTAACACAGAATGTGTTTTAGCCATGGACTAACTAGCCGAAAATGGAACGCGGGATGGTAACGAAATGTGTGACGGATGATTTTCACGTACTCGAAAGCTCTCGATTTATCCAACAATATTATGTTAACTACTGCGAAGTGCGTGTCCAACAAACTGAGTTATGAGCATGGTTATATAAATAATTGTTTACACACAGGTGATCATTCTCAATAATTGATATTGTGAACATGATTGCAACCGCTTGTTAATTTCTGATGATTTCATTGAGCTTGTGTTTCGATGATTTGATTCATAGCAGGTGATCTGAGTATTACGAAAACGGTTTGATTTGTGAAGCGGAGGTTAAATAATTTGAATAGGTAATTTCTATACTTTACACTCTAGGAAGCTGTAATTTCGTTTGTAGCCTCTTTAGGACATTTACTTGACGATGCTCAGGGTCCGGATCAGATGTGTGGCTCTTAAAGCTAATTTCTATGCTTTACACTCTAGGAAGCTGTAATTTCGTATATAGCCTCTTTAGGACATTTACTTGACGATGCTCAGGGTCCGGATCAGATGTGTGGCTCTTAAAGCTAATTTCTATGCTTTACATTCTAGGAAGCTGTAATTTCGTATGTAGCCTCTTTAGGACATTTACTTGACGATGTCCAGGGTCCGGATCAGATGAGTGGCTTTTAAAGCTAATTTCTATACTTTACACTCTAGGAAGCTGTAATTTCGTATGTAGCCTCTTTAGGACATTTACTTGATAAATCGCTCTTGATTTATCACGAATTTATTTCGTATTTTTTTTCGTAGTTTCATACTATAACTATATAAATTGATGTTATAAATGAATAGTAAACAATGACGCTTGTTTGGTTGTCACTTGGTTGCGCGACAACGCAAACACATTCTGTGTTTCAATAATTTCGTCCGAAGTATGTAAATAGAGGTATCCGGGGGTCCAGGGGGCTTGCCCCCTGGCGAGGCGCGGAGCGCCGAGTTTAATTTTTTTTTTTTTCCTACGTAATTGTTTCCATAATTGATGGTATGAACTGATGAACAGAATTCTGATTAACAAAACTTCAGGTTTGGTGTTGCGTTTCTTGTATTGGTCAAAAGTAATAGGAAAACAAGTACGAAAGAAATGCGTGATAAATCGAGAGCTTTCCAACGAGCGGAGAACGATTTTTGTCCGGTGAAAACTAAAGAAGTTTCATTTCCCCAGCAACGGCTTGGTTGTACGTGAAAATCATAAGAAAACGCTTGCATACGTCTGCAACACATTTGGATATTTTATGTCTTTGATTGCATACCCCTATGTGTTGCAGACTCGTCTATTAAAATGATTACCTATTAAATTATGTAACCACCTCTTCACAAATTAAACCGTTCTCGCAATATTCGGATCACCTGCTATGAATCAAATCATCGAAACACCAGCTCAATGAAATCATCAGAAATTAAAAAGCGGTTGCAATCATGTTCACAACATCAATTATTGAGAATGATCACCTGTGCGTAAACAATTATTCATGTAACCATGCTCATAACTCAGCTTGTTGGCCTCGCACTTAGCAGTAGCTAACATAATATGGTTGGATAAATCGAGAGCTTTCGAACGAATGGTCAACGAATTTTGTGGGATGAAAAACGACGAAGAACCATTTACCTAGCAACGACTCGGCTGTAAGCGGAAATCATCAAATATAGGTAACGCTTTTCGAGGAAACTTTCGTGACAGTTTTTTTATTTTAATGTGCCAAAGCAAAGACATTGTCAAATGTCAAAAACGTTGTCTATTTTCACGAAAAAAAAAGAGTTACGATGCAAAATCGATTTCCACGGTTAGGTTATCATCAGTAACAAACAATAACTGAAGACACATTAGAAAAGACACAGCTTTTATAGTCACAGCTGAAGGGAGATTGAATCCCATTGGTTAACTGAAAGGAAAGGGGAAGAAGGTACAACCACATAAGTGGAAAGTGAAGGGAGATTATAGCTAATCAGATGAAGTGAAAGAGGGAAAATAACTCACTATGGTTTCAACAATGCGATGGGATAAATTATTCCAAGCTTTATAGAAATGGACTTATCAGTGGTGAAGTATATTGAGGAATATCCTCATTTAAACATTTACCAGATCTGTCACTTTTGATAATTTTGAATTTTTCAAGTACATTCGACATACCTCCCTTTTGACAATAACGAAGAAATTCTAGAAACTGTCTATCTGTTGAATCAAAATTGTAACTATGATTGGATTCCTTAAGATGTTTCGCAAATGTAGACTTGCCCTTATTTTCCCTGAAATCCTCCTGATGCTCGTCTATTCTTTCCCTGAATTTCCTACCAGTTTGACCGCAAAATTCGTAGCCACAAGAACATTTCAGTTCGTAAACCCCACTTTTATCCTGAACATTGATTTTGTCCCAACTTCCCTAGCCAGATCGGAAGCTTTTTCCCACTCCTTTCCTACCCATATGGTATCAACGAGATCTCCTCCATATCCGTTACTATCCGCTATGCTTTTGATAATTGATTTTTCTTTTGATAAATTTTATTCACTCATTGGAATAGATAGTGCTCGGTTAATAGTACTATGGAAGGCTGCATGCTTGTGGGTTAAAGCGTTTTAGAACATTTGTGGAGTAAGTATTAGATGTGATCAGCTCTTCAAGCTCTGATCCATGTTCATACTTCTCTGATGAACAACTTTGATGTCCTAAAAATCGAATTCTATCTAACATTGCTCGTTATTTTCGTGAAAATAGACAACGTTTATCATTAACTTCCGTTTTTAGCGAATTTTTGAAGAAAATTAAGCTATTGCTCTCGCCTCAAAATATGTAGAATGTGAATTTTTGAAAAAATTTATGCAGAAATCCGTTTCAGGCTATTCTGAATCATATTCTGAAGTTTAACACATTTTTTTTAAATGTATGTACCTATGTATGTATGTGTCATTCCAGACGATAACTGTCCGTAGAATTGTGCTAGAAACTTCAAACAAATTGTAAAATGTTAAGGACACAAAACGAAAGTTCAAGTTCGTTGGCCAGCATGATCGGATTACATCTTCGGGTTGAAATTTTCAAAAATGTAGCAAACATTTCAAAATAGCCTGTTTTTTGCGATTTGTTGTGCGAAATAATTTTTTCAGCATACTAACATGTGGTATATTCGGAATCAGCGTAAAATTTCCTATAAGAATATGTATCAAGTTTTCAAAAATCTCAAAGTTGAAAAATCAGTCAAAAATCGAAATAATGCCGTTCGCTCGTTGTAAAAATCAGTAATATTTGCATGAAACATTGTCCAAATTCAGATTGAACTACTCTTATGGAAGTATCCCTGTATAACCAATCCTAGAAAACGTAGGTGTAGGTGCTTGTTAAAAAAAAAAAGAAAAAAAAAAGTAATCACAACTGATGAGTTTACGCTGAAATATTCCGTCCTCCGATTCTCTCGGTCGCTCTCTTTAATGTTTTACGCTCAACTGTTTCAGGACTTGATGTAGCTTTAATACTGACTGTGGCTTAGAAAATATCAGCCATGAAATTATGAAGAAGTTCTATTTATGTACGTATGTACTTCAACAATTCGCTCATGGGGTCATGCTGCATGACTGGACTTTTTTCATTTAAACGGTTGAAATCGCTCTGCTTATATTGGCTGCAGGCTGCTGAGTTTTCAAATACTGTTCTCATTGCACCTGATGGTAATTTAAACACTCCAAACAGCAACGGAGAACCAAACCTCACGTTTAGGCGTATGAAATGGTAGGGTTCCGATGCTCGTTCGTGCAGCAACGGTTTTTTTTCAAACAAGAGGCAGTTTGAACTCGGTTCGAAGGCAAATCCCGCGAAAATGACGGCCGTCAGCGGAGTTCGTGAGTAGCTTGGATATACCGCTATCCACCGCTGTTCGCGGGTTGAATGAAAGAATTTGCATGGGACTCAAAACAACACGTCTCTGAATCTCCAGGATAACTCTTCTCGTTGAGTGAGAGTCAACAACGACAGGTACAGACTTACTTTACATTACTATGGGACTAAGGAGTGGAAAATATGTGTTATTGGGTTTCAGAGTACAAACGGAAAAAGTCCAGTCATGCAGCATGACCCCATGAGCGAATTTTTGAAGAAATCTTCGACATTTCAGTCGCTATTGATCGTGTAGTCGCTATTGATCGTGATTCCGAGAGAATCGGAGGACGGAATATTTTTTTATTTTTTTTTTTTTTTAACAAGCACCTACTACCTACGTTTTAAACAGCACGGTTCTAGGATTGGTTATACAGGGATACTTCCATAAGAGTAGTTCAATCTGAATTTGGACTATGTTTCATGCAAATATTACGGATTTTTACAACTAGCGAACGGCATTATTTCGATTTTTGACTGATTTTGCAACTTTGAAATTTTTGAAAACGATACATAATCTTATAGGAAATTTTACGCTGATTCCGAATATACCACATGTTAGTATGCTGAAAAAATTATTTCGCACAACAAATCGCAAAAAACAGGCTATTTCGAAATTTTTGACTACATTTTTGAAAATTTCAACCCGAAGATGTAATCCGATCATGCTGGCCAACGAACTTGAACTTTCGTTTTGTGTCCTTAACATTTTAAAATCTGTTTGAAGTTTCTAGCACAATTCTGCGGGCAGTTATCGTCTGGAATGACACATACATACATAAATACATACATACATACGTACATAAAAAAATGCGTTAAACTTCAGAATATGATTCAGAATGTCCTGAAACGGATTTCTGCATAAAATGTTTTCAAAAATTCACATTCTACAAATTTTGAGGCGAGAGCAATAGCTTAATTTTCTTCAAAAATTCGCTAAAAGTTTAGAGATATAAATACCGTGGAAATAATTTATAACGACATTGGTTATAACGTTTCTTTATTTGGACAGTTCGAATTATAACATGACTTTACGAATAAAGGCCTTTCTGTCTTAAATTGTTTTTTTAAAAATATTTTATTAAGTATCCCTTGTGGTAGTGGTGGGTGTGGAAAAGTTTATATGGGGGAAACGTCTAAGTCCATTCGATTTTTCAAAACATAAATAAGATTATACGAAAAAAGCGTTGGTTGTACATTTCAGATCTTTCGGACATACTATGGACTTCGACAATTTCAAAATTGAAGGAAGAGAATCTACTTTGCAAAAAGGAGTATCCCTAGAGATAGTTTAGATAAAACATTCAAATTCAATTAACTTCCGGAGAGGTACTCAAAACTTGAGTAAAATTTACTCGTATTTGATTGAGGGACTCTAAATTTATAATTGCCGTCACCAGCGAAAGTAGACAATGGGGACGGGCCGGATTTGAATCGCGATCATACCGAACCTGGCGGTATGATCTGAATTTTTACTAAGGGATTGCCTATTCGATGTTATGAACTTCGTAGATGCGAGCTTTTGAGCATCCGGACCATCAAACTGTACACATCAGGTAATCTATATTGGACCGAACCTACCTCCATACCGCCAGGTTCGCTGCGATCGCGATTCGAATTTGGCCTGCCCCCATTGTCTTGTCCAGCGAACTACTTGAAACATACGGAAAAACATTGTTACCTACATGAACAATTTTGAATTTGATTTTCTTAAACCGATAAATGTGAATTCGATATTCTATCATGAAAAAACAATAGTTATGTATTTATTTTACAAATTTTTAATTTGATGTTTTGAGTTTTGTCTCCCGGAAGTTGAATGAAACGATGGGATCTTTCCTGATCAGCCGAATGAGCTAAATTATCCCCTCTCCAATCTAGGTAGTTGAAATACGATAGGGAAACCCTCTGAGACAGATTAATATGAAATGATGGGCTTTTTTCTGAGCAGCTGTGTGATCTAAAAATCCTCTTCTATTTGCCTTAGGAAGTTGAAATTTGTTAGGGAAACTCCCTGGGACGTTAAGAGACCAATGTTATGACGACGGTCTCCATCCTGATTTTTTCTTTCCTTTATATATATATATATATATATATATATATATATATATATATATATATATATATATATATATATATATATATATATATATATATATATATATATATATATATATA
Source organism: Adelphocoris suturalis (assembly GCA_030762985.1). NCBI lineage: Eukaryota > Metazoa > Arthropoda > Insecta > Hemiptera > Miridae > Adelphocoris > Adelphocoris suturalis. Next base: position 42,325,991 of record CM061049.1, read on the forward strand.
TATATATATATATATATAAACTAATAAACTATTTAATTCAATAATTTTTTATTATTAATTTTATTACGTTAATTGGGTCTAGGTCGCACGCTATAACCTATACCTATACCGCTAACTCAATTACAATAGGAACAAAAAGTGCAAGAATTACAATAAGTGTAAAATAATAAAAAAAAAAATAAAAAAAAAAAAAAAAAAAATATATATATATATATATATATATATATATATATATATACTTACTACATGACACGATAGCAACTGTCTCATTGTCCAGCAACACGGGTCAAGCCTGCCGCAGTCGGTGTTTGGAAAATTATACGATTTTGCTCACCTTAAATTTTGTATCTTTACTGTTCGTATATATATATATATATATATATATATATATATATATATATATATATATATATATATATAATGTAAATACATTCTATTCTATTCTAAAGTCGTGCAGAACAGCTGGAATTTTTTGTGGATAATTTGTGTTATTAAGCAGGGACCTGCTCTATCTAAAAGATGACTAATTCCTGTAATCTTAAATTGGTAGAACATTAACTTTTTTCCTCTGAACGATATATAATATACTCCTAGTCGTGATGCGAGCTATCATCCATCTCGCGGGTTCCTGCAAAGATTTTGATCTTCTGTTATTACAAGCATCGAGTGCGCGGCTGTATGCAAATGAACGTTACCTGGTGATTATCTTCATGTTATTCATACATCATTAAGTGCCCAACGTATAGTATGTATTAAAACATCAACCCATTTCGAAGGCTCATCAACTTTTATGTCCTTGTTCACAAGCCCATCAGCGGCCTTTTTTTCTCGAAAGGATTTGGTCTTGTTGTCACTCTCAAACTGTTCCACCCTCCAGTTGAAAGATATAACCGTCCGTAGCGGACAGGAAACTGGCGGGTAGGGTAGGCACTAACTATACCTAGCTTCCTCACATATTGTAACACGTACTTTTAGAATTAGTTTCGCACATTTCGGCTCAAATGTCCTTCCAACTGAAGGCTGACAGGGATTTTTGGATTGATCCAAAAACTAGAGTTTACGCAAGAGAGTTTATCCCTAAAGCGTTGAGACATTTAAATAACTCTTTTCTATTCCGGAGTACAACTGCCTCCAAAATTTTGATTACCTATTTATCAAAACGTTTTTAAGGGATTACATGGTTTGTGGAGTCCATCAGGACTGCGTATGAATTAGTAATGGGGACTGGGCAATGCTCTTTGAGGTGAACTGCTAGTACTGGGATCAGCTTGGAAAGAACAATCGTCCAAGTTTTTACCTAAAGGCGGGAACTGATTATGATCAATAACCGAACAAACGGTTATTAACGCCGTTATTTGAGATCTGTGATAAACAGTTCTTCTTGAACTAGTCAGAACCCGCCGTTGAGAACTGCAACTTGACTTGTGGAGTGTAGTTCTTAACGGTGGCACATAATTAGCACAAGAAGAACTGCATCGCAGTTCCTTTAGTGCTCTCACAGTTCCTTGTGGCTGTGAAGCAGTTCTCATCTGACTAGTATTGGAGCCTGGAGAAAGGGGTTTTTAGGAATAAGTACTACAGTTCAGGAGCAGTACTGAATAGATATTGAACGAGGTCGTTTTCAGTCCTGCAAGTGAACCGAACCCCAAACTTCATTTCTCATCATCACTTTGAAAGGCGCCGGAAAGAGTGATGTTTCTCCTTGAATTGGCAACAGAATGAATAGATGGGCCCTTCTTGTCATCAACGTCCAACTTCTATGCCTCCCCAAACCCCAACCAGACTCAATCAAGCCTTTCTTGTCAGGTCGACTCCACAAATTACCTTCATAGTAATCCCATGACCCATACCTACACAACTGGTCATGGTCTGTCGGTGGGAAAGAAACTGTTGACCTTTACGGTGTACTTCTTCAGGGTGCTGTTCTTCTTTAAATACAGGAGTACTTACTTGCAATGATTGTATCACCTTGTTTTTTTTTTTCTCATTTATTATTATATTCTTCTTTCCTCTGTTTTCTTGGTTCTTTAAATTTAAAAATTTCGTCGTGAGAATTTGTTTGTGAGACTGGAAGCTTCCATTCAATCTAATCTTCTTCAGGCGTTCTTTCAACAAGATGCCGAGTAAATTAAATACTTAAACGGGTACTTGAGTATTAAACGGAGGCCACCATTACGAAACGCGCCGCGGCACTTATAGAAGGTTAAATTGTTAGTATTGTTGTTGTCCTAGTTCGCGCAAATAAATCAGAATGCTGTGTATAGGTTGGTGGTCTGGATGCTCGCAAGCTCGCATCTCAAAATTACATAACATCAAGTAGTCAATCCCATAGTAAAAATACAGATTAGTTGGACATGTAGGTCAGAATGCTGTGTATACTTTGGCGGTCTGGATGCTCACAAGCTGGCATCTCAAAAATAGATCACATAATGTACATGTGCAATGTACATTCTATTAAAGTGTGTTCTTTCCAATTATGTAGTTATTTTTGGTATCCGGTACGAAATATTTCTATAGGTTAGGTGGCCTCCGTTTAATACTCAAGTACCCTTAAACGAGTTCCACCATCTGCTTTACTAGCAGATACCATGTTACATGGATATGTCTTCGATTGGGGATTTCATAACGGTTGTCCTTGAGAGTTGTAAACAAATCCTTTAACTTTGGACTGTTGGCGACAAAATGTAGGATAAAGAATTTATTTTATCATTCTTGGAGGCACAAAAAGCATACTATAAATTAAAGTTATTTCTCCAATACAGACGCAATGAGTTGTATTGTTAACAGTCGACTGTTGTCAGGGGATGAAAATGTTTCCTATGGAGTGGAGTAAATGATACTATTGCTTTACGTTAAAAATATTGTAACCGGCTTATTAAAATTGTTTATAGTCCAATCAAATTAGTTCAGAAATGTAGCCAGGTACGTAAGGAGGGGGAAATTCGCAGCTTGAGATGTGGACATTTATCACATAAATCAAGCGCTTTCCAACGAGTGGCGAACGATTTTTGTGCGATGAAAACTGCGGAAGTTCCATTCCCCTAGCAACGGCTGGGTTGTACGTGAAAAACACTGAAATTGTGACATCAATTTCGCGTGACGGAAATTTTTGGTTGACCCCCCAGAGCAAAGACTTGACATATCTCTCTCTCTTGACATATTCTCTTGACATATCCATGTCAAAAATCCATCTAGAACCATTTGAAAAGATCCTGAAGCTGAAGCTCACTAGAGCTGAACTATACGACGTTGAGGATTTTTTCTCTTGACGTTTCCGATTTTAAATAACTTTGCCTGGTTATTATTATTATTCAGTTTGACGAAAGGAGATAGCTGCTCCTTTTGCATAAATGTTAAATTAAGTTTACATTTATGAACGTATACCCATCGTTAATGAATACGTCAGCACTTGAGGATATTTATAGAAGCACTCGAGCGAGCTTTTTAAATTACCTGTGATATAATTTAAAACATTGTTGTTGAATCTTAGATACATTTTTTGTACATGTCTTTGTAAATGTACATTTTATGTACATGTTTTGTAACATTTTTTTTATCATTGTTTGTTGATACTGAATGATTAGTTTTCACTATTTATATGAAAGTTTGGTATGCAAGTAATGAATTGGGTGTTTGGTTGTGTATTTGTTTGCTTTCTGGCTTTCGAATTTGGATTCTCGGTCGGCCCTTGGCCTGGTGTTGCTTCTAGTGGAGCGATTTGATTTAATTGATTTTCATCTTGAAATGTTTCGGCACCCTCGGGAGGCCGCCATGGTGGGTCGGGTCCGGGTGCAGCTGGGCTGCCCCGTCCTAGCCGCTTTTTTGAGTGGGCGCGCATCTCTGCCATCATTTTTTTGTTCCCTTTTTTGTGGCTACAGGGTGGATAATATTTTTGCTTTCTCACTGAAAAAATGTGATAGAAGTTGAAAAAAATCTTTTCCTCCAAAATCTCTCTTGCTTTTTGCGTTCCAGAGCTTGTTGTTCAATTTTGAATCTGTGTTTGTCCGATGTCTGTCTGTGGTACATCCCTGTCACGCCCAAAACTATACCAAGTTTCAGTCTGATTCCGATGAAATTTGCAGGGATTGTGCGGTTTAGCTCCTAGACGGTCACCAACGAATTCCAATGACGTCGAATCAGCTTTAGTCTGTGCGCATGCGCAAACGTGAGTTTTTCATAATTTGTTGGTCCGATTTCGTTCAAACTCTCTACCTAGGTAATTGGCTATAAGTTCTTGAAACATTCCCTATAAATTATATCGCGATTGGTAGAGTTCCACGCCGAGTCTCATGGAACGACTTTGATGACATTTTCAGGGATTGTGCGGAATAGCTCCTAGAAGGTCCCCTATAAATTTCATTACCGTTGAGTTAATATTAGTCTATGCGCATGCGCAAACATTAATTTCCTATACCGTCGACCTATCTATCATTTTGACTCGTACTTTGTTCTTCTACTAATTTTATACGTCCATGTTACAAAATGTGAGGAAGCTATACTGCCCACCCAACTTGGCAGAAGTTTTTTTCTCTAGGCTCTAGGTTACATTGACAAATTGTCCTGCACTATCATGTGTTTTGACAAATAAATGATTTTGATGTGATTTATTTCTTTCGTCATCCCAATTTTATAGTTTCAAGTTATTCACTGTGATTTTTGTTTTATCTTTACAGGTAAGTTCATATTTGCTACCGGTTATTTGAACTTGAACTCTGCCGAGCCGGAGGTGAGTAGAACTAAGTACCAAGAAAGTATGTTACCATAAGATAACTATGGATCACAGTTTTATAAAATTTAAGGAGACTGTAGAAGTAATGCGTCTCAACTATTCGGTAAAATTTGGTGTTTTAAATCAATTTGGTGTACCAAACCAAATCGGCCAAAGTGATGTAGCATGAGAGTGATGTGTGTTCGACGGTTTTTATGTTACGCATTCGCAATAGGAACCAATTCTTCTGCCATTTATTATTTTGCTCCACGAGCAACTATTTCATGAGCAACGAATAAAACGATGGGAGATTTGGTCGATGCAAGGATTTGTAGATATGTATGGAGGGCACGAGGCGGGACGATTTTTGGATTAGTATTTTCAGCAATTGGTATTCATTTTTAATCAAACATCAAAACAATTAAACATTCATGAAATGAGATAATTTAATAAAAAATCGGTCATACAATCATTTTTCTTGCTTAAACTGACGTTCAATCTCCGCAAAAAGGCTATAATATAATATTTTATATTTTATATAAATTGTACGCTATATACGGAAATAGCCGTATAATAAACTTTTTGAAGTAATTTTCATTGTTTTTATTCCCCAAAACTGATTATTCGTACGTTAAAATTAACTTTCGCTGTACGTAAGGTGTACCCTAATTGCAAAATTACTATTTATTAGCTACTAATCAGTCTGTCGACACTAGTCATGCCTTTTAGTACAATCCATGGCATACTTTATTTTTTATATCATACCTCCTTTATTCTTCATACCTTATTTACCCTTTTCTTGTATATATTGTTGTGAATTTCATGTTTACATTAAGATTTCGAGGGATTATATACATAATACACGTTGCACTAAGTGTAGTAAGAACCAGTCGAAACCTTGGAGATACAATGTTACCATCGGTGTCAAAGCTTGTCGTTGTGGTGTTCTTTTAGGAACAAATAATGACACAAAATGATAAATATGTGAGAGTTTTGAAAGCGCAGACGAAAAATATTTCAAAGGACCGAAAGGTGATGGAGGTGACTTGGTGATACTTGGCGGTGACTCGTTAATTCTATTCAAACCGCAGCCTTCAGAAACCTGACGTGTGAACGGCCGCTCCTGCAATCCTCCGGTGAAAGTGATTAATTTAATTATCCGCCTTCCGACAATACGCTGGGTTAGTGAAGACTTTTTCAACTTCTCTCCTTACGTCACGTGGATAGGACACGTGTTCAAGCATGACAAAAATCGTTGAGTAACGGGTTCGCCTCGAGGAACTGGAATCGGTTCAAAAGGGGAGTAGGGAATACTTTCTCGAGTAACGCACGGATAATAAGTTCGGTGGAAAAATCATTCACCGATGATTTAGGAATTTGACATCCGACCTTGATAGTCAATGTTCAAAAGCCTATGGACACAAATTCACATTTCTCTGAAGTCTTACCAATGTGCTAAAGAATCCATAACTCGTCCGTCTAAATTCTAAAGTCGAAACTTCGGCACTTCTGGTTGGATATGACGGTACTTTAAAATTCAAATTGCCGAGCAATGGCGGTGCGTCATATCTGCCGTTGATTAGTGAATACACAAAAACTGTGTACAATAACTTTTCGTCTGTAGGCAAATATGTTTAAATTCAATAAAACCAGCAACTTGGAATCACTGAATTTTCCCATTTCTAAAATACTGGAAAATTTGTAACAAACAAATTTTAAAAATTTGTGTTGAACACTTTCAGTTTCCTCCCCATGAACATTGTAATAAGGATTCCAAATCGACGTACTCGAGCCGACTCCTAACCAACGAAATAAAAAGCTGTCTGATACTCTTAACATTATGGAATCTTACAGTGGACCGCATCAAAAACCCAAGATGCTCCCAAGTGCTCCCGACACCATGGAACGATTATGGTCCCATTATTAGGGTAGGCCCACAATCAAATGTTACACTCAAATCCCGAACTGTAACACATCTATTAAGACTGCTACCAACAATGGCGTAGTTTGTAAAAATTGGAGATCGCGACCGAGTAAATGATATAATGCAGCACAAAGAGACGGTCAAAATTAATCCAATCCGAACACAGTACTACTGGACATAGTCAAGGTTGTTTTGTAATATTCTAGCATCCGAATCCGCTTCAACCGTTCGAAATATTTTAAGATCATCAGCAGCAATTAAGAAATTAACGTCATCAAAAGTTTCACAAATATCGTTAATAAGCAGTCAAAATTGGAGAGGGCCCAAATGTGATCCCTGAAGCACTTCAGATGTAGGTTAGAGCTGAAACGACAAACAACCATTGACGATCACGACAAGGCTTCTATCAACAAGATATGATCCCAGCCATTCCAATAATGGACCACAAATTCCCATTGATCGTTTTATTTAAAAGCAACCCAATGTTTACCCGATCAAACGCTTTATGAAAATCAATGTGGATTGTGTCTGCTTGTTGTCCTCGCTTAAGGGCTCGTTGCATCTGGGCTGTTGCGTTTTGGTTGATTTCCTTTATCCTTTGTTTTCAATCTGATCGAAAAATAGCTAAGGGATTGTGTTTTTCACGAGTCAATTTTACAAGTTAAAATGAAGCCAAATTTACGAATCTCCCAAAAATGTAAATACAACTTTATACACGCAACTTACAATTTCAAACAGCATCAACCTCATACACGTAAAAATCCACCAAATTAGTAACAACAGAGCGATCATTCATAAAACCATGCTGATGTAGGGATATAATATATCCCACGTATGATGTAGGGATATATGTAAGGCACATCTTGCCCTGGCTGCACTTTTTAATGGTAGCAACATGAAATGATCTTGCAGTAACGATCAGTGACATCTTTCCGAAAATCTGTTTACCCAGTTCATAGTTCTGGTAATCCGCCTTGTTATTTAACTGTTCAGCTGTTGGTGACTCGGTGGTGTAATTTTATTTCACTCCGCCACATCACCATTTATCGCTTTCGACGAATCAAATTACGATAAAACAAAAAACCGACAAACAGAATTAGATTGGATAGAAAAAGTAAGAAAGAAGAACCGAATGCGTTGGAATTAAAAGCTGTCTGCCTTCTTCAGTCCTTTAATTTAAAAAGTGATTGGATGGACAAGCGACGGCGTCCCGCAGGGATGAAGGGGGTCCGAGGGTAATGAAACAGCCTCGAGAGATTACTGGAGGTGTTCGTGAGAACAGACTGCAATAAAATATCGGGGAAGAAAGATGTTGGAAGAAAAAGAACGATGGATGGAGTGGAAAATAAAATAAATCAAAAAACAGATTGATGCAACGACGCATTTCTTGGGAGAGGTGGGTCGAGTTGACAATAGATGGAATTTTTACTAGATGGTATGAAACTGGCGTGGTAGATAAGGTAGATAGTGGTATTGATGCGAAATGTTTGAAAGGTTAGAGATATCTGCCACCCTGTGCACAGAAATTAAACGCTAAAGCACACATCACGAGTCCGTAATAAGAAAAATCAGTATAGGCGTGTGACCTCTCCATGATTACCTTCATTGTGCATTTATGTGCATTAATCAGGGTTTCCCAGGCCAAGCTCCCTAAATCAGAATTCATCCAATCGCCATGTATATGAAATAGTTGAGAGCAACACTCCATCCAAATAGACGGCAACCGTTGGTAGGTACCCTGAACCGAACCTTAAATTGCCATAAGTCATAGTTATTGTAATGATGGCTAAATAATAATTGATTGGCTATATTTGAATCACATGGCCGAGGACCGATAGATGAGAACAGTACTTACTCTTAAAATTTCTAGAAATGTGATGCTTTGATCAGAGTATTCAACTATAGTCTGTATATATATATCATTACATCCGAAGTGAATAAACTTAGTATATATATGAGAGAAATTCGTTAAGTTTGGCGAAATTGGAGTTATACCAATAGCACCAATAGTATAAGAGAGAAGAGATAGAGGGGGTGAGAGGGAGAGAGAGAGAGAGAGAGAGAGAGAGAGAGAGAGAGAGAGATATGATTTATCATGACTTTCCCCTTGTTGATACCTTGCGTCACATCTTTCCGCTCTACAATTCGTTCCTCTCTCCATCAGTCTCATCTTTTACTTGCCAAAAATGAGAATTATGTTATTAATAAATAAATAATTATTATAATGAAACACACCTGCAAACAAACAAAACAACAAAAACAACGTGTGTCCGTCACGACTGCCTGCCCTTAATGGCAACAAAAGAATATCAAAATTAAATCGGTAAGGTCATTGTTTACGTGCTTCGCTCTATCTCGAATTTCTCATGTTCGGAGCCCCATTGCAAGATAATGAAAAGAAATTACCTAGAAATGGCCCAATCCCTGACTCGAATGAACTGAAATATGTAATTAATATCCTGGACATTGGGCTTGTAAATCGTCCAATAATCAGAACCTTGGTAACCTCAATCAATCAATCAATACACGTTTTATTTACATCTGCCACTATAAAAGAAGGGAATAATCGATTACTGAAGGACTGATTGCTGTTGGCCGTCTTTCTTAAATTTTTTGTGTGCAGGTATGCATTTTTTTTTTTCAATCGGTAACGCCTTATTATTGTTGAATTTGAAGGATCCTGGTATTAACATGAAAAATGGTTACGAATTTTCCAATTAAAAACAAAAAGTTACAATGGTAAGAGTAAGAACGACTAAGCCCAGAGTCATCCTGCTCAGTTTAGTGAGCCTTGGGGCCAGCAGGCTTGAGCATGTTCGATGTTTGATAATGTTATTAGATGTGACATGAAACTATTTCCTTCCAAATTTGATACTACATAATAATTATAATTACCCTATTTTCTATCCAAGGTTGAATAGTGCAGGTCAAGATGCTATACTTTGCCCTTCAAATTTACAATGACTAATTTTCAGTCCTACAGATGCTGATGGGGTGGAAGTGGAGCTCTGGACATGTACTGCCAGCTTTGACACTAAGACATTCCGTCAACTGAATTACCTCTAATTTTTCCAAATTAAGGAGAGAAATAAGGCAAGTTACCCCCGCATGGATTAGTCTACCCCCTCTTTACAGCCACCCTTCCAAGGGGTCGGTACATGCTTCCTGGCCATTGCCTTTAGTGTGAGCTTTGTGATGCTCCCTTATGGTGACAAAAAGTCAAAAATGCCTACAGATTCACCAGGTGCTCTCTCTCTCTCACTCTCTCTTTCTCTCTCTCTACTATATGCGTTGCCAAGTCTTCTCCAAGTAATCACCACAGATGCATGACTTCCCCCGCTGCCTATAAACCCTGCTTTGAACCCATTGCCAGATTCGGTGCTGAAAACCCTCCAAATTCCCATGTACATTCAACTGTAAAGCAGCATATATACATTGCTCTTCGATGAATTCAACGTTCTGGCCTCTCTTCTTGATGTAGTTCCTGCTTCACCAGGTTAGTGAGTGAACAGTCAACCTTTTACGTAGTTCCTACTGGAACCCTTAGGGTCGAGGCGTAGTTCCTACCATTGTGGTGAGTTTTTGCAGTGCATGACAGAATAGGTAGCATCTGTACCAGCATAATTTTTTGAACGTGCTGGGATCGTCCCAACCTTTCCCATATTTGTCTTTCTATTACGCCCAGTATATCATTTTATGTGAACTGCAGGCTTGACATACGAAAACCGATCGATATTCAGGTAAGGGCACCCCATCCACGAAGCCTTGCACTACAGGTGACATAGCACCTTACTTGAATCGCAAGACCAACGACTGCTTCCTTGTAAAGCCCTCAAACCCAAATATTTCAGCCGAAGCCCAACCAGTCAGCAGTTCACCTTCATCCTGCTCTCGTTTCATTTAACGGGGTCTTGCAATCAATCGGAATCGTCCTAGATCATTAGCCTTATACGATGTCCTCAGGGGGAAATGAAGGCATGTCCCAGCTCAACATCTCCAGATGGGCTCGAGCTTTAATTCACCCGTAAACGCGTGGCAGGTCTACGCTCCGGAACCTCCTCAAACGGATGAAAAAAAGTGGACCCGCTACCCTCGTGTTCTCTACGACGTCGTCTTGGAATTCAAAGAACTTTATTGGTTTGGCCGTGAATGGAGACGCATTTCAATCGTGTTTCCACACTTTGGTCTGATTAAGGAAATGCTATTTAAAATGGACCGACGCCTGGGATCGTTGCATTCACTGTAATTCATTCACAACCACATGGAGCCTCTTATATCCAGGTTTCCTTTGACTGAGTTTATTATAAGTATATAACAATGCATTTAGTGCCATTTTGTCTTTGCCTCCGAGTCTATCGAGATATTGGATACACGTGTTTCAGTTGAAGTGGCAAATTTATTTGGTCGAAAATAGAAATCTCCCATTCCACGTTTTAGGAAATAATTCAGAACCATTAATTTTCTTCTGCGAGTATATTGCATTTTAACCGTAGAATAGAAGCTGCATTTGTGCATTTTCAGTTAGCTGAGTTCATGAAATTAAAGCTAATAATGATACATTTTCAAGACAGTCTATGTTTTTTGTCGTAATTTTTCAGAACAGGCTTTCGTTTGTCATTATTATTTTACATCTCAGATGATTCGTTTTTGGGAAACTAGCGACGCAAACAGGCAGATAGATTTTTGCTGAAAGCTGATAAGTGTAGTTCGTTGTTAGTTTATGCTTACAATAAATTTTGCCCATCATATTCACTTATAAATAGCTTGATTGTTCAAGCTATAATTTTATAATAATATTTGAAAATTTTCTATCTAGACAGGCTTTAGTGTTTTTAACTTTTAGGTGAAAATACTATGCCATGCATCATTCTAAGGAAACATGGAACAGTGCTGGACGCTCTACTAAAAGTAATTGGTGACGTAGCGTTTCATGGAACAATGGGTTTTTCAGAAAAAAAATGTTTATAGTAAACATATGCTTAGCTATTGTATAAATCTAACGGAATGTCTATCACAAACAATACAACCACCTCTACCTTCCTTCTAATTCCTGTATCACTTCTGAAACATTTGAAAGGTGAAGAATGAACAGGGAATAATAACCTATAATTTGAAACATCATAGGCACAGTTTGAATTTTAATGAATGAAATGTAGACGATAGTTTGAAGTGCAATCTGATTGATGAGCTGAAAAGGTCACCAATGATTGAGGTATGCTATCGGCTAGATGCGGCGATGACTCCAAATGCAATCAAATCGCGCTTCCCCATTGCACTTCCCCTACACATTATACCGCGCCTGCACATGGTTAATGCTGCAACTTAGATGCCATTGGTCCGCTTAGATACCACCTGTTATAGATCATACTATCGCTTGAATAATACAACGTTCACCGTATTTTTGTTTTTGCTAGCGAGGTATTGGAACCTACCAATAAATCCTAAACAACAAATGGACTTCTTCCCCCAATTAATAGATTATATGTATCAAGGTTTTAGGTCGCCCCCCCCAGAGGTGCAATGGGGTCCTAAATCCTCGAAAAGGAGAGAGGAGAGTGACAGTATCCCGTGAGAGAGATACCACTCGTACTAATAGCATTAATGTGCTATGTTCGGAGTAGATTGGTTTTCCAGTTCTTGGATCACCCATCCATCGCCAAACTTAGCAGCTCGATAATCTGGGAAGAGGCGCCCGACGCCCGTTGGGTAACAACGGAGCGACGGCAGCACATTCTCTGGGATTCTGACGGGAACTCTGTCACATATGTTGTTAAATTGTCAAATGGTTTTGTCGATTAACACCTGGAGACGGTGTAGGAACTCTCATCTCATTTCGTTCATTTGGCCTATGTTGGGGTTCATCGTTCTTTTACTGAATGCAAGTTTATTACATTCTGAGTTTCGCATTCAATTTATTCTTGCAATTATCGCTGGAGCTCTGTTGTTAGTAATTCCAGCCAGCTAAATCTTGAGGGCTCTTCCGTAAATGACGTTGTTCGACTAGACCTTAGACAGTGTTTGTGCAGGTCATGAAGCGAGGTACGTGGTCGAAAACAATTGTATGCCGTGTTGACAAGGAGGCTCCCTCCATCCAGCGCATTCCCTCACGTCTTTGCTACCATCTGCGCTTTTGAGCCCAACGGCCGCAATCGCCTGCCGTTGCCTGCTCGAACAATTTTTTTTCTTTTCCAAAGTTATCACAGCGATATGAAGGAAGTGCAGTTTATGGTATGTTTGTGCTCCGCGTGATAAAGGGTTCGAGGAATAAGGGGGGCAGTGTATGTGGAATCCTACTGGTTGCTAATCAAAGGCTGTAAGTAGCACTGAGATTCATAACTTAAGCAAATTACAGAGTTCATTGTAAAGAACGTAACACTTTCCCAGGTTCCCGACGGATCATAGGAAAACAATTTAACGATGTAACTAGAGAATGACCTGTCTTGACTGACGTTTTCAACACAATTATTTTCATGGATAAGAAAAACAAACGTTAATCAGAATGGTTGTTGATCACTAGAGAAGGGGATTGCAATCTTTTGGAACGATTTGTGAAATGACAGCCTTAGGATTGAGATTTAGCATGAATGTTTAGATTTGCCAGACATTGAGAAAAGATTATTAGGGCTGTTAAGCGATGATTAGGGCTTAGCTCAGTTGTAGTTAGTTACTTCCCTATTCTTCTTTTCCTAATGCCTAAACTATTCAAAAATAGTTGAATCTTACTAGCAATGAAAAATGTGAAAACCGGGAAATCAGGAGTGGTCGGCAGTCATCGGCCGTATTCGGGGTTTTTTTTCACAATAGGTATATAAGGGCAGACAATTTTAGAAAATTACTGAGATTGAAAATGTTGATTTTAATAAATCACTAGCATGAATTAGCATTAGCAGATGTTTCTTGGCAGATCATGACCCATTTCTATTCGCTTCTTGCTCATTAACGCTAAAATCGTTACTTCCGTTATCGTTCCAAAATGCCAAATGTTTTGCAGATATCTGCTTGTATACGGCCAGCTAATAAACGAGAGTAGATCTTTTTGACTGGATTTTTAATTATTTAAGTCACTATCATCATTATCGTTCGGCTAACTTCAATAACATAATCGAAATGCTATACATTATGAAACCTCAAAGTCAAACCAAATGAGACCTTTTCTAAGTCAAATGAAACCTTTTCCAAACCAAATTAAACCCTTTCCATACCAGATGAAACCTTTCCCAAATTAACTGAATCATTTTCCAAATCAAATGAATCCTTTTCCGAATTAAATAATTAATTTTCCGAACCAAATAGTATTCTTCTGTAAAATAAGTAATAAATATATAAATTAGTAGTTATGACATTGAATCGATTAATTACAACATCTTTGAAATTCAGTCATATTTAGAGGAAAACAAATACCCGTTTGAACAAAACAAAAAACAAAAAAAGACACAATGACTCTCATATTATTGTCCGCACCTGTTTCTCTTGCTGCGAGTAGGTACCTACTTCACATTCTGCAGTTCAAAATTCCTCAAATTAATCTGTTTCCTACTAAGTCGAGGTCACTCCAAAATAATAAGCCAATAATAAACTAATTCATAGAATGTCCAGTTCGTCAACTTATAGTCTGTAAGCACCTGCGATTCGCAGAGGTTTCATTCACTCCATTTGGCTGACTTTCGCAAACGATTTCGTGTTGTTTGGAATAGGTTTTGTTTAGTTTGGAAAAGATTTCATTTGATTTCGAAATGCCATCATTGTCTCTCCATTTCATGTTCTTAACGTGATCCACTTGGTAAAAAGTGATCAGGTAACACCCATTCAAGCCGGCACGTCCTGGAATGTAGGGCGTAAATGAGGAAGGAAGCACCGTCGAAAGAAGTTGTTGGTAAATTTTCTTCTTAGGGTTTCTGCGTGAAAGAGAATCGGCCCCTCTTGGCCCCTGGTGTACTCCGGCGGACAATGATGGAACCAATCGTGTGATCGCCATTGTCGGCTCCTTGACAGGAGACGTCTATCCCCTGCTCTGTTCTCACTTCCTGAGACGAGGAGGTTTTCACTTGAAGGCAGAAGTGACTTACGACAGCAAGTCTAATTTTGAAACTGGTCTTTTCGTATGGTGAACTCAGAGGACGGAAATCAGTCTTCGGCATTAACTCTATAAGGTCTCTGACCACTAAAAAACATTTCCCGCAAGCATAAATTCTGATAATTAGATATACTTCGGATTTTCAATAATGATAATTTAATAATGATTCAATAAAAAGCGCATTTAATAATGATAGGTACTATAATAGAGAGTACCTGGTTACTGCGGTTCCAGGTCTGGTAACAACCGACAGCTGATGAATTACTACAATCGCGCGACGTGAATAGGCGACCGCTTGATTGACAGCGCAAGATCGGGTCTTAGTACGTCCTCGTTAACACGTCTTCAACACTGCGCCCGTAAAATTATAAACCCGAGGAAGGTCTCAGTGATTAGTGTGTTCAGATCATATTTATATTAAATATTTTAATTATATTATTTAAAATATATAATTATATTAAAATATACTATATTTATTTATATCCATCTTATTTTCACGTCATGCAGTACATTCATCGAGTGCCCAAAAACAACTTAGTCAACAAAACAAAGGATAGCGGGTTGCCGAAAACGGATAAAATCTTTCATTTCAATCATATCTACCTTTTTCAAGATACAAACATTAAACTTCTACGATACCAACATGTATTATTTTACTGAGTTTCTACACAAAATGCATAAAATTTGTATGTTTATACCGACCACAATATATGCATACCCAATATTATTACTAACATAGTTGAGCTAGAACTTACTTGAACGATTGCCAGTGTTCCTGACGAATGTTTCACAAGCTTTGTTGTCTTCGAGCTCGTCTCTGCTCAATCAACTAGCGTGATATACTAGCCTACAAAGTCTAATACTTCTCGCTGAATTTCATTGCACAAATAAAATGGCGGACGGACTTACGACGGACTGATTCGATTTTTGAAATCTACGTACCTTGAAACCTAACCAACAAATTTTGGGAGGGACGTTAAAAATATTTCTTGGCCAGTTACAAAGGTTCACTTTGCAAAAATCACTACGAATTGAAAACAAAACAATAATCCACTCGATGATAGATGATGGAAAGTGAGATCAGGATGAAGGAAAACAGAGTCGGAAAATACAAAATGTCGTATGTCGGAATCTCGGAATCAGCGTCAGGTTACAAAATTTGATAGGAGACGACGTTTGAAGATGCGTGAAACATCGAGTTTGCACCATAGTAACAGCCAGCGTTTTAGCGAAATTTTGGTTATCCCTAGATTCACGTTCACCGTATTAAGACAGCATTGTAACCAGCAACTCTCTAATGTTGATATTGCCTAAATATATGGTATTATTCACAAACCGGCCAACCGCTATACTGACAATTTCGAGAAAATCAAGCTTAAAGTTGTTGCACGTGTTTCTGCTTCTGGGGCCACTAGTTATTCGATTGCCTTGATCTGTTTTTGGTTATCTGGTTTGTACAAACTAAACTATCATAGAGTTATACCCATACTCATACCCGCCAAACACCAAAAATAACTTTAGCCAAAAGTGATTCATACGAACTGACCAAGTCACGTCGATTAAACGTTTGTGCGAATTTACTTTTGCACTTTGTCACTATTTACAAAAGATATCCACTATTATTTTTCATGGTATGCAGTCTTTTTGAATTAAAACTGGAGTGGCGCTTGGTCGTGTAGTGCAATATGAACACTTTTATTACGTTTCGTAAACCCGTATATCGACCTTAGTTTGTACCAGACGCTATGGAGAGCACTGTGAAATTAAAATTAAAAGCTCTCATCGAAACGAATCCATTGATACTAAAAACTCAATTTCGATAATTTGGGGCATGGCTGGTTTGTGCATAATCCCGTCTATAACGGAAAGTCCCGACTTCCTAATCATGTACAATCATGACGCCCACGAAATTCCATACAAACATGGTATCATTCATGATATCTGGTGTCGTTTAACCAATGCTCGATGTGAAGCTTCTTGCATCGTCATAATCATAAATGCGGCCCAAGGTCCTGCCAATTATTGTTACATGATAATAATCCTCCACCTTTATTCTTTCACAATCGGAAGTAGGATGAACGCTAAAATACGAATAATTTGGCATGATCGTTTTCTGTGTTGTTTTCCAGACGCCTCACAAAAGTTGAGGTAAAGTACAAATTTTCCCTTCCAAAGTCGATTTTTGACGATTTGACTGTGACCGACGTCAGTCACGTCGGCGACGTCGTATTATCATCACAACTTTTAACGCTTTCATAGCGTTTACAGTCGATTCTATTTGGTGAAATCGATACCAAACAAGATTTTCGGTTGATTTGACTACGATCGTCGTCGTGGACGTCAAGTTCCTGTCATCGGTTCGTCAGCAAACAGTAGGTACAGCTAATTCCGGATGTCTAACGAGTCTACCTACCAAATTTCAAGTTAATAGCTCTAAAATGGCTCACACGCACGTACTCAAACATGCACGCTTCACACGCACTCACGCACACACGCAAGCTGACAAATCCTAGCCGAGTAAAAGTAGAGACTCACTTCGTTCGTCAACTATCTATGAGCATGTGATGCCTGACAATATATTTATACAAGGTTTGTTGACTGCTTCATTTTTGCCCACCATTATTCACACCGCCATTCCGGTAAATAAAAAATTCCGGAAATAGGGAATTATCAAAAGTGACAGATCTGGTAAATGTTTAAATGAGGATATCGCTCTATATATTTCACCTATATGTTCACCTGATAAGTCCATTTCTATAAAGCTTGGAATTATCCCTTCAAACTGTTGAAACTATTAATTCTTCCCCTCCTTTCACTTCATCTGATTAGCTATAATCTCCCTTCACTTTACTTGCACTTAATTGGTTGTACCTCCAGACCCTTTTCCTTTCTCTCGACCAATGGGATTCAATCTCCCTTCACCTTTGACTATATAAGCTGTGTCCTTTCTAATGTGTGTTCAGTTATTGTTTGTCGCTGATGATGGCCTAACCGTCGAATTCGATTTAACATTGTAACTCTTCATTTTTCGTGGAAATAGACAATTTTGTTTTCTTTCACTAACTTCCGTTATGATCACAGCGGCTGCTACGTCTTTTAATGGGGGAATCGGCAATCAAACCCGGCGGCCGGAGGGGCGGCACCTCTAGCGGTACGAGCCGATTTCGAGGAGTCCGCATCCTTCCAATCTTATTTAATCAGCCGAAAGCCGGGCATATTGTTAGCGGTAGATTTAGATTGGCGCCGGCCGCTTTTCAAGCGAATAGCGCGAGTGGTCGCTCTCCTTCACACATGATAAAAAGAATCTCACACTCTTGCTACATAAACAATTTCGTCAATTTTCTCGGTATATTTGTCAGTTTTATCTGAAAATGTGTGTAGATTTTTCTTAAATTAAGCTAATGAGCTTATGGTAGAAAAAAATTCTTCTCAAAAATATTCTGATAGACCAGACAAATTTATGATTTTTGGACGTAATTGATGTTTTTATACAGTTTAATTTTCTCTACCTGCCCTGCAGGGACGACAGCAGCAGATTACCTACTGTACGAGCCGATTTACAAATCCATAAGAAGGATGCGAAGTAATTACTACCTATGTATAGACTGTCTCAACGAAATTGGTATAAAAGATTCGCCCTATTGTTCCACATGAATCCAAGAAGTGGAGGATATAACACACGTCGTTGTGCTATGTCCAAGATTCGCTACCGAACGTGAAATCCTGGCCATGGTCAAGAGCTTTCGAACGAATGATCAACGAATTTTGTGGGATGAAAAAAGACGAATTAATATTTCTCTTGCAACGACTCGGTTGTAAGCGGAAACCATCAGATATTGTTATAACACATTTTCGTGACGTTTTCGGTTGGAGATGCCAAGGCTAAAATACATTCACATACATTCATAAAACGATCACAGTAGTTGTCATCGATAGGGTTAAATACAACAGAAATCATGTTGATACTACTCAAAGTTAGACTTAACCCTTACATAAGTGGAAAATTATTTCCCAATATGGGCTACTGCCCTTGGTAGGGGAAGAGTCAGTCCCGCCTGCAGAAATCGATACGACTAATACCAGAATTGAAGAAGCAATACATTAGAAAAAAGAAAGAAAGAGAAGAAAAAAATTCTAAATTATGCTATTTTCGTTCTGTATTAAGTTCATTATTTTGTAAGTTGCTATTTTCGTTCTGTATAGTCCTTTAATAATTTGAATTTAAAACTATTATTATTAGAAGAACTTCAACTGCCATTGAAATTATGTTTCATGTATTATAGTCAAATCTTCATTATATTATTTACTAACTGCAGTCTGTTTTGTAAATAAGTTTACTCATGAGGTGATACGGCTCAACTTGTTTCATCTAGTTGACATCTTGGAGTGAAAGCGTCTAATCATATTTAGTAGTTGTGAATTGACGGGGGAAGTGGGACGATTTTTCTTCTTGCAACAATATGCCATAGCGAAGAAGAACCGTTGAACCGTCCGTGGACGCCCAAATAGACGAGAAAATTGTCCCAGGGCATTCTTTTCGGGGCCATTGGCCACGGATGGTGACCAATGAGGGAAACGCTATACCCATTTTTTCCGTCATTAAGTGGTGGCGCGTATCAGGGCGCAGTGACGTTTCCAGGTACAGGTAAAACTGTAGTAGAAGAAGTAGTAGTAGTATTATCGTTTATTGACATCAAAATTGCATACCTACATAATATATTGTTTGAGAAATGAAAATATTTATATAAATGAAAGTCATTAGAAAAAAAAAGATTAATAAAATTAATCAAGAATATGCACTCCGATGCCCCCCGGATAATAAGTTCCGGAGAACTTGTGGCTACTTGGAGGAGCCGCATTACCAGGCAAAGTCGAAACACAAAGCAGAAACATAATTAATGACTTAAAAAATTAAAACACTGAAATATGTTATTCACAAAATAAAAGAAATAGTGAAAACTGAAGCAAATGCATACAACGTAAACCGATAAGGAACACTGAGGGACACTACAAAATCCCAAATTCCTAGATTTATAGAGAGAGGGGAGAATTCACAAAATTTTTGCACGGTAAATTTTTTTGAAATCACGGTTGGAAAAAACATTCATCGTTAGAAAATACATTGCACGGTAGAAAAAACTCGGCGCTTTGCGCCTCGGCGGGGGGCTCCGCCCCCCTGCACCCCCCGGTTTATTTCTTTTTCCATACTCTGTATGAAATCATAGGAACACAGAATGTGTTTTTGCGATGATTCTATTTCCTTACCAACGGCTTGGTTGCACGTGAATAATAACAATATTTGGCAATAATAAAATAAATAATTGTTAGACATTTAATTTGGTCTAAAACCCTATAAATATTATATAAATAAATATGTAACTACAAGAAAAATACTATATAAATTGAGAGCTTTCCAACGAATGGTGAACGATTTCTGTGCGATTAAAATTGCGGAAGTTCCATTTCCCTACCAACGGCTCGGTTGTACGTGAAAATCATAAGAAAATTTACAAGCGGTTGCAATCATGTTGACAATATCAATTATTGAGAATGATCATCTGTGTGTAAACAATTGATTCAAATAACCATGCTCATAACTCAGGTTGATGGCCACGCACTTCGCAGTAGTTAACATAATATGGTTGGATAAATCAGGAGCTTTCCAACGAATGGTGAACGATTTCTGTGCGATTAAAATTGCGGAAGTTCCATTTCCCTACCAACGGCTTGGTTGTACGTGAAAATCATTATAAAAGGCGCATAACGGTTTTTTCTGTCGGTTTTTTGTGACGATTTTTTTTCGGTAGGTCATCGCAAAAACACATTCTGTGTTAAAACATTGTTCGGTGAACAAAACATTGCACTACGGATACATATATTTTACTATATAATGCAATATTTTATTTTGTTTTCTTATATTTATGATGTTGCTAAACTAATTGGCCTGCCACCAAGCGGCGCAACTATAACCAAGATTACCATCTCAACCAAGAGAATTCAAGACTTACGGGCGGCACAATAATATTGTTTACTAACCATCGCATTATTGGATTAACATTTTGTAAATAATCATAAAACTACGACATACTAATTTAACTAAACTAAAAGACTTCGTTTAGTAATCTTCAGTAAAATGAGAGCTTTCCATCGAATGGTGAACGATATCTGTGCGATGAACACTGTAGAAGTTCCATTTCCCTACCAGCGGCTTGGAAAATCATGAGAAAATTTGTGTGACAATATTTCGTGACATAAAAACGTGACACTTTTGGCCAGTAAGGTGATAGCTAAAGCATGTTCCATACTAAAATCTCTGCACTCAAATGTGCTCAAATATCATAACAGTGTAACAAGGGGGTACTGGTATAATGGTGGAAGTTAGGCGGCTTCTTTCTTTATATATTCACAACTAGTTTCGCCTATAAGAGGCCTCTTCAGGTGCTACAAGGTTAAACAATATAGTTTTTTAATGGTAGATACAGAGGGTTGTTCATATTATACTAATTTATTAACTAGATGGTAAAGGCACACTTACAAATAGGGTAGGACATGACAGGGGCGGATCCAGAAATTTTTTCCGGAGGGGGTCACAGGGTAAAACAATATAAAAAGTCCAGTCATGCAGCGTGACCCCATGAGCGAATTTTTGAAGAAATCTTCGACATTTCAGTCGCTATTGATCGTGTTGAGAAATTTTAGTTCATGATTTTGATAGACAAACATGGAATCAAATTATTAACACATGCACAGAGTAAACTCATCATTTGTGATTACTTTTTTTTTTTTTTTTTTTTTTTTTTTTTTTTTTTTTTTTTTTTTTTTTTTTTTTTAAAGCACCTACTACCTACGTTTTCAACAGCATGGTTCTAGGATTGGTTATACAGGGATACTTCCATAAGAGTAGTTCAATCTGAATTTGGACAATGTTTCATGCAAATATTACCGATTTTTACAACTAGCGAACACCATTATATCGATTTTTGACTGATTTTTCAACTTTGAAATTTTTGAAAACTTGATACATATTCTTATAGGAAATTTTACGCTGATTCCGAATATACCACATGTTAGTATGCTGAAAAAATTATTTCGCACAACAAATCGCAAAAAACAGGCTATTTTGAAATTGTTGACTACATTTTTGAAAATTTCAACCCGAAGATGTAATTCGATCATGCTGGCCAACGAACTTGAACTTTCGTTTTGTGTCCTTAACATTTTAAAATCTGTTTGAAGTTTCTAGCACAATTCTACGGACAGTTATCGTCTGGAATGACACATACATACATATATACATATATACATATATATACATACATACATACATACATAAAAAAATGCGTTAAACTTCAGAATATGATTCAGAATAGCCTGAAACGGATTTCTGCATACAATTTTTTCAAAAATTCACATTCTACAAATTTTGAGGCGAGAGCAATAGCTTAATTTTCTTCAAAAATTCGCTAAAACAACAAAAAAATAACAAAATAACCAAATGAACTATACAAACCGAATTTTCTTACAGACTGACAAAGACCTACCTTACCGACCTTATGCCTGAACTCATCCAATTTGTCTACTTAAAAACTAACTGTAATTATTTATAAAATTCATCGTTTATGTAAAAAATATTTTTTAATATTTATTAATTATTTATCTGATAAATGTATTTATTTTCAATTTTCTTCTAAAAAAGTGTCCTAATGTGCTTTCAAACAAAGTGGCGCCTTTTATGGCAGCGTAGCTAACTTCAGAGTTTGCAAATCAAAACATTGAAACCACAACAATCGATTGTTGATCTCAGTGAATTCAGAATCGTTTTTACTGAATTTGGCAGGAAAGTAAACGAGAACGGGAGTTGAACTTCTGAGTTAGAATTTCCCTTTACATTCACGTTTTTAATTATATGCTGAATTCTTAATCGATTCAGAATATCTGATCGATCCCACAACCACCACCTGCCATACAACACTTGTTCTATTTCAGATCAAAATAAATGCGAAAACTGAATAGTCTTCAATATTAACGAGGCCAGAGCTCGATGAGCAAGGAGGTGGGCTCTTAACATCTCTAGCATAAGCGTGACCTATCGTAACTTCTTCTGTACTGAGAACAGCATAAATTAGGTTGAACAGATCGGTTAGGCTACTCTCTTCCATGATGACCCCACAGCGCCCATAAACGACAACAAATGGCAGAAGGCCCCCAGACAGGGGCGGCTACTGATAGGAGCATAGGCGCATGTGCATCCCCAGTCAAACCAAAATAATAATAATGTTTCAAAATTTCTCCACTCTCATAAAGTTAGCTAGTGAGCTAGTGACAGAAGACGGGAAATCTAAATCTACGCGCGAAACAGAGAAAGTTTTGTTTCCAATGTTTTTAGTTAGTAATATGGTAAGTTATCTTTGGTCGTTTGGTTTGTTTCTGGTTTTTGATTTTACAAAAATTGGGTTCGTCCCCCCCTTGGATCCGCGCCTGGGACATGATCCGTACAACGCTGTATTTTGTCAAGTTTTTCATAAGATTTAATTCAGTCAGCTAGAGAACATCTATGTGGGACTGAGAAGACGTACTCTAGCTGACTGAATTAAATCTTATGAAAAACTTGACAAAATACGAGTACAACGTTGTATTGATCATGTCCTACCATATTTCTTTTTTCTTTCTCATGATAGCTATTCTGTAAATTTTAATTTTCTTCTTTTTTGAATCGATGGCATTGTACAATGCTCTACCGGCTGGATGAGTTTAGGCTCTGCCAGTTTACACAAGTTCCTTTGAACTTTTTAACTGGCAGGCGTATGTTTATTCACAACAAGTATTTGTATTTCTTTTCTTAGATATTTTTTTCATATGCCAATAAATTATTCTATTCTATTCTATTCTATATTTGTAAGTATGCGTTTACCATCTAGTTTATACATTAGTATAATATGAACAACCCTCTGTATCTACCATTAAAAAAACTATATTGTTTAACCTTGTAGCACCTGAAGAGGCCTCTTATAGGCGAAACTAGTTGTAATAAACATTTAAAGGAAGAAGCCGCCTAACTTCCGTCCTCATACCAGTACTTTCGTGAGAAATGATGGCTACCAACACAAATACCTATATAATGTAACATTATATAATACGATGATTTACAAAAATTCACTTAAACGATCTTGCAGCATGACTGGAACTGTTATCCACAATAGAGGGAGAGTTCGGATATCGATGGCGTGGAGACTTGCGCCAGTCAGGTGGGATCGCGAGGCCTTGGTCCCATTGCGTCTCCCGGTCTCCCACTTCTTTGATGTCAAGAACCTCGACGACTAAATCTCAACTTTCACCGTATTGTCCTGGTGGAAATCCCCTCAGCCTTGTCTCACCTTTGGCAGAACTTTTGACATAGATGTAGGTGATGGATGGGGCACAGCAGAGACTGTCACAAACCTACAAATTACTACAATGACATACATTACCACAATGTATTGCCACAGTAATAAAGCGAGCAACCATCCTCCTCAAATTGAAAGCCTACCGTAAGTCAAATGTATATATTTCTTAACAATGGCCATTTTCACACTCTAAACATGGTCGAAAGGTCCAGTGTACTGCATGGTTCATAAGAATCTCACCTGAAAATTGGTACGGATTAGGAACATCGATTCTGCTATCAAATGTATATATTTCTTAACCTTTTGGTCAATTTCACTTACCAAACAGAGAGGAAAAGTGGAAAGTATTGTATTTTCCACAAACGTCTCTGGTGAAAATTGGTACGGATTAGAAACATTGAATCCACTTCAGCTTGAGATCGAATGCATATATTTCTTGAGCTTTTAGCCATTTTTGCTCCCCAAAAGAGGGTGGAAAGTATTGTCACTTCCAAAGCATATCTGTAGCATTGGATCCGTTTCAGCCACAGATCCAATGGACTTATTGATGTACCACTTTTTAACCTTTTGGCAATAGTTACTTTCCAAACAGCTAGGGAAAATGGAAAATATAGTACTGTTCACGTACATCTGAGGTGAAAATTGGTACGGATAAGAAACATTGAGTTCATTGCACCCTCAGATCAGATGTTTACATTTCTTAACCTTTTGGCAGTTTTTACTTGCTTAACATAGACAAAAGGTAGAAAGTATAGTACGCTTGTGACTAAGTTGAGAAATAAGTTATTATCTTCTAAATTTACAGTAAAACTCTATGAGGCACTATCAAGACCAGTGCTCCTATAATCGATCCAAAATCAATCAACCTCAACCCATGGGTGTGAAAAAGGTACTTCTTCTATTTTTAAATTGAAGTGCACTGTGCACCGCAGTAGCGTAGACCTGTACCGCAAAAATTGCGGGGTCACGAGAGGTCATTCTCGCCTTATGCACTCCAAACCACCCGTTCAAAATGATCGCACAGTCCGATTGAGGCGAATTTTTACCTTGCAAAAATTGCGGGGTCACGAGAGGTCATTCTTGCCTTGTGCACTCCAAAACCGCCTGTTCAAAAATGCTCGCACAGGGTCCGATTGGGGTGAATTTTTACCTTGTAAAAAATGTGGTGATATTTTCCACTGGCAAACACACTCAATTTTTTACCATCTTTCAAACATCTAGTACCTACCTGTGGTGTAAAAACTTTGTGCGCGTTATTTTTTGTGTTGGACAATTTTCGCCCAGCCCTGATAAGGGGGTAAGTAGTTTTAATAATTTTGTATATTAATGCACTTTGTATTAGCCGTGAACCTAATTTTTGCAAGGTGAAAATTCGCCTCAATCGGACCCTGTGCGATCATTTTTGAACGGGTGGTTTTGGAGTGCACAAGGCGAGAATGACCTCTCGTGACCCCGCAATTTTTGCGGTACAGGTCTACACTACTCACCGCAAAAGTGTGGGCACTAAAAGAAATCGGGTGATGGGTCATTACTTCATGAAATTTAACGAAGCATTCTAGTCTGCAATAAAAAAATAGAGGTTCCCATAAAAAAAAAAGAGTCAATTGCGCAGGTTTGTGCAAGTGCTCAATGCGCAATTACTTGAATCTTTTTTTAGATCCTTACATGAAAACATCAAGTTTAAATAACCCCCATCCCCATAAATGACCCTTAAATATCGATTTTAGCAAGGGGGGGGGGGGGGGGGCGTTTTTGGGGACACCCTGTATGCAAAAATGTATCAAAATTTTACAGAAAGTCCTTCATATCCTTAATTTGGTTTATTTATTTAAGGACAGAAAGGCTTTTTCGTAAAGGTTTTTGATAATTTGAACTGACCAACTAAAGAAAGGTTGCGGTTTTTCTTTCTCTCATGAGCAGTGATTGTCCCGAGTTGCTCTGTCCTAACTTCCCCACCACCACACAATTCCGATGTTTTACAGCTCAACGAGCCACCACTTTTGTGTTTCCGTAGTTAAGAACCTATTAAACCCCCCCTGAGTACAAATAAAAAAACGAAATGTAAACCGCAAAGGGAAGCCGCCCGAGTTTAATTCTCCCACTGCGAAAAGGTCCTGGGAAGATGGACACGGCCGGGAATTGATTACGCCCTGAAGGGGTCGGCCCGCGCCTGAAGACCCAGAGTCTATTATCACCCTAATAACCATCAGGATTCGCCGCGTTCATAAAATATAAACTGTAATTATTATAAACTTCGTTAAATACTCTCCCAAGGTCGTCCACCGAGGCTCAGATTACGTTTTCCATCAACCGAGCTCATGCTATTGCAAGCGGCGTAATTATTCGGGTGCAGTCACCTTATTCGAGTGTCGGCCATTTATTGGTAATACATTATTTATTTGCTGTTGATACGGAACTTAACAGAGCTATAAGTTGAGAAACGAAAAAATAATAAAACTTGTTTTTTGGATGCGAGGTCTTCCTTTTATTCTTAGTTTTGTTATTTGTGTGTTTGTAGTTGAATTGGTTGTTATTTTATCATTTTCAATTTTAGGAATGACATTTTTCGGTTATCTTCCCATTCTGAATTATCTTCACTTTCGTTATAAATCATTTTCGGTCAGAAAAAAGGATAATGTTTCATGCCCACTGCGTTACAGCTTCATAGGTTGAATAGCAAAGGAATTCGCTCCGTAGCTCACTCAGATGATAATAGAAACTGATCTCACTCAGCTGATCAGGGAAATGCCTAACAATTCATTCGTCTCTTGATATCCCAGAGGTTAGCTCTGTCAAACTTCAACATCCTGCAGTGAGAAGAGAGATTTTAGCTCACTCAGCTGATCAGGAAAGAGCCCGCAATTTCATTCGTATCTCGATGTCCCATAAAGGCTCCCTGTCAAATTTCAACATCCTATAGCGAAATGGAGAGAATTAAGCTCACTTATTGAACTTGAAATTTAGCTCACTTATTTAACTTAAAATTATATCAAATTAAGTATTTATTATTTCAATTATTTCGAATTATGTAATTATTTGATACTCTCTCTTCTCTATTTGTTATTTTAACTACTCACATGTTACCATGTTAGGTTTGCTAGTCTCGCGGTCCTGCAGTCCTACGCTCCTGCAAAAATTCGAATCACGGGCCATCCTAAAGACATGAAACACGTCAAAACACATATAGGTATGGGCAAATCTGAGTTTAGGAATTCATATACTTGTAACACCTTATTCATATACTATGGCAACGTATGATGTCGTCGATATTATTTAATCTCACTTATGTAGATTAATTTTTTATGGTTAAAGGGGTATGAACTGTGTAAATAATAAGTATGGTTTACGCCTCCGTGTCAAAAGTCTCACGTAACACTAGTGGTCCGCGGGCCATAGTTTATGAACAGAGCCCTTCACAACATGGCATTTATTTTTGCCTATTGGCTCTAAAAAATATGGAAAAATGGCATTTATTTTGGCCGAACATGGCTTTTATTTTGGCCAAACATGGCATTTATTCTTCAAAATCCAAACTTTTTTTCTTTTTTCTCCTCCATTGATAGGAAAATTAAAGCTTGCCATTTTAATTACATTATGCTCTTTATTTACAAAGACCATGCTACAAATTACAAATTGACTACGAAAAATTGAATTTAAATATATATAGGAGAATGAATAATCCCTTCCTCTGGGTTAAAATTGTTGTAGGAAAATTTCAGGTGGGCCGAGATGCTATCTATGCAGAAACCAAGGCGTCGGTTCGGTCATTTAAAATATATTTCAATTTTGAAAATGACCTCTCTACGTCAGCTGATGTTGACGGGGCATACTTCATTGAGAGAACATCTGCAGCTTCCCAATCTTCCTTGAGAGTGGCTACCTCCCTGCCAAATTGGCAGCTACGTTCTTCATCTCCTCCCATCCACTATTCCTGGAGAGGACGGCCTTTACCTTTTCTTTAATCTTTTCCCCGACAGCTCCTGGATAGTCCATCTTCTCCACAGATTTTGTGAGCAGCGTCTTTTTTCACCAATTTTCATGAAAATCAGGCGAAAAATGGCACAAACATGGCATTTTCCCAGAAATCGGCAAAAAATGGATTTTGACCCAAAAATTAGCTAAACATGGCACTTAAGGATGGCGCCATGGCAAAATGGCACTTGAAGGGCTCTGTTTATGAACCACCAGTACAGATGATCCTAGTGATCTACCCGGAAGGGATACCCAATCCAGAAATAGTGAGCCTTTCTGTAATAATTTGCATATTTTTGCTCTAACTCGTATATTTAGTAAGCTGAGTTCATCGGTCCGTGAAGAACTGTAAACTGTACTGGCATCGGTTTGCCCCAGTCGGTGCTTGGGAATGATCATTTCCGAATGATTCTTGCCTGCGGCTGCCGTAAATCTCTCTAGCCGTTTCCCATAGTTTATTTTTCTCCTTAAGAAGAAATTGCGAACTAAACTGTCGTAATAATAAATCCCATATTCAAGGTGTGAGAACCCGATGGTATCGTGGGAAAACAATAAGAACGATATCAATCTCTTGTTCCCATCAAAGAAAGAAATGTGTGCATACGTGCATGTGTTTTCTTTCGCTTATAACGGGCTCGTTTTGTGAGTTAATTGCTTCATTTAACGGTCCGTTTTCAACAGCTAATATACACCTGCTCATTTCATATAACGCTTTCAACAAATGGGCAACTTTCGTGTATTGGAATTTCTCACTTTTGATCCAAGAAATGCTGCGGCCTTAGAGATTCCCTCCATCCTGTCGTTCCACTATGACGTTATTAAGATTTCTTTACGTCATTTCCAACTATTCGATACACTCCATTCATATTGCACCTTTCTGGAAAGCGCTGGGCATGGTCGAAATTGGATAAAAGCTGATGGAATAAAATAAAGTGAATGAAATCTCAAATGAAACGTGGAATTTCGAGATGTCATTTTAACATATATTTTCATGAATTCAACATTTTGTTGCACTAACCAAGAGTGTACGTTCACCGATTTAAATGGCTTTCGTATAAATTAGTGATGAAGAAGCAATAGTAGCTTTATAATTTAAAACTCGACTTGTAACGCTAAAGCGATGCGTGCCTAAAACAATAAATATAGAATCGAGCATAAAAAATAAACAAATAATATAAAAACTTGTTGCTTTACATATTACCATTCGATTCATGGAGAACAATTTAAATAGAGACCCCTACAGACCCCCAACTCATTAGTTCATAGAAGGTAATTTTTCAACATGATCCTCGATTTCTCTATGCGGAAAAAACACATTTTTTTACATTTACTAGAGGCCTGTTGGGGCTTGGAAAGCCCTAATCTAGTCCGTATAACAGTAGTACCTAACAGGAACTCAGCACATTATAGTAACGATATAAGTCTTACCTATAAGTCCTACCTATTATGTGACCTGTTGAAAGCTAAGGCGATGTTATTAAATGATTAAAAAATATGAAATACCGATCAAAACGTAAGTAATGTAATAAAATAAATATCACCAGTTGAGGTGGTCCTCGACACTTTGAGACTAAACAAAAAGTTGAATCGGGGAATTCAGAATTTGGGCATGGTGAGATGATGGTGTAATTATATTTCGAGTCTTCTTCGTTTCTTTGTAAGCGTGTTAAAATCTGCGCGTCCCTGTCTTTTATCTCCTTCTTTATGTCGTTGATTGTATCTTGATTGGTAGTGCTCGTAGATGTCGAACTGGTGTTGAGTTGTGTGTAGGAGATGCTACAGCTGTCTTCATCCTGATGTGTCTGGTACCACTCCAGCAAAGCTCGTGCTTGTTCTCTGTCTGCGAATTGTTTCCCCCCCATTGGATAATATTGACGGTTGCGGTTTTATCCCTAACCGGGATTTTGTAGAGTGTCAACTCTTCGTCATTGCGCGACACTGTGCACAAATCGGCGGGACCGACACAATTTACTAAAATGTTGGCAGTGTTGACGTTAGGGAGATCGGTGATGCTGGCATGAATATATGTTACCTGGTTGAGATCGTTTTGGGATAGAGTGATTCTCGTAGATGAGGTTATTTGCATTTCCAGCTCTTTGCTATAGGAGCTGTATTTTATCTCAACGTTCTTAAATAGGCAGCTCTGAAGAGGTTCTATTTGATTGTAAGAGGGTGTTATATATAAAGACCGTTTGGAATTATATAAAGTCCGCTAAGTTCTTCACTTTCAATTTCTTCGTTCAGAAATAACTCTCCTAGATGTTATAACTCTCCTAGACACTACGTTTCTTACTTACCGTGAATTGATGGCAACTGTTGTCACCGCCACAGCCTAATAAACAACTCTCGTTGATAAGGACCGCCTAGAACACGATCAAGGCGGGTATAGAGACGAACGGCGACACTTTTGCAACAAACTTGGGGCCTTGCTGATTCGAATGAGCAGTCTAACACTAAAATCGGACCACGAAGTTCTTCACAATTTCAAACACCGTTCGGAATTATATATAAAGAAACGTCCTTCTCTTCTCCAGTTAGCAAAGAAAAAGTAAAATTGACTGAAAGCTGGGATGCTGAACGCTGATCAGATCTTTGTATTGTGGTTGATGTTTTGATTGTGCCACATAATTCTTTTTTCTAATTTGCCGATCAAACTAGGCACTTTTATTACTTTTTGGCTATAGAAGTGAATGCATCTCGCAGTTAATTGTATGATCTTCCCTACGGTATCATGAGATTTTCAGTACGATGCTAAAGTGACTTATGACCATTATGACCATTTCTCTGGAACAGAAACCCATAGCGTTAAAAAAGTAAATGTTTGATACGGAGGGAGAGAGAGAGAGAGCGAGAGAGAGAGAGAGAGAGAGCGAAAAAAAATGTAACTCAAAAACTGAGCTGTTTCTAAAAAAAAAAAAAAAAAAAGCTGGGAGCCCGTTACGATAGGGAACGGGGCCTATAACTCGAGCTTTCGAGCTTTTAGACTTTTCCACATTGATTTCAATTTTTCCACATAGGTTTAGACCTCTTCTAGGTAGTAAGTTCCTGGGAAAGATCTATATTGATGTGGAATAGGTCTAAATCTATGTGACAAAAGTCCAAACTTGAGCGGAAAAATCTAAACCCATGTGATAAAGGTCTACCTTTATTACGGAAATCTGTATATATAAATGAATGTATATTTCTTGTCGTTTATGCGCGGTCGTTCGGTTCCGATTATGATGAAAAGTTTTCCAACTAATTCCTTGCACTATCGGAATCTTCCCCAAAATACTCATATGCACTTATGACTTAGATTGTGGTGTACAAAGAAGGGCTATCTAATGCAGTTATAATTTACATGGTTTTCAACTTGAAAACTTGAAGCTTCGGTAAGTACTGAGTTGTGACCAGGGTTGCCAGGTGTCCAGTTTTTCATTAAGGCGTCTGGGCGAAAATTAAAAGTCACTCCGGACACTTAATGTCCGGTTTTCATTAAAAGAACGGAAAATGTCCGGCTTTTTTATTTTAAAACTACGCACTTTCTCATGTGGGACGTTGTGTGGACTCAAGCTGAAAATTATCGCGAGCATGATAACATTTCATTCATCTTCTCCCACTCGGCTGCAACTGAGACCACGTTTTTTTCACATTCCAGCTATGATTCATCTACCAGGTTTTCATTTTTCCAAACAGTTTATGTTTCAGCTGATGGTATGTCATTTAGATCGTATTTTTCGAAAACCAAAAGACATAATTCTTTTAAAAAATTTAACACTGATTTCAAAAATATGCTCGAAAATCAAATTCGGTTGAGTTAAAGTGGAGAAACATGGTTTTAATGCAGTTAACGTGGTTTCTCTGTGAAACTCTTTTTACAAATCATATATTTCGTATACGGTTGAGAATTGAGTGACTTAGTTCAACTCAAAATTTGTTCAAAGCTTATCTGAATCCATTCATTATAGTCGGCAAATGGTTTCATCATAGATAATATTGGTAAATATCAGGTCTCATTTGATAGGATCATTGGTTTTATTAAGAAAATGAATATCAATAATTGTGAATGCATTGAACTGTTGAACTTTCTGTTGATCGTTTGACTGTGTGATCTATTAATTAGTAGGTAAGTACTTTCCCCTTGTCCGGTTTTTCCTCCATACCACCTGGCAACCCTGGTTATGACCCATCCGAAGGTTCTGTTATAACAGAGAATTTGTGCTTGCGCTACTGCGATCCTGGCCAAATGGCCGTCTCGACCTCGCCATTACCAACTTTGATTTGAATTGAATGAACTCCGGGATAAAACCAGAGACGCTGGCGAATGGGAGAGACCAACAACCCCAGCCCAGGTCGTGCTTCAGAGGTCAAGTCCACCCCTTCCCCTCACGCAGGGGGGGAAACTGATGCGCAAGATAACGTCCGTCCACCTTGCTAAGCTGGACAATGGGCTCAACCCCCCCTTACTTCTGCAGTCTCCAGAAAAAAAAGCCCTGCAAGGGCGAGCCCTTAGACCAAGACCTTTAAATCCTTGTTTAGCTTAATTCACCTTGCACTGCACAGCTAACAGGAACGATATATGGTCTTATTGTCTTATGCGGTTGTATTTTATTGATGAAAACCGAGGTGCACAATGGACTGGCGGATTAGCGGTTCCTTTCCTTTCTCGGATCGAGATTGTTTGACTTGATATGCTCAACGAACTTGCGCGTTGGTGTTGTTATGTGTCATTAAACCACGCACGATTCCAAACACATTACGGTAGATTTAACTTTCAGAATAGATATCATCTTCAGTTTCAAACTGAGATTTAGTACCTTCCTAAAGTGGATAGGTTTCATGTCTCAACTGTTTCGAATTTAAACAACACCAACCCGACTACTTAATGATCAGGTTTTCACGACTTCAGAGGCCATGGTTTATGATCCCGTATAAATTTGCTTATAGATTTGCGTCTAGAGATTCTCTTAGATACCTTAAGGGTATTATACTGACTGTAAAACATTTTACCCAAAAATAGCGATCTTTGGTGACGGATAGCGATCGTTTACGTCAAAACTGATATTCGACTATACTTTCTTCCATTAAAACCCTCAATAAATTATAACATCGTCAGCCCTTCAAATCCATTTCGAATTTTGAACAACTTGTATCATTTCTCTTCAAGAATCTATAGGCAAAATTCTATTTATTACTATGCAATAACACGAACTGGAAGTAAAATTGTCTTAACTTTTCTAAGGGTGTTGCATATTTGTAAGAAACTGGCTCTTCACTTAAGTTTTCAGGTTTATTGTCAAGAGTTTGAATAACTTCTGTGTCTCTTCAGTATCTGAAAACGTGTGCGCGTGCATGAAAATCAGAATTTTTCAAATCACAATGTTTTACGATCTTAGAATTAGATCAAGCTTTAGTTTCGGGGATAGTTGTAAGCTAGCTCCCAGCTGCCCCATCTGAGGCATGTGTCTAATTGGATCAAGTTGTTGTGAATTCTCTTGAAGTTAGGCTCCCCTGGAAGTTCAGAACTGATGAAATATGAAATTATGCACTCATACGAAGATAATCTCATGGCAAAGGGCCATAAAAATTTCAATAATTCAGGGCAGGCTTCGAGATCTGCTTATCTGGGAATTTCATTGCGAGTGGTTTTGTTTGTATGCCATTGTGCATTTGTAACATTTTTATTCTGCAAATCCTCGTAAAATACTCTAAGTAAAGATACTCTATGATATCTTCATCCTCACCGTGAAATTGGTATCTAATATGTTGACTCTATGAGGTAACGAGTGAAATTTGAGAGTTTGAAGAATTGTGTTGAAAGTATAAACAATTGACTTGATACTTAATCGCAGTTTATCCTTCAAGTAACGTCGAACCACTCATGGGGAACCATGGGGCTCGTTGTGACCCTCACCAATCTCGATTTTGTCTTTGTCCGCGGTTTTTTTTTTCGACTAGCGAAACGCTTCCCTCCAGAGCTGCGGTCAAATCCGCAAAAAGGTCTTTTCCGTGTGACATTTTCAACCGATCCGTCTGCGGTCACAAAGTTAGTCGTCCTTTACTGCCGCACCTTCGAGTTGTGAAGAAGTTGTGCGGTTTTATCTGCAGGAAACCGATCACAAAGGATCATGGATGCCATCGGAGCTGCACAGATCGCCATCAATCATATTGCAGTTTGTTGTTGAGAGGTTGGAAGACATAAATTGATGTTATCCACGCTTTGCAAAGCATTGCGGCTTTAATTGCCTTCCTATCTGATTGATGTTCTTCCTTGGAAAATAAAAGGCTTAAAATAAATGTCTTCATTAGGTATAATTGTCAAGTGAATTGAGAGGAACTTTCTTATCAAAATTAGCGTTACAACTGTTCCTTGGTCCTTATTCGGATTTACAATACTCAAAACCAAATACCTAATACAAAATTATTTAAAGTTCA
Organism: Adelphocoris suturalis; assembly: GCA_030762985.1. Lineage (NCBI taxonomy): Eukaryota > Metazoa > Arthropoda > Insecta > Hemiptera > Miridae > Adelphocoris > Adelphocoris suturalis. The sequence goes on from CM061049.1 coordinate 42,360,466, forward strand.
AAACACAATTTATCAATTTACTTATCTTCATTGGACCCCTATTTCCAATCAGAATATTGATTAGTTTCTGTGCCTGTTTCTGTGTATAATGTAGTGCCAGCTCATTGCAAGGAATTAGGTAGGCATCACTCAACTGAGAGTTGGTAGTTTCTACATTTTAGTGACCGCGAACCCTGTTTTTGGAGGAATCTGGGTTACTGGTTCAAGGTACCATTGGGGAGGAACTATTGAAATGATTCCAGGTTAGAGATTTAGATATTACAGATGAGGATGAGGAACAGCGGGTTTTCTGTATTTCGAGTTCTGTTAATTGTCAAAAAATTCCTTGTTAATAGATAGTGGTGGAAGAATTTTCCGTGAAATTCGAAAGCATCACAAAAATAAACACAAGATTACGAAAGTTAGCAGGCGGCACAGAGTAAAGGCAATACAATTCTGTTGTTCGGGTTGCTTTGGTATGGAAACGTTTTCGCTTAGGTGTGCTTGGAGACCATTGACGAACTTCTTTAAATGTCCTTGCTAGAATAAGATCCAAGATGGGACTTTCAGTCGTAGTAGCTATCCAATTCATGAACTCATCCCCACTACTTGAGTTCATGTTCTGAACTAGTTCACGATCATTTCTGGCGTTGCCGCTAGAGCTAACCTACTAGTCGACTGGTTTCCCAGACTTCAGGCGTCAACCATAATCTCCTTTTGTTGGACTCATGCGTGATCGTCCCATTCCCTCGCTGAATTAATACTTTTTTAAATTTCCATTTGGCTGAGCTAACTTCGGCACCCAGCGAGTCAAAAACAGTCGGGCCCTTTCGTGTGTATTCTTTGGCACTTAGAGTGGGCCAGAACGGGCTAGCGTCTCCATGTATCCTTTCGCCTTCAGTATCCAGTTAGATTGAAAATGGAATCGCCCGAGTTTTCACATTTCTTTCGCAGTCTTGTCAGTATCACTGTATCTCTTGAGTTACTATGAAGATCTCTTTAGATCTGTTTGTTGCGGGTGGATGTTGATGTGAAAATAATGGTTTTTCACAAGAAATTCAGGTACCCTTTCAAAAAACATTGAAATCCAGCGAACTTCGGTGGATATGCCCCGGGAGGAGATATTGGAAGTGCAAGTGCTACCTGAGAACTATGAATAGCGAGATTACGTTGCGTTCGCGCAAGATGAACGTACGATTGTTCGGATGTATAGCGCAATTTGTACTAAGTGCAGCGGTGTAACGCAAAGTCCATGAGGATATTGCAACACCTACTAGAAAGGTAAACATATACAAAATTTGTCTCCGTAATATAGGTAGTTCAGAAATGCGAAGAACTAGTCCAATGTACTTGACAACGATCTGTATGCGTTATGGAATTTGAGAAGGCCATGCTGCTTGGCCGAATGCTTCTTTAGTTGGATGCCGATTCCACCTTGCTCAATCATGGAAAGGATTATTATTGAAATATTATAGTAAGTCCGTATAACAAATAAATACATCTATAGCATTAATAATCTATAGATTAGAAACTAGATGACATGTTTTCCAAATCAAACCTGTGGAGAAGAATGAAGCGAGGTGAACAAAACCAGCAAGGGTTGGAGGTCAAAGGTGGAGAGACAAATGCATTCAATAGAAGCGAGATGGACTTCTACCATCCAATAAATATGCAAAAAAATTAGCCGAAAAACTCCGGCCTCACTTCGATGATTAGCTTATTTCATTACTTGTTATTTTGTTATATTTACTTGTTAATTTTATATTTGCATTTATTTAAATATTTCATGAAAACCATGGCATGTACTTGGTATTTCATTTGATGAGGTGGCTCATGCCACAGATATTGAGGGACTGGAATTATGTGTATACTAACGTAGCATATAATGTAGGTATCAGTAGGTAACAGTATTAGCACATTCACGGGCCTGGGTGCTGAACATGGGGCACCCAAATGTGGGGTATGCTGGGTGTCAAACGTAAGTCCGCCATGCCGGGAGGTGCCCAACGTGAAAGTTCATTTTCGCATAGGTACGTTGGGTGCCCAATGAAATCTGGGTGCCGAACTTTAAACTCGTTTTTGGCAAAAGCGGGTGCCCATAGTTTCACGGGCCTGGGTGCCGAACGTAGGAGCCACGTCCATACAACGATAGATAAATAGGCTGTCCTGCCAGGCAGAATTTTTTTCTAGGCGAGCCAGGTAGACCTACTTAACTGAAGTACCAGTACGAGCTGAGATAAATTACAGGTAGTTCGTATGAACCTCTGTGCAAACCTCTCAGAAGGCGAAAAAATGGCCTCGCCAATGCCCCTCTCTATAATTCATGATTTACCACGAAACGCGCAATTAAAGAAGACGAAGGCTCCGACCGCAGGTGGGTAATCACTTGGACAATAGATTGTTCCTAGTAGATCCGTAAAACACAATACGTCGTACGGTATTGACAATCCGGTGCCGTAACTCTGACGCAATTAGTTACGGTGACGCATCCTCCCGTATAGATACGTTTAAGGATCGCGATCCGGAAAAAACGTCATCGTCTAAAATAACCTCCTTCTATGGACTCAAATAACCTCCTTATTCATGGATTTAGCCATGGATTTTAGTCGTTCCATGGATTTAGCGTTACAACTAGATCCGTTAAGGACTTGACGTGAATTTAAGATGCGGTAAGGAGGACGATTTTCTAAGCGAGCCTGATAGGACCTACTTGACTGAAGTACCAGTACGAGCTGAGATAAATTACAGGTAGTTCGTGTGAAATAAGATCACCTTCGTTGTCCAGCAGTAAACTGTGCAAACCTCTCAGAAGGCGAAAAAATGGCATCGCCGATGCCCCTCTCTATAATTCATAATTTACCATCTCACGAAACGCGCCATTAAAGAAGACGAAGGCTCCGACCGCAGGTGGGTAATCACTTTGGACAATGTCTGCAGAAAGAAGGCAGGCGCTCTCAGCCCGAGATAATCACCTACTGGGGAGACTGCAACCTGAAATACTCGTATTAGCGACTCAAGGGCTTCCCAACAGGTCATTTCCTTCGAATAAAAGTGACGAGAAGTTGGCGCCTGGGGGGACGCCATTTCCAATCAGCCATAAACCAGATATGCCCGATACATTTAGCGCGCCTGTCAATTCAGAGTTACATCAACACTTCTGGCGTCTTCGTCACCATCTTGTCCATCTTTCCTGGAGATCGTGGTAATTATGCTAATCTCGACTATGGTTTCTTCGTGAATGAGTCGTTATAGTTCTATGAAAAGTCATTAGTGTTTCGGATTTCACAACGGTAAACTATTAACTCCTCACAGAACGCCTGATTTCGTACGGTATCTTTTCTTATCCAGGTCAAGAGAGGCGTTAATTAAAAATAGATACCTAACTCCACAATATCTAAATTATCATTTACATACCTTTCGGAGGAATCCCTCATCAATATACTCTGTCCACCCTTTCGTGGCAATTCGACTACCTGAGGCGAACCTTAGTCCGGTTACGCTGTGCTGTTTAGGGTTGTTTTCACCCCCTCAATTAACCCCTAAGGTACTGTGTTTGTCTCCTCCACGACTAGCCACCTTTGTTGAATTACGGAATCGGTCATTATTTCAATTATAATCAAAACCAGGGGCCTAGACATCCTCATCATCAGGTCGTCGAAGCAGTTCTTGGATTCCTTCGAAAGATACGTAAATGATAATTTTACTATTACTGCTAGAGAATAACCCTTAAGATTTAATATCCATAAAACCAAATTTTACAGGAGATGATAATGTATATTTGAAGCTCAATATACAAAACGAAATTACTGATTAACATTTTTTATTTATCATTTACTATAATAATTAATATGAATTGTATTTGTTAATAACATTAATAAATTAATGTTATAAATGTTATTCATTGCTGTAATCTGATTCTCTGTCAGAAATTTTTGGACATAAAATCACTTGTCCAAAGTTGTGGAAAAAAAGAAGTTGGGTGTGGCACATAGGCTTTTCATCCTCAATATGTATTTATAAATCACTGAAATTGTTTTAAATAATCTTGAAAGCCTTCATAGCGGGTTCCTCTGGTTTTTGGGGAATAGTATATCAAGATGTAGTAGCACAAAACGTCAAAATCGGTAAATGAGGAAATGATGCTTGATGTTACGTTATCAATGGGTCGGGAGTAATGAAATTCATCCGGGAACATCTACAGACTAACCCGCACATTCTTTGAAATTTCATCAAAATTGGATGAAAACGGTTAAATTTAAGGTAGGTATTCAACTACGATTTCACATTCGTGTATTTGATTCTCTGATGATTGAATTGTGTTCAAATTGATATGTGATGATTAAACCGTCTTCTCCCAATTATCCTCTGAATTTGAGCGAAATCAGGCGACTCGGGCTCGAGAAAATGAGACTTGATAGAATTGGAATAAGTTATGAATATCTTACCCATGTTGGGTAGGTATTGCTCGGGTACATCAAAATACCTCATCCTGCAGATCGTAAGCTAGGTATTCATTGGATGTCGTAGATCAGTCAGATCTTCTTTTCTGACAGATTCAAATAAGTGAGTAGGTAGACTTCCCTATCAAAGAAACCAATCAGCATAAACCCGAAAAACGTTCCAAGATTCTAATTTACCTGGGGAATTCTCGTGGAATCTCCTCACTAAGCACATTATTCCTCGGAAGAAGAATTTGCGTATAGTGAGACTCGAAGATGAGGCCCCGACCACCGAAGTTGTCCGATTTCAGTTTGGAAGGCCTGTCATTAGAAGTCCGTTTCACCGATCCCGTGTACAGTTACGAGTCAATTTCCAGCCTCGGAGGCTATTAGCCATTTCGGCTCCAAGGTTAGGCAGTACGGTCGCCGCATTCGTGCAGTGGCGAACTGCGACTTGGATCGGATGAGGAAGATCAGACTACAAATTGTTATCCAGCGACATTGTATCCCGGACCGAAATCGACTGCCTAGTTAACTGTGCAGTTTGTGTATAAACTAAGTTACCACTTGACGTTAAGTGATATTAATAATTTGCGGACACACACACACACTCACAGACGTGTGACGTTAAGTGATAACTTAAGTGATGAGGGAGATCAGACTGCAAAGTGCATCGCGGACCGAAATCGACTGCCTAGTTAATTGTGCAGTTTGTGTATAAACTAAGTTACCACTTAACGTTAAGTTTATGAAATTACTATTAAGCGGTGCTTATTTTACGGATGACGCGGCCGTGCTTGACAGACGTGATTCGTGAGAATGAATTTTACAATAAACCTAGAACATGGCAGAAAAACGATGGCAAGGGAAAAGGTTGCAATCAGACAATTTACTGATGATTGATCTATCCACATAATCTTTATTTTCAACGAAATTAAAGTTAAGTACACCGCAAAACATTGCAGAATATGTCGCTTCCATCAGGCATTGTTTTTGTTATAACTAAGGTATCACCACTGTAGACTTGTAGAGCAGCAAATAGGTGAATGGTGGCTAAAATTTGAAATTTAGATGAGGCAGGGTAAGTTTTCAACGTGTCGAGAAAAGCCATTAAGAGAGAGAGAAGTCATATAAAAGCTTGAACCCCATTTATGAACGCTAGAAATGTTGGCGCATATATACGTGCTCAAATTATAGAAAAAGTACTATTTATCCCTTCTCACTTAAACTGAAAAACGCTTCAAATTATTACATAATGGTTTATTATTTCTGAACCAGATAGCCAGCTATAGTAACCAGCATGCTCTGGGGCTTTCGCCAGTTTCTTTTCTAGTACCCACCTCTGTTCTCGCGTTACAGGCTGCGCTCCCGATGGGGAGCAAATGGATGATCGTACAGCCACCCGAGTGGTCTCATTCAATCCACGGAGCTAATTTCTATAGGAATCAAACTAAAACCGTAGGTACACTGGATTCCAAAAGCATCTGGGACCTATCCCAGTCGATTCTGCTCTCACTCCATCCCCCGCTCACCACCCTCACCACCCACCGTGACCCCTGCCCAGCGTGCCAGGCGCGCGCGCGAGCGTATGTCTTACATTCAAAGCCTCGAAAAAGACACTTTTTCGCCCGTTTTTGGCCCATAGCATCTATGCGAGTAAAGCGATCGGGATGGTTAAACGTTAGGACCAACTAGACCCCAAATGGAGTCTATGTGTGAAAGAACGGGTTTTTTAAGTCAATTCTCAATCAATGGTCCGGACGGCGGACGGCGAACGGCGGACGGTGGACGGCGGACGGACATTTCAAATTTGGATTCTACGCGCCTTGAAACGTAAAGTGACAAAGTTTGAGGGGGGGTTATACAAATTTATTGCTATACGATCACATAGGCTTATTATTGGAAATAATAAACCAAAAATAACAAGAAACGCAAAATTCTGTTTGAATATTAACTCAATATTGTGTGTGTCAGTATAACATGTCTCAACTTCGCGTCCTGCATTTGAACTTTAAAAACATATTAGCGTTCAAAAACTTGTTCAAATTTGAACTTTTACAGTTGAAATTGAGTTGAAATGTCATCAAAGTTGTTGTTTTGCACAAAAATTTGCTTATAAGGTCATACTGGATTACCATAATATTGAGTTCCAGCACTTTGCAAGGGGTCTCTGTGATCAGAACTTATTTAGAACAATTGGGAAACGAGTGCAGAATTCATATTTATAGGTATGTTATGGCTTGTCAAGTCACACAGGTAATGTGGATGAAATGTGTTTCATTGATGAAATGTGAATTTTTTTTAAAGTGGGTTTTCACTGAAAACAGAAGGAGTGAACAGTTACACAAATAGGGTTCACATTTGTATTTCATAACAGTAATTCAGATATCACATTGAACGTATCTGATTACAAAACAACTAATTTGCAGTCTATTATCATGCCGAGTCTCAACAGGTTCTAAAATACATACCCGACACTGGCAGTAGAGGGCGGCGACCAAATTTGCAGGGAAAACACTTGAAGAATATATGCCCGACCAGAATATATAAGTCCCAGGACGACCGGAGACGACCTTAACTTTTCGCAGTCTCCCAAAGATGAGAAATTACTATATTTTTCAAGACACTATTCATAATTCACGGGTGCCTACTATATACTATATAATACTACGGTCTGAAAAAATTAAACACCTCATCTACTCATCTATATCCTGTCTACCACCCGTATAGTACACGTAAATTCTGCAAAATATCCCCAGTATTTCAAATTTACAACGTAAAATTTAACACTGCCTATCCAGGCCCTGAAACCCACCGGGTAGGAAATGGCCCTGATTAGTGCCTCCCAAAAGCCCACCCTCACGCTTGATTAAAAAAACCGAGTGCTATGTTTGCTTCTGTAGGTATCTAGGAACAATACGCGCCATGTTACGTGCTCAACTTCTTACTTGCACTTGAAATCACTATCTGGAAAATGCGTTGCAAAATCACAATTCTCGGGAAATGTCACAGCAATTTACCGAGTTTATGCAATTTTACCATTGACGACAGCGCTCCTCGCCGATATTGTGATTTCGTGTTGCTATTACGAGAAAGGCCGCGACCAAATGCGGTTTTCTCTCCTGCGACTGGGATCCGATGTTTTCACTGAGAGGTTGACAATGATCGTCATTATAAAAGCGATGAAGGCCCATTGTGACTCGGAGCTGAACGTGCTTGGCGGGCGATAGGCGCAATTTGCATTCAGATGATTTCATTTTCGCCTGTAGGAGGGTGGAAGATGGAAGTGAGCGGGTAACAATGGCCGCGGATAGTTGAGCTTTTTCTTTTGAGAGATTCAGGTTGATGTAATCGATAAAAGTGACTGCCATTGAGTCAAATGGGTCATTCCGTCAATCTATAAGACCGTTCCAAAGGATGAATGACTGCTTGAAGCTTCTATGGAACCACGGGAAAGAATCCATGGCCTAAAGGCCTAAATCCAGAGTGTCTAAAACGTAACCAACTACCCTCCCTACTAATTTGTCTCTACAATTTTTGAGATATCGAAGTGACACTTTTAAAGCGTTTTTGAGGTGCCTGATACAAAGTTTTAAGGATATAACAATCAGTAATAAATCATAAGTTTTTGGACTACCCAAAGGGTGGGGGGGGGGGGGGGGGGGGGGGGTATTGGATACATGGAATAAATATTTCCCATTTTTTTCCAAGCCAAACCTCTCCTGAATGATTTATTGGTGTTGAACACGATGGTGAAAGCAGAATTGCGATATCTAATTTCCGTCCTTGGATCAGAGCTGATGAACCGTGAAGAAGCGCGATTTTTTCCAAAACTGCCAATCTAAACATCAAAGATAATTATTTGTGAGATGAAGAAGGATAAAGTGGACTAGTTAGTCTCTGCCCCCTGGCTCACAGCCGCTGGGCTTGTGTTGCGGAGAGAATCTAACCGACCCCTGAAATGATGCTCAGAAATGACCCCTGGATTTTGCGCCACCAACTTTGGCCCAAGCAAAATATACATCAGCAAAATGATATGGGCAGCTCTTGAACGCCCCCATCAACGTATACTGACTGCACTGAACTCAGCACTTTCAAATAGTCATTAGTTGAAAAACATATCTCATCGTCGTTTCCAATTACAGTTTTCGCTTCTATTAGTTTCCAAAGTCAGTTACTTACAGCCTCTTATGTTTCTTGTGCAAATTTCGGCAAAGCGGGTCGTACTTCTGCACGTATCTGGAAAATACTGTGGCGTATCAGAACCAAATCGTCGTTGTCCAATGTTTCCACCTCTACTCTTCAACACTCCACGAATCAACTCCGAAGGTTTCATGCAAATATCTTCAGATGCAAATATGCTTCTGCAGCAAACATTTTTCCCCACATTTGTAACGAAGGTATAGATTGCCCTCGATGAAAACTAGTGAAGAACATTCCCACGATTTTCAGTGGTTTTTTTCTTTACGCTGAATGCAATAGTTTACGCGACTCTTTCAACGACAAAGAAAATATTAGGTAAGTTTTCCACCAAGTCACCATAGTTTTTAGTGTGATCAAGTTTTTGACGGATTGAAAACTTGCAATGACGTGCATTATTAATTAAACCTTTTTTCCTCTGCTGGTGCCTATATCTACGTAGTTATATGATGTCAGCCTTTGGATCTGTGATTTGAAATGGACCTGCTTTGTAGCATCGAGAATAAATTCAATATCAGTGCACACTGATCAGCTGTGGGGATTCTGAGCCTAATTTGGTTTTTAATGGACTTAAGATGCTGAAACCTGAAATGTAGCTCCTTTTTGGAGATCTGGAATAGAATTACAAAGTATGGAGGGACTCAGATCAGCTTCGGAGCCTCCGAGGCTAAATTTCCTATTCGACCCACGTTGTTGTTATTTAGATGGAGCTCCTCGGTAACAATTACGAGGTACACACATAAACATATTTTAACATTTCGATTAAACATTTTTACTGTGAAGCGAAAAATTGCGGGGTATTGGAACTGTAAAAAAGTGTAATATAATATAATATATTTTTCCAATGATGGGTATATTTACGAGATAAATATATCATTGCGAGGAATTATACTTTCATATTATAAGTATATTTATATGAGTATTAGTTGATCCTGGAACAAACTTAGCTATCTGCCCATTGCATATATTTATGATCATTGGATTTATAATATTATGATATTAATATATTGTTTCCAATGATTGGCATATTTACGAGATAAATATATAATTGCGAGGAATTATACTTTCATATTATAAGTATATTTATACGAGTATTAGTTGATCCTGGAACAAACTTAGCTATCTGCCCATTGCATATATTTATGATCATTGGATTTATAATATTATGATATTAATATATTGTTTCCAATGATTGGCATATTTATAAGATACATATATAGTTGTGGGGAATTATACTTTCATATTATAAGTATATTTATATGAGTATTAGTTGATCCTGGAACAAACTTAGCTATCTGCCCATAGCATATATATGATCATTGGATTTAAAATATGTATTATGATATTAATGTATTGTTCCCAATGATTGACATATATATAAGATAAATATATAGTTGTGAGGATTCATACTTTCATATTGTAAATATATTTATATGTGTATGAGTTGATCCTGGAACAAACTTAGCTATCTGCCCATAGCCTGTATGTATAATAGCTTTATTTCTTTTGAAATTTTTCAGAAAAAAAAAAAAAACTCGTTCATGAGGCCATGGCGCACGACTGGTACAGACAGACTCGCGGGTTCAGCGAAGGGTGCGGACCCCAGGAGTCAGACGAGACTCCTGGAACTGAGTCAAGGACTTGGAAGCGACCGCGGGGTCGAGCCCCGGAGGTGCGACCGCCCACGAAGGCTCAGTTAGGTGGTAATGGCGTGTGGGGGGGGTGGGAGGGGAGGGGTAACTCCTGGTGGTGCGGGGGTAGTGGGGGGAGGGTATCTCCTGGTGGTGCGGGGGGTGGTGGGGGTAACTCCTGGTGGTGCGGAGTCAGTACTCCAGACGGTCGCGCCGCTTCGGATCTTCTGGATCCCCCAGCTACTGGATCGAATTACCCGAAACTGATACGGATCGCAGACATGGGATCGCTCCACGACGTCACACCGTGTTCACTATCACATACTCAAGACCAGCCTTGTGAATTTATTGAGTATAAATCGCCGTTCTCATCTATAGTAATTAAATATGTTTATATTACTTGCTATGCAATTCTTAGCCCGACCCCCAGCAATTTTTTTTGTAACGTCCGAAACGAAATTAACGATGATTTTCACGTATAACCGAGTATTGGGGTAGTTGCTATAGATCACATGGCTTCCAATCGTCCGACCATAGTAAACAACTCATTATATCACCTGGTTACCCCACGCAAAAAAAAGAAAAAAAAAAAAAAAAAAAAAAAAAAAAAAAAAAAAAAAAAAAAAAAAAAAAAAAAAAAAAAAAATCCTCTCCCGAAAAATTTACGCAAACTAGTATAGCATTCTTAGTTAATAAATTTATTAATAAAAAAACGACTTTAGTTTTTGAGCGTTTTCAGGCTAAGAATTGCATAGCAAATTATCCTCGTTTTCTACGCAGTACAAAAGAGAAAAGATCCGGGGGGTCCAGGGGGGCGAAGCCCCCAGGCGAGGCGCGAAGCGTCGAGTATATATATATATATATATATATATATATATATATATATATATATATATATATATATATATATATATATATATATAAAACAATATGTTGAGTTCTCGACCACTTCTTCTTAAAACAAGGTGTTGAGGTTCTCGAGGGTTGGTCGGAAAATCAGGTTTTCCCCTTACGCCGACGTTTCGTCCAATTTATTATACATCTTCAGGACTGAGGGATGTTATTGTCCTATTTCATTCTATACTGTAGATCATGCTGTAGTTAATATGAAATGTGTGAAAAAACTGTAAAACTGCAGGATTCTTAGTTTACTGTAAACTAATAATTCTTAGTAAAGAAGGATTCATAGTTTACTGTGAACCAATAATCCTGCCCTCAGCATATTGTTTGTTGCCATAGTTTTTTTCACACATTGCATATTAGCTACAGCATGATCTACAGTATAGAATGAAATAGGACAATAACATCCCTCAGCCCTGAAGATGTCTAATAAATTGGGCGAAACGTCAGCATAAGGGAACAACCTGATTTATTTACCAACCCTCGAGAACCTCAACACCTTGTTATATATATACTACTAACATATATATGCTACTAATGATTCATTTTTGTTGGAATTGATATGGAGTAATCAAATTGTCTTCTCCCAACTATCATCCAAATTTAAACGAAATCGAACGACTAGGGTGTGAAAAAAGGAGCATAATGGAATATAATTTTGCGCATGCGTTGAGTGAAGTATAGTATTGTAAGTATTGTATCCAGCTTCCTGCGTTGGATGCGAGAGAAAATTGCGTTGGAACTCACTCAGCTGATGAGTAATCACTCAAGCATCTTCAGCGTTCTCCCTTGACCCTCCCTCTCAAATTTCAGCTTCCTGCGTTGAACCATACGTGATAGCGGCTGTAATTTCATTTCATTTCGTCTCGTAAATATACCAACTATACGGTAATTTTGTCTCATTTTCGGCTGGGTTATGATGACAAAAACACTTTCCATGTTGAAAAAAAAATATTGTAACTGGTTTCTTCAATGACTAGGTATCCTTTTTGACTGGAACATCTGTTTAGCAGTTACAGGACACGAGCAAATATCGACAGGTGCGCTCAGCTATTAAAAGAAAAACATTACATTCCTTTTTTTTCCCCTGAATCCTTCATTTGGGTTCAATATCCTGAAACGTAAACCAGCAATCTTAATGAAGGTTATCTTCGTATCTTTGATATAAATAACGAAAGTTCATTATCTTATTAGTGTAATAAACAAAAAGCACTTTTAGTAGCTTCAGAAGGGTATACTCTTGTTATACTTATTTAAGATACGACGTTTAGTTTGTTAAATGCCGACTGAGTTAAATGTCTAATCGAAATCCTTCCACGCTTCGCCGGTTTTATAATGAGAAAACGCGCATCTGGCAACTAAAACTGCTCATTGCGGCCCCATAAAGAGCCCCAGGAGCACTGACTCGTAAAAACGGAGCAGAGTGTTATTTCTCCAGGAGATACTACGTGCGATAACTCTTGGTTGGAATGAACGGTTGCAGAACTTAAGTCCCTCATTCATCTCCCGGACGGAAGGCCGCTTTAATTGAAGGAACTCCGGCTGCGTGATTTCATTAAGACTATCGTGAGATTCCTTTTTTTTCTTTTTTTTTATATTCTTTCTTGGGCTTCTACGATTCTCGTTTCATTCACCGGGGAGGAGAATATATTTTCAACGATTGAGGGCCCGCGGTAATGACGAGAGGTTGAGGAGGAAATACCGTTGTCCGGTAAGAAACCTCAATGCGGGCCGGTCCCTAGGTGGTTTCATTACAGAGTTGCCAAGTGGCGTGGGACAAGAAAACCGGACACTGTTATGATGGGCAGACTAAAAATACTCATTAAACTATCAAATAGTCATAAGTTCCATTGATTCACAATTAACATCGACCGCCAAAATGGTTGCCCTTATTTTCCTCCTTTTTCCATGATATGCCTAAAGTGCAGAAAAGATTTTCATTGAAAGGGACCAACCCGTTTTCGGGCAACACTGCCATGGTTTTATATAGGTTTCTCCTATTTGTTTGTTGATTGATGTTGTTCACAGCTACTATTGATTTGTAGAATGAATCGGGGACCAATATTTTCAACATAAGGTTAGGTAGTGATCAATAGCCATTCATAGATAAACTAATGGCACTTACACGCTCTTGGGAAACTGGGGTGGAACATAGGCCGTTTTGAGGATTTCACCAACAACATTATTCTTTTATTAATCATAAAGAAGTCCTGTGAAGGTGCTGGCTATGGGAAATAAAAGCACTTACAACAAAGGTAATCTAAGAAAAATTCAGGAATTTTGAATGCATATAGACTAAGTTCAATACCGTGCCAAATGGCACGTAATGTTTATATTATTATGTACCTATATGTTCCTATAAATATCACTAGCCGACTACAATATAGGTGGATTCAGATGTTTTAAACAAATTTTGAGTTAAACTTGTTCGAAAATGGAGTACAACTCTCTATAGTTCTAGAATTGAGTACATTTTCCATCTCAACCATATTCGTGATACATGAAATTTATAAGTGTTTCCGAAAAACCACTTTATTTTTGCATTAAAACCGTGTTTCTCTACTTCTGTCAGCGTAAATCATCTTAAATGTTCTAATAGAATTGTGTCTTTTGATTTACGAAAAATAACATCTAAATAAAATTTTGCAAAATAAGCACCCATTTCTGAAAGTCCATGAAACTCCCCTTACAAATTCTGCTTCGTGTCAGTCTGCCTGCGGAAACGTAAACTCAACCAAGTTCTATTTTTAATAGCCCATTCTTCAGCTCTCGCTAATTCGTAGAGCTGTTGGGAAATAACAATTTTAAATTACCCCATTATGTGATTCAATACGATTGTATCATTAGTAGTTGCTGGGCATGCGTGAACCTCAAATCATTGTAACAAACATGACTTCTACAGTTATCACCCGATTTCGAGATATTTTCAGTGATCCTTACATTTATGTAATGTTGTTGGTTAGTGTTGTTGTTAGGAAGTCTAGTGCTATACCTACCCAACTACCTAATAATTTTTTCAATATTTCTTGTGCATCATGCTGTCCTTTATTTTGAACCATTATTGATGAAGAAGTCCAACTAAGCTATTTTTATTTTATCTGTTTCAGTAAATGAGATGAGACCTGATCTCGGAAATTGGTAAGTAACTCCAAATCTCAAAATCCCGTCAAATTACCTCGTCCAAGGTTCATCGAGGTTTAGTATTATCAATATAACTTTTTAATCAAGCAAGGGGGAACGCTTAATTGATCTGTTGGTATACTTTACTAAGTACCTGAATTGAAAAAAAAGTTCCAGTGATGCAGCATAATCGAATGAGCGAATTTTTGTAAGTTAAATTATTATATTAAGTTAAATTGTTTTGAACTTTGAGTTTTTTGAGGGCAAAGAGAATGTTAACTATGGTGTAAAACGTATTCTAAATAGCAATCTGCTATCCAAAATATAGATTTTGGATTTTTAGCTTTTTTTCACAGTTTTTACCGATTGCATAGCGAATTTTATTGGAATTTAAGTAGGTACGTTTCTCAGCATGATTTTGTGAAAAAGTTTTTTTAATGTCCTATTTTATATTTTATGAACATTTGAGCAATAATTTGCTAACAATTATAAATTTAATAATTTTTAGCTGTTTTAAGCCATTTTAAATGATTTTTTTTTCTAGCACATTTTTTGAAATTTGACCAATTTAATGTGCTCAAAAAGTGCTGGCCAACGAACTCATCTTTTTGTTTGGAATGCCTGATTTTTCGGCACGAGAACGGAATTTTTTTTTCTTAATCCTACGGCTGGTTATCGTCTGGAATGATACGACATATATATATATATATATATATATATATATATATATATATATATATATATATATATATATATATATATATATATATATATATATATATATATATATATCTCTTTTGGCACAGATGCGCAGTGAAAATTAAAACACAAATAAAGAATGAAACTCACAATTGTTATTGATATTTCGGGGGGGGGGGGGGGGGGGGGGGATGTTGAAGTGGTAAATTACTTATCTATTTTGCATTCAATCGTTAGGACTCGTTCTTTGTTCTTCTTTTAACTCGACCCTTTCATGTTACAATAAGTAAGGAAGCTATACTGCCCACCCAGCTGCGGTTATTTTTTAAAAGGTTGACCAGCCGGCCACCACTATCTTGTGACAAAGAATCGACCGTACTCGGACATCGATGATTATTTCAAAGAAAGAAAAAAAGTGGTGAAGTGATGACGGTGTTCGGTGTAAAACAGCAAGCTGGAGACCGCAATTGATACCAAGTGATGACGAGGCTGAGACGCGGGCCTTGGAGCCAGACCCCAGAGTGGCGCTGCAGTGAGTCATCTGCTCGTACTAGGAAGTAGAAGTACAGAGGGAGACTCAGCTAACCTGCTCCCAAGGGCGGGTTCATACGTCCTGAACTCCGTAGGATTTCACTCGTGTTGTTATTCTAATGTCTATTGATTACACTACTCCAAATCTTCATAACTAAGCCCGCGTCATAGATTACCTCACATGTAATGTATTCTTTTTTTTCATAATGGAATTATGAAATCTATATTTAAATTAGCTACAACTTTATCTACAACGTTATCCAATTTCAGGTTTGACACGTGTAATGGTTACCTATTTCAACAAAATTAGTAGGATGCCATCCTGAGACTTGTACCCAAATACCCTCGAACAAAATCGGACTGATGGTAGATCGTGAAGCTTTAGAATCCATTATAAGGTAGTATCAGCATAATTTAAGTGAGGATGAATCCTACAACCCAACCACTTTTACAATGTCCATGTCATGCCACCTTGAAATAGGGGAAAAAATTTGATTATAGCATTATAGGTTATCGTCATGGAAGGTTACATGCATAGTCGGAGTTGTATTCGGCTTCTTTTGAGCTCCGAATATAATTTTTCTATTCGTAAAACGAATGGACCACTAACCGTTAGCATTTTGAGCGCATGCACAATGCTCCATTTCTATTCGTAGTTCCTCCCTAGGCATTCATTCCACACTCCATTTTGATTTGGTATTTCCCTCAATAATAGAAACTCATTAAGAAATCTTCTCAGATTGTTTAAAACATTCTTATGATCTACAGATTCATGTTCCGACGCAGAAAAATCCGTCTTGGCAAAAGACAGGCCGTTGGCCAGCCCGATCGCTCCAGAATTTCTAGTTCAAATTCACAATGAATTTAGTGGCCAGAAAATTTTTGAAATAATCGGTCTTTTGAACGATATACATTCGAAGTTTTTTCATCGCTGAGTCGGTTGCAACCGCTCCCAGATCTGAGAAAACTCGATTTTTAGGTGAAAAATGCCCATAATTGACTAAAAATTTCGTAGTTTTCGTTTTTGTCCTGTAAAAAACGACTTTACGTTAACATAAGTAGGTAGCTTGAACACATCATAGTTGGGCAGCACCTAATTACAGAGGGAATATTTTTACGACGGTGTGACAAAGCTGCCTCAATATAATTGGCAGGTATCATGCCAAGCACCAAATTGAATACCTATTACGTAAAATGTTAGATCCTCACGAGGAAGGGATAGAACTGCCGCAGTATCGGAGCAACTCTTCTCATTGTCGACACCCTCTATCAGGACATGGTTGGCCTCGTGATCAGAATTTAAGTGACTAATTTAATTTTATCCACAACTTTTCTTTGAAAATTCGCTCTATTAGCCATGGTGCATGACAGAATACTTTCCTTAATAAAATAATACGTTTTTCATCAAACCGGCGCTATTACAATATTGTTGCACCTAAACCCTTCAACATTCGATCAATGTGTCTATCTGTGTCATCACTCATGCATGTGTTGTAGTTTCTGGTTTTGTTGCAGAACTAAAGTGCACGCATTATTCCTTGTGCTTATGTTATAATAAACGAAGAATGTATTCAGCCCACCTGAACCGGTAGAAATTTTGGTTTATTATTTTCAATAAAGAACGTTGTAATATCAAGAATTCAATATTATTGCACACTGATCAGCTGTGGGGCCTAAGAGCCTGATTTGTTTTTTAATTGACTTATGATGCTGAAACCTGAAATATGTCTCCTTTTTGGTGATCTGGGATACAATTACAAAGTATGGAGGCTCACTGATCAGCTGAAGGGGCCTCTGAACCTATATCCCTTCCTTAACTATCGACCTTTTTAAAAATATTTTTATTGTGAAGCGTAAATTTGTGGGGAAGCTGTAAAGTGTGAACCCTTCTCGGAGGCAGGATTCGCCATGTTCTGATCATATATTACATACGGGGTTTAATAGTTATAGATCAACTAGCTGGTTCACCCGTGCTTTGCACAGGTTAACTTGAACATTATAAAATAGCCTGAGACCCAAGTTTAAGTAATTCTGATAGATTCGCCCGCTCAGATCCCTTGTTGGTTCAGTGACGTTCAAAACGCTTTAACATCCCCCCCCCCCCCCCTCCTCTCCATCTGGGTCAGATTTCAAAAATTTGAAAAAAGCAGTCTTCGACTTGAATTAGAGTAATCCAAACATATTCGACAATCAAATCCCCAGTTCGTTCAGTGATGACAAAGATACCCCATTCCCCCCTCCTCCCCTAAAACACCCCTTATGGGGCAGATTTGAGATTTTAAACCTTTAAACCTTCTCTGACGCTTTAACCCCCCCCCACCCCTCCCCCTCAATGGTGGGTCAGATTTGAAAAATTTGAAAAAAGTAGCCTTTGACTTGAATTGGAGTAATCCAAACGTACTCAACAATCAAATTCCCAGTTTGTTCAGTGATGACAAAGAGACCCCATTCCCCCCTCCTCCCCTAAAACACCCCTTATGGGGCAGATTTGAAATTGTACACCTTTAAACCTTCTCTGACGCTTTAAACCCCCCCCCCTCCCTCTCCATTGTGGGTCAGATTTGAAAAAAGAAGCCTTTGACTTGAATTGGAGTAGTCCAAACATACTCGACAATCAAATCTCCGGTTTGTTCAGTGATGACAAAGATACCCCATTCCCCCATCCTCCCCTAAAACACCCCCTATGGGGTAGATTTGGAATCGGAAACCTTTAAACCTTCTCTGAACTTCCGCAAATAATTTAAGACCAAAATCAGCCAAATTGGTCCAGCCGTTCTCGAGTTTTAGCTAGACTAACGAACTGCAATGGATTTTTATATATATAGGTGATCTGCGTAGAAGGGCTGTTCAACACAGAAATAATAAACAATTGTGTAACAATTTGCAGCGTTTTAGAGTGTTGTTAGGTGTGAAGTCGTTTGTTTATTATTCAGTATAAAGGCATCTCCCGCAAATCGCCAGGTTCACAGCCGCGATGCCTCGCCCCCACACTTTCCCTGTCCACCTCCAGCCTTCGGCTAATGGGCCGGTCAGTTTATTGTGTTTGCATTTCTTGTGGTTGTTGCGGACTTCCTCCACGCTCGTATATTAGCGGTGACTACAAAGGGGGTCCAGTTTTTGTTGGTCTCCTCTGTGAAGGCTCCTTGTTTTTCTTCAGGTCCATTTGCGAAAAGACCGCATCGGAGTCGGTCCAATAGGATTGATGCAAACGTTGGTGGACGTGCCATTTTTTTGGGGAAAGAATGGTCTAAGTAATAATTATTACTACATAGATCTCTTAATCAGGGCGTAAGAATATAATCCATAATAGAGGATATAATGTAACAGAGTATTAGAATGACCAATACTCTAGGATTTACAAATTTTATTACTAAAATTTTTACGACCAGGTGCTCATGTCTTCAACCTGTTCTTGTTTGGACCATGTCGTGCCGGACTATAGTATCATAACTTTTCCTCAATAAACAAGTGTAGAAGGATCCAGCTAGTAGAGCTGACAAGAAAATACGTTTGAAAAAGGTAACACATGCTGGGCATCACGCCACTTAGTATAGAGGGTCCAATCCCGATTACCGAACCCGGTGCGGTCGAACTGTGCTAATAAAATAATTCAAGAACTACCCTGATTGGTCAAAGTGCGCAGGTAGTTTAGTCGAGTGTAGTGTCGAACTGGACAGCCTACAAATCAGTCCAGACCACCAAAATATACACATAATTCTGACATGCATGTACAAAGTGAAGTTTTCAATAATAAGAGGTTTGAAATTCTCATGTGACACTAATGAGATGATCGAGAAACTAAAACAAAAGGGTTTTCAACCCAAACAAATGCTTCCAGTCCATCATCCTGTTACGAAGACGCCGTTATCACTCTTCTTCCTGGACCTTAAACAAAGCCCAAATGTAGAGAAAATTTATAAATTGGACCGCCTATAAGGAGTTGTTGTCAATGTTGAACACCCTAAACCACGCATAAACGTACTTCAATGTACAAACTGTCAAGCCTATGGCCATACAAGAAACTACTGTCATAGGACAGCAAGATGTGTGAAATGCGACGGATTGCACCCAACCTCTGGCTGTGCAAAGGCTGCTACAACACCACCTAAGTGTGCAAACTGTAGTGGACAGCATACTGCTAATTATAAAGGTCTACTTGCAAAAACAAAAGGCGACATCATTAGTGAAACCGCCGCCCCTGCAACCACCGCACCTCGCCGGGCCTATAACGCCGAGCCTGCAACTACGAACTAAAAACTATGATCAGAGAAGCACAGTAACTTTCTCTCAAGTTCTGAACCATTAAGTGACTGATCGATTTTATGCTGATGCGACTCGTCAAAATCAGAATAATGGCTCGAGCCAGTTAATGCTTACCCAGGTGCTTCAAAAACTTGGCTCTCTGCTCAATCTACTTACTCCAACCACTTTCCCTCAAATCATGCCAAGCCTCTTGCAAAATAAATGATACCGCTAATGACGATACTTAAATGTAGACATGGAATGGTCGTGGAGTCATGAGGAAGTATCACGAACTTTTGCTCTTCTTGAACACATTCGACCTAGATATCGTTCTTTTAACCGAAACGAAGTTTGCCATTCATAAAAAATGATTCATTCCAAATTATAAAGTAGACAGAGCAGACCATCCTAGTAATTCCTGCCAAGGTGGTTCAGCATTAATAGTCTAATCTAATTTACAAAATGTAGAACTTCTTCCTATTATTGAGGATAAAATGCAAGTGGCCAGAATCATGATCACATACATAATCAAGGGTACCCCTAGAAATCAAATGAACCGTGCAGACTTTCTTGGTCTCTTTCACGAAATGAGCACAAATTTCATCAGTGGCGGTAACTTTAACAGTAAGCATCGACGATGGGGATCCAATCTGTATAATCCATGGGGAATGGTCCTGAATGACATAGTTCACTGGTTGCCGTATTACCCTGATAACAGCCGTCACACACCCGATGTACTGGACTTTTTCATCTGCAAACATGCATCCCATTTGTGCTCTTCTCCACTGATAGTTGTCTTCCTACCATCGTCTAGTAGTCATCAAACTTTGTAGTCGTCCTCCAACAACCCAAGTTTTTTCACTTATCAGGCTGCCTTTCTACTGGAAGATTTATTCGAACACAATCAATGAGTTCACCTATCTTCAAATTCCCCTCAAATCCCCCCTTGAAATGGATAAAGCAATCGCAACATTATCTGAAACACTAAAACTGCTGCAACTCTAGATAGATTAACTGACACTAACTCAAGACTAAGAAAAAATCCCTCTCCCTCACAACGGGTTCAACAACTACTCTCAGTTAGAAGAGCCTGCAAAAGAAGTTGGGAAACCACTCGTTACCCTCCCGACAAAACAGCATATAACCGTGCTACGAAAGATCTTACTCAAGTCTTGAAAAAGGAAAACCATAGTACTATTAAGACGGAACTCTCCGTGATGGAAGCCTATGGGGGAAGACTAGGTACCTCTGGGATCCCCCCTTTAAGAGATGGGAACTCGTTCCACTGTACGTCAACCGAAAAATCTCTGCTCTTCTCAAATATACTCAGCGAACGATTCACGCCCGATCCGCCGCACGACATGCACTTTGATTCCGAAATTCAATTCAGGCTGGAGGAATCACTACAATTAATACCATTCACTACCCACTTCACAACAGGCCAGGTGCGAAATGCTATCTCTCGCTCTTCAACCGAAAAAGCTCCAGGGCACAGCATGATTAGCGGATCATTGTTGAAAGCATTACCTCGCAAACCACTCGTTCTGTTAACACAAATGTACTATGCTATGCTCCGCCTTGGTTACTTTCCTTCAGCACGGAAGTTCGCAATCAAAACGAAGATTCCTAATCCTGGAAAAGAGCGAAATGACCCAGCAGCCTACAGACTCATCAGTCTACTACCCTTTTTTTCAAAAATTGTCTAACACCTGCTAATACCATCCATGTTGGGGGCTATCAGCCCACTGCTATCTGCTATACAGTTCGGCTATCGGAGCTCTCACTCTTGTGTGCAACAACTTCACAGTTTGCCATGCAGTGTTCCTTGACACTGAAAAAGCCTTTGATCGTGTTTGGATCCCAGGTTTGTTGATAAAGCTCAAACTAGTGTTAACGGATTCGATGTATAGACTGATGTATTCCTATCTGCTCAACAGGTCGTTTTCAGTCAGAGTCAATACTCGTAATTCAGTATCTCAAGTGAGGGATATAAAAGCGGGAGAAGTGTCCTTGGGCTGATACATTATATATTCTATGTATATGATCTTCCAGACTCCCCCACTCTCACCATCGCATAATTCGCCGATGACCAGGCAATATTATCCTCAGGGGCTGACCAAAAATCTCTGGCAGAGCTGCAGAATTTCGCGGAAAAACTCTGGTGCTGGTGCTGTCTCTAGAGGTCAAAATTAAACCCTCAAAAATCCACCCTTATGGAATTCACCTCCAAAAGGAAAACAATATCTCCTTCACTTCAGCTGAATGATATACCTATACCACACAAACAAGTCGTAAGGTACCTAGACATGCAGCTGGCCTACGAAAATTCGCTAATTAGTACGAAATTTTGGTACTTTTCCGTTATAACCCCCCCCCCCCCCAGTAATTTTGTCTTCAATACGCCCGCCCGATGTCCCTAGGCATTACTTCTTACTTAGATTACATATTTACGTAGAATTGGTGACAATATGTGGGAGGAAATTACGAGTATATTATTTAAAAAAAAAAAAAGAAGGAAAAAAGTAAGTATACGCATCATTCTGACCTACACGTCCAACTAATCTGATTTTTACTAAGGGATTGACTACCTACTTGATGTTATGTAATTTTGAGATGCGAGCTTGCGAGAATAACGGAAAAGTACCGAAATTTTACTGCACACACTAGACTAGACATCCTGAGTCACAAATGTAGGTGTAGAGCAGTTGGGCGCGGTCTCCCCTGGATCTCTGCCCCCTTCGGTAGCGACCACTTTCATCACGATCGGGATCCAAGCGATCCGACCTGGATTTCGTTCGGGCTGATGAGGACGGCGGGATCACGATCTCGTCCCCAAACGATCGAAGGATTCGTGACAGCGAGCGTCCCCCGCCTCCCAAGGACAATACAGTTCTCGACTTTCGTTCAGTAACCTACTAAAGGTGATGGTCAGACGTACAACAAAAAAGTCTGTCGTGCGGCATGAACTAATGAGCGAATAATTGTGTGAAACCACAGATTCCATTTACCTACCCATTGCTGGTTAAACATCACAATTTAACATGAATATTGTATGGAGCTGGATTGTTTGTTACTGATGATGGCCAAACCGTATTTCGATTCAAAATTGTACCTAACTCTTCATTTTTCGAAGAAATATACGTTTTTTTACTATCTTCTATTTTGAAATGGGTTTCCACAACTTCATCGCAAGTGATTTAGTTTGTAGATAGGTAGCTACCAATTAACTAGGTATGTTTCGTGTGATATGTGCATTCGATTCTTTAGTACTGTGTTTCCATGATTCAATGTTTTTCCGTGGTTGTGGAGAAGTAAAAAATTTACAATGTTCTCATCGGTTTCCATTGACATGTTTTCCAATAACAAGTAACAGGAACAATAGTTAAGTATTGTTTGTTACTGACGATGGCCTATCCATATTTCGATTTAACATTGTAACTCTTTATTTTTCGAGGAAATTGACGTTTTTTCACTAACTTCCGTTGTGAATGGTTTCCACAACTTCGTCGCGAGTGATTTAGTTAGTAGATTGGTACCTACCAATTAACTATTCATGTTTCGTGCGATACGTGCATTCAATTCGTTAGTAGTACAAAAACATATCCCCGATTCAGTGTTATTTCGTGATAACGGAGAAAAAGTGAATAATTTACAATGTTCTCATAGTTTTCCATTGATTTGCGTGTTGATGTTCTTTTTATCATTTATACTATAATGATTGACACCACGTTTCGCCATACTTTCCGAGCAACACGGTATGCTTTCAATAACGTCACTTTAATTCAAGAAACTTCTCGAGAACTTGTTTGGAAGCTTATTGGGAAGTTTCTTTAGAGGTCATTAGTGAATGCTCTGACTGCAAGCTTTATTATAGTCTCGCCTCAGCACGGAGTGAGGCACAACTTCTGCTTTTTCATGAATTATCCGTTCACCACTACAAGGAACATTCACCCTTATCTCGCTATCAGTTCTTACTTTTCGAGACGAGGTTACCTGTCGCAAAGGCGGCTTATTTTCAATTTCGCATTCTTGTTCATAGTGAATATGGTGTCGTCTTTTTGGATTTGTTTCAGTTGTTTGGATTGTTGACTTTCGTTCAGTAACCTACTAAAAGTGATTGTCAGAGGTAATTGTGTGAAACCACACATTCTAGTTACCTACCTGGTTTAACATCATGATTTTTAACATGAATATGTTATAGAGCTGGAGGTAGCCGTGAAATTCGCGTCCACGCAAAACAGATAGACAACAAATTGGTGCCTAAAAAGCGGAAGTTAGTGAAAAAACGTCCATTTCCACGGAAAATAAATAATTACTATGTTATATCGATTTCGATGGCTAGGCCATCATCAGTAACAATCGATTTCACTGATATTTTTGGTGACATTCCAAACGTAGCACTGTACATGGATGATATTTTGGCTCATGCATCCTCTTTAGGTAAGGTATTTCTCATAGCTCGAGAATATAATGTTGAATTTAATCGCCAAAAGAGAGAATTTCGCCAAAGTGAATTCAGGTATTTAGGACATAAAATAACAGGCCTAGGAGTGATTCCAAGTGATTCCAAGATATCACCTATTGTGAATAGGAAAACACCACACGATAAGGAAAATCTGCATTCATTTCTGGGTTTCACTTCCTACATGGCAAAATTTTGCCAAACCTGGCTGAAAAAGTTTACCCACTCAGACAACTTCTCCAGGAAAAAACGTTTACCTGGACTGAGGATCATTCAAATAGATTTGAGAAAATTAGGATTCAATAATGAAAAAAAAAAAAAATAAATAAAATAATAATAATCATTTTGTGGTGCTATGACCCAAATAAGCCAACCAAACTATCTGTTGATGCGTCTCAATATGGGTTAGGAGCAGTCATAATACAAGAAGAAACTCCTGCAGCCTACGCAAGCCAGACTATGGACAAAACCCAACAAAATTACGCCATAACTGAAAAGAAGGTGCTATCAATTGTTTTGGGTGTGAAAGATTCTATCATTACCTTTTTGGAAAACACTTTACATTAGAATCCGACCGTAAGCCAGTTTTTAAATTTTCAAGAAGCCAATGCATAAGTGCCCTTAACGACTTCAACGAATGTGCATGAGACTTCGAAATTTCAATTTCGATGTAGTTTATAAACCTGGAAAGTCGAATCACGCCAGATTGTCTGTCAAGATTATCTCACGAAGACGATACTTACACCCTGAGTGCGGAGATAAAAGCTCAAGTTGCATTGCTCTACCAGGATTTGTGCATCACCAAGAAAAAACATTGTTTTTGTCACACAGACTGCGGCTGATAACGATCTACAAATGCTGCTCAAGTTCAGTATAGAGGGCTGGCCATTATATCAAAAGCTCTTAGAGCCTGTACATCCGTATGCCAACTTCAAGGATGAAATATATGAGCATAATGGATTACTGTTTAAAGGAAACAGCATGGTTGATGGCAAAAACTATGCAACTTGAAATGCTGAAATGTTATCATTACAGTCACAGTGGCATTTCAAAAACCACCCTTAAAGCTAAACGGTCTTTTTACTGGTCTACTATGCTCTCGTATATCAAACTCATATCGAAAAATGGTCCCATCCGTCTCACATACTCCAATAAAAATCCTAGAGAGCCCATGTTATTGAGAGAAATCCCTTCTACTCCTTGGCATACAGTGGCCAGCAACATCTTTACCTTTCAAGAAGAACATTACCTAATTATTGTTGATTGGTACAGCAAGTATCCCGAACTATTTTGGTTACGCAGTCTGGATTCAAAATCAGTAATTTCCCACATGAAAGAATGTTTCTGTAGGAATGGAATCCCTCTGGAACTAGTTAGCAACAATGGCCCGCAGTACTTCTCTGCTGAGTTTTCAAACTTTGCTAATCTTCTTCACCACACTATCTGCAGGGAAATGCTTTCGCAGAAAGCACCATCCAAACCATTAACAAAATGCTTCGTAAAATCCAGGAAGAAAATAAAGTTGTACATTTAGCGCTATTGGAGTACAGAAACACCCCTTTAGCAACCAATACTCCAATACTCCATTTCCAGCCGAGTCCTATTCAAACGGAATATCAGAGGGATTTTACCTACTGTCACTCACCTACATCTTCCTTCTGCTGAATTAATAACCGAAGAGTTTCTAAAATTGCAAACCCAGCAAAAAAAGATATATGACAGGAGAGCAGAGAAGAGAAGAGAACATGCTCCGCTTCCAGTTCTTCAACCAGGAGAAACGGTACTGGTGGAAAACCACTCTGTTCCCCGAAAAATTCTCCCTGCAGTTGTTCAAAATAAACTTGACCGACATCGCTCCATGAACTTCGAACTAAAAACTCAATTATTGAAAGAAATCGCAGAGATCTTCATCAGATGGAAGATATTCCCATCACGACTAATCAATCCCCAATGGCCATATATGGAAATCGTCCTTCTCGCATGTTTAGCATCCACTTCGCTTGCAAGATAGTTTTTTAAGTGTTTTATGTTTTAAGATTTTTAAGTGTTTTATGTTTTAAAAAATTAGTTCAATTTGTTTCAATCATATTGTAAAAAATTGCTTAGGAGGGGAGATCTAGTTATAATACATGCCTGTTATCAGGCAACGGGTAAAACGACTGGTTTTCAGACAGTTTTCTGAGAGTAGAGAGATTACCACAATAAATATCTAATCATTTTGTATTAGTCAATACTTGTCATAATTAATTACCGCTTGGGGGTCGAATTTTTTTCTTGGTCGATTACAAAGGTTCATTATTGAAAATAATAAACCAAAACTACAGTCTTTTGTAGAACATACTAAAGCATATTAGCTTGAGAAATTGTTTGATTGGAAACTCATAGGTTGTGGACAATGGAATAACCCCACTCGACTATAATTATCCCGGAGATGATACACGTTATTAAAACATCGACGCCAGCACCCATAGAGGAATTGCACAGATCGTCTTCTCTGCAAGATGCACAGAAAGTGACTTTCCGACCTTCTCCTTCCATTTCGTACAACCCAATGGCGTTGCGGCAGATCAAAGTCGTGTTGTGGTCCGGCCCACAAAAGAGAAACGTGTGATCTTCTTTTCCCTTTTCTTCAAGTGTCGTCCGGTAGCATCCCCTGCTTATCTTCTCGTACGGTTCGCAGTCCTGTGTGAAAAATCCCATTTCGCTCTCTCTTATCAGCCCAAAATTACCGCAGCTGCGATCGTACAGCGTGTTGCAATGCCAGCATCGAAGTCCGTTCACTTCTTTCGACAGCCATCCAAACGGTAAAACCACTAATAGCAACCACTTTGGAGAGAGACACCCCATCAGGATATCCAAGTTCCCTGCCTGGTTTTAGATTTATTGGTCTTTTACAATTTACAATAGTAGTAGCTGATAAATGGCTTTGTACAAAAATATTGATGCGTTGCTTCACACCAAACTATATGGACACTTAGGAAACAAACGATCTTATTGCTATGAATTTGAATATGTATCTCACTGTAACTGTAGTTTCCTTAATTTTGTGGGTTCCTCAGTAGAAAGGACGGCCCTCTCTCCCAAAGTTACCGCAGCAGCTATCATACATCGTGTAACTAAGGACATCCAAACTATGAAATCATTAGGTAATAACATGAACCACTTTGAGGAGGGATATATCATCAGAGAATCAATGTTTACTGTGAGGTTTCAGACTGAATTAGCTTTCAAAAGAGACTTCAAAATTGCATTGTACAAACATTGATGCGTTTCTTTGCTCCGAACTACATACAGGGTGTCCCAAGAGCAATCCCCCCCCCCCCCCACTAGTTTCCACAATTTTTGAGATATCGAAGTGAAACTGGAAGAGCATTTTTGGGGTGTCCGATACTATGTTTTAAGCAATTAAAAAACAGAAATGAAAATCCAAAAGTTTTGGACTACCCAGAAGGGGGCATATTGGGAACCTACTTAGAGAAAATTTTTTCTCAATTTTTTAGTCGAGTGACACCTCATTAAGATTTTTTAGTACAGAACACGATGAACCACGAAGAAGCGCCATTTTTCTCTAGAGATAGGTACTAAAAAATATCGCGTATCTTCTTTGTTCATCAGCTCTAATCCGAAAACGAGATAAGATATCGCAATTCTGGTTTCACCATCGTGTTTAACACTAGACAATCTAAGTTTGCAGACTCGGAAGAAAATTGAAAACAAATTTCGAAGCACCCAATACTTCCCCTCTTTTGGATAGTCCAAAAACTTTTGGTTTTTTCCCCCTGAAACTAAACCAAAAAACTAAGTATCAAACACCCCAAAAACGCTCTCTGAGTTTCACTTCGATAGCTAAAAAATTGTGGGAAAAAGTTGGGGGGGGGGGGGGGGGGGGGTATTTTTGGGACACCCTGTATATGTGGACAATTGATTGGAAATCAAACAATCTTAATATTATGAACATGAATATGCGACCATTCGATGTCACTGTCACGTCTCCCAGTAGAAAGGACACTAGTTCAAAGTCACTACAGCCGATATCGTACATTATGTTGCAATGCAAGCATCAGATTTACAGCATTGGACCTTGATTTGAGTTTTCATCTTCCATAATAGTTGTAGCTGAAAATGACTTTGTAGAACAATATCGACGCGTTTTGCACCAAACTCAATCGTTATTATAAATTATACATTTGGGTAGGTAACCATTCGCTGTGACTGCAGTTTTTTAATTTGTTTGGACGTTCCTCAGCCTAGCCAATCAAAGAGTTTTGGGAAAGAAGTAAAACAAAGAAAGAAAAGCACGAGGAAACTATAACAACTCAGCTGGGAGCAGTAGGGGTTTTTGGCTGGTCCGGGGGCGGCCCCCTTGACGATCAGTTCTCCAGGATGTGTGGAGAGTAGTAGAAGAAGAAGAAAAAGGTTTATTAGAATTTTAAACATAATTCACTTGCCAAATTCACATCAAATAAACAATACGGCAATAATAAAATGTCTGCCGGAAGTAGGGCCTTACAATGCATGCTATTTTGGGTTAATAATTGTTCCATTTATTGATAATAAAATACTGAAAAGAAACACGAACTTTGCAAAAACAACACCACACGCCAAAATCCACTTTAACACATTAATCAAAAGTTAAATTCTGCAACAAGCGATTTCCTATATCTCCAAGCCAACCTACAATAGAGCTCCAGCTTCGTCCAATCAGGGCCATTCAGGATTGAAATCGCTTCATCTGGAGACAACGTGTCGCAGCAGAATGCAATGAGCCGAAATGTGTGGATGTGTGGAGAGTATCCACAACATCTGCTAAGGGCTGCCTGTTCAGAAATGGGTAGGTGGCTTCGGGAACCGTCATGGTGGGCGGGTCCGGGCCGGTCGGGGCCCTCCGGCCCTGACTGGTCAAACACGGAGGGAAAGCCTCTCTACACGGGAAAAAAGGCTGAGGAAATGATATGTCTTAATAATAATAATCATCATCACATTATAATATGTCTGGTCAGAGAAGCAGAAGATTACATTTGACAACAAAATCACTGCAAACTATACACGGAAGATAACATTTTTGATACAGACGATAAAAAGCAACTCATAAGGAATTTATCATAACATACAGCATTACATTATATACCTGGTACATTTACACATTGTATAAATCCAACAGAAGAATTTAAAAAAAAAAAAAAAAAAAAAAAAAAAAAAAACTGCTGCAGCTGCTGCAATAACTTTTTTAAAAACTAATTTCTCAGAGTGAATGTGTTCATTTCATTACATGTGTAAGCCCGCCTCCTCACTATTCAAGAATTTGACTAGTTGCTCAAGGCTGACATCATGCAAATCCTAACTACTTAATAAATTGCCTTCCTCGTCGTAAATAAATATTTACTCCATTTAAGTACATCCTATCCGCTAAATACATAATCACTTCAGCTGATGCACACAATAACGCCCATGTTTATTATACTCCTACTTTGTTGAAATTCGTGATTTATTACCTTATTACTCAGTCATTACTTTTGTTTGCAGGTCTAGAGGATAATAACTTCCCAGGGTATTATGAGGTGAGTTAATTTTTCATAATTATTAGCTGGAATAATATTATTTTGAACGTTGATTGATTTATTACCGTGGTGAAAACCCGTTCGCTTCCTGGTTGTAATGGGCTATAATTACACCGATATTTCTGCAAGCAGGTGATACTTTCTACGATCAAGCCTCTTACATATCAATAATATTGAGAAATTAGAGGTGTCATTCAGAAGCGTTTCCAACACAAGCAGAGTGAAAAAATAGTTAATTGTAGTTAATTTATCATACTTACATCTCCATAGAGTCTTGGTAAAGCAGGGTAATAGAATCTCTGGGGGTAATGGTATACCACAGATTTTCAAGAAATCTGAAGGCTTCCTCAGCAATCCAGTTGGATCTGAACATTGATTGGAAGTAGAGGGCCTAATTCTAGCAACAATTTTACAGCTGGTAACACAAATGCCGAACATATTGCGTTTTTAAGTTTTGAAGATGACCTCTTATTATTTTTGTTAACTTTTCAAAACGAGGTAAATATCTTATTTTTTCGTATTTTCATATTTTTTCATTAAAAACGTTAGAACTACTCTCTATCTTTCGAATCATTTTTAGTTTTTCATAATCTGTTCAGAAATAAGGTGTAGGCATGTGTTTTACTAATATTTAAACGAGCGGAGTAATCAGATCCTGTGCTGATGCGAAAAGAGACCGTGTTGGTACTAACCCCCACAATTCTTGAGCATTTCATTAAAAACTGACTAAAATGTAGTGTATTAACTTAACTCCTTATCACACCCACACGTGTTAATACATTACATTTTAGTCAGATTTTAATGAAATGTTCAAGAATTTTGGGTTCAGAACCAACACGGTCTCTAATTAATTTCCTCTCCGTCAGAGCAGTAGTAGAGCGTAAACATGCGTAAACTTTAATTTCCAATAAAGTCGATTTCTTTTGATCTATTTGGCCCAGATTTTGTTAATGTTCGGGGGATGGTGTATAGAACTTAGGATGGTGCCCTGTGAATTATGTAGTGATAGGTTGTAGTAACCTGAAACTGGTTGTTACAAAAGTAAACTCCAGGACTATTAGATCGATTTTGATGAAATGGACAGTGATTGAGCCAGTTAGTCCCCTATATACCTTTGATGGAGAAAGTCTTGGGATTGATAGAAATGAATGGGGTCTGCGCAAACATGAATACCTGACACACCGATTTTTCATGATTCAGATGATCCGATGGTCCTTGTTACAGTAGAAGAGGGAGCTATAATGTCCACCCAGCTTGGCAGGTTATTATCCCATCTACAAGATCTTGTCTGGATTCCATTAAGGTGCAATATGAAGAGTATCGGAGGATTGGATGTGGCCAAAACACCTTGTTAAAAAAGCTTAATGGTGCCATGGTGAACGAAATTATCTCGGGTCCGCCTGGGTTTAGGCGGGAGGGGCTATGACGAACTATTAGGCTATTTACTATCATAGGCTATTTACCTATGACGAACGTCCATTTATCAAAAACTTTTCGACTCCTGAAAATCTGCTTCATTTAGGATTTTGAGCTGAGAATTTGCAGTGGGTGTTTTCAAAATCGAACTATATCTGAATAGCCTCTTCTGTGCCTATACATCTTTAAAGTTCTACTACGACGAAATTTTCAGGGATTGCAAAGGTCGCGGACTTAGATGGTCCCCAACGAATATTATCTTGATAGGATGAATAGTAGGGTAAAGGGAGGGGGGGGGGGGATGGGATACCCTTAACTTCGTCTGTCAATTGCATCATCCAGAAAGATCGTACAAATTTCAAATTGGTCTCGTTTAACTATAAATGTATTGAATTTTGATAATCCGGATTTGTTTTTACAGGATAGTAAACCAAGTGTTCGCTAAACCTTTCTAAAGGGGAAATATGTTTCGGATACCATTTCCCCACTAGCGGGGTAATGGGATCTCCACAGTGAGGTATTCGAATCCACACAACAGCACGTGCCACTGTGCTTTGAGAAGAGCAACACTATAACTGAGAATTTGCCGTGGGGGTTTTCAAAATCGTACTACATATATCTGAAAAACTGCACCATCTTCTGTGCCTATACTTCTTCAAAGTTCTACTACGACGAAATTTTCAGGGATTGCAATTTTCAGTTATAAGGTCTGGTATCCTCAGTATAGTATGGTGGCTGTCAGAGGACATGGTTGGCCTCGATGTCCAAAAATTATTTTTGACATGGATATTCTTTGAGCGTAACGACACCAAAATTTGTGACGACCCGGTACTTGAGATTATTATTAACTCAAAAAGTGAAGCCTCGGTAGAAACCAATGAGGTTCTACCGCGATGAAGTAGGTACCTACCTAATTCCGCCTTCCTCAACAACCTACCTACTTAGACATCTGTTTTATCATGGAACGAAAGTAGCGCGGGAGTTTTTACTTTCCCAACATCCCAACAGAGTGGAAAGTAATGTCTACTTTTACTTTCCCAACATCCCAACAGAGTGGAAAGCAGTGTCCACTTTTAGTTTCCCAACATCCCAACAGACAGGAAAGTAGTGTCCACTTTTACTTTTCCAACATCCCAACAGAGTGGAAAGTAATGTCCATTTTTACGTTTCCAACACCCCAACAGAGTGGAAAGTAATGTCCATTTTTACTTTCCCAACATCCCAACAGAGTGGAAAGTAATGTCCACTTTTAGTTTCCCAACATCCCAACAGAGTTGAAAGTAATGTCTACAACAGCATGGAACTATCCCTTCACAATGTTGAAACCATATTTAGTTATTTCCCCCTTTTCACTTCATCTAATTAGCTATAATCCCCCGTCACCTTGTTTGCACTTCATTGGTTGTACCTCCTGCCCCTTTCCTTTCTCTTGGCCAATGGGATTCAATCTCTCTTCACCTGTTACTATAAAAGCTGTGTCCTTTCTAATGTATCTTCAGTTATAGTTTGTTTCTGATGATGGCCTAACCGTCGAAATCGATTTAACAGTGTAACTCTTTATTTTTCGTGGAAATAGACAACGTTTTTCACTAACTTCCGTTTTTAAATGGGTTTCCACAACTTCGTCGCGAATGATTTAGTTCGTATATTCTATAATATAATTTGCTTCAAATAAATAATGTTTTTACTGATGAGCGAATTTTTTGTACTTATACCTAGGTACCTACTACTTGTTATGATGATTCACAAATTCAATATTGAGATGATAAGTATCTTAACGAAACTTAATACCTAGTTGTCCTTTTAGCAATTCAAATGCCACATCGCAACATCATTCCTTCAAGACCATATAAAGGATAACCTTAATGTTTTCTTTGAAATTTCGCTCTATTAGTCACGCTGTTTCGTTTTTTCTTGCCTTTCATTTGGGGTATTCGTAAACAATCGGGGTTTAAGCTCCCAAGCGTGGACGTGGAGATTTACTGGACTCCGTCACTGGATGTGGATGTTTGCTCCGCCCGCGCCTTCCGCAAATAAAAACTCATCCGCCCCGGGAAAGACCACCGAAGCGATTCGGCCTCACGACCTAATGAGAGGTAAAACTTCTCTTCGTCTTAACGAGCCCTTTGTTGCCGACAAGTCGGGACATGTCGACGTTCCCTGATTTATATTCCGGCTTACGGGGGAACACCGACCGCGCAAAGGCCGTTAAAACCAGCCGCGGATTTTCGCTCCACAAACCTTTCCTGTTTGGTTGTCCGACGAATCTAATCTTTCATTTCGGGAGGTCGGTTGCGAATGAGGATAACCGAACTGGGGCAGTGGTGAGTGAGAGATAGAGAGGAGGGAGAGACAGATTGAGAGAGAGAGAGAGAGATTGAAAGTTTTATTTAACTAATTAGAGTTGCATAGGGCCTTGAGGCACTCTTACTGTAACCCTGAAAGGGTTATTTACTATTGTTACTCATCGCTCAATCGTACATTATAAGATAAAAATTATGAAATTAACACAAACTCTTCAATGAAAAAGTATAGATACCCAGTGATCTTATGTTATCTTATACAATGATCTTATGTGATGATGTTTTACTGTAATTTATTCGGTTAAATAATAGTATACATCATATTAATCAACTTATCATGTAATTTCCTTATAATGCAATAATAACGTTTCAGTAAAATTTTCCTTAAAAGATGAAACAAATTTGTCCGTATCGTATCAAAAATATCCAAATACTTATTATAAAGCGCGCACGCAGGCGCGCGAGAGAGAGGCGCGCGCGCGAGTGAGAGAGAGAGAGAGAGAGAGAGAGAGAGAGAGAGAGAGAGAGAGAGAGAGAGAGAGAGAGAGAGAGAGAGAGAGAGAGAGAGAGAGAGAGAGAGAGAGAGAGAGAGAGAGAGAGAGAGAGAGTTATTGATCTTTTTATACAATTTTTCAGTCAAATGAAACCTTTTTTCTATCAAATGAAACTTCGTGACTACCAAATGAATCCTTGTTCCAATCAAAAGAAACCTCATACATACCAAATGAAACCATATACCAATCAAATGGAAGCTCTTTTCAACCAAATGAAATTTTTTTTATTTAACAAATGGAACCTTATTTCAATCAAATGGAACTTCTTCGAATCATCCAGAGATAAATTAAATTTTATTTCAGATTTTTGTTAAACAAGTTAATGCAGAGGCACTTCAATTTAATTTAGTGAAGCGGGTGCTGAGAAGCTGCAGCAGCAGTTTCATTATCATGTTATCACAAAGTTGGGGCAGTCTGTCGCGATGATCAGCAATATAGCGGACCGACAAGTTTCATTTGAAACTTGAATGAGGTTTCATTTGTTTGAAAAAGTTTCATTTGATTGAAAAGAGGTTTCATTGGATTGGTACATGGTTTCCGATTTTAGTAACATCTTTTGAAATTCTATTTTCTTGCGGGTTTTTCAAATCAAACCTATCTTTATTTTCAGTATATATTCGTATGTCCTGTACAACAAACGACTTGTTAAATAAAGTGGTTCTATGGAGGGGCACTTGAATGGTGGTACCCGTTTGTCTAGTCTGTCTTCCATGGTGTTCATCCATAAAGGTGAGCCTCTCAAATAAATATACTGGTTTCTTAAATTTGGATATTTTAGGCATCATCGTTGCTAGCGATAGTTTATTTTTTTTTTTTTTTTCAGTGTCCCTTGTTTCCTGTAGTATGGGGTTATGTACTCGTCTTGCTTAAGACGGTATCTAAACAGTCCTGCAGCGTTTTGTGCTTTCTGCAACATGCTCATTCGTTCTGCATTTAGATCACAAAATGCTGAAACATCGTAATCAAAAATGGGTGTTAACAGGGCTAGCCGTTGAAGGACACATTGAGGGAAATCTATGGCCATCCCCTTCGATTGGCAGAGCCCTTTGATAATTCTATTGCAGCATTTGCATATAACATATAGGCACTTATAGGAGGGAGTAGAGGGGGGGATAGGTCCCAGAGCAAAGGTGAAGCTTTTTTTTTCCAGTCCATGAAAACAAAATTAAAACAGATTTCGCTACTCGTTTGTTCACTCTATTCTTTGCAATTAGAAATAAGGCAATAATTGAAAAATAACTTGCATTTATTTTACACCTAAATATACAACTTTATTTGGAAAATAATTTATTTTCATGAGTATTATCAAAGAGTACCAATTACTTTATTTATTGGTTTGCGAAATCAAGTGCCGAAGCGTTGATCCATTGACATGATGCATCTCAGCAGGCCCTTGTATTTTCGGTATATTACTTTCAATAATGAACCTTTGACGGTAGTGGTGCTTTGAGGGTTGAGAAATTGTAGATTAGGCTTCTCAAGTTTTAATTTCTTATATTGCTTAGCGCTTTCGCCTGTTCGGCCTCATCAGAGCTTGGATTCGTGGTGTTGTACTTCATATCAATAATAGTTGTTTTGGGCTCCTCAACATCTCAGAGAGTACTTTTATTTCGTCGTGTTTGTTGGATAAAATTTTCGAAATCTGGGGGGTTTTATCACCCATTGTCTTGTTGTCTCCTTATGTATGTAAGGTTGTCGAAATTGCAGAGATTTTAGCGTTAAATTGAGAGATTGGAGGGAGGAGAAACATTTATTTTTACATTGATAAAAGGAATGATTTGACGTTTTTAGGGCTGGTAAAAGGAATGATTTGACGTTTTTAGGGCCTAAAAACGTCAAATCATTCCTTTTATCAATGTAAAAATAAATGTTTCTCCTCCCTCCAATCTCTCAATTTAACGCTAA
Organism: Adelphocoris suturalis; assembly: GCA_030762985.1. Taxonomy (NCBI): domain Eukaryota; kingdom Metazoa; phylum Arthropoda; class Insecta; order Hemiptera; family Miridae; genus Adelphocoris; species Adelphocoris suturalis. Next base: position 42,396,405 of record CM061049.1, read on the forward strand.
AATCTCTGCAATTTCGACAACCTTACATACATAAGGAGACAACAAGACAATGGGTGATAAAACCCCCCAGATTTCGAAAATTTTATCCAACAAACACGACGAAACAAAAGTACTCTCTGAGATGTTGAGGAGCCCAAAACAACTATTATTGATATGAAGTACAACACTACGAATCCAAGCTCTGATGAGGCCGAACAGGCGAAAGCGCTAAGCAATATAAGAAATTAAAACTTGAGAAGCCTAATCTACAATTTCTCAACCCTCAAAGCACCACTACCGTCAACGGCATAGGCACAACCCCAGGAAAAAATAATGAACCTTTGTAATCGACCAAGAAAATATTTTTTCTAACACTCCCTGAAAATATTTTGGTTTACGTTTCAAGATAGCTTGGATGAGGATTCATTTGACTTGGAAAAGGTTTCATTTGGTCTGGAAAAGGATTCACTTGACTTGAAAAATGATTCATTTGACTTGCATTTGACTTGGAACTGCTATATTACGATTCCCCATGCTTGAGTGATGGAGCTTTCTTAAATTAAACATACCGCAACCCCAACTATATCCGTAAACATCCAACCAATGACCTTGTTAATAGTAGGTTAACACAATACCGCACTAGTGCATGTTGCATGAACTCAAGCAAGATGGAACTAATCTGAAGTACCTAAAAGTACCTAATAAGTACTGACCAAACTTTATATTACAAATATTACGACTCCTTGACGAAATTAAACACATCGCTGCGTTCGCTATATAGACGTTTTCCATTTGTTCGAAACCCGACCACATCCGCCATCCCCAAGTACATCCGTAAACATCCACCCATTAACTTTCGCGAAACACGAAACATCATCAAGACCCCTACAAGCCGTTCTGTCCATATTTGCCAGGCTCGGGGCCCCAACGGGTATTCCCGGTCTCGCAATAAATTTTGGCGTCGGGGCTCTGGCAGCTGATCTTTTCCCTCTGATAAGGTGACGCGATATTAATTCGCCGGAGTCATAAAAGTCGAGGAAGATGCACAACTAATCGGATAAGAAGGGATTTCTATAATGGTTCCTGATTTGTCTCTTCCAGTTGTGAGAGGGTGGTTGACCTTTACGCGAATGTACCGGCTGTACCCAGTACTGATTGAATCCAAACTAACCGCTACAGTACAGAACTCAATATAACAGGGAACAGATTATGTTGTAACTATATTACTGTACAATTATTACTACTATTGTATTTGTATTATTACAGGCCCTAAGGTCAATGCCAGCCATACTCAACCTGCGGCCCGCGGGCCGCAAGCGGCCCTCTAAGTTTTTCTGTGTGTCCCTCATAAGCTAGGGTCACTTTTTGTCCGATAGAATGAAATTTACCTACCTGTACCCGTTTCCTCCTCTATTTAGTCATTTTGTAATTCTGATGTTTTCGGTTCTGTTTCACTCCTATTTTAACTTACCGAACAGACACAATTCATTTTTGACGAAATTAATACCAAAGATAACCCACGTTAAAAGCGGAGACACTGATCTGTCTCACATAGTTAAAAGCCTGTCACAATATCAAAAATCACATTAATTTTGTATCACTATGATTTTTGTAATATTGATTTTGTAAATATACTTCTTTTTTAAAATGTATTTTACAGTTCTATTGTACCTCGACTAAGGTATTCGTATTAAAAAGATTTGTAATACCTGCTTTGTGAACTGAGGCCCGCTTCAACTACGGAACACACAGATGTGGCCCGTGAGACAAAAAGGTTGAGTAAGGCTGGTCTATGCGATATCCGACGGTAACCTGTTTAATTATTTATATCGCGAGTTTCTTGAAATTTGACCAACTTAATGTGCTCAAAAAGTTCTGGCCAACGAACTCATCCTTTCATTTAGAAACCTTGATTTTTTTGGCGTAAAATGTAATTTTTATCTCAATCCTGCTGAGTATAATCGCCTGCAACTAATAAATAAATACATAAATAAATATATATATAAATAAATAAATAAATAAATAAATAAATAAATAAATAAATAAATAAATAAATAAATAAATAAATAAATAAATATATATATATATATATATATATATATATATATATATATATATATATATATATATATATATATATATATATATATATATATATATATTGTCATGTATCAAAGACAAATATCATGGAACCTGAAGAAGAATAAACCAGTGATAACGCGATTACGATAACGTTCATTTCAGTCTCCCGAATCCTATTTAAATTTATATTATTACATTATACAATTAGAACATTTCATTGGCGACGAAGGAAAATCGGTTGCGTTTTTGAGTTTTTCACGCATTTAATTCATCGCGAGTGTACTAACTGTGTTCGTTTTCGACGTATTTAAGTACGATGGCCCAAGCGGACCTCGCAGCGCAGTTGGCTCAGCTTACAACAATCGTTACACAGCAAGCCAGAGTACAAGCTCAACAGCAACAGGAATCACAACAATCGACCTCTCATTTCACGTTCGAAGAATACAAATCCGGCGGAGAAGAAACGGTAGCGTCTTATTTTGACCATTTCAAAATACAATTACAACTTTGCCAAATTCCTGCGGCAAATTGGGGTGGCTACTTGCGAGTACATATGGGGGCGGAACTTAATAATGTTCTTCGCGATTCGTTATACCCTGATGCACCTGATAAAAAGAAATTTACCGACATTGTTGAACTCCTTACGAAGTATTATAAAGACAAAACAAATAAATACAGTAAAGCAATAAAGTTTCGGAAGATAATACAACAGCCCACAGACTCGGTAAGTGAATATGCTAGAAAACTAAAAGTTGGTGCGCGGGATTGTGAATTTGGTAACTTCCTTGACTATTCACTAGTAGTTCAGTTTATTCATGGCGTCAAGGACGATTGTATCCGTGACACGATTGTTATGAAAAAGCCAGATACATTTGCGGATGCATTGAAGTATGCTGAGGAGTTAGATATATGTATATCACTTATTGAAAATGACTCTAGGAGAGCTTGATTATAATCACAAAATTAGAAAAGATAACAAAAAAAAAGTCACAAAACTATTTTTATATTTCGGCTTTTTGCCTTTTTCAAACTAACAAAGAAATTGAATAACTGTGGGAAATTTGTGTACAACGTTGACAAGGAATTTTGGTAACTTTGGATTTGGAATCATCGTCTTATGTTGAGGCCTGGAGGATCGTAAGCACCCAACGTTTTGGGTGCTTACGATCCTCCAGGCCTCAACATAAGACGATGATTCCAAATCCAAAGTTACCAAAATTCCTTGTCAACGTTGTACACAAATTTCCCACAGTTATTCAATTTCTTTGTTAGTTTGAAAAAGGCAAAAAGCCGAAATATAAAAATAGTTTTGTGACGTTTTTTTTTTTTTTTTTTTTGTTATCTTTTCTAATTTTGTGAATATATATATATATATATATATATATATATATATATATATATATATATATACATAAATAAATATATATATAGTTGAGGTAGATAATGAAGTGGCTAGTCGATGTTTTTGAATGGTTTTTTATTGTCCTGCGACGTTTCGGTCCTGGAGCAGCACCCTATTCATGCTGATTGAACAGCCTATTCAGGAAAAATTCAGAAGTTGAAATAAGTATCAATACATTACAGTTCTTTGAGAATATAGTGCATAGTTTTACAATATTTTGTTAACATAGATATTGGTGGTACTTAAATAGTTCTTCATTACTAGATACATTATTACATTATACATTATAGATAAATAGATTACAAGATGTAGTAGATTTTACAGTTCGTTGCTGGTAAACTATTTTTAACTAGTGATAATATTGATCATAATTGATAAGGGCGGATGTATGAGGTGGTGTTGGTTACATTCATGACCAGATTGTGTAAGTGTATCCATGGAATTTACAGCATGGAATAGATGGTGGTAGATCTATGATCAGTTAGGTGGTATGTGAATGAACCTGGCTAACGAATCGGATATTGTCTGAGCTACAGTTAAGATGGATGACCAATGGGGGTGGATACAAAGTTGTTTTGATGAAGAATGAATGATAGGTGCATGGTTGGTAGGTGGAAACAATGGTAAGAAGCTTAGAATTATGTAGTAATTGGAACAAATTTTAATACAATAAATTTAAAATAGTGGTAGCAAATTGATGGATTAACAACTATTTATTTCAAATATATGCTAAAGAGAGATTATGGTAGTGGAGGAAGACGGAAGTAAGTTGTGATGGGCGTGGACTTATGTGAGAATTTTGTGGTAGGTTTTGGATAATTATGGATAACAATAAGGTTGTGGATAGGTATCTAGTTATAGATACTTATTTGAACTTATGAATTGTTCCTAAATGAGTTGTTCAACCAGTATGAATCGGGTCCTGCTCCAGGACCTAAATGTCGCAGGAAAAAAAAAAACCAATTAAAAAAAAGTCCAGTCATGCAGCATCACCCCATGAGCGAATTTTTGAAGAAATCTTCGACATTTCAGTCGCTATTGATCGTGTAGAGAAATTTTAGTTTATGATTTTGATAGACAAACATGGAATCAAATTATTACAAATAATTAAGAGGTACTCATACTTTATTATTATTAAACTAATCTTGTAGATTAGTTTCATCATTCCACAGAGTAAACTCAGCAGTTGTAATTAATTTTTTTTTTTTTTTTTTTTTTTTCATTTTTTTTTTTTTAACAAGCACCTACTACCTACGTTTTAAACAGCATGGTTCTAGGATTGGTTATACAGGGATACTTCCATAATAGCAGTTCAATCTGAATTTGGACAATGTTTCATGCAAATATTACCGATTTTTACAACTAGCGAACGGCATTATTTCGATTTTTGACTGATTTTTCAACTTAGGAATTTTTGAGACCTTGATACATATTCTTATAGGAAATTTGACGCTGATTCCGAATATACCACATGTTAGTATGCTGAAAAAATTGCTTCGCACAACAAATCGCAAAAAACAGGCTATTTTGAAATTGTTGACTACATTTTTGAAAATTTCAACCCGAAGATGTAATCCGATCATGCTGGCCAACGAACTTGAACTTTCGTTTTGTGTCCTTAACATTTTAAAATTTGTTTGAAGTTTCTAGCACAATTCTACGGACAGTTATCGTCTGGAATGACACATACATACATATACACATACATATATACATACATACATAAATACATAAAAAGTTCCATTCATGCAGCATGATCGTATGAGCGAATTTTCGTAAATTATTGTATTGTATAATGTTGAATTGTTTTGAAATTTGAGCTTTTTGAGTGCAAGGAAATCGTTAACCATTAATTTTATGGCAAAAAACGTATTCTAAATAATAACCTGCTATTCAAATAGAGGTTCTCAATTTTCAGCTTTTTTAGCAGGCTTTATCGATTTTTTAGCAAATTTTGATGAATTTTAAGTACATTTATCAGCATAATTGTGTACATACATTTTTCGATGTTCTATTTTATAGTTAATAAACTTTATTTGAGCAATATTCTACCAAAAAATATAAATTAAACGATGTTTAGCCGTTTTTGGCCATTTTTAGTGATTTTTTTAGTACATTTTTTGAAATTTGACCAATTTAATGTGCTCAAAAAGTATTGTCCAACGAACTCATCCTTTCTTTTTAAATGCTTGATTTTTTGGCGAAAGAACGAAGTTTTTATCTCAATTCTATCGAGAGTTATTGTCTGGAATGACACACACACACACACACACACACACACACACACACACACACACACACACACACACATATATATATATATATATATATATATATATATATATATACACATATATATATATATATATATATATATATATATATATGTATAAAAGCGTTAAAATCCAGGAATCATTTCAGAATGCCTCAAAACAGATTTCGATGAAGAAAGTTTTTGAAAATTTTTATTTTAAAATTTTTGGAGCCATTGCAATAGCTTTATTTTCTAAGAAAATTCGCTAAAATGCGTTAAACTTCAGAATATGATTCAGAATAGCCTGAAACGGATTTGTGCATAAAATGTTTTCAAAAATTCACATTCTACAAATTTTGAAGCGAGAGCAATAGCTTAATTTTCTTCAAAAATTCGCTAAAACATCGACTAGCCTAGTTATTGTCTACCTCAACTGTACAATTACAACTAGTCAGAATCCCACCACTATATATATATTATATGTTTCAGAATATCTCAAAATGGATTTCAGTGCAGAAATATTTCGAAAATTTTCATTTTAAAATTTGTGAAGCTATTGCAATAGCTTCTTTCTTTACGAAAATTTGCTACTAAGTGACAATTTCGATTTTGGAGATTTTTCGGGTTCTTGCACTAACAGGAAGCTTCCCTACTTGCAAAACCGACTCCCTTCACCTCCCCAGTATTCGGATCAAAAAACGCGTCCCGTTATTACTCGACAGGAAACAAAAGGGTTCGTCGTCCCTTCGTACGGGCAGACGTCACCCAAAGAAATGAAAACGGCGTTTTTATTTCTCTCAGCCGAACCTCATCGGCGACCCCATTCGTGGACGGAGTTCTTCCAGGAACGGTACTCCCGTTGGTCTAATTTCCTTTTAGGTATTATTTCATTAATTTGAACTAGTAGGTAACGGTTTACTCATCAATTATAGCTGTACATATAAATATATTTATATCAATTTCTATATATTATTATCCATATTTGGTCATGCACTATTATCGTCAGATATACGCTACAGGGTAAAGTCGAGGGTCCAACAATAATTCAGTGATCTGCAACTGTGTTTTCAACGTACTCCCAGTCAAATGAACGGGTACCTACAGTTTGTGGAAAAACTGTCAATTATTATTATTATCTTTTTTATTTACTTTAATTTTAATAAAAAGCCATTTATAGGCAATTATGTAGTATACAATACGTAAAGTACTTCAAATGTACGTTTTACTTCAGTTATACCTAATATAAAGAACAAAAACATTTTGGCGATTTCTGATCTCCACAATTTGTGGAAGTTGTCCTGAGATCAGGAGCTGCATGAAAAAATAATAACATAAATTTACAATAATGATCAATAAACCAAAGAAAAATCAAACTTACGTAGAGAAAATAGCAAAAAAAAAGTTCCAGTCATGCAGCATGATCGTATGAGCGAATTTTCATAAACTATATATCGTACTATAGTATGTTAAATTGCACTGAAATTGGAGCAATTTTAGTTGACAGAAATGGTTAAAAACCAATTTTATCGCAAAAAACTTATTCTAAATAAAATTCCACTGATTCAAAAGGGATTTTTGATTTTTAAATTTTGTAGCAGTTTTAGCGAATTTTTGAAGAAAATTAAGCTATTGCTCTCGCCTCAAAATTTGTAGAATGTGAATTTTTGAAAAAAATTTATGCAGAAATCCGTTTCAGGCTATTCTGAATCATATTCTGAAGTTTAACGCATTTTTTTATGTATGTATGTATGTATGTATGTATGTATGTATGTATGTATGTATGTGTCATTCCAGACGATAACTGCCCGTAGAATTGTGATAGAAACTTCAAACAAATTTTAAAATGTTAAGGACACAAAACGAAAGTTCAAGTTCGTTGGCCAGCATGATCAGATTACATCTTCGGGTTGAAATTTTCAAAAATGTAGTCAAAAATTTCAAAATAGCCTGTTTTTTGCGATTTGTTGTGCGAAATAATTTTTTCAGCATACTAACATGTGGTATATTCGGAATCAGCGTAAAATTTCCTATAAGAATATGTATCAAGTTTTTAAAAATTCCAAAGTTGAAAAATCAGTCAAAAATCGAAATAATGCCGTTCGCTAGTTGTAAAAATCGGTAATCTTTGTCCAACAACATTGTCCAAATTCAGATTGAACTACTCTTATGGAATTATGCCTGTATAACCAATTTTATACCAATTTTAACCAACTTTATGTCAAAATTTGATGATGTTATGATAGGATACTGTTAAGTTTTCAACTGCCTTCAATACTGACCACATTGGACATCGAAATCTATGAATATTTACCTACATTTGTCTTTAAATCTACAATATTAGTTTAATAATAACAAAGTATGAGTACCTCCTAATTATTTTTAATAATTTGATTCCATGTTTGTCTATCAAAATCATAAACTAAAATTTCTCTACACGATCAATAGCGACTGAAATGTCGAAGATTCCTCCAAAAATTCGCTCATGGGGTCATGCTGCATGACTGGACTTTTTATAGATATTTTAGCAAATTTTAATGACATATTTAAGTACGTTTTTCATCATAATTTTGAGCAAAAATTTTTGATGTCCTAGTTAATCGTTGAAAATTTAGTTTTGACAAAAATTCTGCAAAAAAATAGAAATTTAACAATTTTTGGCCGTTTTTAGCCATTTTTAGTGATTTTTTGGGTACATTTTTCGAAATTTGACCAATTTAATGTGCTCAAAAATTGTTGTCCAACGAACTCATCCTTTCTTTTGAAATGCTTGATTTTTTGGCGAAAGAACGAAGTTTTTATCTCAATTCTATCGAGAGTTATCGTCTGGAATGACACATACATATATATATACATATATATATATACATATATATATATATACATATAAAAAAGCGTTAAAATCCAGGAATCATTTCAGAATGCCACAAAACAGATTTCGATGAAGAAAAGTTTTGAAAATTTTTATTTTAAAATTTTTGGAGCCATTGCAATAGCTTCATTTTCTAAGAAAATTCGCTAAAAGAAGAAATAATTATGACACTCTTGAAAGTCCAGATAAGAATTTATTTCTTAGTATTTTGGGACTCGTGGCGACTGATACGATTTTGGAATCAGTGGCATATACGATTTTTCTTCCCAGTATTTTGATCATATTGTCAGATCAGATCAGATACGGTTTTTGGAGGTTGACAACCACGAAAGGTTCTACTAGTATCCTGCATTTACGAGAAAATAATTTTTTTTCGCCACGTACAGCGATATTAATTTTGTATTAGAAAACCCGTATCAATATTATTGCAAAACGAAAACTCGTATGTGCACCTGATATTTGGAAATCGCCTAGTGAATATATATGTTCTTCACCTTTTTTTGCAATTTTCTGACCAAAATAATGTTTTTCCAGCCACACCATGCGATTCCGCGAGAAATTTTCTTTAGAATGAGTGCTTTTGGAGCTAATATAAGCGGAAAGTATAATAATGAGCGTAAAGTAGAGCTAATATCAGGAAATTTCGACTCAAAACTTAGAGATGCATTTTCCCGAAAGTAGGGTTTGGTCAGATACGGGATCTTTTCTTAGTATGGTTGTATATTCGTATAATTTATCGAAATTATAATGTCAACATTGACAATAAAGTTAACTTGTTAATAAAAATTAAAAAAAATATATAAAAATAAATAAATTTAAAAAAAGGTCGGAACTAATAAGAAAAAGAAAAACTACGGAACAATAAAAATTTGGAGAAAAATGACAAGATGAGACGGTTGTTTATTAATTATGATGTAACTGAAACTACTCTTGCTTCTTAAGGGCTTTGAGCGCTCGACGACCGCGTCCTTGGGTCGTGAAGTCCTGATAGGACGCGCGCACCTTCTCCGTTCTGTAGCGAGTGAGACGCACCGACTCGCGGACTTGCGTCGTGATGGCCCCGCGGAAACCGCCTTTCCTCAGCAGCTGGTCGACCGTCTCCGTCGTGTCCCAGCCGCGTTCAGCAGCAACTTCCGGGAGGAACGTCGCCGACTTCATATGACCTGTGGACCGTCATGCGAAAAATAGAAATTATGCTCCATGTTTGCCTTCATAAACTAATTTTAGAGGGAAACTCGGCAAATGATTACACAATGGTTTATTATTTTTGTGATAGATAGCCTGATTTTTTTTTCTAGCACTGCCCAAGCTACAAATCTCTACCGACTTTCGTGATTCTTATTTTTGTTCCATTATAAATTCGATATAGTTTGGGAAAGTATGTCAGGATTTTCAAATTTCATCAAGAGAGGGGTTGAATGGAGTGGGTAATACTGATAAATCGTGATGTTTTAACTATTCACGTTCAACTTTCGTGATTCTATTGTAAAAAATTTGAATTTGGTCGAGTTTTGGAAAATGTAGCTGGAGTTTCAAATTTCATGATGGAAGGGGGTGAATGGAAGGGGTAATAATGATAAATCTTGATATTTTTATATATATTCATCAGACTTTTCGTTACCTACTGTTTTTATTGTTTGTACATCCAGATTTTAGTCCAGTTGTGCAACCTTTGGAGTTTCAAATTTACGGTCAGTGATGGGGTTAAAATGAGAAGGGGGGGGGGGGGGGGGGGGGGGGGGTGGGGGGGGGGGGGGGGGGGGGGGGGGGGGGGTATTTTCGAGAAATCATGATACTTTTTTCTCTCTCTTATTTTAATTCTCACCAAAATTAAATACAATCCATTCATCATAGGGCCGTCCCTGTAATGCATGCATTACTTACCCAATGTGTTCTGTATTAGATTTCGCTACAATAATCTTGGTATACTTATCTTTTCGGCGTGTTCTGACGTTATTTTGACAAACTTTTCTTATTTTGCTAACCTATCGTTTTCACTTTAGGGAGAAAAACAACTTTTTTGGTCTCCAAAATCTAAATTTTCCCTCGCATTTTACGTTTTAGACCATTTTGAACAACTTTGGTTCCGTGTCTGTGTGTGTGTGTCTATCGTAAGTCCGCAAATCCTTGAAACAACAAGCTTATCTTCCAGTTTTTGGATGAAATTCTCAGGTTATCTGCGGGCTTGAGGGTAAACGGTCCCGATATCAGTTTCATCGTCCCTGACTCAATACTTCACTCTGCGCATGCACAAACGTAAATTCTACCAAGCATCATTTTCTCGCGCCCAAGTCGTCCGATCTCGCTCAAATTTGGATGATAGTTGGGAGAAGACGATTTGATTACCCCATATCAATTTCAAAAGATCGTATCATTAACAGCTGCTGCGCATGCGCCAATGTGAAGTCTTTGTAACGACCTTAATTTCCACAGTTTCCATCCGATTTTGATAGAATTGTCAGTGAATGCGCGAGTTAGGTTTAAGATGGTCCCTACCTATTTCATTGTTCTACTCATCAGTTCATTCTGCGCATGCTTGAACGTAAATTACGTTGATTATACCTACTTTTTTGTTTCTTAATTGACCAATTATCAAGTTTCACGCTACTTCTTGGTTTCTCTATTCCGCTATTCATTTTTCGAAATTATTAAACATTTTTCAATGATCTATACATTCATGAAATGTAAACGAGGAAGTTATGTGCCACATCCAACTTGGAAGACGTTTTCTCTTCTTATGCTATGATCTTCGATATGTTGTAATTGCACTTCGCCCTTATGTGTAAAATAAAATAAATCAAAATAAAATACCACGATGATTTGCAGTGTTCTACCTTTGCCGTCAATAAATTCTATGCGGATCCCGTGTTCGCCGACCTTCCAATCGGAGTAGTCTCGCCCCTCCTCAAACTGGAGAAGGATGGAGACGGACACGTGGAGTCTTTTAAGCTCCCCACGTGAGATCGGAGGAAAGCGCGTGTCGTTCAGAGCGCTCTTGACGGCGTAGGTTCTCAACCCAGTGTGCAGGTCAACCGGGCTGAATGTCCCTGTAGACAATAAATTGAGATCTTGATAATAGAAACAGTCATGCAGCATGATTTTATGAGCGAATTTTCAAAATTATCGTATTACATTATATGACATTGCTTGGAAATTTTAGCACTTTGAGTGCAAAGAAATAGTTAACCAACACCAATTTTATGGCAAAAAAATTTGTTTTAAACAATATTCTACAATTCAAAAAAGGTTTGGAAATATTGGCTTGTAGAGAGTTTTTATCGATTTTTAGCAAATGTTGATGAAATTTAGGTACGTTTTTCCGCATAGTTTTTTGCATACATTTTTTAATGTTCTAGTTCGTTGTTGATAAACTTTTTTTGACTAAAATGTTCCTAAAAAAATAAAAATTTAACGATTTTTAGCCGCTTTTAGCCATTTTTTTTTAGTATCTTTTTTGAAATCTGACTAATTTAATGTGCTCAAAAAGTGTTGGCCAACGAGCTCATCCTTTCGTTTGGAAAACTTGATTGAACGGAATTTTTATCTCAATCCTAAGGAGAGTTAATGTCTGGAATGACACACGTACGAACGGTCGCACGCACGGACGCGCGCGCGCGCGCGCACACACACACACACACACACACACCGTTAAAGTTTAGAATTCGTTTTAGAATGTCTGAGAACGTATTTCAGTGAATACATTTTTAGAACATTTTTATTTTAAAATGTTTGAAGCCATTAGCCATAAAACAATAGCTTAATTTTTTACGATAATTAAAGTTTTACAGGAGAAGCTGAACACGTTTTCGTGACTCCGAAACATATATTTTCATGGGCAAGACTTTATAACATATTTTTCAAGTTTTGAAGAAAAAAACGGCCAAAAATTGTATATTTTCTCCATTGCTCCAGGAGTCCATCTTCCGTCACCCGCTTGAACTAAACGAAATGCAATGGGAACTAGCCTCTTTTTCCATGCCATTGGCGATTGGACTTGGATTATTTTCTGTGCCAAACAGCATTTTTGGTAATTTTGGCGCTTATCTCATTTTCATTGTCAAGGTCTTAATTGTACAAATCAAATTAATAAAAGATTGGTCCCAAAATGCAATGGAAAATTATCACAAACGTTCATCTCAGACCAAAGGAACTGTCTCGTGTGAACCCCCCTTTACTAACCACATCCTCCATATTTCACGTATACAGGGTGTCCCAGAGTTAACATAACCCCTCCCCTCATCCTTGTTTCTTCATTTTTGAAGTTTCCAAAAACTCCAAATTGCTTTGAGCATTTGGGAAGGTGTAATTAGTATTTGATTAAGGCGCCATAGTGACGCTTCTACCGCGCTTTTGAGATGAGAATCCCCATTTTTTATTGTAGGGTCGAAGTCTGCTTACAATGTCATGGAAAAATGATCTATCGCTCAAATTTTGAGCTTGTTTTTGGAATTGTTTAATTGGGGCATGTAATTTATGATTTCGAAGTATTTTTTCAGGATAAATTACGTCAATAACTCAATTTGCAATACCAACTCAGGGAGAAAAAACAAACAAACAATTTAGTACGCTTTGCGCTGCAGAGAAATAAATAGAGAAATGTGCAGTTCTGAGCTAGTTTCTTATGTGTGTTTTATATTGTGATTATCAATAAATGAACATCACTACGTGAGCCAGCGTGAAAACACATCTGAAATCACTTATCACATGCAGCAGATGAATAACTCCGAAACCTCAATTATTTTGCGCATGATTGTGCACGTTTATGTGTCCTCAAAAGTTCTTTGATGGGCCAATTTCCCCGTTAAACATCCCGTAGATTTTTAATCTGCTATAAAGAAGGAGGTTTCCTCTTGAGAAAACAAAAAATGTTGTGAAAAAAACTTGTGGTTTGTAAATGCTTAATAAAGGTACGGAGTTATCACATTTTCAATTAATTTAAAAACTCAGAGGCTCTTTTCATTTTTTTATTTTATTTTTTCAATTTCCGATAAATTTGTTATTTCTTGGAAAAGTTGGTGTTCGCAATGCCAGCGGGCCTGTGTAATAAAGTTTCATATGAATGTACATTCAATATATAAATTTTATGGGATGGTATATGTTTCCTCCATTGTAGAAAAACGTTGAATCATGGATTTCTTTCATTTGAATATCATCCATTAAGAACTAAATCACTCGCGACGAAGTTGTGGAAACCCATTTCAAAACGGTAATTAGTGAAAAAAACGTTGTCTATTTCCACGAAAACTGAAGAGTTACAATGTTAAATCGATTTCGACGGTTAGGCCTTCATCAGTAACAAACAATAACTACGTTAACCTAATGTTGTAACCGTCGAAATCGATTTAAAATTGTAACTCTTTATTTTTCGTTTGAATAGACAACATTTTTTCACTAACTTACGATCCATTAAGACTTAATCTTAATTATTGCTAAAGAGTTTCAATGATTACCGATGCAGCCTCGAAGTTTGCGGTCACGTCCGATCTCCCAAGTGACGAATATCGGGTAGTGGCCGTTGGAGAAGAAAGGCGCCGATGGCAAGTTGAGGCCGTGGAGATGCCTGTAACATTGGAGTTCCAAGGGTATGAGTATGTGTGTAATAAATCAATATTTCGATCTTGAAGGTGAGTAATAAAATGAGATCATGAAATTTGAAACTCCTGATATCCAAAACTAGACCGAATTCATAGTTGAACAAAATAGAATCACGAAAATGGAATGAGTATTAGGGAGTTATTGCAGTTTTCCATCTGAGTCGTTCAGTTGAGTCGTACGAATAGAGGTTTTTCTAGCGCAAGCAAACCAGAAGCTAACCACTGAGTCGTACTGTACGAATAGGGAATCGTTGTACGATTGAATGAAACGATTCAAAAGTCACACTAACGTGACTACACTACTCCAGATCTTCATAATTAAGCCCGAGTCATAGATTACCTAATGTGTAATGAATTCTTTCATAATGGAAGAAGTAGGTATTAAATTAGCAACAACTTTATCTGTGGTTTAATTTTTCCACTAGTAATAGATGTAGTAGAAAAAGGATGGGAACTTGGAAGGGTAGGTAGTTGTTCAGGCAACATCGAAATTCTTACGGTTAGTTTACAAGACGGTACCTGTCAATCTGAAGGCGCTCAGGGAAAACCCAAGGAGCGCCACGTCACTGGTCCCCTCTGCCACCTTTCACTCGCCCTGTGCTTTGCGCTTATACCCTCATTCACGTTTCTAATTTTGTTGGTGAGTGAAGTTTTTAAAAATGGTTTGCTGTGCCATAGCGACTTGTTCGAACAGAGACGGTGAAAAAAATCCTGGACTCCATTTTCACCGGTTTCCGAAGGATAAGGAGACGAGATCTAAGTGGAATGTGGCGAGTAAGCGTGCAGACTCTTTCAAGATAGACAAAGCTCGTATGTTCTACTCATTTTGATCAGAGTGATTATAAGCGTGAGTTGAGAGCTGAGTTATAAAAATTCCTCCGAAATTTGATTTGAAACCGGGCACAGTACCACACCTGCTTTTGGGTAAATCTCTTGCGACAAAAACCAAATCGACAGCTTTTCCTAACGAT
The DNA here is from genome assembly GCA_030762985.1 of Adelphocoris suturalis. Lineage (NCBI taxonomy): Eukaryota > Metazoa > Arthropoda > Insecta > Hemiptera > Miridae > Adelphocoris > Adelphocoris suturalis. The sequence goes on from CM061049.1 coordinate 42,411,556, forward strand.
GATCACAAAAATCGATCGGAAAAACGATCCATTCGCAAGGAAATTCAGTCTGTTCTGAGTTCCGAAACGGAGACCGATTTAAAACTTGTTGAAAATCCATGAAAATCCAAAAAATTCATGAACTGTGTACGGGAAATCGAAGACGAATTTCATAAATTTTACGGGAATTTTATTTGTCAGAACACAGGAGTTTTTTCTCGACTAATTGAAGTCGTAAAACATAAGGATCCCGAGATTGATGATTTCGTAGTTTTGTTAGGACTCGAACGTTTATCAGAATGAAGAATATAAATAAGTTGCGAAAGGAAGAAAAACTTTTGAAATCAAGAAAACGGCGTGCTTGTGAAGACAGGAAAAAATCCAAGAAAATGAAGAAACTAGTTGGATAAATTTGTATTTTTGAGTTGTTATTACGAGTATTATTAACTACGTATTATGTACCTACAATCAAAGTTTACCAAGGAATTGTTATGTTTTACTTTCTCCGAAGATAAATGAGGAAAAGATGATCTTTCTGTTTTTTTTTTTTTCTCCATCTAATTTCTAAAAAACCAAATTTTAAACTAGGTATAATACAGAAAATAGCTTTCAATAACAATCTATCGAAGAATAGTTGATGAAATCATCAGTAGAGTTACTTAAAACGTTTGTTTTGCACTGATTCCGAGCGTATTCGAGAGGCTCCCTCAATGGTAAAGGTACCAACTACGTCATAGGCCAGGAGACCCCGGCGTTGACAGGTACCGTCTAGTAAAGTAACCGTGGAAATCCTCCTTGGGTTAGGAGAATCTCGTTCGGGAACTTCAACATGATCACCGATTAAGATGTACATACCTATATTAAAAACATGTACATACCTACCTGTACCCGTTACCTACATATGTATGATATTTTACACTTTTTTCCCTTGGCCAATTACGTATCATTATTGAAGATGTGGATACCCGCTAATACACGGCAAAGACAGCAGTTTCTGTATGTGTCTATCTTCTCTGTTAAGTGGCACATTCCCTACCCATTTCATCAAAATCGATCTATCAGTATCGGAGCTTTGTCTATAACAACCAATTCCAGGTTTGACAGGTGCAATGGTTACCTATTTCAACAAAATTATCAGAATGACATCCAGAGATTCGTACCAGAATACTCTCGAACGAAATCGGACTGATGGTAGATAGATCGTGTAGTTTTAGAATCCATTACAAGGTGTCAGCATAATTTAATTTAAGATGGATCCTACAAACCAACCACGTTTTTTGAATATTACAATGCGCATGTCATGTCACCTTGAAATAGGAACTAAAAAAATTGATTATAGCACTATCGTCATGGAAGGTTACATGCGTATTTGGAGCCGTATTCTGCTTCCCTTGAGCTCCGATAGGATTTTTCTATTCGTACAACGAATGGACCGCTAACTGTTAGCGCGTATGCGCAATGCTCCATTTCTATTCGTAGTTCCTCCCACTCGAATACGACTCAGCGTTGCGAAAACTCCCTATTGTTAAAACACGCCGATATATCAGTATTACCCCCTCGAAAACTATATTGAATTTGTAATGGAACAAAATAAGAACCACAAAAATCGGTCGAGATTTGCAGCTTGAGCTTCGCTTGAAAGAATCTGTAATTATTCCCTCCACCCCCTCCACGGCAAATCCGAAATTCCCAAGGTTTTTTTGCACAACTAGACTGAATTGGAATCGAACCAAATAAAAATCAGGAAAATCGGTTGAGAATTGTAGCCTGGATGGCGTCGATAAAATTTGTCGAAAGAAACCACGTTTTTTCGACTTTACCCCCTCTATTCCCCATCTTCCCCATCCCCTCCATGGAATTCAAATTTTCCGGGGTTTTTTGCACAACTAGACTGAAAATGGGATCGAATAAAGCATGAATCTCGAAAATCGGTCGAGTATTGTGGCCTTTTTAAAATTATCATAATCTTTTAATCAATTTTTTTTTTTATCACACTGATTATTATTATTTTCTCTTTCTAGTTCGGGTCGTCCCCCACCCCGTGGATCAATTCCAATGGGCATCATTCTTGTTAGCGAAGCCTTGCCTATCAGACATAGCTACAGAGGGACGTCCTTAAAAGTGTTAAACAATTGCGGATTTTTTCTGACTAACAAGTCTCTCTCTCTCAGCTAGGATAAAATAATGAATGTACCTACCTGTGTAATACTTCAAAGCAGTAAAAACACATGTCCAATTTGGCTACTGCACATCTTCGAGGCACTTTAACGTTGACGAACGGAGCAGCGTGGCTAAATTTGTTGTTTACCGACAGCCTTTGTCAATAATGCAACTGGAATATGCTGTTCTACGAAGTCCGATATCTCTTACGATGTCCTTTGATTGGAATACAACGAAATTCGACAAATTCCGCGATTCAACAAATTCCAAAGTACCTGAAAGAGCAGAACCCGTTTACTTCCTCGCGACGGAATGAGAGTCACAGGATTGTTAGTAAGAATGAAACTAAAACTACACTTTAGGGCAAACTCGGATGACGTCCATGACAGGAGAAGAGGAAAAACGCTTACAAGGAGGAGCCAGGGTTACACCTTGTGAAAATTGAAAGACGCTAGTTGCTACGTGACGCAGCTGTTTCAATTGTTTTTAAGCATGCAAATGGAGGTAGCCAATATTCTTCATTAAGATAATACAGTGGTTCTTGTGATGTAATGGTTACTAGTTGATTCAGAGGATCGGAGGTGTTCTAACGAAATGTCATAAGAGCAGAAAGTTACAGTGAGGCAGTTATACATTAAATCCTGTGTGCTTTTCTACCACAAAAATAGTTCGCCCGATATTCCTCCACCCACTTTTACATATTCAACCAGATCAGTCAGTAATTATAGAGTTTTTGTTCTTCCCGTAATTGTCTACTCGTGTATGCACAAAAACTGAAATACCAACTGCGCATGCGCGAATTTACGCGTCAACACGTAGAACTACGCGAGTATGGGGAAAAGGCCCACCTACACGTAGGCAGGAAAAATTCTTTCGTAGGAATCCCGTCCTACGTGTAGTCGTCATAACCTGACCCCAAGGTGACCACAGTTTTAAGAATATGTTAGGTATTCGTTCTCCCTCTGACTATCGTTTAATAACGTCTCCCTTCCACAATTACCTACCTTGTCGAAAAAAATAAGAACCTGTGATAAATATAATTGTATTATTAAATCAAATTCCGTTGATTATGTGAACAAAGTACCTACTTCGTCCGACAGCCAGATATCCTGTTCACCTACTTGGGAGCAAATGCAGTCGTTGATACTTTCTGATTTTAAAGTAGATACCTATTCTTCGTGAGCATTCGCAAGTACATTTCGTACTGCAAAGTTGTATCTACCAACATAAAGATTCAGACAACGAGCAGGTTTGTGTTTAAATAATAAGTTCGTATACAAAAGCTGTTGTCAGTTCAATAATAAATTGAGTAGGTTGGTATTAGAATTTGTGCTAGTAGTGCTAGGTTCCTTCTCAGATCCTGGAAATTACCATTTGATAAAGCAGGGTAGGCACTCAAAACGAACACAAGGCCTGATTGCGTAATGTTGATGTAGCTAGATGAAAAATTGAATAATTTGACAAAGAATAAAGAAGATGCCGCAATCGAGGCGCTCCCGAACGGTCACCCATTCAATTACTAACTAAACAGACTTTAGTGTGACAATAGCGTTAGATTAGTCGTGTACATACGTTTAAAAAAAGCCACATTTTTGTGTGACGTTTCCTTATTTAGTTTCAGAAAGAAACTCGTAAACGAGTTCCACTATCTGCTTTACAAGCAGATACCATGTTACATGGATATGTCTTTGATTGAGAATTTAGTTTCCGACAAACGAAAATTGTTTATAGTCCAATCAACTTAGTTTAGGAATGTAGTCAGGTACGTAAGGAGGGGGAAAGTGGTAGCTTGAGATGTGAACATTTATCACATAAATCAAGTGCTTTCCAATGAGTGGCGAACGATTTCAGTGCGATGAAAACTGCGGAAGTTCCATTCCCCTAGCAACGGCTGGGTTTGGAAAATCGTGACATCAACTATTGCGAGACGAAATTTTTTGGTTGAACCCCCCCCCCCCCCCCCCCCCCCCCCCCCCCCCCCCCCCCCCCCCCCCCGAGCAAAGACATATCCATGTCAACATGTAGAAATACGCGAAGAGCTAGCATCTGCAATTGCTTGCTCTAGACGCTGCTCTACGCATTAACATAGGAAAATCGAACGGGAAGAACAAAAACTCTATCATTTTGTTAACACTCCTAGTTACAACCTCATGGCCTCTACAAACCACGCTTAATATATTATTATAAGAGTAATAACCAATAAACTCCCATTGGAACTCCGTCATTTAAGTACAATGTGATCGGTGCGTTGTTTTAGATAGGCGATAACTCATTGTAGTTTTATTGACATCCGTTATATTCAAGTACTTTCGACTTACCAGGCCTCCTTAGGGATAGGTAAGGTGTTTAGATTTGCGTTAATCTGGGAGTTATAGTTATTGTTGTGCCTTGTAAGGTCGGTTCAGTGTTTGTTGATTCGATGTGGTAAAATTATTGCCTGGTTCCAAGAGGTGGAAGTTTGCAGAAGTTATGTTGAGAAAATATATAATACACTATTATATAGTGGAAAGCAATCAATTTTAAATTATAAAAAGAGTACCTCACGGGATGAACAAACTTCACAGGTAATAGTTTTATAATCTAAAATTGATTACCTCTACTTCCCACTATATAATAATGTATTAAGTATATAAATTATTTCTCATCACCTCTAACGTCTGCAAACTCCCACCTCTTGGAACCAGGCAATAATTTTACCCCATCGAATCAACAAACACTGACCCCAATGACCCAATAAAACTACAATGAGTTATTGCCTATCCAAAGACTCATCCCTCAAAACCCCCCTACCATTATATAAGCAGGCAAACATATAAAATAAGTCTAATAAAATGGATATTTAATAAGGATAAAACGATTGTGGAAGGAACCCGTCGTAGTATTTATTTACAGTAAAATAATTTAACCTAAAAAAAAAAAAAATCCTTCTTCTGGAAGACAAATTTTAAAATATAGAATTCAGATAAAGGGTGACTTCGTTGGTCAATATTTTTGAGCTGGTTAAATTCCTCAAATTGTGAAGGAATCTGCTAGAAAAAAAAAAATTATGCACAAAATTATACTGAAAAATGTACTTGAATTTCATTAATATTTACTGAAAAATTGATTAAAATGCCAAAAAGCTACCTAATAATTCAAAATATGTTTTGAATCGCAGAATATTGCTTAGAACAAGTTTTTCTTCTGTAGAATTGGTAGTTAAAAATTTCTTTGCACTCAAACAGCTCAAATTTCGAAACAATGTTAAATGATGCATTACGATAATTTGCTCATACATACGATTAAAATTTGCAATTAGGGGGTTTTCAAGGGCTCTGAACCCAATTATTAGAATAAAATTGAGAAATTCTAACATCCATTGGAAATTTTGATTTTAGAGGACCAGAAATTCGTGTACTCCGTATCCAAACAACTTCGATCAATAGTGTCAATAGCGGTCAATAAGGTTGGAGAAGCCAGTCAGTTGTTTGTAGGTAGTAGGTAGTAGTTGGTCTTGTGTTTGCCCTACTCCTACCCTCCCTCCTCCCACTCTAGTGTTTGACATCAGACCAACCTGTTACAGGTCAATTTTCTGGCAAGGTAAGAAGAGAGTAGTCAACTCCAACCCACTCTAGAGAGAGAGCCTCTGATCGGGAAACCTTGATCACATGTTTCAGAGTGCCTTAACTAAGAGTGCAGGGTTGTGGGTATTTGAAGAAGCCAGTCAGTTGTTTGTGGGTAGTATTAGTCGGCTTGGTCAAGCATTGGGATCCATTGACTGATGGTATGACAGCAGAAAAAGTACACAAAACATAGCGAATTGTAATTTTCGCAGAGGGTTTTATATCAATAAAAATTGTATGGAGTTTGGCTTGGGAGTTTTCCGATTGTCGCCCACTCAACGCCTTCATGAAATCCGCGTCCAATCGGAGAGTTACGACTTTCCGCTGTGGTGCGGGTCCTCAGTATATTTTGCGAGTTAACTTTAATCACCGAGCAGATAATATGGACGTAATCACAGTGATGATCCCAGTGTTGATTGATGATCTCAGGGTAGAGTGGTGATCACAGTGTTGGTTGGTGATCACGGCGTTTCTCCGAGCTCGAACGCCCACCGGCTCTGGCGATGAACGTGACGACCGACGTTGCGTCCGGCGATGCGTTCGGGACAGTTAGGGCCCGCTATGTTAGAAATTATAGATCCCACCCTTCTTGGTAGGAAAATCTGGAACCAACGGCTTCGTTCACACGACGTATGAAATCACGACATAGGTATATTAATGATATGAATAGGGTATTAGGTACATTTGCTGACGGTCACAGGCCAGGAACCCATTCTCGAGCTAATTTCTGATCGAATGTTTACCGTAGGGATTTGTTTTTAAACGCTTTGTTTTCAAGTGATTTAATTTCTGAGGACGTTTTGACATTTTATGTCTTTACTTTGGCGCATGGACTCGAAAAGCGTTACGTTACAAAATTGTGAGAGAAGAGCTATGAGTAATTTCAATGTCTCAGAAATTTCAATGCTAGTATACACAATCATAACAACACCTAACTTGTTTATAGGTTGCGTGGCGTTTTTTTCTTGGCGTAACAAAATTTCCGGTTGACCCGTCGACTAGGACATTTTCAATGCCAAAAGCGGTACAGTTGATTTATAATGATTTTCACGTACAACCAAGCCGTTTCTGGGGAAATGAAACTTCTTGAGTTTCCAACGGATAGAAATCGTTCACCTTTCATTGTAAAGCTCTCGATTTATCACGTATTTCTTTCGTACTTGTTCTTGGTATTTATGTCGCAATTTTATATTTATTAATGTTATTAATGGATGTAGTAAACAATGTTGTTATTAGTTTCTATGTTAGAAATCACTTCGAGAAAATGCCAAAATGAAGCCGTGAGTAGAGACAATTGCTTTATCACAAGGGTTTATTGAAATCATTGAAACTGTTTCAATTGTAATGAAAATTTATTATTGTTTTGAACGTTATTCGTCAAAATTATTTGTTGAAATGGGGAGGTGGTAGTGGTGGTGGGAACTAAAGTAATAAAATGTCCCAATGTGGTGCAGACTCGTATGCAAGCGTTTTTTATACTGGTTTTTAATTATAATAAATGTCTACCATATTTATCGAATGAAGTTGAAATTCGGCATGACGCCTCCTTAGAGCGTAATCTTGAAGGTGCACAGGGCGCAGATCAGCTGAGTTGCTCCTAACACTAATTTCTATGATATTTATCGTACGAATGCAAATAATTTGCAGTTTTTTTAAATTGGTAAATCTAACATCTACATTTGTCGGGCCACTACATTTTCTAAATTTACGAAATGAGAAAAACCTAAATAAATTGCAATTATTCTCTTCCGGGTCTGCAAGTTCTAGTAATCCGATGGATCGTGGACTTTAACAGTAGCTGTATATTTCCTGAGCACAAATATGTACTGTTTGTCTGTATTCAAATATTTGTTCGTTCCATTTTGACTTTGCATCTAATTAGTTAGTTCCTATTTCCGTTTTATGGAATTTTCCTTGTCATTTGGTTCATATGAACACCTTTGGGCGAGTAAACAAGATGGATTGCTATACATTGTGGTTTCAGAGTTGAGAAATAAGGGTTTTAACGCAAATATTTTACTAAATCTGATGGGTTGGAAAAATAAAACAAAACCTTTAGATTACCACTTATATTTAAATAATGACAAAGCTTTTCACTCAACTTCAGAACATCTTCTTTTTGTGACCTGCAGATGCTCTGAAGTTGAGTGAAAAGCTTTGTCATTATTTAAATATAAGTGGTAATCTAAAGGTTTTGTTTTATTTTAGCGAATTTTTGAAGAAAATTAAGCTATTGCTCTCGCCTCAACATTTGTAGAATGTGAATTTTTGAACAAATTTAATGCAGAAGTCCGTTTCAGGCTATTCTGCATCATATTCTGAAGTTCAACGCATTTTTTTATGTATGTATGTATATATGTATGTATATATATACGTATGTATGTATATATGTATGTGTCATTCCAGACGATAACTGTCCGTAGAATTGTGCTAGAAACTTCAAACAAATTTTGTTAAGGACACAAAACGAAAGTTCAAGTTCGTTGGCCAGTATGATCGGATTACATCTTCGGGTTGAAATTTTCAAAAATGTAGTCAACAATTTCAAAATAGCCTATTTTTTGCGATTTGTTGTGCGAAATAATTTTTTCAGCATACTAACATTTGGTATATTCGGAATCAGCGTAAAATTTCCTATAAGAATATGTATCAAGTTTTCAAAAATTTTAAAGTTGAAAAATCAGTCAAAAATCGGAATAATGCCGTTCGCTAGTTGTAAAAATCGGTAATATTTGGATGAAACATTGTCCAAATTCAGATTGAACTACTCTTATGGAAGTATCCCTGTATAACCAATCCTAGAACCATGCTGTTTAAAACGTAGGTAGTTAGTAGGTGTTTGTTAAAAAAAAAAAAGTAATCACAACTGATGAGTTTACTCTGTGAAATATTCCGTCCTCCGATTCTCTCGGTCGCTCTCTTTATTGTTTTACGCTCAACTGTTTTAGGACTTGATGTAGCTTTAATACTGACTATGGCTTAGAAAATATCAGCCATGAAATTATGAAGAAGTTCTATTCATGTACGTACTAGCACGCAGACCCAAGGCCTCGCTCCGCTCGGCCGTCAGTAACGTTAATCTCAAGGCCTCCCTCCATCGAAATGTATGAATATTTACCTACATTTGTCTTCAAATCTACAAGATTAGTTTAATAATAATAAAGTGTGAGTACCTCCTAATTATTTTTAATAATTTGATTCCATGTTTGTCTATCAAAATCATAAACTAAAATTTCTCTACACGATCAATAGCGACTGAAATGTCGAAGGTTTCTTCAAAAATTCGCTCATGGGGTCATGCTGTATGACTGGACTTTTTTTACAACCCATCAGATTTAGTGAGATGGCTTACCACACAAGGTCAATCGAAAAACTTGATGAATTGATGAGCAAATATTTTAGTCTTGGGTGCTGTGTATTCCTTTTTCTATGGTCTTATAATTGTATTCTTTAGCTTGTCGTCTAGTTTTGATTTCAATGATTAATTTTTAATTGGTTTTCTGTTTAGATGTCACGCGTTGACAGCGGGAACGAGAGCCAGGAGGGATCTCCTGATACGACAGCTTCTGAGCCTGCGCTCCTTCACACGCCTCCCCGCCTCTCTGCCGTTTTAACTCAGGTAGATTTTAATTTCATACTCTTCCTTATAATTTTAATACGATGGCCGACTTGTTTATGACGTTTGACTCTGCAACAATTTTGTCCTCATCAATATGATCTAACGAAATAATATACCTATATTTTGCTTTTTCACTACCGAAGGTAGGGGAGCTTTGTGTTCGTGTTTGAAGTCGAAAAAAGTTTTGTCCTCCAAAATCAAAGTTTCCACTTGATTTTTGCGTTTTAGAGCTTGCTGATCAGTTTCGGTTCCGTGTCTGCGGTACCAGTCTGCGGTAAATCCTTGTCACGCCCAAAACTACACCAAGATTTAGTCCGATTCCGATGAAATTTTCAGGTATTGTTCGGGTTAGCTCCTAGACGGTTCCCTATAATTTTGATTGCCGTTGAATCATCAGCAGGAGCCTGTTTGCATGCCCAAATGTGAATTCTTCATAACTTCGATTTCTCATCATCTGTTGGTCCGATTTCGTTCAAACTCGGTTGGTGACTGGGTGTATGTTCTAGGAAAATGCCCTATAAATTATATCGTTATTGGCAGAGTAATAACCATCGCGCATGCGCGAAACTAATATTGATTGGCTCAGGCAATACTCCGAGTCTAATGGAACGATTTTGATCAAATTTTCAGGGATTGTGCGGGATAGATTCTAGAAAGTTCCCTATACCATCATTACCGTCACTAAATACGAGTCTGTGCGCTTGCGTAAATGTTAATTTACTATAACGTCGATTTCATATCATCTATTGGTCTGATTTCGGTCAAACATGGGGAGTAAATGGGTATATGTTCCAGGCAAATTCCCTATGAAATATATTGCGATTGTTGGAGTAATTACTATAGTGCATGTGCTAAACTAAAATTGATCAACACAGACAAAACTCTGAGCCTAATTGAGCGATTTTTATGAGTTTTTCAAGGATTGTGGGGTTTAGCTCCTAAACGTTCCCCTATGAATTTCATTACCGTAGGATTAAGAGTAGTCTGTGCGTATGCGAAAAAACGTTAATTTCTTATAACGACTCAATCATTTCGACTCGTACTTTGTTCTTCAACTAATTCTATGCGTACATGTTTCAATAAGAGGAAGCTATACTGCCCACCCCACTTGGTGTACGTCTTTTCAATTTCTTTGTTCAAAATTTTGCGTTATATTGAGGCATTTTGAAAAATGTTATGGGTTCCCATTAAATGGAAATTGTTCTCAATAGGCATCCTCTTATTCCATGAATAATTCAACACCACATTCAGCAACTTACACGTGGGATTTACTGGAATTATTCATCAAGAAATTTACATTTCGGGAAAACATATTACGATTTTAGGTAATGGCGTGTGAACAAGGCCAAACCAATAGAGCTATTCAAAAGACATTTTTATGAAGTGAAGAGACTAAGAGGACCAATTTTTCTGCAGAAGATCATGAGATAAATTGAATGTTTTCCAATTGTGTTGAAGGGTTTTTTTGTGGTGTAGATATATTGAGGACATTACTTCCCTAAATGATTTCTTGGTTATACTAGAAATCTGACCGCCTGTGTCTGTATAAATTTAGTGTACTCCTAAGGGCCGGTTTATTCATTACCTACATTAACTGCAGGATGGCTATACTGAGTGTAGCGCAATAGTCCAGATAAAGAATGTGAGTCGTTTATCAATGCCGAATTACCTATCGGATAAAATTATCCCTCAGATAAATTCTGTCTGGCAGATAGCGCCGTTAGGTTCCTTATTGGTGTCCGTAGGCGAAAAAATAAGGGCGATTTACGCATGGAGCTACTAAAGAGTAGAGTAGGAGCTAAATTAGTTTATGGATCCATCATATAATCAAGCTTGGCAAATAAAAAACCACCACATTTTTAACACAGAATGTGTTTTTGCGATGACCTACCGAAAAAAAATCGTCACAAAAAACCGACAGAAAACTCGGCGCTTTGCGCCTCGGCGGGGGGCTCCGCCCCCCTGCACCCCCCGGTTTATTTCTTTTTCCATACTCTGTATGAAATCATAGGAACACAGAATGTGTTTTTGCGATGATTCTATTTCCTTACCAACGGCTTGGTTGCACGTGAATAATAACAATATTTGGCAATAATAAAATAAATAATTGTTAGACATTTAATTTGGTCTAAAACCCTATAAATATTATATAAATAAATATGTAACTACAAGAAAAATACTATATAAATTGAGAGCTTTCCAACGAATGGTGAACGATTTCTGTGCGATTAAAATTGCGGAAGTTCCATTTCCCTACCAACGGCTCGGTTGTACGTGAAAATCATAAGAAAATTTACAAGCGGTTGCAATCATGTTGACAATATCAATTATTGAGAATGATCATCTGTGTTTAAACAATTGATTCAAATAACCATGCTCATAACTCAGGTTGATGGCCACGCACTTCGCAGTAGTTAACATAATATGGTTGGATAAATCAGGAGCTTTCCAACGAATGGTGAACGATTTCTGTGCGATTAAAATTGCGGAAGTTCCATTTCCCTACCAACGGCTTGGTTGTACGTGAAAATCATTATAAAAGGCGCATAACGGTTTTTTCTGTCGGTTTTTTGTGACGATTTTTTTTCGGTACCTAGGTCATCGCAAAAACACATTCTGTGTTAAAACCGTTATGCGCCTTTTATAATGATTTTCACGTACAACCAAGCCGTTGGTAGGGAAATGGAACTTCCGCAATTTTAATCGCACAGAAATCGTTCACCATTCGTTGGAAAGCTCCTGATTTATCCAACCATATTATGTTAGCTACTGCGAAGTGCGTGGCCATCAACCTGAGTTATGAGCATGGTTATTTGAATCAATTGTTTACACACAGATGATCATTCTCAATAATTGATATTGTCAACATGATTGCAACCGCTTGTAAATTTTCTTATGATTTTCACGTACAACCGAGCCGTTGGTAGGGAAATGGAACTTCCGCAATTTTAATCGCACAGAAATCGTTCACCATTCGTTGGAAAGCTCTCAATTTATATAGTATTTTTCTTGTAGTTACATATTTATTTATATAATATTTATAGGGTTTTAGACCAAATTAAATGTCTAACAATTATTTATTTTATTATTGCCAAATATTGTTATTATTCACGTGCAACCAAGCCGTTGGTAAGGAAATAGAATCATCGCAAAAACACATTCTGTGTTCCTATGATTTCATACAGAGTATGGAAAAAGAAATAAACCGGGGGGTGCAGGGGGGCGGAGCCCCCCGCCGAGGCGCAAAGCGCCGAGTTTTCTTTTGCTATTTGCTTCATTCCTAGAGTGAAAAATACATTTACAAATTGCGATACCTATTGCAACCTAAATTATTATGAATGAATTATTGTGTTCAGTAAGTTGTGGATTTAATTTCATCTTCGATCTGTGTTAGAATCTAAAGAACGGTATCTTTGTCCAACCGAAACCTCAGTACAAATACGCACTCGTCCTTTTAGTAGCTCATTTACGCAGGGTCTTACTATATACGGTCTTTTCCATTCAACGAATTATGCAACAATAGATATTATATCTTCGTCGTAGCTGCTATTTGAAGATAAATCCCCGAATATATCTTTGGAAGATACAAGAATGAAGACAATCAAACTTGAGATTCAAATAAGAGTTTTGTGAATAAATAAACTTGTTTGAGGTGATGAAGAGTCCGTTTCGATGAAGTAGAAAATTAGACTTTGTTTGCGCTGAAGTCACGTTCTGGACGACTGTGCGACGTCGGGTTTCGTGAAATCGACCGGATGAATTGAACTCCGGGGTGGAGCAGTTCGGCTGGAGGACCTTTTTATTTCGCGAGACGGTTCAACGTGTTAACAAAAAAGGGAGGAAACGGCAAATGATTCGGATCGATGAACGAAACCGTCGTGCGCCAATGCCACCAATAAGTTGCCTTCTCTACTCAACTATGGCCCAACTTTAACACAACACCTTGGGATATGGGGCAATGGATTGAATTTCGTAAAATTAAAATTTTCGTAGCTCATAGGTTATGATAAAGGTCTCGTGAGACGAAGGTCGTGGGTTCAAATCCTGTTGCATGGTCATTCTGACCTGCACGTCCAACTAATTTGAATTTTCACTAAGGTATTGACTACCTACTTGATGTTATGTATTTTTCAGATGCGAGCTTGCGATCCAGATGCACCAAACTATACACTTTATTCTGACCTAAATGTCCACTAATCTGCATTTTTACTAAGGGATTGACTACTTGATATTATGTCTTTTTGAGATGCGAGCTTGCGAGCATACAGACCACCAAACTATACACATCATCCTGATCTACATGCCCAACTAATCTTCATTTTTACTAAGGGATTGACTGGTACACAATCTCCTCACCAATAAATCTATTTTTTCTTCGCATATGGATAAATCCGTAGATTTACCGGTCGAAGCGATGCCGTAGTGTTGGCGACCGTGCTGCTCTTGTGAAGCGAATGCCGATCGTTCCCGAGTGCTCACGAAAGGAGCCGACCGGCCCCAAGTGCTTCATCCCACAGACGGAAGTATGGATTAATGGTCCCTTGCTATTGTTACGGTTATTACTACGTAACGTGATGGTTCGTAATAGGGACAATAAATATTCGAGAACTTCCAAAAATGTAGGTTTATATTTCGAAAACCATTTGACCCTACCTATTAAAAAGGGGGAACCTCGCTATAATGTATTGCAGCCCTGTGTCTCGGACAAGCGGTGTCCACCACAGTCAAGGTATTTAAAGTAAATTCACTCACCGGATTCGTAGGACAATTTGAAAAATAGTTAACAGACCATGTTAATGATAAAATCGCTTACGGGGTATCAGCACTCGTGATTTTGAAAAGTAAAAGGGATTATGGTTTATGCACACGGAGAACGGAGGACGACTGATTGTCGTGCTTGGATCTCGGATGAGCGGAGGTGGTAGAAAAGTGGGAGAAGTGACGGTAAGGGTGAAGGGTCAATGAAGTCTTCGGATTAATCCTTATCAGTGTTGATATCCTTACACTATCTAGAAACTTTTGTTTCATTGGTTTACTAGCTGGTTACACGTGCTTTGCACGGACCCAGTACGTGGTAGTCGGTGCATAGACTGCTGAAATAATCACATCCAGACTGTGTTCGTACCTGCGGAGGCTACATGCCAAATTACAGCATAAAAAAGCATAGTCAGGCTCAGACTGATCAGGAAAGAGCCCATAATTTCAATCGTCTCTTATTGTCCCAATGAGTCACCCCATCAAATTTAAACTTACTTGTGAGAACAGGAGAGAATTTAGCTCACTCAGCTGATCAGAAACAAGACCACTCCAACTTTCTGATCATTTTACGACTACTCCAATCAGAATCGGGTCAGCCGTTCGCTATCTAATGGGAACATACATAGAAGCATAGATAGAAACAAACTTTGAGTTTTACATATACAGGGTGTTAACCTTTGGTACCTGCCACAGGCCAGGGATCGATTGTATAATTAATTTGAAACAAAAATTACCCCCTAGGACTTTTTTTAGAGGCTTTGTTTCCGAGTAATTTCACTTCTAAGATTTTTTCGTAATTTCACTCACTAAAACAGCTATAACACCCTTAATTACCTAAGAAAATTCAAGTTTGATTATACCGTTAAAAAGAGTGTTAAATTTGCCAACTCCCTAATATACCATAAAAGTATTTTAGGATTGTTCAGTTGGTGAAAAATCAATCTGAAAAGTGGAATTTGTCAATTCATCAGAATGACCACTTGTTAAATTTAGCCCGTAGTCGTTGAATATGCGCCATGATCTTACATTTCCAACGTTGTAGTCAAATATGCCTTCTATTTGCAAATTAGAGGAGAAAACTATGATTTAATGTTTAATGACATTTTTTGTTGTTGTTGTTTTTTCCAATGAAATCGAGGGTTTCCTTGAAAAATTTTCTTCTATGAAAATACGAGTTTGGGGTTGGTTTCTACTTATTGTTTTACGCTGAATCAAATGGTAACACTTGCATATCTTTCCAACCCCGTTATAATCGAGTTTTACACTTTAGCTAACTAGTTTTCCCCCTGAAAACACATAAAATTTTACACTCCAAATGAACTCAAATTTTTGAGTTAAAGCTGTAAAACATGGTTATAACGGGGTTGGGGAGATCTTCAAGTGTTAGCATTCGATTCAGCGTGAAAAAGTACGTAGAAACCGGCCCCAAACTCGCTCTTCACTAAAACCCTCGATTTCGTAGGAAAATCCATGTTTTTCAACATACAAACATACTTTTCTCCCCTAATTAGCGAAGTAAAAGTAAAATTGACCATACCGCTGAAAAGCTGATAGTTTGAGGAAGTTTTCTCTGAAGAGTGCACGCCGAGACCACCAAACCGGTAGCAGAAAAATGAGAGAAAAAACGTCAATTTTAAATATTTTCTCTAATTTTGTACTTTGATATTTTTTTAACCAATTAGAACTAACTAAAACAACTTACTTTATATCAGGGTTAGAGGAAATTTAACAGTCTTTCCAAAGGTGTTTTTAGTTTTGAGTTTACTGTGATTCTCGGGGAAGTTACGGCCCTTTTTATTTCATAAGGTACAAAACACGAAAAAAATCTTGAAAATTGAATAACTTGAAAACAAGGCCCTTAAAAAGAAATCTTTAGGAGAAACTTTCGATCAGAAATGAGCCCAAAATCGATTCCTTGCGTTGTCCCATAATGTCTGTGGACACCCTGTGTAAGGATTACCTCATATATAAACATTACTTGTAAAAATTCATGTCCATTGCTGTACATTTCGGTTGCTCTGCGAGAAAAGGATCTGTCACCAAAAGGACAAAACTAAAATTTGTTTTCGATTTTCGTATTTTGCTGATTCAGGTTAGTTAAGCCATGCGCTGCATACTATTGAATTAAAGAGTTTCTACGATTTATTTATGTTTTGAAAAAACCTCTTCGAAGCTATCTGGTGAAGAAGAGACTTTAAGGCCATAAGCCCGAAAGTGAAAGAAAAATGCCTAAAATGATAATCTGGCTACCATTTGAAAATATTCTCACCAATAGGACGAGACAGGACGTTAGAATCGCCGCTGGACGTTGTTTTAACTGTAGTATGTAGATCACACACCAGAGTCATATTCGAGCATGGGCAAACAAGCGCTTTTTACGCCAAAACAGCATTGGCATTCGATAAAGCTCTGGTATGATATTCACCCAATTCCCAAAAATTCTTCCAAATTTGGCAAAAATGAGCACCCATAATCGTATAGTATAATACGCATCGGGAAATACGAGTCAATGTAAACTACTCCCTACCCATTTTTTTTTTTTTTTTTTTTTTTTTTTACAAAATCGACAAAGACAAGCTAGTTTCACCACTCATTTGGCCGATAGCCAATGTTTTTAGTTTCTGTTTCTTATTCCCACTGAGATTGAAAGATGGGTAAACGGAAGTTTTCTGCGTTCCAGCTTTGTTTACTCTCTCAGACCCGAACGGGTGATGGACGCCCCTCGCACATGTGCCTTCTAAATACCACCCTAATCCTCTAGTCCTATCCTGGTAAATTGCCCCACCCAGAATAGCGAACAGCTGCCAACGCTTTTATTTATTTGAGAGTAGTTATACCTCTAAATAGTTATTATAACAACAGTTGTTCAAGATGTCTGTTCAATTGGTGATGTTGTTAAATAACGTAGGTTTCAAGTAGCATGCGTGGTAATTCGATGCGAATCATTACGCAAAGGTTTATTATTTCTGTATTAAACAACCCTTCTATTAGGATCATTCTATAGATCTATAATATTAATAAACCCCGTATATTCGAAACGTTGTAGTGTATCATCAAAACTTAGCGCTTCGCGCCTCCCAAAAGATTTCACACCTTTACATCTCCAGGACCCCACAATTTCACGCTTTCTAGTAAATGATGTGTACCTAATTAAGGGGTAAAACAGTAAGTCGATTAGGAAAGAAATTAGTCTCAGAGGTTCCACAGCTGATCAGAGCCCCTCTTGATTTTGTAATTGTATCCTGTATGTCCCAAAGGAGCTCCAATTCAAATTTCACCTTCGTTGGTTAGTTTGGTGAGAAATTAGGTTCAATGGTCCCTTAGCGTAACGCACTTTCGAAACTATTTGTGTAATGCAATTTCGTGATGGTAGGGCGAAAGGTGAATTTGTGATCAATTTGTGTCCTTGTAGATACAGGTACCTATAGAGGAAAAATTAATGCAATTAATTAATACTTGTATACTTCACTATTCACCCTGATCAAAGTATAGCCACATTTACGTAGGTACCCACCAACTGAAAATTTACGGATAAAATAAAACAACGCATCGCTAGTCTATCTATCAGTAGCTCGTGCTCAGCTTTTTCGCTTTTTCGGAATCGTAATTAGGAGACGACAATTTGACATTTCTCTAGGATAACACTCTAGAATAACTTTCATGCAGTTGTCATGGACACACACATACACACCCGAGAAAATCGCCTGACTTTTCTCCGTGTTGTCGTTTGTTGTTGTTTTAACCTTTGAATTTGTCTTTCTTTCGTGTTTTTTTCCCCGCACCTCAATCAGATGGGTCATCAGTGGCATTTTGTTCTTGCTTTCGGCGTTTTATCGACGATTTGAGCTTTTTCATTCTAAAGATTTCATTTCAAAGTTCATTTTACACGTTTTAAAGATTTGCGTTCTTCACGGGTAAATTTTTTTTGGTGTGATGTAGAGGTAGGTAAGCGGCCGTTGTTTCTTTCTTCATGTTATATTTTGGAAATTGTCTACTTTGAAAATTGAGTTTTGAGCAGTGATTCACTACAAGAGTCACGTTAACGTCTCTATAAGAGTTATCTTTCTCTCGGGCTTACGAAAACGCTACAAGAAGTCAATGCGAAAAGGTTAGCATTCATCGTGCTCGCTCTAACAGCTTGTTTTCGTGTTTACGAGAAATGTCAATACGAGAAATACAAAACTCTCTAATATAATTTTAAGAAAATTGGGAAACTAGCAGACGGGACACCTGTCGCTTCTGTGAAACAGAACCAGAGGATGCCGAACGCATCATGTGCTACTGTGATGCGTTTGGTCGAATCAGATATAATATTCTTGGAAATGATATCTTACCTCCAGATGGTATTTCTAGGGTTTGCTAAAGCACGGAAGAAAAGTGTTTATGAAAAACCTTTTTCATTAGGCTAATGCAGCCTGGGGGCAATCCACAATAGATCCTCTGGGTCGCAGAGGAGGGTTTACTGAAATACAGTGCCCAAAGCCCCTCTACCACCTTAAAAAAAAAAAAAAAAAAAAAAAAATGTATATATATATATATATACATATATATATATATATACATATATATATATATATATATATATATATATATATATATATGAGTTTAACCCAAAATAATTCCCCTTCGTGATGCCCCGAATTACTGTCCGTTCGAGACCGATACGCCCAGTTAGCTCACGGAATCCAACAAACGGATTTGTGCCCTATGGCTGCCTTCGTATTGGGCAAAGTCACGACTTGTTCGATAACTTGGGTTATTTAACTCTCCATATTGAAAGTCGAACATTTCGACAGCTGCAGTACCTAGATTTTAACATACACTGAAAAATATATAACCTAATGACCTTTGCTACTCAATCAACAATTCAGTTCAATAATTCAGTTAAGTAAATGATTATACAAAGAAGATCAAAGCTTTTCTCTAAAATGACAGAGCCATCGGTTACGAAATTTCGCTCAATAATCAAATCGTTCAATATTGGCCGAGGTTCACTGAGCTAAGATCATAGATTTCGAAACACGAATAGTATAAATGATCAAGAAAGGAAATGAATGGACGCATCTCGACGTTCCCTTCTGATTTGAGTAGTAAACTTTTTCTTGTTGTAACATGGGAAAATTGGGCACTTGGGCCTCGCCAGGGAGGCTTGCCCCCCTCTCCCTCCTCCCTCAGGTCTTTCACAAGGTCTGGGCAGTCCTCCAGGAAGTGGAGGATCACCCCCACACCTCCAACACACAAAATATCGAGCTTCTGCGATGAGCAGGTGTCTGCAAGACACTACCCACATGTTACTACCGACTACGTTTGCTATTCTCGCGGTCCTGACGAAAATGGGGTCCTATGGTCCTGCGAAAATTCAAATCACGGGCCTTCCTAAAGGCATGAAACATGGAAAAAAGTTTCGTCCCCCGAATGAGAAGACTCGAAGCAAAAAGCTTCAGAAAATTGGGATCCTTGGGAATCAAAGAAGTTGTACTTATATCAGCGGGTTTTATTGTATTGCCAGTAGATTTTTTGTTTTTCAACTGTATTAAACTTTATTATATATATATATATATATATATAAAAAATACATTATTGTTACGCGAGAAAATTACATTATAAAACATCAACATGAAACTTGAAAGGGGAGTCTATCCACTGAAAAGTCCTCAATTTTTTCTTACCCAGAAGTGTTGTCTGCAGTTCATCAGGGAAATATGTAGGTCGTTTTCGCTTGAGCCGGCGTCTTGGTCTGCACAGTGGAAGGTTAGCGGCCAATTCATTCAGCAAAGGGTTAGAGTGGGAGGTCATTTCTTCGAGGAATCTGGTAAATTTGTTCTGGATATCCTCCTTGACTGGGAAGATATTCAGGTCGGAGTGTAGTACTGAATTCCGAACAAATCACGGGGCACCAGTTATAATTCGGAGAACTCTATTTTGGATCGTCTGAATTCGTTTAACTGGCTGATCCCCAGAACCCTCCCCCGTACAGCCACATAGGTCGCAAAATGGTGAGGTATACTAGCCGTTTTAGGTGGAGGGCCAATAGATCTTGCATCAGAAACATCTTCGGCTCAGTTTGCGCCGGTACAATAACAGTTTTTACCACAGTTTGGAACAGCTACCAAAATCCAACCTCATTTTTCCATGGATTTCAGTGAGTTTTGACCCAAGGAACACTGACAGTGGTAATTGTGCATATTAACTGCCTCAACTCCAAACTTTTTCATATTGACACACGATCAACTACAAGTCAATACTAGTGTTTATTGATAAAGGTGGGTTCACATCCATGCGGAAATGCGGTAATGCGGCAATGCGTTTAAGTAGTGGAGGGGGTTGGAAGTAGTGGAGGGGAGTGCGGAAATGTGGCAGGCCGTTCATAACCATCCGGTTGTGTTATCATTGTTGTGGTCTTCTATTACCATTGCCTTTTTCCAAAGAGACAGATTTCCTCCCGAATTTTCTTCAAACTATCACATATTTCTTGGACATTACAGCTCCATTAACTATCACACATTTCTTGGACATTACAGCTCCATTAACAATGTTGAATAATAAACTCATAAAAAAAATCATGAGGGCATACAGAAGAAATTGTTATGTATGTACATTTAAACTGCAAAGGCGACGTCGTTTTAAAATGAGACTGTTGAGTAATTATTCGGTCCTTTCATCAACTGCTTATTCCAAGATAACTCTACCCGAAAATCTGTGTAGGTTGGCGCATTACAAATAATTTATGCATTGATGCACCATAAGAAGTACTTACTTAACGCAGGTAATCTTTCCATTTCGTAAGAACAAGTAGTATTTCTATACCTACTTCCTTTTTGTTTTGCAAAAATGTTATCTCTTCTCAAATACCTACTTATTCGAAAAGCAGAAAATCTTATCATTGCGTTATTATTGTTTGTGTCTTCTATTACCATTGCATTCCCCAAACAGACCTGTTTCCTCACGAAATTTTCTCCTACCGGTCATTTCACGGACATTAAAGCTCCATAAACGAAGTTGAACAATAAACTCATAAATCATGAGGGCATACACAAGAGATTTTTATGTATCTATGTACCTACCTACATTAACTGCAAATGCGACGTCGTTTTGAAATGAGACTGTTGGGTAATTATTCGGTCCTTTCATCAACTAGGTAATTTTCCCAAGATAACATTATGGGTATTTCTACCCGAAAAAATGTGTAGGTTGGCGTATTTCAAATCATTTAAGTGCATTGATGCACCATAAGAAGTACTTATATACTTAATAGCTAATTTGTCCATTTCGTAAGGACAAGTTGGCCATCTCTTCTCAAATACCTACTCATTCGACAAGCAGGAAATTGCTAATCTATAATCAAAAAATGTCTCAAAACACAAATGGAATAGGATCATCAGGAAGGTAGGTTGTTGGAGAGATCGCAAAATCGGTACTTACACCTAAGTACGAGTATGTTTAACCCAACTCGGCCTCATCTGCATAAAACCGTGTTTAATTTGAGTGTTTTATTAATTTATTATTGTTATTATTATACGCAAGCTTTTCATCTTTATCAAATACAATCAAAACTTTATCGAAAGAAACCAACAAAGAGAAACGAAGGTTCGCTACCTTCTTATCTTATCTTTCTTTACCAAACAAAAGAAAACTGCGCAATGGGCAACTGCGCACATGCGTAAATGCGGCTATCCGGTAAAATATCTAATTTTTCAGATGTGTACAGTCCGTTTCAAGAATGCTTGTCCGGCCAGATTCACCCCACTCTTCCGACTGCCGCTAGCCAATCAGAAGGCCGAACGCATGACCGGATAGCCGCGTTTACGCATTTCCTCATGGATCTGAACCCACCTTAAGAATTGGTTGCTAGAAAGTGAACAGCTGATAGTGCAGTGCAGTCAAAGGTCATAAATAAAGCCGCTTGCCACACTGCCGCTTGCACTTTTACCAATGGGCGTAATTGTGGTTTGATCGCCTCCACATGAATCCACACAAATAGATCAGAATAATTTGTGTAGTTTGGTGGTCTGGATGCTCGCAAACTCGCATCTCAAAATTTCATCACATCAAAAAGTCAATTCCTTAGTAAAAATACAGATTAGTTGAACATGTAGGTCAGAATGATTTGCGTAGTTTGGTGGTCTGGATGCTTGCAGGCTCGCATCTCAAAAATACATGGTAAAAGTTCAAAAAATGCAGTGTTTAAAGTGGTAAATGCGAGCTTGCGAGCATCCAGACCACAATTACGCCAATTGGTAAAAGTGCAAGCGGCAGTGTGGCAAGCGGCCTTATCTATGACCTTTGACCGCACCACACTATCAGCTGTTCACTTTCCGGCAACCGATTCTTATCAATAAACACAAGTATTGACTTGCAGTTGATCGTGTGTCAATATGAAAAAGTTTGAGTTGAGGCAGTTGATATGCACAATTACCCTGACAGTATTGGCCATGCGTCTCATCCGACGCTTTCAAACCATATCAATCTGCCATCCTACGATATCAAAAAACCGTTTCATCTGATGTTGGAGCAGAGTTAAATTGAAATCGTTTTAGGAATCTGAAAGCGGCGGCGTTGCTTCGTGCAAGCCATTTTTTGCTCTTTTTAGACCAATAAAATTGGCCTCTTCGGTTTTTATTCGAGGCCTCAAAGCCCGGATTCTCGAACATCCCGAATTCTCGAAACATTATGACGGTTCTTTCCCATCTTTTAATTACTGAAACATGAACTTTATATTTTTAAGCCTCCGTTTTCCAATATTTTCCATTACCTACATTCAAGTTTTATAGACTTGTCATACTTCTCGAGTTCTGACAAACGGCGTTGGAATCTCGATTTTCAAGGGTGGTAGAACGATATTTCTCCAGTCCCTTAACATTATCAAGTTCTTATTATCAAGATCTTACTGGGAAACTCCGTGAAAGCTTAGTCATACGCTGAAAATTATTTATGTAAAGAAGAAAGTACATATTGGTATTAGTAGGTACAATGTGACAATGTTCGCATTTTACGTTTTATTAAAATTGCTATCCTGAAACGAAAATGGCAGCAATAACATTTAATGCAAATGAAACTTGTCAACATATTCTGTTGTTATAAGATATTTTGAGTGCAAGATGTAAAACGAGCAAAACGATTTTTTAAAGCAAATTGTTAATAATTTTCCTCACCTTTCTGCTCAATCCAATACAAAGATTTCTGAAATGTTGTTATAAGATATTTTGAGTAATATGTAAAACGAGCAAAACGATTTTTTAAAGAAAATTGTTAATAATTTTGCTCATCTTTCTGCTCAATCCAATACAAAGATTTCTGAACCTTCTAATTTATGGTTGACAAACGTTTTTCAAGTAATAAATATTGTGCTTTAGTGTTGGGCAATTAGATAAGATTGCCAGTTGCGCCCCGGAGTGAGAAAGTTACATAATCCAATATCCCAACTGCGTTAACACTCTATTCAATGCACTTCTGTGAATCACAGGTTTTGTAAGACATGGAACACTAATAAGATTAAATAACAAACAATAGACCTTATCCTCAATTTT
Source organism: Adelphocoris suturalis (assembly GCA_030762985.1). NCBI lineage: Eukaryota > Metazoa > Arthropoda > Insecta > Hemiptera > Miridae > Adelphocoris > Adelphocoris suturalis. The sequence goes on from CM061049.1 coordinate 42,435,201, forward strand.
GAATTTATATATATTTCGTCTTTCTCCTCCGACGTTCCTCCCAAGAAACAAATTGTATGAATTCAAAATTGAGGGCCGAAAAGCCTATTTACTGTAACGTTCTATATAATTCAAACTGTCCAAGTAGACATAAGTTAGTAAAATGATTGACCAAACAACAGGCATTGTCTAGAGTGGAGAAGAAACGGTAAAATTTTTGGCGTTGATCTATTGAGCTATATACATGGAGCTTAATATAATAATCTATGTATCAAGATTCGAAGAGTCAAAGTTTTTTATTGTAAAAGTTCCCTTGTGCAAAAGGTGAAAGAGTTCTCTCTAATATGTAACTCCATAAGATGAAGCAATATCAATGAAATGGAAACATTGAAGAAAAAGGCTTGCTTCTAAAAATAGTAAACTAAACAAATGTAATCTTCAGTTTATGGTCAAGATGTTTCATCATATACATCTTATCTGATTATATACAGTTAATACATATTTTTATTATGAATACTTTTTATTGTATTATTAGTATTATTCTTTTACAATCATTATAATGTTAATTTTAATTTCTTTGACGTATTTTAATATTATTCCATTACGGAGCGTGCCTACAGCACCGTGTTAATATCCTTCTACTATTACTATTTAAAATCTATATAAGTGCGCTGTTATCAATCTTATAACTCCGCTTCACAAATTAAATTGCCCGAGAATACCCTAATTCTCACGTACGGCAATAACAAATTTCCCAACATGACGGCCTCATCCGCGCCCCGACATCTTCTTTATATTAATAAAGTAAAGTGTATGTATGTACATAACTTTTGAACGGATTGACCGATTTGCGCGATTCTTTTTTTAATATGACCAGCCACTTCCGGCGCAAAATATAGGCCACATCAAAATTGCGCAACCCCTGCTCATTAAGGGGTCGTTGTTAGGGGTGGGGGGTAGAAAAACTGGAAAATCCGTGTGTGGGCTCAGACGAAAGTCCACGACTAGGGGTTTCAATTCCAGCTATCATAAATAAGAACATCCCCTACACAGGTTAAACCTACCCTTAGGGATCTACCGTTTGCGAGCGAAGCGAGCAACATCCCCTACATGTTTCAATTGTAATTCACCTGAATGGGGGGTAAAAGACCATGGAATGTACACAGCCACACCTTGCGAGCGAAGCGAGCAACTTAATGTTGGGTGGACGTGGAGGCGAGCGAAGCGAGCCGGAGCGGCTAGTTTTAAAATATGTAATATCTCTTAGGAACAGAAAGACCTATTTCCCAAGTATTTGAGCCGTCACTTACACTAACATCTGAGGACATGCTCCTTGAACATGTAGCAGTGTTTCATTTTTGTTAGTATTGCACAAAATACATTTTTCGGTTTGATCGATTTGCAAATAGTTATTCATGTAGGTGCGCTGAAGTATACTACGGCTGGGCGATCAGTCACTGGAAAATCATTGGCGCGTCAGTCATTAGATATCTTTCTTTGCCCATGATGATGTGGGTTATGTGGGTGATGTGGTTCATACTCACTATAATAATCTATGTATCTTCTCTGCTATATATTTGTCAAATACCACTAGCTTACTGTTGTATTTTCACACAGCCCGAACTAATTGATCTAGAACCTTGATATTTTGCATGGACATTACTTTGAAGGTAATGCTTCTGCTGAGAACGGTTTGTTCGAAATTCTAAGTTTTTAAAGGGGGTTTTGAAGTGGTCATTACAGTCCAAAAATTCAAGCCAGAATATGGTTATTTTTCAAATTTAATTGGCATAGTATTAAGTCGTATTTAAGGTGACTTAATACAACACAAGTAAACTCTGGTTTGAATTCAAGGGACAAACGCTCGTAAAATGTCACCATCTTAAGGTACAAGCCCTTCTCATTATCTGAGGCTCACTCTCATTTGGCCTCGAAAAAAACCCCTCTCGTTCCCGTTCGAGAAACGTTAGGTTCAATTGCGTCGTGAGGGATCCCTAAGCGACTAAAAGGTTAAGTGGTCATATTTCAAACCCGGGCGATGCTCCGGAGAGAGTCCCAGGCCCATAAAGAGGAAGTGAGGCCAGGGCACCAATTGTGGGGTTAGGGACTCGTAATAGACTACTTTACTCGTCCTTACAGTCTTTACACCCACTACCTGGTCTCTTCGTTTTTTTCCCTGAGTTTCACAATAGGCCGTCACAAGTAGGGCTTATGACGACCTAGTGGATCGCCTCTCTTATGACACAATAAGGATCATTGTTATTTATTCATTACTATCTGGTTCACCCGTGCGGTTGACTTGAACATTATTAAACAGCCTGAGACCCAAGTTGAAGTAATTCTGATAGATTCGGCCACTCAGATCCCCAGTTGGTTCAGTGTCGTTCAAAACGCTGTAACATCTTCCCCCTTCCCCTCCCCACTGGGTCAGATTTCAAAAAATTGAAAAAAGTAGTCTTTGACTTGAATTGGAGTAATCCAAACATACTCGACAATCAAATCCCCAGTTTCTTCAGTGATGACAAAGAAACCCCATTCCCCCTCCTCCCCTAAACACCCCCTATGGGGCAGATTTGAAATTTTAAACCTTTTAAACCTTCTTTGGACTTCCACAAATAATTTAAGACCAAAATTGGCCAAATCGGTCCAGCCGTTCTCGAGTTTTAGCGAGACTAACGAACAGCAATTGATTTTTATATGTATATAGATTAGTACTTAGTAGAAAATAGCCGAATAATAATGCTTGATAAATATATCGTGAAGTGAGCCTTTTCAAATCATGTATCCGCAGTTTTCGTAATGCTTCTGCCACTTTTAAAGAGCTTTCACTTTATTCCACTGTTTCACTATGGGCTCCATCTAGCCTAGACTATATCAGCAATTTGATTGTGTTGATTATAGATTTTAGATGGGACCTAAGATGTTTCTGTAGATTTCCACTCCCATGACACAATACTTGCATACTCCTTGACGGGATGGTTTTACACTGAACGGTCTTGAGGGGGCGTCGAATGGTATATTTCCAGTTTTAGCGAATTTTCTTAGAAAATAAAGCTATTGCAATGGCTCCAAAAATTTTAAAATAAAAATTTTCAAAAATTTTCTTCATCGAAATCTGTTTTGAGGCATTCTGAAATGATTCCTGGATTTTAACGCTTTTTTATATATATATATATATATATATGTATATGTAAGTGTCATTCCATATGTGTGTTCATCATGTGTGTCATCATTCCAGACGATAACTCTCGATAGAATTGAGATAAAAACTTCGTTCTTTCGCCAAAAAATAAAGCATTTCAAAAGAAAGGATGAGTTCGTTGGACAACACTTTTTGAGCTCCTTAAATTGGTCAAATTTCAAAAAATGTGCTAGAAAAATCACTAAAAATTACTGAAAACGTCTAAAAACTGTTAAATTTATATTTTTATCAGAATCGTAGTCGAAAGAAGTTTATTGACGATGAACTAAAACATTCAAAAATGTATTCATAAAATTATGGTGAAAAATGTACATGAATTTCATCAATATTTGCTGAAAAATCGATTGAAAAACTGGAAAATTGCTAAACATTGGTTAACAATTTCTTTGTACTCGGAATGCACAAATTTCAAAACAGTAATATAATATAATGTTACGATAATCTACGAAAATTTGCTCATACGATCATGCTGCATGACTGGAACTTTTTTCAACTTTTCTCGGTCAATAATGGGCCGATTTTGATGATTCTTGCGGCAATTAACTGGTTTTGAAATTCCTCATAGGATCAAGCCTCTAAAATTTCAAATTTAGATACCATTCAACATTTTTACTTTCAAATTTCGAGGTCTGTGGGACCTACAGGTTCCGAAAATAAAACGAACGCTACAAGAATCATTGCAAATTCCAAATATCACTGATTTTTGCAAAACATTACCTCATTTGTTGATAATTATTGCTAGAATGATTGATGATTACCAAATCGGAAGTGATGCTGATATTCTTGGACCTGAAAATCCGTCTAAGAAAGATGTCTAAGCACTAATGCGACTTTACGGAAACAAAGAGTGTAATAACCTTTGTCGAGGTGCCAACCTTGAAGTTCATTATAAAGGGCCAGACTTTATGTCTCAAAGAAATTGTTTTCTTTTACGACTTTTAATCCCATTTTGTCGAACATTTTTTTCATTTGACCCTCATCTTAGCAGAGCTCTCCGTGACTAATCCACTCTGATGACTTTTGTTTTTCATGTAGTAAAACGAGAATTCTCACGGCTAGACTAATCTTTCTAGGGGCGCGTTGCGTGTTACCACAAATGATCAGTTGGATGTTGTATGTTACGGCTACCTACGTGAATTATTATTACCCAATGACAGCTTTACATCACGCAAGGATATAATCCAGTAAGATCATCCAGCAACACACATCTGTTACCGTTAAGGTGCATAATTCCGTTATTGTGCTTATTATTTAGTTATTGTGCGTAGTAACGGGCGATTTCAGTTAAAGTGAATAATCTCACCTACTTTAAACACTTTCCTTAGGTAATATGCATAATGACTAGTTATTGTCAACCATTACGAAGTACTGTTCGTTAAAGTGTATAATACACACGTGGGGGTCGTCATTTGACAATATATGATGTTTCAGGATTGTTGGAACCTTATAATACGCTTACTTGATTTTTAGGGGACAGTATGGGACGAATGACGGATTTTCATTACCACACTGTAATTCGTCTGAAATTCGTCATATATAATTCAATGTTGCAGAACTTGACATCAGGGAAAATTTTGCATAAACTAAACTGCAACGCATCCTGGTGAAGCAGAAAATCGAGATATTATGCGTCATATTATTATATGTCAATTCGACGATATTATACGTCAATTCGCCAAAGAGGCTGATCTGACACAAGGGATTGCAGATTCTGTCTGGTACAAATACAAGGATTTTATTGAAGTTTTAAGGACCCTCGCGAAGTACCCATTGCGTAAAATAAAAAATTAGGAAGTTTGAATTTGGCTTTAGCCATGTAGTTATCTTGTGACATTCCTGTCTGAAAATTTCTGTATGGTTGGGGATCTCGACTAATGTGTTTTGAGTGCAAACCTCTGCATATATTGATTTCCTTCAATTCATCAAAGCATAATTTGACACAAGGTTTCGTTTTAAAAAAGCCATAAGGTCTTTATTATTATATTTTTAGCTAATTTGGTCAATAAAGACGATCATCCTTCAAAATGGTTCTTATTTCCTTTTCAACCTTTTTATAGTTTCCACAATCCAACGATTTACCGTCAATTTTGGTGGCGTCTGACATGTACCTAGTGGGATTTAAATGAAAATGAAACTATTGCAATAAATTCAAAAAGAAACTTTCCTCACTTATATATATAGTAGAGGTGGTTTTCTTGAGGATCAGTCATAAGTCATTTGATTTGCCAAATTTTCGGTAAAGTTTATTACCATTTTCAAAGCCTAGGGAGAATAATCATTAGATTAGGATTTTATCTATGGTTATGTATATCATATTGAATGGTTCTTAAATTAGAAATATTATTTGAATTACTTACATAGAGTAGTATACATTTCAGTTTTTTCACAAGTAGCACAAAGGAAATTTGTATATAGTAAATGCTGTACTGTTAGCTAGAGAGCTTTCTAGACTATTGGCTCTAGAATTTCTTCGGGTTGGCGATATAGGTACCTGGTTATGACAGCGTAGGTAGGTTTGCTGTGGCGTGATATCGCCAACCCGAAGAAATTCTAGAGCCAATAGTCAGTATGTAGAAAGGTCTCGAGCTAACAGCACAGCATTTACTATGTACAAATTTCCTTTGTGCTACTTGTGAAAAAACTGAACTGTATACTACTCTATGTAAGTAATTCAAATAATATTTCTAATTTAAGAACCATTCAATATGATGTACATAACCATAGATAAAATCCTAATCTAATGATGTATTCTCCCTAGGCCTTGAAAATGGTAATAAACTTTACCGAAAATTTGGCAAATCAAATGACTTATGACTGATCCTCAAGAAAACCATCTCTACTACATATATATATATATATATATATATATATATATATATATATTTATTTATTTTATTTTTTTTCTAGACGATTTTCTATATCTACTTTCAAATGAGAAGAAAAATCTGTTTTTTTTTTTTTTTTTTTTTTTCGGCAACAAGTCATTGTTCCAATAGAGTTTTTGTCTCAGCACTTTTTCAGCACAGTAAAATTCGTAAATTTTCAAAAATATTCAATAGATTATTCAAAAAATGGCGAAAAACTGCGTAAAATACTTGAATTTTTATTTTTTAGCAAAGTAGGTATTATTTAGAAAATGATTGATGAACTAAAACTTTCAGAAGACTTCACAATATTATGTGAAAAAATGTAACTACTTAAGTGTATAAATATTTAAAACTGCAAACAAAAGTTGAAAATCTCAAAAATTTAATAGTTTTGTTACCATGAGTTGTATAGCTCACAAAGTGCCCAAATTCAAAAACAAACATGATATAATGCTAAATAATGAAAATTTGCTCATATGGTAATGCTGTACGACTGGAACTGCTTCCATCGAAATTCTCTGGTTCGAGACACTGTGGGGGCCGCCTTGATGAAAAGAATCTTGAACCTGAAGGCGGCGGCAGTTTGGAGGGCAAGTAAACAAACGCCCAAGGCCGCCTGTGTCGTCGAACTCTCCTCGTGTTTGGACCACTAAAATAAATTATGGGATACCGGGAACCCACGGTCAGATGGTTATGGGATGGGAGCTGACCCACAAAACACCGGAGCGACAACTTGCAATGAGTCACTGACCGGGGAGAAGGATCCCCGCCTCAAGCACACTGTCCCAAATGACAAGTTATACTCGTCCAGTCACAATTTTACACATTAAATTTACGAAAATTTTTTCTCGAAATTTGACAACTCTGTGTGAACAGAAACTGTTAACTACGAAATTTTGCAATCAACTCACCCAGTCGATCCTGGAACTGGAGATAATTAGTAAATAGTAAGTAATTCTTTATTGTTAACGTACAAAGATGTACGTTACAAACGTCATGATATATTATAATTAGCAAAAACATAAGTTAATTGACAACAATGTAACAAAGACAAAGTTCAGATAATAAATAAAATTAATATTCACCAGCACACAACACTTCTGTTGGAAGCTCCTCTATACAGCGTAGGGAAGTTTATTAATTCTGTAGAATAGAACATTACAAAATTTGTGTGCAAAATTATGCTGAAAAATGTACTTACATTTAATTAAAATGTTATAAAAATTCGATAAAAACTGCAAACAAGTCAAAAATCAAAAATCTCTTTTTGAATCGCAGAATATTATTTAGAACGAGTTCATTTGTCATTAAATTGGTAGTTAACATGTTCTTTTCCCTCAAAGTCCTTAATTTTAAAAACAGTGCAACATAATGTAGTAGGTACGATAATTTACGAAAATTCGCTCATACGGTCATGCTGCATGACTGGAACTTTTTTATTTTATTTTTAATTGAAACTGTATCTTGTTAATGGAGACGTCAGTTGAATCAATTTTTATTTTGTTTATTAGGGACTAAACCAGCAACACAAGACATTTTTAAAGTTTCAAAATTCACACTTGTTGGGTATCACAAGTGAAATGTGTCTGGTTGATGTATAGTTATGGTATAGACAACTCAAAAACAGTTCGCTGTGACATGAAGAAAGTCATTTCGTCATTACAGCAGCGTATACCTCTATAAATATTTCGTAGATTTCACTTTAATAGGTGATTTATGAAAGGAAACTGCGGTTTTGGTTCAAAAAAGTTGTTTTTTAATTTAGTTATCTCTCTTGAAATGGAAGTGGGGGCTTTTCCAAGACACGGTAGTTCCAGTTTTTTAGTATCATACGGCCAAAAAGCCGAAAAGAAGCAAATAACACTACGAATGATTTGTAGACATGGTCAGGAAAGGAGGGTTATCCAATGGACGATCAATTAGTCAATGATGATTAAACATCTTCTTGAAAGATAAGGCATGTTTTATACTTCCCATTCTTGTTTGGTCACATGCAAGCTGAGTACCTATATATAAAGCGATCCAACATAATTTTCATGTCTCATTTCCAGTTGCTACCTTTCTGTTATTTTGTCTGGTCAGTGAGAAAATCACCTGATTAATTTTTTGTCTGATTTTTGTTTCCAGGGGAAAGTGGTGATTCGTCCAGTGGCGTACAAGCCGTCCGCTCTTGCCAACTCGAGGTTTTCCAACTGCGGACAGCGTTATGGCTCCACGCCCATTCTCGCTCGCCCCAACTCCCACCTCGCTCTATACGGAAGTAAGATTTTTGCACTACTATAACTATAAACTTAGGGCGTATCTTATAAGTAACTCGAATTACTTATATAATAGTATATATTGTTTAGTAGTCAACGGATTCTTCTGGTGTCCATTATAGTTCAGCATTTATGAATACGCTACAATCTGTCGAGGAAGTATCAGGAATGGGGTCTAACAAATTATTCCTCCTCTTTCGCCAAGCATTCGATAAATTAATTATCTTCTTCAGGGCCTATTAATACAGAATACAGTTCAACCAATGGAATAACGGCGAATTTATAAAAGGTAATAAATAAAGATATAAAGGCAAAAATATTCAAACAAGAAACTTAGGTTAAAAAAAAGAAAACTACGCACAGCTAACTCACTCAGAGGATGACTGCAGCGTGAATACCACACCACTCAGCGACCAACTGATCAATATAGGCATCACAGGTTGCAATCAAATGCTAAAATAGAACAGGTAGGTACTGAAATCAACAACTTATATCAAGGGATGCTGATGCTAATAAAGGATCAAACATTTGTAGTCAAAAATTATCAGGATAAGGGTCAAAATGAATAAAAGTCCTTATCACCGAGCTTTCGGTTTATATGAAAACATCATCAGGGCCTATAACAATCAGGACAGAAACTTTCAGGCTCAGCACAGAAACAATAATAAAACAATAACAATAACACAAAATGAACTCAAAGAAAAAATATTGATCAGGCTAACATAAAATAAAATAATAACAACACTACTGCTTAATTAAGTCTATAGGTTGGCAACTTACTCAAGAATCTTCTATGGCATCAAAATATAGGGCACGGTCATGGATTGTGAGTTAACAACATAGTCCAACACATCTATCCATCTAGACATCTATTGAAGATCAAGTATGACATACGCACACTAATGGACTATCCAAGACGGAACGTTGCCTCACGTAGTTACTGTGAAACTAGGCTACGGCTCAGAATTTCTATTTTATGGCAACTTATACGTTGAGCACAATTTCCATTGGCAGAAGACCATTGAGTAAATCGTGAAGGGGCTTAAATAAGAAGCCCAACATAAGTTGACTTTTCGAGAACTGTTTTGCTGCTACAGCTCAACTATGGCTTTAAGCTGTGACTCTTCAATATAGAGGCTGTCTCAAAAGATTTTGTATCGACACAAGGTACGAATTGTATTTTTTCCTTTCACATGTTTCACATTCTCTCTTAGATGTTCTGGACTAACAAGACCGATTAACGTAAAATGGTCTTTTTACGCTGATAATGTTTCTCGACACAGCTAACCTATACAGTCTTCCGAAATGCAAGGTGTCAAGAAGGAACATACACAATAAGTAAAAGTATTATACAATTTTAGGATCTCGAGAGTCGGTCAGTTTTCTTTTTTTTCCCCCCTTTTTTTCAGTGAACCATTTATAATATCTTAAATATCTGCAATAATTTGCGTGATAGGAACATTTTTGTTGTTGTAATTAACGCCAAAGTTAGGGCCTAGACTTAAGAGTTCAGTTACGTCAGGAGGAATGTTTTTATCAGTAAGATTTACTAATCATTAATTTGTGTTGGGAAAAGAACTTTTTTTGTCATTCGGCAAATTTTGAATTTATTCAATTGTTTTTGTTTGGTATTGTGAAAAAGTTTTTCATAGAACCTACTTTGCGATTAAATGAACCTTTGATAAGTATGTTCATCAACTATGGCTTCTAATCTTTGCTTTGAGGTTAGCTGTGCTTCTTTCAATTGTTAAATTTCCCATAAACATACCATGATCTCTGTTGAAAGTAAGGTATTCTTAAACTTCCTACACATGGTATCCAGTTCATTTTTATAGGGTGACTTGTGTTCATCAAAGAGTAAGTACATTTCAAATTTTCGACTATATGAAGAGGGTATAGCCTATTTGCCCTACATCTAATTAGGAACAAATGGTCTTTTTTTTATGAGCAAGTTTTTGATACGTGAGTCCAATTTGATGCGCTAAACGGGATGCTTGTGGTCCATATTGAGAATGTAGCATGTGGAACATGGGTTCATCTTGTTGATCAAAAGTGGTAGGGGTGAACATCTTCTCAATGATATTAACAATATGGTTTAGTTCCTTGACCGCTAGGTGCTAATTAGCACAGTTTTAGGATCTCTTTAGAATACTGCCCGACTCTCGAGATCCTAAAACTGTGCTAATTATCACCTAACGGTCAAGAAACTAAACCATATTGTAAAAGTATTATAAACACATGTTATAGGATAATGCATTCAGAGCGTCCTCCGAATTTGAAACCTTCACTGCCTTCGGACTTCTAGGCTTATCCTACGAAGGAACTACGAATGTGTATGTAAGGCTGAATTTTAAGTCAAACAGGCCTGACTTGCGTCAGGAATCATATATATTTGGATTGGTCCCTTTGAAACTAGGTATAGGAGAGGTCTTCGAGGTCTTCATTCCTGATTTTCAGTCAGGAATCACAAGTGTGAAAGTTTTGACAAGTGTAAATCACTAAAGCCAAGTGAGTCTGTGCCGTAGTTGGTTGTAACTGAATTATCTGGTGTCTTCTAGCTACAGTTTGATTTTAAAATTATTTCTAGGTTGATGGTTGTCAAGCAGTAAACTCTATTAGACAACTATGCAAATGATTATTCATGGTACTTGAGCTGTAAGCCTCCGGTACTTTCTACTTCAACCGATTGGGCTGTTTATATTTTTATTGCTGCCATGGCGCTCTTGTGGTATTGAAGCTGCCAGGATTAGCTGGGGAAAATAATGTAGCCTTCCAATTACCTTCTACCTTTATTACACTCTGCCAATAAATTCAAATTCTATTTATTCAAAACAAATGAGTGGAAGTATCAGTCTTGAAGTATTAGTTTGCATGAGAATACAGCATTATTCACTGAACCAAGCTATTTTGTCTTGAAACACCATTTTCCTACCAGTTTTTCGGAGCTTATTGAAAGGAAGCTGCATAGGTTAAATAAAACTTTCTCAAGTCTAAAAGTATAATCAAGGGTTGGAACGAACCCAGAATGACTTGTTCAAGTTTTTTGGCCAAATACACTGCATTTATATTAATCAATATTAGTCAATTGCGGACTGCAGTTTCCTGAAAAAAATGACCTTGAATATTTTCCTTACTCGGCAATTCCCGAGATTGCAAATAAAGCGGTTGGCTGAGGAAAAAACTAAACGGTAAGAAACCTGTGATTGCACATTTCATTTTACCACAACACAGAAACCTTCAAGGTCGGTAGAGTCATTGACCCCACAAGGTAACAAGTCTTCATTATACACAATAAGCTTCCCGAGACGAGTATTTAATAAATTATTCAAATTGCTTTATCGCAATTGTAAATAGTGATAATTATTGGCGATAAAAAGTCTTTAAGCCGAGGTGATGAGTTACTGGTAGGAATCATGAAGTTAGGTGATGAAACAATCCATTTCTGGGAAGGTTTCTCGAATGTGAATCGATATGATGGACTGCTATGTCGAACTTCAGCTAATTTGGCTAGATCTTGCGTGGTTTTCTCGTTTTAGCAGCCTTTAACTATAGTCCAGTCAAAACAAGGTTTAACCTCCGAAAAAATCCGAAAGTTTTGAAACTTCGCACACTTATTTAAAGGTACCTAGGGATGAATATACCAAAAGTCCTCATAAATACGAGGCGAGCTCTAGCGGCAATTAGCGAAAACAGGTCACTTTTTTTGGTTTTTTGTTAATATCTCGAGAACCTTTGGTCGGAGGTAAAAGTGTACCGTATACATAATTGAAGCTTATTAAATTTGCAATAAAAATGATTATATACTTTTTTCTTGTGTTCCTAATGGTTACCGAGTTATAGAGCGCCAAATGGTATATAGCATTTCTTATACCTAAATAGTTTACAATGTTTTACCACTTTTTTTGTATATCAAGGATGATTGATGAGATAAACTTTACAGCTTTGTATGAAAAGAAAGACATGATGTATATTAAACAATGAAATACATGAACAAAAAATGCTGGGGACATTCCAAGAAAAATTGTGTGCAGAAAAATCAACCAACTCTTGATTGTTTTTTGGTAGAAGGCTCTGCAATCTGCTCATCTTAGTCTGCTTCTGAACATGCAACCTGAAACACAGTAAGAAGAGGTAAATATGCATGAGATGATGATGTGAGAGGACCATTATACGGATAAGAACATGTAGGTAAGAGAAAGTAGGTAAGCGAGCAGAAAAACAACGTATGAACATGACGACCAATTCATGTATACTATTGCAAGGTATCAATAAAAACATATTAAAAATATACAAAAGTGCAATCTCACCTGACTTCTGGCTGTCTCTGTTTCTTCAAGGTTTATGACATCGGGATTGACAGGGTCATCAAAGTCTTCTTCGAGGGTGGAAGTAACACCATTCAAGCATTCGCCATGGCAGTTGTGACAAACGCTTGTACACATTATTCCTGACTTTCGACAACCACATCTGTTCCCACATCCACCTGTACATTAGCAACAAATGAGGTTGAGGACAGCTTCAGGTGCTGCTGGATCCTCTGTTGTCACAGTGATCAGCCGATCGATTTCCAACTTCCAACCCCACTGTACAGGAGGAAGTTCATCCCCAAGCCAAAATTGAGTTTGGTGGTACACTCGAAATAAGTGCTGTCTTGCTGCTCCTTCTGTGGGTTGCAGAGCAGAAAGGTCGGGTTTCGCATTAGATACAGACTTGGTGAAAGCATTATACCGGTGCATGTTAAGAGAGGTTTTCTTCCTGGGCGCATTGTACAATGCCAGGAATACTTTGTTTCCAGCAGCAGCTACAACCTCACAGGATGAACTTGGGCTGTTGAATATACCTCTCTGTTCAGCTTCTTCTTCAACAATTGAAACAGGAGAGTTTCCTTTTTAGATATGCAGCCGAAGCTGTATCACATCCGCTGAACGCATGCACAAGAAGTATGCTGTCCTTCATTCTCAAAGTGTTCAACTGCTGGCTTGAATATACTTTCCTTCCTACTTTGCCATGGCTTGATTTCACAAATAATATGTTTTGTTCAGTTGGAGTTAAGGCCATGAGGAGAATAATAAGATCTACATCTTCACCGACTATTGCTACTATGTCACTTTGTCCGCATTCCTGCCTCCTCAAATAAAGACAGTGGGTACGGGGCAAGCTCATGCTGTAAGTAGAACTTCAAATCCTCATCACTCTGCTTGTTGATGGCAATCCTCTGAAAGATTGTGAAAGGGTTGATAACCACTAGGAGCAGCAAGACAGCACTTATTTCGAGTGTACCACCAAACTCAATTTTGGCTTGGGAATGAACTTCCTCCTGTACAGTGGGGTTGGAAGTTGGAAAGCGATCGGCTGATCACTGTGACAACAGAGGATCCAGCAGCACCTGAAGCTGTCCTCAACCTCATTTGTTGCTAATGTACAGGTGGATGTGGGAACAGATGTGGTTGTCGAAAGTCAGGAATAATGTGTACAAGCGTTTGTCACAACTGCCATGGCGAATGCTTGAATGGTGTTACTTCCACCCTCGAAGAAGACTTTGATGACCCTGTCAATCCCGATGTCATAAACCTTGAAGAAACAGAGACAGCCAGAAGTCAGGTGAGATTGCACTTTTGTATATTTTTAATATGTTTTTATTGATACCTTGCAATAGTATACATGAATTGGTCGTCATGTTCATACGTTGTTTTTCTGCTCGCTTACCTACTTTCTCTTACCTACATGTTCTTATCCGTATAATGGTCCTCTCACATCATCATCTCATGCATATTTACCTCTTCTTACTGTGTTTCAGGTTGCATGTTCAGAAGCAGACTAAGATGAGCAGATTGCAGAGCCTTCTACCAAAAAACAATCAAGAGTTGGTTGATTTTTCTGCACACAATTTTTCTTGGAATGTCCCCAGCATTTTTTGTTCATGTATTTCATTGTTTAATATACATCATGTCTTTCTTTTTATACAAAGCTGTGAAGTTTATCTCATCAATCATCCTTGATATACAAAAAAAGTGGTAAAACATTGTAAACTATTAGGTATAAGAAATGCTATACATTGTACCGCGCTAGCGCGATTTTTTGAATAACGCTACCATTTGGCGCTCTATAACTCGGTAACCATCAGGAACACAAGAAAAAAGTATATAATCATTTTTATTGCAAATTTAATAAGCTTCAATTATGTATACGGTACACTTTTACTTCCGACCAAAGGTTCTCGAGATATTAACAAAAAAACCAAAAAAAGTGACCTGTTTTCGCTAATAGCCGCTAGAGCTCGCCTCATATTCATGAGGACTTTTGGTATATTCATCCCTAGGTACCTTTAAATAAGTGTGCGAAGTTTCAAAACTTTCGGATTTTTTAGGAGGTTGGGTTATTTTTTTAGGTTTTTTGACTGGACTACTACAGGTTTGATGTCAGAACAAATATAGATAACTAATTTAAAGATTGAACCAGGAGGGTTCAACCAATTTTTCAGTCGTGTCACCAATGTTGTGATTTGACATGAAGGGTCAAAGATCACTCTGAAAACGCGTGCACTATGTACTTTTGTAACGCCTGATCTGTAAGGTGTACTTTTGTCAATCACGATCTGTATGGCTCGAATCGATTAGGTTTATGGTAGGGTATGAGCGACTGTCCGGAACTGAGAGTCCGCATTCCTCAAGTGGTATTACTGTCCAAAACTGAGAGCTCTCTTGAAATAATGCGTTTGGAAATATCAACGTCTAGAACTCTCAGCTTTGTGGGTGTGATGTGTGACGAATTATTATGGTTGGAACTTGGAGCTCTATGGCGTAATATGTTTCGATATGACATTGTTTGGAACTCACAGCTCCATAAAGTAGAAGGGAATATTATGCTTCGGAACATTGAGTTATAATTTTGGAGGAAAGGATCAAGTTACACGACATTCCCTGATGTAGCATCTTTCACTTCCTCACCCATTTGAGTCAAAACACATCGTGTCAATCAGTGGCGGATCCAGGATAGGCCAAAAAGGGGGGGGGGGGGCTAGACGTTTGAGGGGGGGGGGGGGCTAGACGTTTGAGGGGGGGGGGGGCTAGACGTTTGAGGGGGGGGGGGGGGGGGGGGGTGAAAACACCGGAGGGTCTGGGGGCCCTAAACCTGTATATACGTTTTTAGTTATTTTACCTTATAATAAGTTTCTATAATGCATTACTTATTATTCCAGATTACAAAAGGTCTAAAGCAGAAGAATTGTATGAGTTTTAACTGGTTTACTCTTTATTGAAAACAAAGAAATAAGTTGTGACCATTTCAAAGGACAGTAATAATTTTTAAAAAACGTATTCAAAACAAACTTTAATGTTACAACTTTTTTGAATACTACAATTCTATGAATAAGTTATTCGATGGCCCAATTTGACAAACATATTCATCTTGCTTTTGACTGACTAAAATGATGTCAGACTTTATCTACATCGATTTCCCTTTCCTTGTGAATATGAGCCAGTGCAATCCCGTTCAATTGGTCTTCTGTCATGGTTGACCCGAGATAAGTTTTTATTCTTCTCAGGGAAGAAAAGCTCCGCTCGGTCGAGGCAGTTGAGACCGGTAACGTAGCGAATATCTGTGTAACGGCCCAAAAATATTTGATACCTCGACAGGAGTTCGAACTCTCATCGTCACAACTACGAGAAATTATTAATTAATTTCCCGAAGTTGCGACACTCTAACGACCAGAGCTATGAGGCCAGGGTGACCAAACCTCTTCGACTGTGAGAGTTATTTTCCTGGAGCGTAACATCTGCAATAAAATTGCTACGTTTGGATAGAAATCTCTATTGCACTTTGACAAAGCAATTTCACAACTTAGTGGAAGATCCTTGGTGTTCACAATATGAGCAAAATAACTAGTTAACTTTTTCATCGTTCAAAACTCACGACTGATGCAGTCCGATAGATCACTGACTGAGCGAACAATGAACGCAGTGAACACCGAATGAAGAATGAAGCACTAGCACACTAGCGTTGTCGCTAGAGGAGTGGGAGGTGCAGGAGAATGACCTTGGCTAGCCAGACAGGCAATGACATCGTCGGGCGCGCGGATTCCTCTCATGTTCGGTAATCGAACAAAACAAATTGCCCATTATAACTAGTGTAAATTGGATGCCCAAGGGGGGGGGGGGCTACAGCCCCCCTAGCCCCTCTCTGGATCCGCCACTGGTGTCAATGACCTCTCGACTGCGGCTCTTCAGCGAGCAAATGCTGGGCCAGTGGTCTGTAGTTTCCCTTCGTAATTACGTTCAACGAAAACGTTCTCTATAGGAATGGTTTGATTAAATTGACCTCAGTAGTGCGACTCGTTGAAGCGGTGTTTCTAAAAAAGTTTTCTGTGAAAGAAATTGAAGGCATTAGTTCAAACCCTTACGAGGCATCATACATTTATGGGTCGTTACAAGTATACATAAATATTTAATGAATCCATTTGGCTTCTGTTCATCACACATCTTTTACTTTAGGTATTCAATAAAATATGAAAGTTTGGTTCAATAAACATATTTGAACGTGAGGGACGTTAGAATTTGAACTTGTGTTGCTTACCACCTATTTCCCCTACATCAGGCATTTTATTGGTTTAAGTGTGGGGCAATAATGAAACTTTGAACCAGAAATAATACAGTGTTGGATCAAGAAAACCGAAAATGTGTTCCTGTGACAGAGGATTGGGCAATGATTGCTGGCTCTCACCGATCGTTGTTACATCAGTAACCACCCCACGTAATAGGCTACCGAAATATCTTTTTTGAGCTTTCACCACCCTGGAGAAGACTTAGAGAGAATTTCCATCAATAACAAGACGGAAACCAATTACTCTAGTACCTAAGTCTTTATTCGAAACGGTAATTGAGATGGGTTGAGTGAAGTCTGAAGATCCACTTCAAACGCGACAGTGGTTCGACCGCTGAACATTTTGTAGTGATGAATAGGTACCTACTTAAATAACAAACCTTGGCACCTAATAGATCAGGCATAATAATAGTTATAATAGTGCGGCCCCACGGCTCTGTGCAATCAGTGCAATGCCGCCCACCCTATACCATTTAAATGTAAGTTGCTGCTTTGGCAAGTCCAACTGAAAAAAAGAAAAATTGTAAGTTGCTGCTTTGGCAAGTCCAACTGGGGGAAAAAAACACGCAATTTCAAACCTGTTCTGAGTGCAAACCTCAAGCTTTCTAAATGAAAGAATGAGTTTGTTTGCCAACACTTTTCGAGCCCAAGAAATTGCTCAAATTTCGAAAAATGTGCTAAAAACTCGGCCCTGGACACCCGGATGCTTACTGCTTAGAGCCTGCGGCTAAAATTAAAAAAACATGGAACATGCTTTAGCCGTACTGTTTTGTTTTAAAAAGTATTGTTTCATTTTTTAAATTTAAATTCAAAATTTAAAAGAATTTTCCTACGGTTAAAAGAAGTAGATATCCACCAACCAAGTAACAAAAAAAACATTTACCCCATTTTTTATTACCCATTTCAACACCGTATTATTGGATTAATTTCTAATGAATACAAAAACAAGTACGAAAGAAATGCGTGATAAATCGAGAGCTTGCCAAGGAATGAAGAACGATTTTTGTACGTTGAAAACTGCAGGAGTTAATTCTTCCTAGCAACGACTTGGTTGTACGCGAAAATCATTGTAAAAAAATTGTGTGACACATCCGCGTAACGTTTTTCGCTAGTTAGTCCAAGGTTAAAGCATATTCCAGGCTAAAATCACAAAAATGGCTAAAAACTTATTAATTTTCTAACCAGAATTTTAGTCAAATGAAGTTTATTACGATGAACTAGAACAACGAAAATTTTACGCACAATATTATGCTGAAAAATGTACTTAAATTTAATTAATATTTGCTAAAAAATCGATTAAAAACTGCGAAATAAAGTTAAAACTTCATCATCTGTTTTAAATCAAAGAAAACTATTTACAACGATTTCTTTGGTCATAAAATTGGAAGTGAAAAATTTCTTCGCACTCAAAGTGCTCAAATTTCAAAACAATGTAATTCGCGTTTTCGATTAACCGTAGTTGCGGGGGTGGGTTGTGTGTCTGATTTTACTTAGCTGGGGTAAGAACCCCGTGCTTCCACTACTACTAACTGAAAACACCATTTATATGTCCTTACACTAGACAACAAAACTAAGCCGTGGAAGTTGAATAAGAAGTTCAAAAGGTTTGTTTGTTCATTATTTACAAGTAGCATGAACTTAGGAGGGGTCCTCCTATGTTCATGACAAGTAGCAAGAAGTTGTAGGGTACCTACAACCAGTAATGGGTTTTACGTCGCTATCAAAAGTAATCAAGTAGTATTTTATTTTAGATTTTCATAGAAATGATTAAACTAGATTTGATTGTACTTGAATTACGCAAATTGTCGTAATTTCACCGGAGGAGAACAGCTCAAATGCTCAGCATATTATATTGTGTGGTTTCTTAGAAGCATTTGTGCACTTGTTCCACAAAGTTTATAAATTAATAAACATCCTCACTCTATAAATGAAACGATATTGCAAGATTTTAGGAATATAATCCACTTCAAATGCACCTACAAACTTGGGAATTGCAGATCATGCAAGCATATATATTAGTAGCAGTCTTGGTTATCTGGTAGGTGTCTACCTATTCTTATTAAAATGATATAATAAAAGTACAGTGTACATAAATTATAGGAATGTACTACATTTACAAAAGTAGCATTTTGGTTTGGCAGAATCCCTATGTTCCAGTTAGTACCAGGTAGTTTTGTAACGTCTGTTCGAGAAACGAGCAAGGAGCTCTTGTGTTCTGGTCGATTTTTTAAATCTAAATTTGCTCGATTTCATATTGCCTGTCATATTCCTCAACGATATGTTACCATTCTACCAATCCTCATTAATAGTAAGGTAAACTTGAAAAATTTTGCTTATTCATGTTTGGTATGTAGTTACGTACGTAACTCTACCTAATTAGGGGAAGGGAGGCACCATTAGACCATCTAACCAAAAACGATGTCTAACTAGGGCATATATCACTGTATTTTCAAAATTTAGAATGCTTCAAGAATGATCCATCACTGAAATAACGAATGGAAATAAATCGAGAGAAGACGAAGTCTCAAAGAATGTTGGGTACAGATACGATTTTCAATGACACAAGAGTCGGAGTCAGGATCTACTTAGTTCATTTCGCTACCGCTAGGCTCGCATCCTTAATTGAAATCGCTAATACTATATATATCAGTGGCGTAGTTTGAGGAGGGGCAGGGTGGGCAGAGCTCCTCCATAAATTATAAAGGATGCAGAATTTTGTTGTATGGATACAATCAAAATTAATAATTTTGCGCTTCCAACTTCAGTTCCTAACAGCTTCAGCTTCAATTAAAGAATGTAATTAGTAAAACACAACTACTATTATTTTTATCTGGTTACTATTATCCGGTTGTCTAGCGACTTGAGATGGTCTTAGAAATAAAGAAATTTTTATTAGATTCTTTTGTGTAGGGTCAAAATGGCGTGGATATTATACAGCCCCACGGAGAGTATTAAATCACCTAGTTAACGAAACGGAAATGTGGATACTGCAAACTGAAATGAAGTCGTTCCCCAGTACCTTTTGGGGCTAGCCCATATGCGATTTTTCCCTAGAAAAATATCCATCGTTCAGTATCCACCAAAATTCCCCTATGAACTTCCCCTACTTTTCACTGCCTACTTGATCAAGCTTGGTTGTTCGATTCAAAACAGTTTCCCGTTGTACTATACCATTAATTTACGAATAAAACCCCAGTTAGAATGAAACAAGAATACAATAAATAGAAGCTTGCAGTTGTGATTGAAATAGTTTAGTAGAAAATATTAAAATAATCTAGTGAAGCAGTATTCTAACCTAGCATACCTATTGCTGGTTTGAGTTTGTTTACATTTTGTTATGTTTCTTGATCTCGGTTGCATGCCCTGTATTTTATTTCGCGCAGGTAGGTACCTACTTATAGGTATAATCCGATTGTGTGAGATTGTCCAGAAAAAGTTATTTTCGCGCGGAAGTAACAACTGAGGATAAACCTGTAAGAGAGAAAGTCCACATAGGTATATGAATTTGCATGCAGTAGGTAAGTCTAGGAAATTGTATAGGTGCTAAACCTAGTGCTCCTCAGTTCATCGGTAAATAACTATTCGTATTTATTGTAGTTTTTAACAATCTGATTAGTTATTTGGATAATATTTTTGCAGTATTTTGCTTTAATAATCCATAGTAAGGTTTTTGAATATGAAAGCGTCCGTGATTTCAGATCATCACAAAAAGCCATTGAACAGCTACCTACTTATATATGAACGTTTGAAAGTTTATTAGCAGTCTTCGTATACTTTTAGCAACAATCACTAGAAATTAATACTAAAACTATAAGATAAAATGAAATCCTCGACTGTCGCCCTTCCGTGAGAAACGACTCAGCTACGTCACTGCTGTTTACAATACTACAATTTACAAAATTCGCTCACACGATCATGCTGCATGACTGAAATTAATTTAAGTTATTGACTATGTGAAAAGGTCGATCGTCTTTCTGCCAGTTGGAGACGTGTTGTGGTAACGTAGAGCGAAGATGATTAACGGGGACTCGACGGGCTTTGCCCGACTCTACAGCTCTAGACCTCATGTTCACCCTTTACCCTGACATATTCAACCTTTACCATTTACGCAGACCGAAGTGGGTAAGCCACTAAAATCTCCCTTTTCATTCAGGTCCGCCGGCCGCTCAGCGGGCTCTCTCGGAAGGGAGAAGTGAAAAATCGTAAATGCGCCGCCTTTTACAACCTTCGGAAGGCGGGACCGCAGCTCGGCGACCTCATTTGGAGCAGCATCAATTTCGAGTTCTGACGCCTCTAGCGGGTTAAGAGCTTCTCCGGTAGATCTGTTCTTATGTACAGGCGAGCTGGGGCCTTCATGAATAATATTGTTCCCACGGGTTCCCCGCCGCAGCCTCTCCAGGCGCGATTTTCAAAGCCTTTCGGTTCCGCCGAGTGTTGTGAGCTTCGCTGATTGATTGCCGGCGTCTCGGGTGGCCTTCTCGAGATGATGGGGGGTTTTTCTGGAACTTGAGCGTACCTACCTGAGTCACCTTAATCACCGCACACTTACTTGTTAGTCAGAGTGAGACGTTGTATAACCACAACCCCATTCCAGCTTTACAGAAAGCCAGAAAGCCGGGTAACTGGGGAATTAGGCAACACAAGACACCATAGTTTTTTTTTCTTACTTGTTAGTCAGAGTGAGAGTTGTATAACCTCAATCCCATTCCACCTTTACAGAAAGCCCGGTAACTGGGGAATTCGACAACACAAGACACCATAGTTATTTTCTCTATTCCCTAGTATTTTTTTTTTTTTAAATTTCTGGCTTATATTATTATTGTTACATTCATCTATTTTATCGCACCTATTGGTTTCGTCAAGTGTTGTGATTATCGCTGTTTGATCGCTGTTGTCTTGGATTGCCTTCTCGAGTTGATGGGGGATTTTTCTGGAACTTGAGCGTATCTACCTGAGTCACCTTAATCACCGAACACTTACTTGTTAGAGTGGAACGTTGTATAACCACAATCCAATTCCAGCTTTACAGAAAGCCTGTTAATTGGGGAATTTGACAACCCAAGACACCATAGTTATTCTTGCTATTCCCTAATATTTTTACCCTAGTACCTATTAGTTTCTTTAAGTGTTGTGAGTATCGCTGTTTGATTGCTAGTGTCTTGAATTTCCTTCTCCAGATGATGGGGTTTTCTGGAACATGAGCTTACCTACCTGAGTCACATTAATCACCGCACTTACTTACTTGTTAGCCAGAGTGAGACGTTGTATAACCACAATCCCATTACAGCTTTACAGAAAGTCAGAAGGCCGGGTAACTGAGGAAATTCGCTAAAAATTCGCTAAAACTTAAAAATGTCAAAACCTTTAGTAATCAGTAACCATAATTAGTCACCCAAATATTTCGTTGTTCTTCTCATAGAAGACACTGTAGTACCAACGACAAATCTGATGATTATACCATACTCTAGAATTACAGTTACATGTTCCTTTGGTACTCTCTTCATTTCAATGGTTTTAATCGACGTTTGACCTTCCATTCGTGCGTCATTCATTCTATGACCAACGTTTCTTTAAATAAACCATAAAACTTAAATACACAGACTTCTTCAATGTCAAGATGTTGCAATTATTTTATTTTTTTTATCAATTTTGTCATCGTAAACACCATTTTCACAGCTGGACGCTTCCTCTTTATCTTATCTTGGAAGCCAGCTCGAGGAATGATAAAATGTTTCGAGTGTTTTCCGGTGTTTTACTGCCCTCATCTCCGAAAAACATCAGTTCGTTTCGTGACGTCGAAATGTTCGCGCATGGACGTTTTGTCTGCACGGCTGATTTACGACACGCAAGGTGAAGTTTGAAGTCGGTTTACGACCTAAGATCCGAACGCCTTTCCGTATCGCATGTATGAAGGGATCATCTGACCCATGTGATCATTGTGAGTGATAAATATGTATTGGTTGGGGCATAGTTGCTGGGGGATGTCCTAGGATTTTATGGTCGGTTTTATCGTGGGTGGAACGAAACCCCTGTTAGCGTCAGTTTCTGAATTAACCCCGTGTTATAGGTTCTGAATGTGCTCTCAATGCTTCAGTGCATGTAACAGAAATATCATTACCCAGACAACATCACGGTAACTTACAATCTACCTTTATGACGAACCACGCAGTACTACGAGTATATACACTGCAACCTATTCACAAAAATAGTGAGGTATCATGAAATTCCCAAATAAACCAAACTTTTCAAACTGGAAAAAAAACAGAAAAAAGAAAATGTGTAGTATCACTTATAAATGATATACCTGCTACCTACAGTTGATATTTACTGTCTATAAGTACCTATTAAATACACATAAATCGTCTGTAAAATAAAATAACTTGGTGCCAGGAATATGAACGGATGGCGAGAGGTTATGGGGTGGATCTGGAGGAAACAGATTGGATCGAGGCAAATCAGGAAGTAGTATAAACAGTTAAAAGAGACTGGAGGATAAAACTGGAAAATGAGGTGAAAAATTCGGCACACCACAACTGTTCGCAAAATTGGATAGGAAACATGATGGGGGCAGGAAGTACATGGGCCTTACAGATTTACAAAAAATAAGAGTTATAGTAAGAGCCAGAACGGAGATGTTGACGGTGAATTATAGATGTTGGAGGGATGGGGTGATAAACAAATGTGTGCAATTTAAATGAGAATGAGACATCCTTCCACTTTTTGGCAGGGTGTCCAGTCCTTATTAGAGAATTTCGAAGGATCTGCTTAGGGAATACCAGCTCTTACAGAAAATGAAATAGTACAAATACTAAATGGAAAGTTTAACATAGACAACTTGGTGAAATATATCAGGAAAGCGGGAAAATACAGAAAATGTCTAATTAATGAGTTCAACTACGAATAAAAAAGAGCCAGGGAAAAAATAGCTTAAATGTGAAAACAAGAAAGTAAATAACAAGGTTATAACCAAATCGATGTAATAATATATTATCTACCTACTGCCAGAACTAAATGTGAAATAACTAATTTACTACACACAACTGAGTTAAATAAAGTAATATGATGAAGCTATTAAAAAAACAAATAACAAAAACAATAAATAAATAAAATAGATAAATCATGAGGATAGAGAATTAACTAGCGAAAACAATTATCCAACAAAAACAATAGGTAAGTCGTAATTACCACTAAAAATGCTTGTAAAGCAAAAATAGAATAGAATAAGCTCGAGCGATTTGATAATGTATATTTTGTAGTAAGGTGCTGTTGATAATCCATAATAATTTTACCAGATGCACGAAATAGTTGGACTGTTGGCCCAGGTGTGGGAGATGAAGGTGAAGATCATTGGTGTTGTGCGTGAAGCAGGATCCCCATCATTTTCTACTCCCCGATGAATGGTCTAACAGCAGAGACTTACAACTAGCTACTTAACCAGACATTTATGCATAGTTTTATTGAACAAACTTTAAAACTAGGATTTGGTATACATCCACCAATACAATATTTTCTGTTAAGTTACACAAGATGAAATACTGCATAAATTAATGAATATTTGCAGAAAATATTCTATTAGTAGAAGTACTTGATCCTTACTTAGGGCCTGTTCCCACTTTTGCCTTCGTTTGAAAATCGTCATGATTTTTGTCCACCTTTGCATTGTATAGGAGCACCAAAATACGCCCCAGACACTCAGGATACATTGAAAAAAGAAACGCTTGCATACGAGTCTGCAACACATTGGGACATTTTATGTCTTTAGTTGAAGACAAGTATGTGTTCTTCTAGCCATGAGCTCTAAGAGCCATTCAGCTGATCCGGACCCTGGGCATCGTCACGTAAATGTACTAAAGAGACTACATACGAAATTACAGCTTCCTAGAGTGTAAAACATAGAAATTAGCTTTAAGAGCCACTCATCTGATCCGGACCCTGGGCATCGTCAAGTAAATGTCCTAAAGAGGCTACATACGAAATTACAGCTTCCTAGAGTGTAAAGTATAGAAATTACCTATTAAAATGATTTAGCCACCGCTTCACAAATCAAACCGTTCTCGCAATATTTGGATCACCTGCTATGAATCAAATCATTGAATATGAATCAAATCATTGAAACACCAGCTCAATGAAATCATCAGAAATAAACAAGCGGTGGCAATCATGTTCACAATATCAATTATTGAGAATGATCACCTGAGTGCACACAATTATTCAAATAACCTTGCTCATAACTCAGCTTGTTCTCCACGCACTTCGCAGTAGTTAACATAATATGGTTGGATAAATCGAGAGCTTTCGAACGAATGGTCAACGAATTTTGTGGGATGAAAAACGACGAAGTAACATTTCCCTAGCAACGACTCGGTTGTAAGTGGAAATCATCAAAATATTTTCGTGAGCAATATTCCGTGACATTTTTTTAGTTTATGTCATAAAAGACATAAAATGTCAATACGGCTTAACTTTAAGAGCACAAAAATCATTGGAAATATTTAGAGACCACCTGTTGCTAATGTGCATTGAGTTGTATTTCCAGTGACTTCCAACACCAATGTCATATCGGTCCAAGCACACAGTTTCATTGCTTATAACGTTGAACTGTCCAATTCGGTTACTTGTGCTTGTTTAACGCTTATCACTTATCTTGTTCTTCTGCTATCTGATGATAAAAACAACTCGTTTCATTTTATATGTTTGTCTTTCTTGACTGAAAGGCCATTCTAACTCCGTTTCAGGCACTAGTGAGCTATGGCGGGAAAGGAAAGTGGTGTCACCTTCTCTGGCCATGTCGTCGTTACCTGACTGCGGACGTCTCCACGCATACGACAGCTTAGACAGCGTCTACAAAGCGAGCACTATCAACACTCAAAGCAGCCATAGGTGAGTTTTAAAGTTGCAGATGTTAAATCGAAGTTAACATGTACTACACTACTACATTACTTCAAGTCCTTAGTAGAGTAAAAGTACTGTGATGATGCGAGTGAATTTCATGAATCGACACGGAAGAAATGAACAATTAAGAGGAAATTCCATACTAATTCCTCCCGTACATAAATATTTTATTCTACATAACGAAGAAACGACAAATTCAAGCTTTAAGTACTGCATTACTGATGCCTGACATCATTTCACCATGCTCACAAAACCCCAATAGTCAACTTCAGCCCGGTCCGTGCAATCAAGGGGTAGAATAGGCAAGCCGGCACAACTAGGATGTCAAGAGGGTTCTGATCAAGGCGCCACTAAGTGACGAGATTGGACTTTCTATGATCGTAAATTATACACGATTCATTGCACTTCAGGAATATTATCTGCAAAACTTCTTATAATAAAAATAATTCATGAAATAATAACGTACACTGTGTTATGAAGGTTTTGGTGCCAAAGCACTATTTGTTACTTTAGGGAGTTGAGAAATAATTCCCTTCCATAAAAAATGAAAAATTTCGTCAGCGTTTTAACTTTTCTAAATGTTTTTAGTTTTTATGTTTCAGTTATCAAAAGAATATGAATGAGCTTTAATAAGTCTCAATTCTCACTCTATTGTATCTATTTCATCACCATAACACGCATCATCATGCGTAAACTTGCGAAATTCTCAAAATGCATAGACTCTTAACCGATTTCCATGACACTACCTAGATTTTGGTTCATTATTTTCAATAATATATGTTCCTTTTTAATGGAATAAGGAATTCTTTGATAGTTGTTGGTTTACGTTTCAAGATGCATAGAATCCTAAAATCGAATAAAAAATCTGTCCTTCCGTCCGCCGTACGCCGCGCCGTCCAAAGCTTTTCTCCGAAACTATTAGACCTAACTTTATGAAATTTGGCTCAAAAATCATTCCTCGGCCAGGGATGTCCTAGCAACATCGGCAATGATATCGGTCAACCCTAAAGGGTACAATTTAAGGGAGACGTATTAAAAAGTAAGATCTCGTAATTTTTAAAGGAAAGAGTACTGTTTTTTTAATTTATTTTATTTGTCATTGATATATATCATCATATAGAATCGATTGAAACCACTCGGATCGTTCTATTTTAATCTGTTTGCTCTCCTTAAGGGCTAGAACACTGATAGGAAAAATGTCAACACGATCACAATCTGGACTGATACGAACATGGTAAAAATTTCCTAATAACCTACTACGATCGTGTGATATAATTCCAGTGGAGCTCTGACTTCGCGAAATCGAGTTTATTATAACTCTTGTAAATTCTAGATGGACTAGTGTTTTGGTTTGCCGTTCGATTCCATGGAGAGAAAATCCAATTGTGTTCTTAAAGGGCCACCGCGAACACTCCACAAAAACAATTTCTGAATTTGAGTTGATCCGGATGGCAATGTTAAAAGCTATTCACGTTATAAAAATCACGTCTGCACTACCACCATTTTAAATGAGACGTGGGAAATATCAAAATCGCAATTTCTTGCACAATTTCTGAAAATTTCTTCAAATTGGCTAAAAACCAAAATGATTCCTGTAGATGTTGTATATAGGAATCCGTAAATGGATATCGTAAATATTATTGCGTGCTTCCAAAATATCGGTTAGCACATGCGTGGTAGCTTACTGTTATGCCCTGACAACAAGATTCATTGAGAACATTTACGGTTTATACCGCTTAATCCTTACACCACTGTCGGATATTGCTGCTTAGAATGATGTGCAAGTTTGTGTTAAATGTACGTTCATTAAACTGATCTAGACCATAAACAAATTCCATTTTGCTTCCTTAATATTGGGTTCGTGTGAGAAGTCGAAAAAAATTGTGTCTTCCAAAATCAAAATTTCTACTTGCTTTTTGCGTTTCAGAGCTTGCTGCTCTATTTCGATTCCTCGTCTGTCTGTGGTATATCCTTGTCACGCCCAAAACTATACCAAGTTTTAGTATGCTTTTGATGGAATTTTCAGGAATTGTGCTGGTTAGCCATTAGACGGTTCCATTTGTTGCCGTAGCTCAAAGATAGCTCTTCGCATGCGCAAAAGTGAATGTCTCATAACGCCGATTCCTCATGATGCATTGGTCTGATTACGCTCAAACACGGGAGGTAGTTCGGTATGTATTAGAGGAATATGTCTTATGAATTAAATCACGGTTGGCTTGATAATAACTGTTGCGCATGCAATTAACTAAAGCTAATTAGCACAGGCAAAACTCCGAGACTAATGGACCGATTTTTCTGAAATTGTCAACAAATGTGTGGATTAGCTACTAAATTATGTCCTATAAATTTCGTTACCGTTGGATTAATAGTAGTATGTTTGCACACCCAAACGTGAAATTCTTATAACGTCAACTTCCCATGATCTATCAGTTAAATTTTGCTCAAACCGATTCAACTACTCTAATAAATTGCCGAACCAAAAGAACATATTCTTTTGATAATTGAAACATACGAACTACAAACCATTTAGAAAAGTCTAAACACTGACGAAAGTGTCGATGTTTGCGCCTTGTCTTACTGTTTTCCCATATAGGATTTTTAAAGATAATTAAAACTTATCAATGATCTGTTCATCATGATACGTAAATGAGGAAGCTATGTGTCCCACCCAACTTGGCAATGTATATACATATATTTTGTTTTTTTTTAGATTTCAAATTTTTTCTGCCGGGCACGATAAACATCAACGACTGCGATTTGCGTGGGAAAAACCGCTGATATCAGAACCCATCTGGTCACTCGATACCTCGGATCGTTGGAGGCAATCGACCGTGATTAAGTTCAGCCCCGAAAACCACCGCGGTAGCCCAGCTCGGGAATCATTTAGATGTGGGGTATATATATATATATATATATATTTGTGAATGAGTCCCGATATTTGATACAGCTGAAGAGGGTCCTGAGTAGTCCCTTCCCAGTGTTAACTCATTATATGTCCTGACACTGTCTGTGGCATTTCCCACGACGATAACCGTTTTACGAGCCGATTTAGGATGAACTGCAGTGTGGGCGGTTGGGTTTACTCTCCCGCGGAGTGCTCACAGGATTCATATTACCGATGTGAAAAAGACGGAATGGTTAAATCAAGATAAAATCCTTGTAAGGATTCAGAGTGGAGCATTATCTTTATCAAGTTTTACCGATTGCGATAATTATTATCAATTCCAATAAAGGAATAAAATCCTTACAAGGATAAAATCCTTGTAAGGATTCAGAGTGGAGCATTATCTTTATCAAGGTTTACCGATTACGATAATTATTATCAATTCCAAGCAAAATTCATTGATCACTTTGAAAAACGAAACTTGGTAGTCCTCCAAAATTTTGTTGTACTCGCATTTTGTGTTTTAGGACTTTTGGTATTTAAAAGCCAGTCTTTTATCTGAAAACTTCTGGCATACGCATGTCTTCCCCCCTCCCTCCCTGCCCCCCTCTCCCTCTCTCCCTCTCTCCCTCCCTCCCTCCCTCCTTCTCTCCCTCCCTCCCTCCCATATCTCTCCCTCCCTCCATCCCCCCTCTCTCTCTCCCTCTCTCTCTTTCGAGAATTTTTGTAGGAAATAAAGCTATTGCAACAGGTCAAAAAACTCTAAAATCAAAAATGTCGAGAATTTCCTTCGTTGAAATCCGGTTTTAGGCATTATGAAACAAACCCTAGAATTAAACGATTTTTCATATGTATGTGTCGCAGGCACATTTCGGAGCGAGGCATTTCACGAAGTGCCTGGACAGATAGCGAAGTTCTCACATTTTCTCATCAGTAGAACTATAAACATCATTCTAATCTACGAGTATTCGTCCAACTGATCTGTATTTACTAAAAGGATTGATTAAGGATATTTTTTTATTTCTGAAATGCGAGCTTGCAAGCGTCCAGACCACCAAACTATACACATAATTTATTTTTCAATTTCGCTTGAGGTATCTTATTCCGTTCCCGGATTAGAGCAGATAACCATGAAGAAGCACAATTTATTCTGTTTTGGCTCAAGTCGGAGCTTGATATCGCTAGCCGTTCTCAGTGAGATAAAACAAAAAGAACAGGGTGCATCCCATCTCCACTAGGTACCTGATCATGAGATATAATGTGAACTTTGTCCGATTGATGTGGGGTCTTTAACGTCTACAAGGAAAAGTGATCACTTAATTCATTTGAGGTGTGTAGTATTATACTCGTATTAGCAGAATCCAAATTACCTAGTGTATTGCAGGGATAAACACTCTAACATAACTCCGATGCGACAAGTTTCGTCCGGCCTTTCTACGAAAACCAACACATTTCCCATAAAGTTTCCCTTCCAAGTCCTCCATCACGCCTCGCTGGACCCTCTCAAACCACCGTAATCAGACCTCAAATCGCCCCATATATCGGCCTGTCCGAACGCAGCCGTGGGAATGACTATGATTACCAAAGTATAGTTTACGCCTAAAACGAGATTCCACCCTCATTTCAAGTCGTTTTACGGTCGTAAAAACCCACCGGTGGGAGGATCTCTCGTCCAACCATCCAACTTGTTATTCGCGGATATTAGTTTGCCTTCGTATATGTTAATAATATGGTATGCGTGGCACATTGCTGTTTACCTATTCCACAAAAATCGTTAATTTTCCCTTCTGTCGGTTACCTTCGGAACAATAATTTATTTCATAGTATCACAAGTTAAGTTGGTTAGTAGAAACTAACATAAGCGTGGGTCTCATTGATCGGATTGAAACAAAATTCATAGATTAATTTTTCTAGAACATATTTTGAAATTAATTCTCTTGTTTTGCGTAAAAGAAGGAGAAAAAGCATGTTTATTAAAATTCAAAATATATATATAAGTAAATTAAGGAACACTCCATATACATGTTACGACAATGGACATTAGGTCTGCCTGTCGAGAGGATATCGAAAACGCCTATATTGTTTTAAATGATTAAATTCGTGATATCTTTGAAGTATACGATTTGGGAGTTCGTAAAGGCCGTTTTTTAACATGGTAAATTTGAGAGGCAAGAGGAAAGCCTCTCTTGACAACAAGGCATACTCACTCACTTCTGCAGACAGTCACTATCACCAGTCGAAATGTGAGAAGTTCTCTTTTATACGAATAGGTTGAAGACCCAAACGTAGCCAAATTCCGCCAGTTTCCGACTTTAAGTAGATCACGGGCCTCCCTCTCTCCAAGCCGACTCAAACCAGCGTGTCGTACTCGAAATCCAGCTATAATAGGACAGACTGCCCAAAAGTTAAAAAGGCCCTTTGGGACACCCTGATTACACATGGGGGTGCTTATGAGAGTCATATCGCATGCAATCCAGCTTCAGGAGAGCTCCCCTGGAACGCAACTACCCAACTGATAGGTAGCTCTGCTTTTCCAGGTGTGAATTGACTCCAGGTTGAATTGATATGTTCATATCCAACTGGCTATAAATACGGCAACTCGATTCAAGGGCTTTGCCAACTCGAATTTGATTATTGCCTCCATCTCCCGGCACGTTTTGCGCAAAATGTTCTGTACTGCAAACTTTACTCATTCCTGTGATATTCTCTATTATTTGTTTACTAATATTATAGCATTTCCAAGTCAAATAAAACCTTTTCCAAACCAAATGAATCCTTTTCTAAGTCAAATTAAACTTTTTCCAAACATAGTGTATTTCTGTAAAGTGTAGTAATGTGATAATGACTCGGAACTTTTTGGTTTTGTTATTTTATAATAATATTTATTTGATACCAATTCGGTAAAACGTTCAACTTGATAATTTTTTATATTTTTTATGACGTTTATTAAGAAACAACATTGTGCTAAGCACTCTCATTGTGTGAACATGCAATATGTCTAATAGCACGCTGAGCGTGATTCACATGTAGTTAGGAACCTAGGTATAAGTCCAATGTCTTATCCTAGTAAAGTCTGAATTTTGGAATAGTGGAAATAAAGTGTTAAAGAACTATGAGAATGTCAATGTTATGAAAGTACGTGGATCGGAACTGTTTAGATGTTGAGTTGTTGATGTTTAGTTGAAACCATTCACAAAGTCACCATGGTGTTTTCTCTTCAAACGACGTTCGAGGCGAGGGGGTGGACGTTGATTCGGTATCATGTTGATGAGGTCGTTGGGGCTCATCCCATCCCAACGACCTCATCAACTTGATAATGCAATCATAATATTTTGGTTCATGCATGTGATTAATATCAATGTGATAAATCACATGTTGATCCAACTAAATAATAAATAAACTTGAGTGAGTGCATTTCTTCAATTTCTTTTAAATATATTTTGAAGTATTATAAATAACAAGATCTTTTGGGAATCAATCAGAATTTGGAATAATTTTCAAGGAATAAGCCACAAAGAAGACATTGGACGTATAGGTGACTCCCGTTAATTATACTGTAGGTAGCTCTTATATCTCCGTACTGGCGTGGCGAGTAGGTAGGTGTACCCACTTCACATTCTATTGTTAGAAATTTCTCAAATTAACATGTTTCCTATTCTACTAAGGTGAGAACTACTTCGATAATCCAATGTCTAAAATTTATCGAATTTTCATTTTTTCAACTTATTTCTATAACGCCTGCAATTACAATTAGCACGGTTTTACATCATTTGGTTCATTTTCTCGAAAGGATTCGTTTGACTTGGAAAAGGTTTCATTTGGTCTGGAAGATGATTCATTTGATTTTAATGATGAACCAAAAGGAATTCAGCATTCTACACCGTCGCTTCATATACTCAACGATCTAAACACTGTGTATACCTTCCCACCGAAACACGACTTATGGATATAAACTGCGCATCGCTCGATTTAACCTTAGGAATGCCGTCTCTATTGAGAACAATGCTCCGCGATGATAAGGTCAGTCGATAATTTATTGGGTGATAAACTGATTTTTATTGGAACGAAATTCCCATTCCATTGCAATAGGGGAGTTCCTACTGAAGGATGGGCGTTGGTTTGATACAAGCCAAAATCGCGGCACTTCTGGGAAATTCAAAACAGTACGTTCAACTTTAGTCGCTATTATGGTTATTATAATTTTACGATATAATCATCAACCAAACGTGGGTAATAGGTTTTATGGTTTTAAACATGGAATAACCAACAGCTCTCTTTTTAATGGAATACATAGTGGAAACGTTACGTGTAAATTCGCATTAGGTATTTCGCACAATTCATATTCCTGTTTTGAGGAGGCATGATGATACTAGAAGATTTCAATCACCGTATACGAAGCTTCTTTCCTCATAAGTTTGAAGAGGTAACAAGCGAAAGCTCACAAGTTACGAAATAGCAAAACTAGAGTCAGGTTTATATTTAGGATTGCTATATCATTTGTATTATGTGTGTCGAGACCCGACTTGTATTGCAGATAGTTTTTACCAATAAACAGTGTGCCCTAGTCCAACTCTCCAAGCAGACATGAAATTCGTTACAGCAATATGGCGCAACCTCAACAACAGGCTCCTGGAGAGGAAAATCTCCTAGAGGGTCAAACACCCTATAAATACGGAGCTGGTTGGGCTAACAGGCATAATTTAAAATCATTCTTTCATCTAGTTCACTTCATACCTAAAACCTACGTCTCCATTTCCACCTTGGGTCACGGGAGTTCGCTTTCCGGCCTGATCCTATCCGAAATCTGAGAGCAACGGGAGTTCGCTTTCCTGCCTCGACCTATCCGAAGAGTACGCCTTATGGCTCTATTACATAGGCAAATGAGATAGCCTTCCAAACATGGTCCTAACAACTTACCAATTAATTTCAACAGGATTCCACATTCTTGCGCTAAATTCATACATCCTTCCTCCCAATATTCAATGCACAAACTAAAAATTTATTAGTCAAGTTTAAACACAATGAGTTCAAATTCCAGTTCACTGGATTCACTTATCACTATTTGCACGCCACCAAGACAGTATGCAATTGTCAAAATTGGGCTAAACCTAACAGATTCTCCACTTATTATGAAATTGAATGCCCGGGGTCAATAGAAATATAAGTAGAAACTCCGCCAGTGTACTCAAAACTAGGTACTTACCTAGAATAGTGTTGATTCCTGAGTTTTTAATACCTAGTATAGAATTAGTAGTAATTACAAGACCTGTGGGATAAAGATATTATGAACAAATAAGTTCGGACGTGTAATTTCATGTATTTTAACCTACAGAATTATTGTCATATTATTTTTTTATCAAAAATTGTTAAGCAGAGTACCAAAACTTCTTACTGTAGTGAGCGGACACACATTCCAAAAAATATATCTGTCTGTTTCCCCTATCTTATTCGTAATTACTTTTGTGGAATGGAAAATTGCCACAAATGAGTTTTGGGTAACATCGTTGAGTGGTAAATAATTTTTGAATTGTCTGACATGATGTAAATCGAAGAACCAAGCGAGTACTACTCACTCACTCACTGCTCGGGGTTTTCACTGGAAAAAAGTGTCAGGCACCATAATCGAATTATACTTTCCCTCAGATAGAGGCCCCTTAAATTTAAAAGAGGATTTGGCCGGTTACCCCCATTCGGAGTCGTCACAAACAAATCTTTTGCTTAAATCAGCAAATTGTTTTATTATTTTCCACAAAATATCTCTGAGGGAAGCGTGTTCAATTATATGATGTCCAAATGCCTCCGTTCTGGATTTCCTGTACCGGTCGCATCTGCAAAGAAAGTGCTCTGCGAAATCCTCCTCAAGGCATATGGGTGAGATGTTGTTATCTATAATATTTATAATCCTGCGGAAATCATAATGTCCAGTAAGGATGCCAATCATAGTTCTATTTGAATTTCTACTTTTACTTATAAGCCAGAATGCTCGTTTGGGATCGAAAGACGAAACAAGCATTCTGGTTTGTCTATATTTAGCTTATAATCTTCTCCAAAGAATAATGAGGTCTTGTGTGACCCATGATTTAATTCTCGTTGTACAGGCATGTTTGGAAATGCAGATGGCAGGAGAAGGGCCCAGAAACTGTTGTCCTGAGCCTGCTCGCGCCAAACTGTCCGCATTAACATTACCTTCGTGATTCTCATGACCAGGAATCCAATTTATTGTGATTTTCTCGTTGTTAAGAAATAAATTGTTCGGGTATTTCTATGTTTCCCAGACCGATTTAGAGATAATAGGTTCAGGAGTGCTTTAATGTACCAAAACTTCTTACTGTAGTGAGCAGACACATTCCAAAAAATAATATCCATCTATTTCCCTCTCCTTATTGTAATTACTTTTGTGGAATTATAATTACTACAAATGACTTTTGGGTAACTTTGTTGAGTAGTAAATAATTTTTGAATGGTCTGACATGATGTGAATCGAAGAACCAAGCGAGTACTACTGAATCACTGAATCTGACCGGCGGTGTTGATGATAACTAGCAGATTTTTTTTATTTTTATTGTATGTCAAATTTATTTTTTTTTCAGAGTGCTCCTCTCGAACTCTTTCCACCTTCCAAATTTTACAATAAGCGGAGAGAAGGAATGAGAAACAAAATAGATAAAAATATAAAAAATCAATGAGCAAGCATGACTGAAAACAAAAACTAGACAGAATCATAGTAATAACAAAACTTGAATAATCAAAAGTGAGTAAAATAAACTGTAAACAAATAAAAAGGAAAACAAACAAACAGTAACATAAAACAATAAAATAATCAGGAAATATGTAAAATAAAATAAATAAAGTAAAAATTAATAAATAAAAATGAATTAATTTAATTTTTGGTTAGCAAAACTTCAAAATTTTGAATTTGGAATCATGATTTGGAGAAGAAGCTCGTACGGTATACCACGCAAGATTTTGCTCTTCACAATCTATCGAAATTGAATGGAAAAAACAAGACAGAACAACACCGTTTTCAGCAAGGAGGTGCAGGAACCGTGTTTTAACAAATTGTAACAATTTACAATATAACTAGCAGAGTTGACAACGGGTTCAGGTAAACCTGAAAGATTAACTTGCGTGGCCGTGAGGTCGGATTAGAGACATTAGTTTTACTCGATTCCTCGAGGAGAGGATCGAAATACACATGTACAATACGGTATTTTCATCTATGGACGTGGCATTCTGGTTCTAAAAGCATTAAGTTCGCGACGATCCGGAGATAAACATTTTATATTTAGTTTTATTATTAATTTATTGATTAATCTGCGTGACTCTTTATTACATACAGTTCATGAAATAGATTGTATCATAGAATTATTTCAACCAAAAATTTACCATTATTATCATAATTTTATTACCCAAGTCAAAAATGTTCACAGAGGAGGACGGCAGTCGGGCGGGAGCGTTTCGGATTTAGCGCCATCTCCTTGCGACTCGTCCACTTTGGTTGACTTGGAAGGAGCCTTGCGAGAGAGGGACTCCGAGCTACAGTACCTCAGGCAAACTATGGAGCACAACGAGAGAGTCATATTCAGGTAGTTTTCCTTTAAAAACCTTCATTCAGTTAGTTGTAGTTGAGTGATTATCACTTGGTGAAATAAGTCTGTTAGGATTAAAAAATATATATATCCTGTGTTAATATACCAAGATACGTCTTTATGGATTTATGAAACCTTAAGGCGGCTTTCACACTGGTTAGGCACGAGACATCAGACACCAGACCAGTAGACACGCGACTTTAAACGTAACAGCACAGGAGACATGTGCTTTTTGTATTTAGTCAAATTAGCCATCTTGTCGTTAGTGTTATCACTCAAAATGAGTTCATCATCAGATGACGAGTTATTAATTGCTGTAGTTATAAGGAGGAGAAGAATGCTTCGCAGGACTCGACTGTGGATTCATCCCTACTGGCAAAATGCGGAGGAACACAGCCCGTATGTGCTGTCCGAAGAACTTCTATCTCAACCACGGAAGTTCCAAGCCTACTTTAAAATGGAGATACCAACTTTTGAGAAGTTGTTCAATGTAATGGAAACAGCTCTTCGGAAGAAGGATTCCAATTTTAGAAGAGCTGTAATTGCGAAGTGAATCACACAAACCGACTAGAGACGCGTGTTTTGAGAGCCTGGAACCCAGGGACGCCTGCCATTGCAGATAATACTAACCCACAATGCTATGAGACCTGCTCCGAATTCCAACCTGCCGGATCTCTTTAGACACTTGTTTCATGTTTCAAGAAGACATGAAGCACGTGTCTCTTCAGTGTGAAAGCTATCATACATTTCAATGGGTTGGATTTGGAAGAAGCGTGCCGCGTGTCTACTGGTCTGATGTCTCGTGTCTAACCAATGTGAAAGCCGCCTTAAATTAGTACCTAAATTTCTAGCTAAAAATCAGTTTTTGGCTGGCAGGACACCGGGCTTTGGCGTGGTATGTAGACACCCAAGACAAGGCTGTAATCCCCCCCCCCCCAACCATACCCCCCCTCTCAGTACCTATGTAGTACCTATGTAGTAGGTAGCCATGTCAGGCCAGTCTGTGGTAACGTGGGTTCCTCCAAACGAAAATCGACGAAATTTGGCATGAATAAAATATGAACTGCGATCGGGGTCGGACGTCATCAGATGAGATTACTGTATTTTCCTCTCACATAATACTCGCGTGATAAAGGATTTTGTAGCTCGTTGGGACAATTAGGAATTTAAAAAAAAAAATAGCCATGAATGTATGAAAACGTCAAAAATACGTATATTTTTAACATCAAACAGCAGAATTGCACCACAGATAAGAAATCCGAAAACATAACTTTTTTTTAAAATCTAGTCTGCAATGATAATGACTAACACTCAA
The DNA here is from genome assembly GCA_030762985.1 of Adelphocoris suturalis. NCBI lineage: Eukaryota > Metazoa > Arthropoda > Insecta > Hemiptera > Miridae > Adelphocoris > Adelphocoris suturalis. Next base: position 42,472,785 of record CM061049.1, read on the forward strand.
AACCATATTTCCTCCTCCAAAAAATATATAAGCCCCTCACGTCAAGTTATACAAAATATAGAAATTCAGCAATATCTTTAAAATTTGACATGCTTTTTTCAAGTTCTTATGTATAGAATCATCACAAATCGTACTAATTCCATTGGATTTCTGTCTTTATCGCTCACTCTGAGAGGTATAGTATAGATACCGGTATTCTCTCTCTCTCTCTCTCTCTCTTTCTCTCTCTCTCTCCCGTCTCGGTCGCCCCACCCACAACTGGCTGGAGAAAGTTCAATTTGGTTATGCTTAAAATATGCTTAAAAACCATCGTGGAATAGATCCTTGAAAGAAGTATCTGCATATTATTGACATTACGTGGACTGTCTATATTTTTTAAACCTCAAAATTGGCTATTTTCTAGCTAAAAATCAGTTGGTAAGTTCATAATTTTTTTAGACGTCGTTGCCACAAACAAATGTCTGTTTGATTTCGGCGCTCTCTTAGGACACTAGATTATATCGGGGAAAGAGAGTGTAGGTATTGCTCATGTTAATTCGGTTAGAGCCCGAATCCTGGACGGGAGATCGGCGATTTTAAGGCATTTTGTCTTGCATCTCTTAAACTACGTAAGATTCGTAAACCGACTTAACCATTCAGCACGAAGATACATATACGTGTACAACTTTAATTTTAAAAAATTGAATTGGTGGTGTATGCATTTTTTTCCTGCTATGTGGTATGGACCAACGTACGACGCTTAGCTAGTCTAAACTTTGGTACATACTATGGTCTTGCTACAGTTATCCGGTGAATTTCACGTACCATGAACATGGGATATCTGAGGCATCTCGTCCTATGAAGAACGGACTTGACTCGAGAGGGAGAAGGGCCTATTATTTCGTGAACCTTCCATACTCGTCTTTTTGTGCTTGCTGGGTGGTCGAGCCGGCCTCTGCCCTTTTATCCGCTCCCTTTAGTCCTTACAGGAGTCATGCGATGAGCGGATCGGATCTGACGTAAGTCGAAAATCCTTCTGAGTTTAAATCCGTATAGGGTCGGTTTATGGGTTGCCGCCATGGCTCGCCAGCCGGTAACTGGAGCGATGTTAATTAGGCAATTGAGCTTATCCGATGTCACTTTCGGTTTATCATTTCCAATAACAAACCTTTATATCTCTACAAAATTATTTTTTTGAAACACTCCTAATTTGATGTCTTACGTTACAAGACCCATAGAATCCAAATATCGAGTTAAAAAACCCGAACTCCCAATCGCAAATCGGGAATAACCAAGGTTTGTTACACAACCAGACTAAAATTAGGATCAAACCAAATAAAAATCACATTACAATCAGGTTCAGAATTTTGTCGAAGGAACACATTTTTTCGTATTTGCCCCCTCCATTTTCTCTCGTCCGAAGATTGTTGTGCAACTGATTGATATTGGGATCGAACCAAGGAAGAATATCGGAAATTTGCTGAGGGTTGTGGCCTGGGAAGCATCTACACTTTTGCATTACGTCACTGTAGAACAGAAAACAGATATTTGAGAATAATCGGTTCTCAAACTGTAGGTACGCTTGGATGCGGGAATCCGTTCAATTAACTGAAGCTTCGGTGAGGCACGGGCTAGGCCTTTCCTGTTGCTTTGCATACAATACCGAATTTAAAGGACGTTTCTCTTGAAGTTATTGGATTCGTTTGAATAAGAACAACTAGAATTTAATCCAAACCATTTTATTTTACGGAATGTAATATTATACATAGGCAAGAAATTGGGGTCGAATAAAGGAGCAACTATTAAGAACAAGTAACTACGCGGTAGCTTCAAATTGCTACTCTATCTTGTAGCCTTAGTCCTCGTATACGCTTTTGGGGTCACCTCAGCCCCAATGAAACAGATAAAAGAAAAATCGAGTTATTACTAGATAACTGGAGAATATCTCCAGTTATTCACTGGATGGAACGCATTTGTGTTGTTTAAGGATTGCCTCTTGTTTATAATGAATAAAAATATATTGCAGGACACTTCAAGTGATGTAAACGATTCCCATTTACCTTATTCCATGTTTATGAGATCCATTGGTTCGTATTGGGGTTCCTACGAGGTTGATTCCACTATTGAGATCATTATGAGTCTTAAATTTATAACATTTGAACACTAGCAATACATATATATATATTTTGTTATTTAAATGTATAGTGCGAGGTTTTACATATTCCCTATCACACGTTCAATTTACTAGTGTGTCTCTCACATAAGTACCATAGAAGTCAATAAACGTTTTGAGGCCTTCCTGAGTAGTTTTTGACGAGCGAAACATGCAACTGACATACATTTTACTTGAATTGTGGCTTTTCTTGAAAAAATATTAAAATGCGAGAATAGCAAATTTTTATCTTGATCTTCTCAACACTGCTCTCGATAACGTGTTGTTTTAAAGTCACCTTCCTCAAATATGCCGTACTTTGTTTCACTTTATTTTTGACTGAGCAGGGGGGGGATAGGGATGGCTCTATTTATCTCGATTTTATTTTTTTCTCAAAAAAATGTTGCTACTGAATTATTTCTCTACGCAACTAAAACATTTTTTGATATTAGGAAGCTTGAATTGTTGCTCTACACAATGCTTAAAAAAATTTGCCAAGAAAACTCGGCGCTCCGCGTCTCGCCAGGGAGCAAGCCTGGACCCCCGGTTACCTCTATTTAAACATAGGTTGGTACTAATGAAATTATTGAAACATAGAAAGTGTTTTATCTCACGCGTTTAACATAAACCCGTCTACTGATTGGTAATATATATCCCTACCAATTAATTACCTAATAATTAAATAATTATCTAATTACCTCATTGCAGCTTATTAATGCATCAAAAGTTGATTTTGCGGTGTATCTTATCATTATCATACCATGCCAAGTTGTTTATTTATTTATCACCAGCGTAACGACCCACCACCAGCTCAATGAAATCATCAGAAATTAACTAGTGGTTACAATCATGTTCACTATATCAATTATTGAGAATGATCACCTGTGTGTAAACAATTATTCAAATAACCATGCTCATAACTCAGCTTGTTGGCCACGCACTTCCCAGTAGTTAACATAATATGGTTGGATCAATCGAGAGCTTTTGAACGAATGTTCAACGAATTTTGTGGGATGAAAAATGACGATGTACCATTTCCCTAGCAACGACTCGGTTGTAAGCGGAAATAATCAGAAATTATAGTACCTAACACATTTTCGTGACGTTTTCGGTTGGATATACCAAGGCTAAAACACATTGTGTGTTCAAATACGTTCCGTATCTTGATTTTTTCGAGCACAAAAAGTTGTTTGGTGGGTCGATCTTCGAAATTTTCAAAGCTCAACGACTCTGTTGAAATCTGATATGATTCAGCCCCCCCCCCCCCCCCCCCCGTTTTATACAGCTGCAAGTCCTTCAGGGATCCAGAAACTGGAAAAGCCTTTAACCCATAGACTTATTTACCTCAGTCTCCTCTAAGCATCAACAGTATTGTAATGCTCATTTCCATTTTAGGGTATATGAAGAGAAGGAGCGATCCTGGGAAAGAGAGAAATCGCGTCTGAAAGCCCTTCACGAGTCCCGGCTGAAGTCGTCCGCCCAAAGAGCCCACAAATTGGAGCAGATGCTCATGATGCATACGTATCAGGTTGGTAATTTACCTTAAATTATAAATTCTGTAGAGTTCTCTAAAATTGAATAAGACAGATTCATCGTTGTATTTTCGTTGAGGAGCCGCTTTCAATCGACTGTTTTATTTGGTTTTTATCAATATATATTATTTCTGATTTCAAGTACAACAAACAACAATAACTTGATTCATTCTCGCATAAAATATAAGTGCTGGTTTGTAAAAACTCTAGCTTATTTGGTAGGTTATAATATTATTTTGTAGATCAATTTAGATCTATTAGGCAACAAATATGTAGATAGAAAATCTTTTGGGTGATAGACTAGATGATTGAACACCTAGTGAGGGTGACTCTGATGAATGGTAACACCGTTCATTAGTCGAGGAAATCTCCATCGTATGCAATAGTATTTGTAGCTGTTTGCCTGCATAACACTGAGATCCAGAAGATGTTTCCAGATTGTGGACCGAGTTCGAGGATCGAAAAATCGACTTTAGCCGATAGAGAAGGTCAATCCATCAAACCCAAGAACTGTGGCAAATCAATCTGTAGAACAATGCCATATCTTCCAAACATCGTCACGATTGTAGAATCAATAAAGCTTAGTCCCTTTCCAGGTCATCAAAAGATTACTGAGAATGTGGAGTTGATTTGCTCTTTATATATGCAATGTGTAGTGGTGTATGGTTTAATTTGAGGAGCATTTCTAATAGATAAGAGGTTCAAACCACCAAACGAATGAAAATCAGAATTTATTACTTATTGAAATTTGAGAAGACTGGATGTGGTGAACCTCGCATCTCTTGGAGTGAGGTGTAGATTGGATGCAGTAAGCGATTCAAAACAATATGTAAAGACAGATGGACTCACAGAAGCTCGATATCTGACTTCCATTGATTTGCTTACTTTCTAGACACACTGGGGCGAACCTAAAAACTTTATATTACTAAACCATATAGAGGCAAACCTCATTTTAACTGGATTTGATGGAACCTCTGTGGCATACCTTAAAACTATAAGTTATATAGTTACATACCTATGTCAGTATTCAGGATGGTCACAAACTGATCCTTACACATGATCTTTCAACTAAGTATTGTCCTAATTTGTTTTAAATTGAAAACTTTGATTTAAGGACGACAGGAGTTTTTTTCTAGTAGGAAAGCCCTCGTTAATTTTTGTATTATGAAATAGGTACCAAGGTGATATTATGACTTTTATTCCCCTCCTCTAGCTCTCCTTGTGTTTAATGGTAGCAGAACTCTATCGGTGAACATGACATACCTCCACTCTTCAAGTTTCCATGCACTGTGATTTCGAGCAAACTGAAGGTGCAACATGCTGTGCTAACGGGCTAAACTTGGAACGCGGGCGGGTCTTCTAGCAGACAAATGCCGATTCCACCATCGTCTCCGAACTATCCAAACACCTAAATCCACCCCCGTTGCATTTTCAAGTCAGTTACGACCTTGTGAAGCAGTTAATCATCGATTTCTTAAGGCTAAGTTGTATAAGTACCTGTCTTGAGCGGCTGTTGTTTTTCACGGGCGGCTAAAACCCTGCCATCTAGAGTATGATCCCGTCTCTCGAAAATGTCTAACATTGGCATGAATGGTTTCATAAGGCCGTCCTAGCATTTGAGCAGCATATCTCAGTGACCTTCCATCATTAATGAGAGCTACAGCTTGCGTGACCATTTCTGGTGAGAAAGTTATATTTTCTCTTAAATTGATTTTTTTTTGGTTTGAAAGCACTCAACTCAACGTACAGGAAAACACTCGCTCCTCAGCTGAGGACCTGTGGAAGAGATGAACAACATAATCGCAGTTTGGAAGATAACGTGAAAGTAGGAGGCAATAAAACATGATCACGTTTCGAAACGATTCCCTATCGTTGAGAGATCAAAACAATTTCATCCGTCTGGCTAAAAAACAACAAACAATGCCTCTGAATGAGTTCAGACAGTAACCCAGTCGAAAACAAGAGGATATTTGCCGCAACTTCATAAAATCTTCCATTTTAGAGAGTGGGCCAAATTTTTTGCAAATGAGTGTATTTGTGATTGGTATTAGGGTAAACTCTGTGTGAAAAGAGGCTACAGAGGGAATATTTGAACCACCATTTCTATTTCTATTGGTTGATATTTTTTATGAAATCAAAATCTAACTCTCTCACGTTCATCTTACGTACTCTATTAATCTGTTGAATAGTTGCAGCAAGACAAAAAGCGGCTCCGAGAGGACTTGGAGAGGTCGGAAGAAGATGGGGCTGCACTTCGTAGGGAAGTCGAGGTTTTGAGGACGCGTCTCGAAGAAACTGAATGGGGCCTTTGCCAAAAGTCTGGAGAACTCGCTCTTCTCAAGTCCAAACTCAAAGAAACTCAGGTAATGGAACGTCTCATTATAAGTAAGTAGGTAAATAATACGTTTTTGAATTGTATAGGTAGCTTGCCCAGGTAAAGAATGATATTTGATAGCATTCATGCATGATAACTAAAATAGTATCTATGAAACTGGATTAATCGAGACTTGGTTAAGTGAGAAATTTGAGTTAGGTACCTAAGTGTTTTGTTTTCTTTTCAAAATGTAAGTACCTCCCTCACCGTGTTCTTGCTGCTTTGGTTTGACCACGTTTATCAAAAGTAGACCTCCTGAGTAGTTTTTCTCTTTTGTTAATGATTTTATAGATTACACACCTACAATAGATTGGATCTTGAATAAAAAACCTTTGTATTTTTTCTTGCATACCTGCTTCCTATAGTCATTTCACGAGTTAACCTCCATTATGGTAACTTATTCAACATATACCTACTTAAGTAACATATGAGGACATTATATAGGTACAACGTTCAGCCCCTTGTGCAGACGATTGATTAAGCTGAAGTTGTTTTCTAGTTTTTAGCGCGTTTCCTTTAAAACAAAAAAAGGAAAAAATGAGCTATTGAGTTCACTTTGTCCGTTGATGTATGTATAGATATATGTCCTCTTATAATCATTTTAAATGCCTCTTCCCGGCGTCCGATTTTGATCACACTTGGTATGGAAGTAATCTGTTGCATGGCGAGGATAAAAATGTATCAGGGGCAGCTGACGACTGAGAGGTCATCGATCAGCTGATTGAGCTCCAAAGTCATTTTGTCTACTATTCAACGCAGGAAGCGTATATAGCATTTGCACTTTGAATTAAACATTTCGCGAATTAAATTAAACTTTCCGCAAATTGAATTAGACTTTCCGCAAAATGAATTAAACTTTTCACAAATTGAATTAAACTTTTCACAAATTGAATTAAACTTTCCGCAAATTGAATTAAACCTGCATACGTGGAAGATCAATAACATTAAGAAAGGAACAATGATCCCTCCCTGTTGCTTGGTAGGTACCAAAGTTCTTCTCATAGCACGGCTCAGCATTTGTACAAATTACGTGATGGATACGTTTCTGCTGCTCCCAACTGCTGCTCCTGGACGACCTCCCCATTAACTTTTGCTTTTAGAAGACTTCTTACAAATGCCTATAAATTATATAACATGTCAACTATAGATGGATACGTTGCGAGCACAGTTTCGTTACTAATAAAATAAATAATTTACCTTCAGATTAACTTCATGAGGTGCTGGATTATGTTTAAATCTACACTTTTCGTGCTCTTTCCTGCATGATTTGTTACAATATAATATATACATTTTGTTGAAGTTTTACATTTTGTCTTGATTAAAACAACAGATTCGTCTAATGTCAATTTGCAGAAAGTTCAATTCAACTTGCGAAAAGTTTAATTCTATTCACGAAAGGTTTAATTCAAATTGCGAATGCTATATTTCACGTGGATCACCTTACAAGAAAATGCGCTATCATGTGACTCACTTCGTAGGCACAGATCTACTTGTTTCAGAATACGAAACTAACCAACAATGTTACGAAAATGTCAATGTTATATCTAGAATCATTGTAATTATAATAATTTTTATATAACTGATAATATAGTACCACCTAATCAGTTGTGTTTAACCAACTTCTTGTACTTGTTATTCAGAATGAAGCGGCAAGCAAAGTCCAAGAAGTCATATCGCTGAAAGCGGAAGTTCGGGAACTGAAAGCCGGCATTGAAAAGCGAGAAGAAGAAATCGAAAATCTCTCGTTAGACCTAAGGGAAATCAATAACAAAATGAACAAACTCGAGCTGGATAAATACAACCGTATCAACGATGGAAACGTAAGAACCATATTATTTAGGTGTTTTATTTCCTACCTCGATTTTTCGAAACGATTTTTATCTCATTTCGATTTTGAAAAAGAAAAACATTTATCTAGATATGTGTCATATTACAGATTTAAACACCATTGTAGTGGATTTATATAGGTTTGACTTGACGTTGGTAGACCAAGTCGGACATTTATATCCCGGTTATGCGGGTTGGTTTCTAGGCCACCCCCGCGAGGAATGTGGGCGGATCCGCCAAGGTCAACTGATTTCGCGGGCTGGAAGGGTGGATAGTCCGTGTCGCAGCCGCGCGGAGCGCTAGGCTCGTGTACCAAGTGCTGGGTTCGATCAGTTTCGTACTGAGCCGTTTTGTAATATTCCGGCCTTAGATTTACATCTGAAAGGGGAATATATCGAGCTTGGTTGAGGTACTGAAAAGTATCCTCTGCTTTTTGTGCATTTGGAGTGTATTTGACACTCGGATCGACCGTGTAAGCCTGCGTCGGATATCGTGGGTAGTCGGACAGCTTGGTCGAATCGTAAAGATCGGCTTCAGAGCGAGTCTGAAAGGTTTGCTCGATCTTTTGTGTAGGTGAGTCTTGTTCGAAAGTTTCTCGAACGAATACGTCGGGCGAGAAGGCGATCCGGACGTGAGGGTCGTGCCTTGCGCTGATGTTTGGTTCAGCGGACTCACCGTGTGGCCGGTAGGGCGCACTACGTTGGTCACTCGGCCCGGCCTTGCCGCCTTCCTCCTTCCCTTGCAAGGGGAAGTAAGAAGGCTGACGTTCCATCGAAATGATCGAGTTTTGGCTCGTTTCGATGCCTCTACGTGTGAAAAATAGAGGGTTTTGGAAGTGGACTCGCTTGCCGGAGCGTCTTTCCAATGCTCAGACGGCAGGGTCCTACCTCACAGTCTTGAAAAAGACTTCCGTAGACGGTAAATTAGAGCGGAGGAGCTGAGTAATTTACCGGCGTGCCCCAGCGGTCGACTACGAGCTTAAGGCTATGTAATCCGGGTGACACGGCTCGGAACGTCCCTCGGGCGTACTGTCTAAAGAGAATATCGATAGAAGTACCGGGTGGCGTCCTAACAGATGAACTACGTTGGGCAATGAGCAGGATGAATAATCACTGGACTCGTAGATGCCAATGCGAAATCTGTGTGGAGAGAAGGTCTGGCTTGTAGAAAGCAGTAGGAAGCCGTTCTTGAGATGAACTCGTAATGCAGAAGGTTCGTCAGCGTAGAGCGTGTAGAATTCTTCGTACTTCGGAGGTGTCGTCGTCGAGAGCGGAGAGTGGAATGAATTTCGGAGGGCTCCTAGCGGGGTATTTATAGGGAGGTGGCCGCCTCCTGCCGCCTCCTGGTTGGTCCGCTTAATTTCATTAATTCTACTGTGCAATCTCATTGGTTCGCACAGTGTTTTCCCAGTATCTGTGCATATGATAGCTGAGTTGGTCTTCCGAGTTGGTTTCCCTGCGTCCGTTGCTTTGACGGGGTCCCCGGGGGTGGCTGAACGGCCTTGAGTTTTCCTGTTTGAGGTTTCTCATTCAAGGCGACTTGTTTCGAACTTTTTGTCGCATCTATCTCGCCCAGTAAATGTTTGGGGAGGTCGCCTTGCGTGTTAATCTTTAATATTTCACTTTTGGGAGAGAATTTAGTATTTTCTCTCTGGTGAAATATTTTGTTTGACGGAGTTGTAACTCGACGTCTTATAAATATTTTTGTGTTGTATCTACCTCTTTTTGGTAGCCCTGAAAAGGGCTGTTGACAAGAGGGGGTGGATTTCACCACAGGGCCGGGAGGTCGTGGTAGGCTGAGCTGCGACCATACCTCGTGCTTCGATGGGAAGAGTCTCAATCCACTTTTGAGTGATTAGAGCTTCCGAAAAGTACCCAACAGCTTTCGAGTACATCTCGTGGTACTTGGTGCTGGGTTTTTTGGCGAGAGATGCGGGGTCCTCGAGTGCGAGGAGCCTGTCCTGTAAGGACAACCCATATTCTCGTTGGAGGCGCTGTTTGGCCTCTTCGTAGGGTGCGTGGGGTGCCGTGAGGTAAGCTGAGTCGATAGCTTCCCTCATTTCTTCTGGTACCCACTTGTATATAGCTGAGAAGCATTCGTTTTGCGTTCTCATGTGTTTTCTCACGCAGTATTGATCGAACTCGGCGAGTGCACGATCAATATTCTTCTTTTGGAAGACTGGTTTTTGATAATCTCCCATCTCCTCTAAAAGTGCTTGAAAGCCACTGTTTGTAGAGGGATGTTGCGTGAGATGTGGGGCGTAGAGGCCCGGCGGGGGTCGCACGCCCGCAGTGGTTCCCTGAAATCCACTAGCTTCATAAGAGGGAACGAAATGCTCCGTGTTGAGCCTGTTCAAAGGCGGGGTCACCATTTGTAGTGGATTTATATAGGTTTGACTTGACGTTGGTAGACCAAGTCGGACATTTATATCCCGGTTATGCGGGTTGGTTTCTAGGCCACCCCCGCGAGGAATGCGGGCGGATCCGCCAAGGTCAACTGATTTCGCGGGCTGGAAGGGTGGATAGTCCGTGTCGCAGCCGCGCGGAGCGCTAGGCTCGTGTACCAAGTGCTGGGTTCGATCAGTTTCGTACTGAGCCGTTTTGTAATATTCCGGCCTTAGATTTACATCTGAAAGGGGAATATATCGAGCTTGGTTGAGGTACTGAAAAGTATCCTCTGCTTTTTGTGCATTTGGAGTGTATTTGACACTCGGATCGACCGTGTAAGCCTGCGTCGGATATCGTGGGTAGTCGGACAGCTTGGTCGAATCGTAAAGATCGGCTTCAGAGCGAGTCTGAAAGGTTTGCTCGATCTTTTGTGTAGGTGAGTCTTGTTCGAAAGTTTCTCGAACGAATACGTCGGGCGAGAAGGCGATCCGGACGTGAGGGTCGTGCCTTGCGCTGATGTTTGGTTCAGCGGACTCACCGTGTGGCCGGTAGGGCGCACTACGTTGGTCACTCGGCCCGGCCTTGCCGCCTTCCTCCTTCCCTTGCAAGGGGAAGTAAGAAGGCTGACGTTCCATCGAAATGATCGAGTTTTGGCTCGTTTCGATGCCTCTACGTGTGAAAAATAGAGGGTTTTGGAAGTGGACTCGCTTGCCGGAGCGTCTTTCCAATGCTCAGACGGCAGGGTCCTACCTCACAGTCTTGAAAAAGACTTCCGTAGACGGTAAATTAGAGCGGAGGAGCTGAGTAATTTACCGGCGTGCCCCAGCGGTCGACTACGAGCTTAAGGCTATGTAATCCGGGTGACACGGCTCGGAACGTCCCTCGGGCGTACTGTCTAAAGAGAATATCGATAGAAGTACCGGGTGGCGTCCTAACAGATGAACTACGTTGGGCAATGAGCAGGATGAATAATCACTGGACTCGTAGATGCCAATGCGAAATCTGTGTGGAGAGAAGGTCTGGCTTGTAGAAAGCAGTAGGAAGCCGTTCTTGAGATGAACTCGTAATGCAGAAGGTTCGTCAGCGTAGAGCGTGTAGAATTCTTCGTACTTCGGAGGTGTCGTCGTCGAGAGCGGAGAGTGGAATGAATTTCGGAGGGCTCCTAGCGGGGTATTTATAGGGAGGTGGCCGCCTCCTGCCGCCTCCTGGTTGGTCCGCTTAATTTCATTAATTCTACTGTGCAATCTCATTGGTTCGCACAGTGTTTTCCCAGTATCTGTGCATATGATAGCTGAGTTGGTCTTCCGAGTTGGTTTCCCTGCGTCCGTTGCTTTGACGGGGTCCCCGGGGGTGGCTGAACGGCCTTGAGTTTTCCTGTTTGAGGTTTCTCATTCAAGGCGACTTGTTTCGAACTTTTTGTCGCATCTATCTCGCCCAGTAAATGTTTGGGGAGGTCGCCTTGCGTGTTAATCTTTAATATTTCACTTTTGGGAGAGAATTTAGTATTTTCTCTCTGGTGAAATATTTTGTTTGACGGAGTTGTAACTCGACGTCTTATAAATATTTTTGTGTTGTATCTACCTCTTTTTGGTAGCCCTGAAAAGGGCTGTTGACAAGAGGGGGTGGATTTCACCACAACCATCCTCCGTTAAGATAGGCCTTCTAACAGAATGAAATAAGTTGTAAAAAGATAAATAATGAGAATAATAATCAATAGAAATTAGTAGGGACAACATGCTGACTCTCAATGGCTGATATTGTGCTTTTCTTGTCGAAGAGTTCCTAAATTCTGGTTTCTCAACGTTATAATAACATTGTGCGACGATAAGTGAACGCTTGACCATCTTTGAATAACAATATATTGGTGAGTAATGCATGCATTACAGGGTCCCTATGAATGGATTGTATATAATTTTGGTGATAATTAAAATAAGAGAGAAAAAAAAACAAATATGATTTCTCGGTAATGCCCCCCCTCCATTTAACCTCTTCACTGACAGTAAATTTGGAACTTCCAAGGTTGCTGCATGACCAGGCTAAAATCTGGATCGAACAAACGATAAAAACAGTCACGGAAATCTGATGGATATAATAAAAATATCACGTTTTTATAAGTCAGAGAGTGAGTAAAGTCCAACTTTCAACTTAAGTTCAATTCAAAACAAAATTAGTAATGGTTAGTAGTCCAGGTTGATGGTGGGATTGCGTTTCTCGGTTATGAATTTTCATAGAAACTTATCAAGAAGCCGCTACCTACATTTATTCCAAAATTTAGTAATAGTTAGGTAGGTACCTATCTAAAGGCGTGCTCCATTCCAAAAATAGTGTATGATTAATTAATAATCAAATAATATATAGATGTACCACATCTACTTGTTTCGAAGTTACTGCTGCTGTATCAGCCGAACGTTGACTAGCTGAAAACTGCTATGCGTCTGTTTTCCATTATCTATAATCACCTGAAATAGCAATGTTGGTTTTTTTTTAACGAAGAAGGCTGCTCGTTAACGTCTTTCTGATATTTGGACAATATCAGTCTCATAACTGATTCATATCTCCCTCAATTGGCCCTCCATTCAGGTTAATTATAACACTCTTATTGCTGTTCTGAATTACCTATTTGACGATGTTTTCTAGGACACTGACGAGAATCGTAAGGATCATACGGGAGAGGAGGTTTGTGAAGTGATTGCCACCACTGAAGACCTTGCTGCCGAACTGAAGGAAGTCAGGGAGATACTCGCTCAGGAGAGGCAGGACTGGGAACAGGAAAGAGGGACATGGGCTAGTGAAAAAAGTAATAATTTAGATTAGTTATAATGATATAACGTTTATAGTTATAGATGATGCTCCATCCACAGAGTACAAAGGTTCTAATTGGTTCAGCTATTGTTCTATTTTGTGTCCTTCACGATTGGTAACAAAGGAACTACCTATCTCTAAATGCTGTAAATGATGCACAAAAATGCTGAGAAAACTCATTATATTACACAATTCTTTGAATTCCATTGCTCACTTTTCGAAATTTAATGTTAGGTACCAACCCTTCCAGTGTGTCTATTGTGAGTTATCTGGTATTTTCTACGCTATATTAGAGGGTCTAATCAAATCTCTTTCACCTAATATCTAGCCAATCTACCATTTCCTACATTGTTCATTGTTCAAAGACTCAAGTAGCAGTTTGGGGAAGGTAGATAAGCTGTTTTTGAGTTTGTTACAACAGCAAGACATATCTGCACTTAGGACATGCTGTGCTAAGGCGACATAAGTACCTTACCTGACCATAGGCTGACCCTAAGGTTCTATCTTAGTAGGTAGTTTCCAGTGAAGAAAACAATGAAGATACGAAGGTCTCTTCACCTCAAAGATAAAAGAACATCGGGTGCATTTTGAAAAAGTTACTCAACTTGCCTCATCCCTGAAGGATTTTACAAATGAGAGACTCACATTTTGCTTTCCTTTTTCTTAATCCGCAGTGCAAAGAAACTATTGCTGATTCCATTCCAACCTGAGGACCAGGTCTAAACTATATTAAAACCTTTTTTGCGATGCAGTCGGCTTTCTGACAGCCAACTATTCTCTCGTGTCCTGGTGCCTATAGCAACGTGATTTTGTTGCCCTGGTTGAGTTCTATAAAGCATCCTTTGGAGGCATTCTAGCAAGCATTGCCATTAAGGCAGCCTGACTATCGGAGAGTATGTAGATGCTTGCACCTTGGAGTGTTCTGGCAATCTCTTGCTCATTTCATCCTAATAAATAGTAACCAGGGCCTGAAACGATTTTGAAAAAACTTCATTAATTTCAACATGCTTTCAATACCATTTCAACCCCCTCACGTTCAAAGGTGCTCTAATCTCAGACTCCCCACCTTGCTCATTTCAACAATACCTACTCCTATGCATATGTTGGTCATGCAATACATTTCAGACAGATTAATGCTGTCAGTAGTTCTTGGTGTTTCTGAAAATTGTGGTGAAGTTTTGGTCTTGGATACACCTGAGCTAAAATATTATTTCACAGTATTGAGGGTATTGTTAGTTTAAAGACCATCTCTACGCAACACTAAAACCCTATCTAACTTATCTAATGGTTCAAACTTTTCTAAAAATAAACAAACAAAAACTTTTAGTTATCAGAACTATCAAAATTTTTAGCTCACAAAGGTGCCACTTTCATTTGGTGTTTTATAGCCTTTTGAACTAATTGCCTAACTGATAGTGTAGATGGCTCTAACCTCTTCCTGGAGCACAACTCATTCAATCCGTATCAAAATCTCATCGCCTCAACCTTAAATCCAGTATATATTTGCCAGAAAACTCTAATTCGAGTTATTAAGAAAAGTAAATTCTTCGAAAAAACTGGTAGGTACACTGTTTCTTAAACTCAAAATTCTAAAATTATGTTACCTTATAGATCTTAATAATATAAAACAAGTTCTGAAAGAGAACCGTTTTGCGTATCCCATTCATGAAATAAAAACAAGGTTTCAATCGCAAAGCACATGTTATCTACCACCGTGCACACAACTGCTTCTTTCAATTCATATTTTTAAGCTGGAATCAGAGTATTTAACAATCTGCCTTCTATCGTTAAAAATAAGTTAATAGATCAACCTAATCAAGTGCATGAAATTTTGAAAAATTGGTTTCTCAAAACACAAGATAATGATTAATAATACTCATGTGTGTAAATAATGAAATATCATCTAGATTGTAATATTTATACTTATGTGATGGTACTTTATTTATTTCTTCAAAATTGTATAATTATTATTTTTGTGTTAAGAATTTAAAAAATGTAATATTTAAGAACTTTCTGGCTCATTGCTACAACTCGTTTTCCCTGTCGCGTGTATCACCCATTAGGGAGACTATATTTATTTCATTTATTCTAGGTGAATTGTTTTGTCATATTTTCAGAAATAAAATACATTTTCATTTCATTTCATGAAATTTGCAATGGTCGCTGCTCAAGAGTTCAAGATTGTCCCTATCTGTTTGGCACTCGAGAAAACTAATTTTTACCCCAATTATTTGAACTAAGTTTGTGAATTACACCCCAATGATTTCAGTTGTGTTCGAACCATATAATAACTGGGTAATTCATACACATAATGTAACCTCTTTTTATATAACCTTTGTTAGAACCTCTTTACATGTGTGAAAATTTTCATGCGATATGTATAACATCTAGTTTGCTCCGTTCGAGCCCTACCAACTCGTAGAACTTTAATCTTAATCAGAAACTCACCTCTAGTTTTTCTTTGATTACAGCCAAAGTACTGGAGTACCAGAAACAGCTTCAATTCAACTACGTCCAAATGTACAGGAGGACCCGCGAACTGGAACGCGAGCTGGAGTCCGTCACGAAGCAACTTGACTCCAAAGACGCCCTCAGCCTGCCTACCATATCCCACCGGGGAATCCATCTCTGATTCTTAGGTTACCTACCTACCTTCATCCCCTCTTTTTCAAGCAATATGCCCTTTTTTGTATAACCACCTCGAGCCTGGAGAGCTGTTCCACAATACCCAAAGACTGCAAATTATAAATGTCACGTTTTGCTCAATTTCTCATGATGATCCATGATGGTTTGGGAAATATCTTTATGTAGGTATATCTTGTGGGTTGCGTTAAGTTACAAAGGGTGTGGCAAGGAGGGAAAGGAATGAACATACCCTTTTCTATTTTATTTGTATCTTGGTTGGCCGCTTATGGGACTCACATAATCGGCCATTATTCACACAATGTTTATTTTCCAATATAAGGGAAATTGACTTGCTAGATACTTATTTGAGGACATGTTCCATTGATATTTAGAACCTTAAAGGTACAAAGGATATTAATTGAAGACTACAGAAGAAAAGTGGCTTAAGTGTCATTTTCGCAGTTGTGCAGCAGAGCATTGTTTGTATGGAAAACGCCACTATTGTTCACGTATGGAATTTAAAAATTCAAAAAATATACCAACACGTTGTTCAAGTACTATATAATGTAACTGTATGCTCGATTTTCTACAATTAGTTCAATGTTCGGGCAAGGAAGCCAGCTAACACCAAAAGTCCCAATTATGGGTTTTCTCCATGATATTCTCAGTCTTAAAAGGAGAGTGAACTCAATATTTTCTGCCCCAAAACATAAATTTTATTAATAAAACATTCAGAACTTAAGAAAATACAATACTTTATTGTTGTTGAAAATAAATGTTTAGAAACTTAATGTTGTAATTTGTTTATTAGGAAATTCTGAAGCAGGGATAGTCGCAATATACGCTTCTAGGGCTAAGGTTTCTGGTCTTTGCTGGTTTTTTAGGTCTGATTTTGCTGAAATATGCACTCTTGTTGGAAGAGCAAAACTGCATCATCAACTGTTGCAGATCACCATATTTTTCCCTCGTGATTGTAAGTGATTTCTTGTAGGCTCGATTTGGGAAGTGAAATTCGTTATCACGGAGCTGCTGTTTGGTTCTTGGTAATGTCTTCGAAAATCTTTGTTTTTTCATATTTTTTCTTATTCCTTGGAGGATTCGGAATCACAATAGAGCTGGTCCAGGCTCCATTGGCCACGTTCAACTCTCGAGGTGCTCAAGTTACACCCCTTTTCCCCAGTACCGCTTGGAGAGTCCCGTTCTTTCCCCACTCTCGTTTTTCCCCAATTCTGAAGTGCCTATAGTGTTCACCATACAAAAATCTGAAAGAATCCGTCACTAACTCATTTTGAGAAAAAATTACAGTTATCCCGTTTTTCCCATGTAGTCTTCAATTTATATTAACACATATCCTGGTTCCAACAAGAAAATAAATTTGTGAGTACACTATTGGTGGAAAAGGTCGATCAAACCAATCAGAGAATAGGAAGACGGCTGATCATTGTTCCCTCTTTACACTCCCTTGTAGCCTTACATGTAAAAGTAAAACAGAACATTTGTTCAATAATCATGTAAAACTCATATATAATACAATAATTCAATCTTGAATCAAGTAGGTACCTACCTAGTTAGGTACTTGCTAATTCATGTTGTCATCTAATGCAGCCAATGAAATGCGTTGTAGAACAACACTCGTTACCTACAAGATACTGAAGTACATTGAAATATAAACTAAAAATAATTTTTAGTTCGACGTGTAGGACGGACATTGCTATTTTAAAATTGTATTTCGATGTTTTTCTTAGCGTATAAGTATATATTTGTGCTGTGCAGTTAGGTACTGTTGAAAATGATGTACCAATACTTGTCCGCACTCTTAACAAAATATAGGAGCCACTTACCTACCCACTTTTCATAATGTCATGAATCATTAATTTCTTTAAAACAACCAAGTCATGTATTGGAACATCTACATTCAAAGACAATTTATTCCATGTATTGTCCAACTATCGTCCAATTATGAATATTGTTACAGAGGTTTGAAAAAAGATTTCTGTACATATTAATCTATAAAAATGATATAATTTTATTAACGAAAATGCTGCATTGCTAAATATGACATTCAAACCTCTCCAGGAATCCTTGAAAACCTTTAAAAAAATTCCCGACTTGTATTCTAAGTACGATCAACTAGGTTACTAGTGTTATTACATTATTAATTTTTATTATTAATTTATGTGAATTTTTTCGCATCTATTTTTTTAAAACGTCGAAAAAAACGCTTTGTATATTTTGAAGCGATATGTAAAGCAGTTTAAGCATTTTGATATTGTTGTTTTGAGAAATTGATAATAAAACATTATCGTACCCGTATTTTTACTATTTATTAATGTAATCCTAATTGCCTTTTTGCTATCCCATTTTGTGAGAAGTAAGTCAATTTAAATGGAGGTTTATCAAGAGTTGCTAGTTCCTGTGAAATGGAGAGTAAAGGTACCTAATTGAAATTATCCATCCCCAGATTGTTGTAGATTTTAACTCTTCAACCTTTCAAGTCTTGCTAGAATTGATTATTGATACTGAATCAGTAGTTTTAAGGTCTATTAAAAACAAACGAGTTTGACAATTTTGATCATAAATTAAATGTTGCGTATTCCCGCGTATTATTTAGATGAGGCGTATTTCCGCTAGGTTAATAACAACCATTTCGAAAACGGTGACTATTTTACAAAACCAAAAGTTGCCCGGGGAATCGGGTAGGTTATTAAATTAATGCAACCACGAACTGTAACCGAGATTTGATATATTTACAGTTATCAAATAATATTAACAATATACGCACTGGTAAGCAAAATAAATGGTTAATGTTTGGTATATTTATGTGCATATGAACCTGAAGGGTTGTTAGTTATTTCAAGAGCAAGAGTAAAAATTGCTGATAAGTTGCTCTGTTTGGTAAAATGAATAGGAGAAGTCACTGAACACACATTTCATCTCAAGACACGTTTAAGATACTAAAGACTCGTGGGGGTCAGGTTGACAAGGTGGGGATCCAATAGAAATAAGCAATTCATTACAGAGGAAATGAGGTAGGGGAATATAACTGCTTATATTCTGCCGCTTATTCTCGCTTCTTCGTAATTTTATTTTTCGTTTTCAACTACATTCAGTTCAATCAGGTAGTGCCCACAAATGTATTGTGCAGATGTTTTCCATTGAATTGCTACCTACCTTCCCCAGGGTTACGTTTTAGCATTTTTCGCGTTGAGGTGAACATGTTCTAATTTTCTCAAGTGAGTTTAAAAATGCTCCGCCAGGATGCGCAATGGTCGATAAAGCTGACCTTGGAAAAAAAGCACTTTGCCTTCTCCACGTTCGAGCATAAAAAATGTGAACAAAACTGAAAAAAATGGAAGTGTGATACGGCCTTAAGCTCAAGGCTAAACATGTTCCATGTTAAAAAAAAAAAAAAAAAAGATTATTTAAATCGGAAATCGAGCAGTGGATCGCATAAGCGCTCTCGTAATTCAAATTGAATAGGTACCATTTCCTAACTAGATTTCTAATCAAAGTCATCATAATATCACCTAACTTCATTTTTTTGGTGATTTTACTTGAAGGCAGATTTTGAGTTATTTTTGGAATTTGGGCACTCCACATTATACTAAAGGGAAAATACATTATTCTAGCCCCAAACAGGTGATTCCGAACTGTTTACTTTAGGTTAAGTCGAAATATTGACGAGACCTTCTCGAACGATCAAGTTTGTCCCCACTCCGGCAACTACTTGGAACCCTTCCCTACAAGAAGAACTGTGAGTTCTTCAATTCCGTTCAACGCGGAGCAGCTCATGAGTCACAAATGAAAAGTCACATTTACGTTTCTAAACTGTTATGAGATCGTGTTATGAGATGGGAGCTTGCGAGCATCCAGACCACCAAACTGTACACTTCATTCTGATCTACATATCCAACTAATCTGCATTTTTACTAAGGGATTGACTACTTGATGTTATGTATGTTTGAGATGCGAGCTTGCGAGCATCCAGACCACCAAATTATGCACTTCATTCTGACCTACATGTCCACTAATCTGCATTTTTACTAAGGGATTGACTACTGCTCTTAACGAAACAGTTTGAACGGAATTGAAGAACTCACAGTTCTTCTTGTAGGGAACGGTTCCAAGTAGTTGCCGGGGTGGGGGACAAACTTGATCGTTCGAGAGGGTCTCGTGAAATATTGCATTTTTAACTTTTCTTAATTCAACAATCTGACACTTAGGCTGGTTTGGCATGGTGGGATTCTCACATTCGTCAGTTAGATACTTTGCCAATGTCACCAAAGTGACAATTAAGCGAGTTTGGCATGGTGTATTTTGTTCATAAGTAGGTTTGGTACTTGGCCGAGGTTACCAATCTGGTACTTACGTGGCTTTGGCATGGTGGATTTTGTACATTTACCAGTTAGGCACTTTTTTCACCATTCGTTGACGGAAACTCACTCCCCAGCTCATCCACTGAATACAGCCTACGGCAGGCTAGTTCTAAAGCGAAATTTAAAGGCTTGCCAGATGTTCCGTGAAATCCTACAATTCCAAAAGCGTACCACGTATTCCTTTATAATATTTCATCATGATCAGCATAACGTCGTGATTGTTTAACAGCCCCACAACTCTCTAAAGAATCGGAATGTTTATGAACAGTGATCATTTTGGACTTACCGAATTTTATTACGTAATTTCTAAATATTTTATTCATAATGAACTTCGATTTTTGTGATTGTAAATTTTGGAACAGTTGAATGAGAAATCATGGTTGATCATACAAATAATCTACTGGTAGTTCACTATCGAGGAAATAACGAGAAAAAATTGTATTTCACCAAGTGAATACGTCATCAAATAGTACTTTGCCAAAACCACCAATGTGCATTTATGCCCCTAAAAGATAAATGTATCGGAAATTTATGCAGTATGTAAATACGTCTAAAATACTTCTATTAATGTGCATTTGAGGCTGATACATTTTTCACGCCATTTTTCAAGGCGTGGCAAAAACTTCGAATGCGATTTTTTCAGAACTAAGGTTTGCCAGCTTGGTGAGTTTGGGTTGGGACCGACGATATTAAAGTAGGTAATGGAAATTTAAATTAATAGTATTACCTTCTTATTCACAGAGACGTCAAGTGGTCCTCTTTTCTGCATCACCTTTGGGTTATTCTCATTTCATTTGCCGCTTTGGGTCGTTTGAGAACCTCAAAGACGTGAAATATGAAAGTGCTCGAAAATGAGGTTAGATCGGCAAATACTACTCATTGCACATTACAGATTTGTGTTCTATAGATAAACAGTGAGTTTTTCATTGATGTTGTATTTTATATATTTTTTACCCATCCTTGGTCACACTCTTGAGAGGTAACACTCATGAGAATTTCCAGTAAAAATGGCGTCACACAGGATGATGAAGTGGCAAAACTCGGGGATGGCTACTGTTTGAAACCTGTCACCAAGCAGTCTGGTTCTTGATATCGGATTATTTTGTTTAAGTACTATAAACACTCGTAATCAGTGTAACACTCATGATTGAAAATAAAAGTACTCCCCATGTTTTTAGGCTTCTTTTGCTGTAAAAACTGCTGCAACTCCAAGCACTCCACTGCAGTCTCACATCTTCAACTGGACAATATAACCTTCACATCTGACTGTTTCCCGCCATTTCCCATCGGCTTTCTTGATCGGAAAAATGGTAACACTCCTGAGGTCCCATTGAGATGAGATATGGGGGACTGACTGAAAAACTGGTTTTTCACGGGTTGGGAAAAATCTTAAAAATGTAAAACCTTACTCTAAATAAAGAGGAACCAACCTACTGCAGCTAGTAACCAAGGCCTGTTCTAGATTGTCATTGTTTCCTAACTACCTAACTTCTACTTAGGTGTTAGGTAAGAAGGGACAGTAACACTCATGAGTTTCCAGGATTTCAGGTTTCATTCGTCATCACTGTGTATTGGTTAAAGGGGATTTTGGGCAGTCAAATTATTACTTCGTTGATCTCCCAACTTATACTACCTTTTTTTCCCCAAAACCACTAGTTTTGGTCAAGAATTGTGAGAATTCGTCGTCGGGGACATGCAAGCGGCAAATGAAATGAGAATGACCCCTTTGAAAAAACTCCTCTTCCTCCTTTTAGTACCATAACGAGTAGGTACAACCGTTTGGCATGATGAAATAGATGTATAATCGACACGAAATCGTAAGACAGTAACATTTTAGTATTGAGATTTATCGTATATAGCTGATATTCTAGATATTTACCTATCTTCTTTTTACTGAAAATTTCATGTTTCTGTAATCCGGTCAACGAATTGCTTCTTTTCCATAAAATGTGGACCAAAAACGATAATGGGGACCTTATCCTCGACTCTGTGAATAATCTCGGCCAGAATCCCTAGCACAATGAGTTTACGAAGAGTCTTCCTCATCGTGTGCCTAACCCATCGTAAAAGCTGTTCTACTCTCGGCCCTCTAATCATGAAAGGATTACTACCTACCTGCTTACCTAGTACCTACATACTACCTAGTACCTACCTGCGTTACTCATCACTATTTCGACCGGGAGTCAATAGATGTGTTCCACGCATCCGTCTGAGTTCATGAACTGAGATGGGTTCCACGAGTTCACGAAACTTTTAGGTTCAAGAACCCGTCGGTGGGAACACTATAGTTCACCTGACACTCAATGCACCAACCAGCGCTAGAGTCGTCTTTAGTAACGTGAAAACCTTTGAGCATTTTGAAGAAAAGGCCAAAAAGGTGCAAAAAACGGCATTTTCAACTATTTTTGAAGGTTATTGCTAATTTCCACCTTCAGAGTATTTTCCCAGGTATGAAGGGTATGGGATATCATTCCTACTCAAAAGACGAGTAACTGTTGAAAATTTCATTAAAATTCTTCGAGCCGTTATTGAGAAAAGGCAAAAAAAAAAAACAAGTGCTAAACACGAAGTTTTCTCAAGTAAGGTAGTGTGGGCCAAGTGCGTACGAGAAAAACATTAGTTTTACTTTGCCTGCCAATTACTAACTATCCTTAAACAAATGTTTTCTATCTATTTTTAGACAGCTGATAAAAGAAAACTGACGGTTGTAATAATTATTAGATGAAGCAAATTGAAAAAGAGATGTGAAAAACGATAACACAACAAGCATCAAGCAGGGTAATGACAATGCATTTAGCGTAAAGGTTTGCGGTGAAATGAATTTTCGAAAGGTTCAGAAAGGTTTCCTTCAGTTCGAGTTCTCAACCCTATCCCCGAGCAGGTCTGAAAAGTTCATGAAAGTTCTGAAGTTCATGAGTTCATGTTAGCGAGTGTTGAGTTCCTGAACTCCACGATTCACGTGCTCTTAAGGTTCGTCGCCGAACCAGTTCCGAAACGTTCATGAACTCGCGGTGCTTGGAACACAGCTACTGACACACAAATTTCACTAAAATATTGTGGCGGTACCTGTTGGAAAATTGATGAACTATTTCGCACCCCTCGACCCCCCAAACCCCTAATGTCAGAAATTTTAGTTTTAGTGAGTTATTATGCACGCCGTTCAACCTGTCATTATCAAATTTTGGGAATAACTAGATTTAATCTTTGAGTGTAGAGATGAAGAGTTTTTTCTTCTCTGAATTCCCCCTAAAAAAAAGTTGTACTAAATTGTTTTAGGAAATTTGAAATTTTCCCTTCATGTCAACTTGTAAAAATGACTCATTTTCATCATGACTCATCCCCTTAGCTATTTTAAGATCAGATTGAAAATAAAGGATCTAATCTACCAAAATGCAACAGTCCAGGTGTAACAGGCCCTTAAGGAACAGGTCCAAATATTTTATAACCTTTCTCCTACTCGTTACCTTTTCCTAGAGGTCTCAGCTCCTACTCTGGTTCTGGCACTGCTCCTCAGGAGCACCTGTTATATTTATTTTGGAAAACTTCGTCCTGCATAGGTCGGACCATAGAAGAATACTAATTAGGCATTTCCAACATCCAAATTGTCATCCCCCAACTATCATCAAAATTTGAGCGAGATCAGAAGACTAGGGCGTGAGAAAATGATGCTTGGCAGAATTTACGTTTGAGCATGCGCAGAGTGAGGTAAGTATTGAGTCAAGAACGATGAAGATGGATTTGCGGACACACAACCGACACAAACACACACAGACAGACAGACACGGAACCAAAGTTGTTCAGAATGGCCTAAAACGTAAAATTCGAGTGGAGATTTCGATTTTGGAGACCAACAATTTTTTTTTCCGAAAGTGACAATGCTTCCGCTACCTTTAGGAAGACTCGGAAGCAAAACAGTTTAAGTACGGAAAGGCCTTTTTTGAAAAGTCTTGTTTTAATTTGAACTGTCCAAATAAAGAAACGTTACATTGGTTCTTGGATACAGTTTTTTTTCCTTTCCACCAAATATATATACATATATATGAAAAATGTTACAAATATGTTACTACATTACCTATCTATTAAATCTGTATAAATTCAGTCTTTCGTTACTATAAATTAAAAATGATAAGTTTAGGCTCTAAAATCGATTTTTTTTAGAGGCAGTTACCTAACTGTCATGATCTTCGTTCTGCGAGGCGTGTTCAACTAATTGATCGGGAACGTCGAGCGCGATGACGAAAAGTAGAGAGCCAATAACAAGTTCACTTTTGAAAACCGCTCTGCTTGTATTTACTGCGCGTGCTTCGTAAACCGGTACCAGGCTTGTTGATTAAAACGTCAATTGAATCGATTTCTCTCCTCGTGCCACCGGCGAAAACGCAACTATAGAAGAAAGTTAAAACAATACTAATGGAAGCTTGACGCGGACATTCGTGAGTTCAAATCTGGTGAGAAAGAGGGAAAGTAGATCTGAAAGTAGACTTCCTGCACGTATAGACCACTATCTATCTCTTGCGAACGTGTCCAAGCGATTGGTTCGACTCGGTGTTGGGCATAATCTTATCGTCGAATCTCAATAAGTAGTCGTTGATTCTGAGTCAACTGCGATTATATTTGTATTCGTCTGTTGGCGATTACACGAATACAACCCGTAAAAATGCGTCACGGTCATCAATTTAAATAGGCCGTCCCTCATATAATATGCGACGCCTTGCTAGTATTACCTAGGTTCAGAGGGACGTCCTTAAAGCGAATTCAACGATTGGTGCCCAGCCTATTTGTCTCAAATCTATTTCGATAGGACGTCCCTCTGAAGCTAGGTAATATTAGCAAGGTTTCGCTTATTATAGGAGGGGCGCCCTATTGAAATTGGTGACCGTGATGCATTTTTATGGGTTGTATTCGTGTAATCGCCGACAGACGAATACGATCATACGAATACGATTACACGAATACAAATATAATCGCAGTTGACTCAGAATCAACGAATAATTAACGCCATTACAATCATCGTATTCGACGATAAGATTATGCCCAACACTGAGTCGACTGCAGTATAGGTTTAAGGCTAAATTAAATTAAGTCGAACATTTTCGTTAACACGATGCAGTTGAACACTATTATCTGCACCGATCGTCCAGTTCTTAGGTGTGATAGGGCTTTGGGTTTAACAGTTAAGATTAACTACATTCTATGGGAGTCGAAGGGCACAAAACAATCCGAAATAGAATCCCACAAAATGAGAAATACAAACGATGATCGGATTCGCATATTTTGGGAATATATAATTTGACTAACATTCTAATTTCAGTTTTCAAGTAATTCTCGAACAAAACGTTGCCCATGTCGCGTACATTCCGTATCAATTGAAGAGAATCAACATTTACAACTACCTACCAAGCAAGGCACTCTTGGATGAATTCTGCAGTCATTACTATGATCAATTGGATGGTCTGATGTTATTTTATTTTTGGGAGGTCTGGAATGCTCGGGAATACTTTGTCATTCTTAGTTTAAAATTCTCTTACGTTCTGTAAAATAATAAATCACAAGTGGGATTAATTATAAATAAAAACAGTTAATTTGATATTCAATATATCGATGTTTGTTCTGTTCCATTTGATATTCAGTATATTGAGTACTATATTGAGTCAATTTCTCATATTCACTTGATTTTTTTCACGGTTCTGATCCCACTTTTGATTTTAGGACTGAGATTAATTCTAAATAAATAAAAAAATAACCAAGTTTGTGGGGTGTTCAAAATCCTACCCGCTACATCAACATAATTAGTTGGTAATGAGGCATTTGAAAAGAAAAACTATTATTATTTACTTCATCAGTATTCGAGTAATTTTGAGGTGAGCAGTAGGGTTACATTTACAAGAAGGTTAGGCTGGTGTCTTGTGCCTTTAAGGCCCGTTTACACGAGCGATTTTTTCCGGCAATAATTATTGCAGAAAAAAGTATTGCACAACTATTCCAAAACTGGTTCATTCTT
This sequence comes from Adelphocoris suturalis, assembly GCA_030762985.1. Classification (NCBI taxonomy): domain Eukaryota; kingdom Metazoa; phylum Arthropoda; class Insecta; order Hemiptera; family Miridae; genus Adelphocoris; species Adelphocoris suturalis. The sequence continues at coordinate 42,498,840 of CM061049.1, forward strand.
AATGAACACTGAGTCATCAGAAAATAAACGCTTGCATACGAGTCTGCAACGCATTGGGACATTTTCATGTGTTTACCTATGAATGGTCAACGTCATTTCTGATGGTAATAATCATCGTTGTGGCCACTTGGGACAATTTTTTCGTGACGATTTTTTTGTTATGTGCCATATGAAAGACATGAAAATGTCAAAAAAACGGACGGTAGATCTACGGTTCTACCATTAGGTTTCATGTAAGTCAAGTGTAAAATAATCTTGGAATCAGGAAAATTGTGTTCAGTTTGCAATATGTCGGAAAAAGAATCAGTGTAACATTTTTGTTTATTATGTTCAATAATGAACCTTTGTAATCGACCAAGAAAAACCAATTTTAATCTCCCCCCCCCCCTCTCCAAATTTGTTGGTTCACGTTTCAAGACGCTTAAAATCCAAAAAATAAAAAATGAAATAAAATAAATAAATAAATAAATAAAAAACCCGCTGCTAGAGCTTTTATCCGAAGCTGCTGGACCAATGTTGATGAAAAGTGATGATTACAAATCACATTTAGTTAGTATTAAAAGCTCGGCATAAATTGTTATCAACCATAAAGGGTAGCGTACTTTGATTGACATATTCAAAAATCGATATCTCAAAATTTTCATGGTAGCAGTAATGAATCACTGCATGTGCATGTCTTCATGTTGTCATTGGTAAATATTAAACCAATGAGCCAGAACTTCGAACAAAAATCACATGGATTTCTAGGCGCGAGAACTTGGAGAAATCATGCGCTATTAGCGAATCTTTGAATTAGTGAGTCAATCGCTAAATTCTATTAATGAACGCTAGAGAGTGGGACGAGAACAAATAAAACTTGCATTGTACGTATCAGCTGATATAATTATCTGCTTAAATATAGTTCCAATGAAATTGCGAAATTGAGTTTATTAACTATTGTCTGCTCGGATGGACTAGTGAAGAATTCTTAGATGCTTTATCTTATCTCATAAATTTTCAGTTGGTAGGTACCTACCTACTTAGATATCGTTAACTTTGGCCAGCGGAGGACAAGTGTATAGATGTTTTAATTAGTTCCATTAATTTTCCCTCTGCTGGTGCCTATATCTACGTCGGCACATCAATCTTTAAAATCTCGATGCCAAAGAGAGATATCGGCTGGTATGGTATAAAGGTGGTAAAATAACATACAAATAAGTCGATAAAACGTGTTTATTTTACAAGCTAGAAATTTTTGGTTTTTTTCATGGGTACATATTTGCACAGAGAATAGGGAAAATTTGTTAGTCAAGGCTGTCAGCATTATAACAAGTACGCGCACTGATGGGTAAGCATGCCAAAATATATTCAATTTAATCTCAAACAGGGGTTGGTTCCATAGAAATTGAATTATGCAAAAAGTACCCACATTTTGGTATTAATTGTCAGTCTCAACATGGCAAGAAATTGGTGGTGATATGTATTTTCTAATAACTAGAAATGATACGTATTTAACACTAAATTAGTTGGTACTCACTAAAAAATAAAAACATTGGTAAAAAACTAAACGTTAACAGTAACTACGAAACTTAATAACAATAGTTTAAATATTTACGTTGGTCCAAATTTAATGAAACCGTGCATCTACCATTATAATAAGTTATCTATGTACATATTTGGCATATAAAATAAGGTGGAAAAATCGTCACTTTTGTATAAAAAGGTTCTATTGATTTGATTTTTCTATTCCTCTTGCATGATTTCAAGTATTAGGGTGGGGTTTTGTTACACTCATGGCATTTATACGTGAACGAAGAAACTGAATTGTGGTTGAAACAAAGTACCTATATAATTGATGTGGGAAATGAAAGATCGACAAGTTGAATTACTTGATAAAGTTGGCATTAGGCAAAAATCAAACATTTTGTTAAGTATAGGAATCCATGTACCGTGATGTATAGAAACGTTGTAGGTCTACTAGTTGTTGATAGAATAACAAGGCCATTTTACATTATTAGTGAAAGTGCACTCCATCATATTTCCTTTAGGAACTCATCGCACCTGTAACAACACTGCCTGTAAAGCACGCAGTTCTTTCAGAAATGATTAGAGAATTCTTCAACAGATGGTTGCCAATACCCATTAATTATCACGAACAAGAATCAGCTTACAAAACGTTGGGGAAATCCATTTCCAACTTCGCCTTTCTTACAAGAATCAAGAGATGCTGTATCACCATTTTCAACGACTGGCCATATTGAATAAAATAGTAGAAACGTACAGTAGAAGTATTTCAGCTTATACAAAGGATAAATACAAAGGACCAGATTGATCACAGGAGACGATAAAAAAAATTGGGACAACGAAAATGTGAAATTTAAGTATCTAAAAATAAAAAGGCTAGGAGAGTGATAATGGAAATCACAAATGCACAAATTAATGGTGCAACTTCATCAGCTATTCTTTTATACCTTTTATCTTTTACTATTCTATAGGATTGCAGCTCTTTTCACGTATGGCGGTTATAGCGGATTTCCCCCTGCTGTATAGACAGTTTTCAAAGTATAGCATTGATTTCTTGCTATTAGCAGGATACAACTTCAGCAGATGTTCGTGCTAATTATGTTCTGATCGAGGAAAAGGCAGTTTTTGATTCTTGAAGGAAGATACTACTCATTTCTCCATCAGTGATCGATAATCTATCAATACTTACTATGAAGTCATTATTTGCTTCATGGTGGGGGCCTAATCCCGTTTGCAAATCCATCAATTGGTGATCAATGATGGTAGTTCTTGGGATCAACTATAAACTCTTGGAAACGGATTTCGAGAGGATTTTCATTGGGCTGCCGTAGGACTAGGTCCGGGTTAAGTCCAGACGATACTTTCGATCCAACCAAGGTAATTGGCTACTTTGGTGAAGGCAATGGGCGACTCGTCGCACACGTTTTCCACCGCTATGCCAACCAATGTGTACATGCACTTATTGGCAGAATTTCTGTACTGCAACGAATCCCCTCCGTAACCCTGAAAGATAAAACAAGATTTTATTACCTAATATCTAAACATGTCATTTGTTCAGTGAACAAGATAGGTCCCATCTACTAGAAGTCATTTTAACAAATGTTGTTCTACCTACTCAGTTATTAAAATACAGTTGTGATTCGCAAAGTTTAAAAAATCGAGCCAAGTGAGTCTGGTGGAAGGATACTCGTGCTAAGTGAGTCTATTGAGTTTAAAGTGAAAAATTAAACTTGGAAAATATGTTAGTGGTTGAACCTGAGCCGATAAAACCTTAAAGACCTTTACAATAATCAGAAAACGGAGAGATAGAGGTTGATTATTTAACCTGGAGTAGCCGGGACTCCGTCGGACAAATAATCTGAGTAGAAGGTAAATTTTGGACTTAGTATGGAGTCTGGAGTTGAGGAGCACCGTAGTAGTGTCCAGACGAAGGAAGGAACGAGTCCCCAGAGTCCATTTAAGAGCACCGTCATACATGGATGTAAAGGACACATTAAGGGGTACCAGAGCCCATTAAGGCAATATCATCTGTCTGATACTTAGGAAAAGGAGCTGGGAGCACTTTCAGATGGAAATTAGGAACACCCAGACTCCGATGGACACCGTCGGTTAGAGAAGTTATGTGAAGTGTGGTAATGTAAGTTAAGCAAGGGCAAGACGAAGTTGAAATGCAAGAGTGTTAGCTCCACCTTTCCTGCAAGCAGTTTTATAGGGCTGGATACTCTTCTCTCTGTTCTTTACTTTCCACGCTTCTGGGTGCAGGCCAGTTTTCTACTCTGTTAATTAAGTGAAACTATCTTTTACATGGGTCGGGCACTTCAACTACTTTTCGAACGAAGTAAGATCCAGCTATCCTCGAGATACTCATGGTCAATGGGATCCATGTTCAAGCCTAGTGAACCACACATCTAGTAGAGCTTATCTACGGCGATGGGACCAAAGTGATCATTTCGCAAGTGGGACTGTGTCGATATGTAGGACCAGGCTTGATAGAATGTCTGGCGGGACCGATTCAATATGGGTCTCGACCGAGTTGTACGGTGCTCGTCACACGGCACCTGGAAATTTCCGGTTTTCACTGAATGGTAGTATAAATGTCCTATATTTGTTATATATTTGGGAATGCCCCCTTCTCCGCCTTTCCACCCCCCCCCCCCCCCCCATCGTCACTGCTCCCCCCCCCCCCACTTTTGCGGATATAGTTGAAAAACCGCATTAGAATAATGCATTTATCAACAGCAAGGGAAGAACAGCTAATTTTAGAAATCATTCATTCGTAAGATGATTGGTGAAGGTGGTGCGGGGGGAGTGGGGGAGACATTTTCACCCCCAGTCCACTGCTTTTGGCCGCCGATTATGTTGTCCGAGAGATGAACCTTTCCACTCACCTGACCGATTTTTCGGATATAGTTGAAAAATCGCTGTAGAATAATGTATTTATCAACAGCATGGGAAGAACAGCTAATTTTAGAAATCATTCAGGAGAGCGGGCTTCGGAAGATGATTGGTGAAGGTGGTGCGGGGGAGTGGGGGAGACATTTTCACCCCCAGTCTGTTTTCCTGCTGAGGCCATACCTTTCAAACGAATATTTAGTTTTTTCTAGCTAGATTGGGGTTTTGAACTACTATGCGCTGTCAAAAAAAGTGTGAGAATCCGACTATTGGCTTGGCCCAAATTGGATGATATCATGCATTTTCTGGCTTAGCATCTTTTGTATGCGGAGCGTCTTTTTGGATGGATATCACACATTTTTGGTAGTCTAAGAGGAAAAGGTTGGAATGTATGGGCAGCTCAGTCAGTCATTTCATTCGACTTATGTTGTCCGAGAGAAGCTCCATGTCACATTTAAATTTTCTTGGGTGATCAGGAGAGAATTTAGGTCACATAGCTGATCAGGGTAGAACCCGTAGTTATATTCATCTCTTAATGCCCTAGAGGAGCTTCCTATCAAATTTTACCTTCTTAGGGTGAATTTTACCTTCCTAAGGTGACATAGCTAACTGAGTTGATCAGTTTAGAGCCCATCAAATTTTTCGTCTCATAATGCCCCAGAGAGTCTCCCTACCAAATTTCAACCTTCAAAAGTGAACAGGAGAGAATTTAGGTCACTCTGTTGATCAAGAAAGAGCCCAGAGTTTATTCGTACCTTGATGTCCCAGTGGGTCTAGCTATCATATTTCAATTTACTAGGGTCTGGAGTGAACGGGAGAATTAATTCACTCAGCTGATCAGGATTTGGTCGAAGCGGCTCTAAAACCTCAAAAGGGCACTTCGTCAGGTCAAAGGTAGCCTATGTTTTGCATTTCATCAAAATTGGCTGAAGAGATCTGGTAGAAGTAGGCGAGAAAAACAAAAAAAGAAAAAAGTGAGACGTTTTGTTTTAGGTTATATATTGAATTGATCTACCGTTATATAATTGACATCTGGCGCCTTTCAGGATGTGCAAAGAAAATCAAGATTGAGTGGGCAGGGTGAGGTCGGGAGGGAGCCAAAGTCGAGCCGAAGTTCTACTCTGTTAGGTACTTATCTCGGTGCGTGTCTTTGCAATGGATTATTGAAAGCTTGGCAATGCAATTGCAATGGTTTATTGAAAGCTTGGCAATGCAATTGCAATGGTTTATTGAAAGCTTGGCAATGCAATTGCAATGGCTTATTGAAAGCTTGGCAATGCGATACTAGCGTCGCGCTTAATGTTAAATCTCAGTTTGCCATAGGTATAACTATGTTTCATCTTACTATTAAACATTGTATCAAGGATGCTCTCAACAGGTAATCTGAGCCAATTTGAGGAAATAGGGAATGTAGGTATATTTGGGGTGGATGGAAGAAGAGAGGATACAGGCTGTCACACTCTTTGTTTTGTATGTGGCCTATATTCCTTGGATGCCACCCCTTTATTTACAAACACATGTAATCTGACTCTCATTTTAGACAGTCAGTAGCTCGGTTCCTTCTGCTTATCTAATCATTTTCGTCCATTTGTGTTTATTCGTGAGTTAAGTTTTAGTTAAATCAAGGCAATAATTCTGAACCCTGGTCATCTTTACAGAAATATTATAATTTGTGACGAATCGTGTGTGAATTATTTGAACGCAAAGGGATTTCTGGAAAATCAATCACTACTTCGTGAGCGATCGTGAAAAACGGGCAAAAGTGTGGTGGCCAGCTAAGGAAGTATCTGAAAACGAGCTGCAAACGTTACACCAAAGATGAAGTAATTAAAAACAAAACTTTGAGACACACGAAAAGAGGATGCCAAAAGTATGTTTCGCTTCACCGTTTTTAAGATCTTTGACTACCCATTCTGATGGCGATCTTCATATTATTATTTGAAGTGGATTTAGGACACAAGGTGTGTTGTTGATTTTTTCGCAACTTTTTGTAAAAGCAGGCGGCATACGACAACACCAAACTTCTCATAAGCCGCAAACGATAACTACCGGTTTGTTAGTTTTAAACCAGTTTAGCAATATGCTTTAAGTTACCTGACATTCTTCGTCGTCTTTCCGTCTATGGACAGCTGACTGGGCACATAAGAAACCATCAGTGAGGTTATTATTTATGTCGCAATCCTTATTCTTGAGAAGTGTCATCTTCTCTTTTTGGAGACCCATAACTTCAGGATTGCTGAAGAGTCGAGTCTCGTTAGTGTGCGTCTTGATCTCCAATGTCACTGTGGAAAATCACCAAAATTAAAGTTTTTTAGTATTTAATTTTTTCAATTGGCATTAGGAAAGGTGTCAGAATAATGACCGAATCGAATTTCGAATAAGGAGAACTTGACGTTGCTATTTGGATTCTGCGTTCACAAAACATAAGAATATGCTTAAATTATGAAAACAGCTTTTTGGTTGCACACCTGAATTATTGATGCTTAAATCTCACCTGGTGGGAGGTTGGACCAGTGACTGGACACCAGGGACCGAGGCGTCACTGGTGACGTCTGTAAACACGCAGGTCGCAACGTGTCCGACAGCCTCGTTTTCTTCGCTAATCGCAGGAGGGCCAAGTCGTTGGCGTATGTAGTTTTGTTGTACAAAGGATGCACGATGATATCTTTGATGCCAATTTCCGAATCGCTGGACAGAGTTCTACTTCCCATCCCTATACTGATCGGTCGTCCACTGGAAAAAGGAGCACCATTCCTTTAGTACACTTCTCGGATAAATATAATACTAACCAACCACCTGTACTAACAAACCTCTCCTCCATTCAAACTAAATTTTAAATTCCAAACATGTCTTTCAAAACTAGATCAAATACTTAATTGAATAAAACCGGAATCACAAAAATCTGTTGAATATTTAGTATGGGCATCGCTTAACGCATTCGATGTGGCCCGCCACTGCACCACCTCCCAGTACTGACCCAACTCTTTCCGAACCCACCACGACTGGCAACTTCCTCATTAAGGATGAACTCTTATCTTGAAAACATTTCGTTTTGAAAACTGCACTCTAGCGTTAACTGGGGAGTACTGAAGGGATTTCATTGATTGCGGACCACATTCAACGATTTCCGGCAAAAGACTGGAGGTCCGACGATAATACGGTTCAATAGAGGGCCCCGTCATGAATGTCATGACGCCAGTACTGGCGCATCATGTATGTCATGACACCAGCACTGAAATTGTTGAAAAATTCGGCAATTTCGTCCTCTATTCACCGTCCTGACTGAAAATTCGACATTTCCAAGATTTTTTGCTGTACAAAAAAGAATACGGAAAACGGATGTGAATTGAGGCGAGGGCAACGCTTACACAATTTATCGTTTTAGATGTTTCTGTTTTTGTATTACCGCCTCCAATTCCTGAATTCTGTGGTGAAATATGAATTCCCGAGATTTGCTGCACAAATGGAATCAAATCGGAATCGAATCCAAAATAATCACAAAAATTGGTTAGATATTGTAGCTAGGGCTGCGTCGACAAAATGTCTCTCTCTCTCTCTCTCCCTCTTTCTCTTTCTCTCTCTCTCACACACACACACACACTCCCTCTCTCTCTGGCCAAAAATCTGTCCTAGCATTTAAGAAGGAATATAAAGAGAGAATGCTAAAATTGTATCATGCTTGAAGATTGTTTTTCATTTTTGTTGTACTTAGGTTGCAAGACGTGTTATTTTGTTTTTCTGATCGGATACACTTAATTTTAAGTAATAGTTTAAATCTGAATTTTAACCCACTTACGATGCACACAACTTCTGCACTTTTCTTACAATACTTTATAGAAATATTGGATAACTGACTACGAGTATAGATGTTTTGTATAAATGTTTTGTGATATGATGGTAGAGAGGGCCTTATGGCCCTAATTGTATCACATTAATAAATAAAACAGTCAAACAGTCAAACAGTCTCTCTCTCTCTCCTTCAACAATGGGCACACTGATTTAAACCTAGGTCACAGCTTCTCAACGTGTGGTTTGCTGGCTGTTTGTAAGTGACCACCTTCGACCATACTGGAAAATAATTAGTAAAATCATCATTGAATTATGATCATTACAATTTTGTAAAAAGCAACTCATCAGTAGTTTTTTTTCTTCAAATTTTTCTTCAAATTTTTCAAAGACCACTTTCACTTCTGCACATCCGGAGTCGTTCAAGAAGAACTATCCGAAGACTTGCAAGGTTCGCAAACAGTTGAGGGGTGAGATGTTTATATAGGAGTTAAGGAGTTAAGAATCCTGTAGTACCTAGTCAGTTCCTATCTCCAATGTGGTCTACATAAATTATATGAAATATTTGTTTGAATAGTTAGTTACGTGTTGTCAGTAAAAAATCAGTTTCAAATGAATGGGTGTGAGTGTGATGTGTTCTAATTTTTGTTCAAATAGAATTAGTACCTAAATAATATAGTTTTCTAGTCGTCAGATTGATCAGTTTGTGGTTTATTTAACGGTTTTCATAGAAACTATAAAAAATATAAATAAAGTAGGAGTTATTTATATGTCTAGATATGCAGTTCTATAATGTGATTATAAAAAAATTAAATAATTATCTCGTAAACTTACGCCGGCGCGTGAGTACAATGGGCGGCTGTCAGGATGAATTCTTCACTGATGAGCGCGCCGCTGCATCTGCCCCAAACGGTCTTCAAACTCGGGTCGGAATAACCCAATCCTACCTGATAAAACACAAAGCCAAATTTACGGTATTTTCCTCTTCTACGTACATACATGCTATCATTTTGCTTGAGTTTGCTTCAGCAATACTGTCTACCGCTATACCCGAGCAGTCCCCACCTTAACTTCATTGCACTCGTATGTTTTTTACTTTACTATTAAATCGAAAGGAGTTTTCCACCTCATTACCTTTACATGTTATCACTAGGTGATTTTTAATGTTATTTTATGGCCTTAGGAGGCAACATGTGGTTGATATTTCAATACTCATGTATTAAAAAAAAAAAAAAACTTTCCACATTTATTATGTTTATGTGTCTATGCTTACTTCGTTATACGTTTTTTACATTTACTATGTAACGTAAATTTTACATTTACATGACTTTTTTGTCTTCGGATACAAGTTTACATGATGTGCCCCTTTTACCAATTGCTGGTTTTCTTTAGCACTTACGTCATCTTTCAAGCTAGGGAGTTTAGTAGAGCTACCGGTCACTAACATACGAACCTACGTCGGCGTCGGGCCTTAGTCAAATTAGTTGCAAAAAATGGGAGAGGAGGGGGCGATAAGAAATCTGGGTACCTATTGAAGTTTAAGTTGGCCACAACACACAACTTGTGTTATGTTGTTAGGTTCCATATGTTGAATATTGAATAAAGTTCATTCTGTGAGTGTTCAAGAAAATGTAAAAACGTGTATTCTTCAAAAATAAATTAAGTACTAAAACACAGATAAACTATAATGCTAGGTACATTTACATAATTTCACTGTTCGTACTTCATCTACTTCAACTGTACCTCCCACTGCCATCAGGCGATGGGTGTCTCACCAGTTGTTTGTCTTGTATGGGCTCATTGGTCGAACAAACTTTCAAAAGCTGGTGGATCACCTCTAAATAGCTGCCAGTAACCACCTTTCCCGTAATATAATTGATAAATCAATCGACCATCGGGATGATCGATTGAAATTATATTTAGATAATTGAAGGGAAAGGTTGGTACGGAACCTACATATATGTACTGATTTTAAAGTTTTTGGGGTTTTCAATTCAGGAGCGCCCATGCAGATGCAAACATGTCGACTGCCTACGGATCTTAGTAGAGGCCGAAAACTGTTCCTGAAAGTATGCACATTGATTCTGGCATTGGGACTGTTTATATCTCTTCAAACTGGCTATAAAGGGTGTCCCGACTTAAGTTTATCAAACTCTAAGGGTCGATTCTACAGCTCGTTTCTGATCAAAAGTTCCTCATAGAGATTTTTTTAAACGCTTAATTTTCGAGTAATTTTATTTTTAAGATTTTTCTCTGGTTTTCGACCTTATGACATTGAAACGGACGTAACTCCTTACTAGCTCATAATACTGTAAACCTTACTTTTCTCTCATAACTTGCAAACTAAAAGTAAAATTGACTACTCCGTTGAAAAGCAGAGATTCTGAGGAAGTTTCCTCCGTGTAGTGCTTTTCAAAATAGTACGTATTAAGAAGCTAATCGACGAATGGAAAAAAGTGAAATAATGAAAAGTTTTCAAAATTTGATTTTTAGCCTTTTTTTTACATATAAAGACGACTAAAAAAATATTGGTTTGCCATTATGTAGATTGGAAATTTAACGCTCTTCCCAACGATGTCCTTATTTTTTAGTTTGAAAAGTGATTCTGAGGGGAGTTACGGCCGTTTTAATGTCATAGGGTCGAAAATACAAAACAAATCCTAAGAATTAAATTACTTGAAAACTAAGCGTAAAAAAATGGCTCTTGGCAGCCATTCCTCTTCCCCGAATACAACTTTAGCAGAATTTACGTTACATACATAAGGTTAACGTCGTCACTAATGGCCCATCCTTAGAGGAAATAAACTTTTAATTTTGGTATCTCATCTTCAATAATGATCCTCTGTATTGGATCAAGAAAAATAATTTTTAACCCGCCATAAACTTCCTGGTTCACTTTGAAGGTAGGTATTCCACAAATTGAATTTGAAGAAAATCCGTCCCCATAAGAAGACAAAATAATACAAGTATGATATATTAGGTAGTAGTTATCTATGGTCAGTTAGTAACTTAAGGTGGCTTCCCCATTGAAATTATCGCTATAAAACCAGCTGTTGATCAGATCTTTCAACTTTGCTTGTTTTCTTCTCAGAGTGTCTTAGAATGAGATAAAATGCATATTTATAGGGAATAGAAATGAGGCGTCTTATCGTGAACGGATAACACTACTGCGCATCGCACCTTGGGAGTGATACTGGTAAGTCCAATAACATGAATTCTGGGAAATCGCATTTAAAGATTTTTTATGACTTTGTTGGCATACTACAGACACACCATTCATATTTTCCCGGTTCTTTTTGGTCTGGATCATGCATAAACCATCTACCAATACTGCCCTACTTCTAATTATCTTCTCCAACTTTCTGTTTTTGATTAACATAATTATAATTATCTTATGATGTACCTCTAACACGGTAAAACACAACAAACCTTGATTTTTTTCCTACGTAGAATATTGGTACATCGCGAGTTAATCACCAGGTTGCCTCAGCACGACTGCTAATCTTTTGGGCGAATAGTGGTGCATTGCAAAATATGTACCGGTACAACAGTGAAAAACACAAAGAAACTTGATATTCCTTGGTTCAATAGCGGTACTTCTTGAAATAGACCAGTATTGCAGTAAAAATAAAGGATAAATACCTGGTTTGTCGCATCGATAGTGATTTATGTCGGGATGAACCACTATTAACACCGAATTTTCCATCTTCGTTCGTTGACAGCTGGAACATGACTGACATAGACCGACCTTTCCCCGACGCTAGATTAAGACTTTGACCAGAATCATACTGGTTTATCCTGCTCTCTACCGGTCACTTTTTGTCCTATGATTAAACCGATGCTAGCCGCATGTAGAGCTCGTCAAAATGTACACAGTAGTATATATAACTCAAAACTGCCATTTTTGGACTTATACCAGTATCACTCCCAGGGCAGGATTATTAACAATCAAACTTACCACATGAGGGAATTCGCCGACCAGAGCTCCCGTTGATTTGGTGTTGGGCATCAACCCGTTCAAGGTGCACCTTTCTGTTTTCTTGGAGACGACCCCTTTCTTGGACAGTTCGGCCACAGTTTCCAGCATCGCTTCACTGTAGGCGTCACACACTACAACCAATTGTGATCACTATGCCATAATGAGTTAAAACAAAAGAGCGAGTCCTCGACCGAGTCTATTCAGGGCTAAATTACTCAAAATAAATGTGTAAACCCAATTTGAAGTCAAAAATGGATGATGAACGAAAGATAGTGAAAAGAACGGAAGATAATGAAAATTTTCACCCGTAATGAACATGTTAAAAAATACAAATTACGTGAGGTTTTCATTAAAATGTACAATTTTAAGAATGAGCCAAAAATGAACGAGTTTTCAAAAACTAGCACAAATAAGTGATTGGATATTATGTTTCTTATAGGTACAACGTGCTTCTTGATACAATTTACTTTAGCCTTTGATCATAAAAATAAGCCAACTACCTATAATAATGATTTCATGCTAACATTATAACATTCAAAGCATTAATAAAAGCCCTGTTTATAGGCGTGCACGAGTACGATATTCTTGTGAAATAAATCATGAGCTCCTTTAATATTATTTCGCCGTAACCATGGGCTCTAACAATGTGTATAACTCACATCGTAAATCATTATTGGATAGATCACCTGTTGATTCCTTTCTCTAAAGTGAAATCCGACGATTTCAAGGTGACCTTACCATACGCCGAATTCAAGATCAAGATTCAGTATGCTATTTTAGTAAATGAGTATCAAGATATCTAAACAAAGGTAAATATTGGTGGCGGCACAACTGACAACAACATGAGGAGAGAATTTAAACTTATGTCGTAGTGTACCAAACTGAAACTTGCGAGTTGGAACTTGATGAAATGTTAATTGTATTCAAATTCTACATGAATTTTTTCATTTTTGATCAAATAATCGGATTTCTCGCCCTTGAAAACCCCCGCCTGCAAAATTCCGACTCGAAACTCAAACTGTATTGGATGTGAGGGGAAGGTATGAAGCTATGACGATCGAAGATCAGCTTTTTTACACCGCCATTTTGACCACCATACATATCCCTCATATTGTACCTTACGGGAAAGCTCCATTAGAGATCTTGCAGCTGTCGGAATAGAGTAGGTGAAATTTACCATTGTTCCACTCACGAATAACTCGGCAATCCAGACATTTAGAAAGCAATTCGCTTTTGCATCTTCTCCACTACTCTCTTATAGAAATTTCTATAAAACCAAACCCACATTTCGGCCCTCTCTATGAAAATTTTGATATTTATTTTTCCTACGTAGTGCACAGTCTACAATGCGGAGATATTTCTTATAATTGAAAAATTCCGAATTCACAGGTAAATGGAAACCGACGGTAGCCAAAGTGCTTTTATTCATCCAGCACATTTATTAGTTGCTACCTTGGTAGGTACCAAGTCTGATAACTCGATTCATGGGTTTCCTATTGAAACGTAGAGATTGGAACATATATATTTACTTCTTATCTGATGAGATTTCCATGGTTTTCGGACTCATAACCCTTCCATCCACTAAGTCTACAGATCTAGAAAGTTGTTGGAATGGGAAGGATTTCTGTAGCTGTAGCAGTCTATCAAGAGAGTAAACAGATATATTTCCTGTTTCACGTAACATCACATCTCGGGATTTCCATTTAGAAAGAATCTTAAGCTTAATGGCATTCATTCTCCTACCATTCAATGGCATTTCTCTTTGAAAACTTCTGTGTTTGAACTTCGAAGAAATCAATTAGTCAAAACAAGAACTAGATAAGAAACCACCGCTGTTGTTTAGTTTATATTTCTATGCCCAGTAGACCACAGTTCTGTCAAAAATGGACACATTGTCAACGATTTATTGACACAACGTAACTACATTTCAGCGTCAACTTAGACGTCTGAATTAAGGTGTTGAAAGATAATCTCTCTAGATAATCTTAATTTCTCCTTACCATTTGGCTGAGTTGGCTGGACATTTACGTTGATCGGTGAAAGTGGCCAAGTCAAATTCAAACTTCATCAACAACTATTGATGATGAAGAAGTCTGCAGAGGTTATGAGGAATCGTCCCTGCATGTCCCAACCACTCTCTGAACCCATCTACCTATATACTGCAAATTGTGCTCATACGCAAACGTATGGTCCCGTCAACATTATCACTTCGCGAACAATTTATTCCCTGATTTTACTGAAATATTCATGGATCATGCAGAAATAGTCTCAATAATAACCTCTACGCATGCGGAAACTTGAATTCCTTTGAACACCGATATAAATACTCAAAAACGATACAACTTTTCGTCAAGTTTACAAAATACAACATTATCAAGTTTAAAATTATCTACTGTAACGTAAGTTACCGTGTGCGTAATTTTGACCAATCCCTCATGCGTAATACCGTAATAAAATTCCTATTATTTGAACTACTATGACAATTTTCGGACTTACTTAATCCTGACTTTCTCGGACTGGTTATATTGGCTCTGCGATTCTGGGAAGGAGGAGCTCTAGATCTAGACGGACCGACTGCCACGTAGTAATAATTTAGTATAGGCATGCAATTGTGGTAACAAAAGTATGTTCATCATTGTAGTATGTATAAATTTACAATGTACCCCTTCTGAATTATGAATAAAATATCTATGAAGGTAACAAGTTATAAATCCACTGATGACCAACAATGGAGCATCATGTAGGTACCTACTTAATGCAAGAAATCCAAAGCTGTCATAATATTATTACAGATTATATTTCATTCTATACTTCTAATTTTTTTTATATTTTCATTTTGAAGAACGAACCAAATCCCTACTTCGGTCTGCATTTGTCTGTATTTCTGTCTGTATGCTTCGTGCTGAAGGTTGTTATTTTGGAGCAATCGACTTGAAATTTGGTGTGTAGAATCCTTAGACACACGGAATATGAAGTCTTTGGTGCTGATGCGACACGACGTCGATCGAAAGACTTCATAAATAAGCGTGCTTTTTCAAACTAATGATACATGGACATTATGGGTTCTGAATTTCAGCAACCGTCCACTGATGCTCAACGGACCTATTGTCGATTGCACTTGAGCTGCATTAATCTAATGAAAAGGGTTTGTTTAAAACCACTTCCCCCTATAGTTTAGCCAACCTGAGAAGATCAAAATGCACCAACTTGGGATTGTCATCAGGAGATACGACACAATTTCCCAAGTTTTTCGAGTTATACCGAAGTGTGCTGCGGCCAGGTAATAGACCTCCTAGTATTGTGACGTATTTCTTAGGCATGGCAACTAGTATATGATTCTTCTTCACTGAGAACGTTACAAATAGTTAGGCCTGGCTTAGGCTTGAGATGTTTCGCCAGTATTCTATACGGGTTTCCTTCTCCTAATCGTTTACCACGTTTTGTATACAGCTTTTGGTAAGAGATTGTTTCTAGTCCTATAGCCATGGACAGCATGAAGATCAGCAGCTTCATTATTCTCATGACCCTATTGGTCAGGAGTCTAGAGAAGAGAAAAGTAAAAGATGGGTTGGGTACTTTCCTCCAGCTGTCTCGGGAGTCGAGGACGTCATCTGCTGTCCTCCAAATTGAGAATCAGAATTCGTTCACATCCTTAAGTGGAGATGGGTTTGCTGTACAGAAGCGTGAAACTACTTGGACGGACGTCCCTTACCTTTGCGGTTACCCTCCAAGTACGCACCAAGTTCGGCGTTTCTCAACTTCGCTGATCGCATGTGAAACGGTGCATTGCAATGCCTAACCGTACGGCTACAGAGAAGAGTGATCTGATTACTCTAGGCAAATCTTCTAGAAGGTAATCAGGCATTCCCAGACCTACTTCGAACCTATAGTAAAGGAAGCTATGGCTTTAAGACTGTCAGAATGTCGGAGAAAATAAATATATACTGTAGCATCATTGACACATGCTTGCTCAGCACCTCTTAAGGAAGATTTTTCTGGAAGATCGAGGTATTCGTCCTAAGAGACTCCATCACGGGATAATTAATTAATACCTAATTATCATTCATATTATTAAGGACGTAATCATATATCATACTAATGTATGGATAATTAAGATAAAGAACCCGCTAATTCTTTATTATGGTGGCAGAAAAAGGAATGAGAAAGGTAATATCTAGAACCACACTTCCTGTTTTAGTGATAAAGGTAAGATACTACCTACCTAACATTCACCACAACCGACCCGTATGCGATAATGAACTCACCACACTACCCAAGACCACGTATGGAACAGATTACGACGTGTTGGGTCGAATGATACAATTTCCAGACCGATAAAGTTTGATACAACGATAATATTATCGTCAACAATTGTAGATGACATAGGACGACAAATCTCCAAAATACCTGCTAATTGAAATTCTTTATGTTTTTTCTTTTTTTCTTCTTTTTTTTTGTATACTGAATTGAATGGATTAACCTTGTTTAAAGCTCAATATACTATCACCGTTAAAATGAAATTTAATAATTCTGTAGGATAACATTTTAATGAGGTAGAATAAATAAAACGGAAGAAAACAAGTCTTAAAATAACATGTGCCAGTGTTTTATAATGGCCACTACAGTATCCTCTTTATGTTTTAGTTTTTTTAGGATAAATTAAATTGACCTCAAGATAACCTGACAACCTCACGGTACCTATGAAATCAATATTCAGGCGAGATTTTGTGAAATTTAACTTTACTGGAACGATTTTTGCTTGTTCAGAAGGGGTACGCAGTGTCGACTTGTAAACAACAATAACTAGCACTTCGAAAGAAACGATGATGCATCCAAGATGTCTTGATATCGAAATTGTGCAGACTCCAAGAGAAGAATGATTCACTGAAATTTTGTCGCAAGGGTAACTTTCTTGGATCAACATTTAGGAGAAATGGTAAAAATGAATGGCCATGTCCAAATTTCTCAGAAATGTACACCACAAAATTATTCGTAATTACATAAGAAAACGTCAATAGAAGCAAAATTGTAAACTTGAAAAATGTCTATTAACCAGAAACGACGAATACTCGTCAATAAACAAGAAGTGTTCAATATATAGTCGCTTCGATTTTATCACACAACGTAGCCTGTTGGGCTTCAAACGGGAAAGTTTGGTTGTGACGTCAGGAGCAATCCTGTTCCACTCTTCCTTCAATTTTTCCCTCAGTTGATAGACGTTTCGAATTTCATGTTTTCTAAGTTGGCGGTTTAGGTGACCCCACAAGTGGAGTCTTTGAGCTTGGGGTCATTGTCTTGATAAAATTTAAAATTTTGTTCAACGCCAAGTTTTACGGTTTCAGCATGTCGACTAGAATCTGTACATTATACCATCTATAAACGCGAGATCTCCAACACCAGCTGACGAAAGACACCTCCACACCAGGACTGAACCGTTACCATGCTTCTCGGCACCAATTCTGTTTCTTACATCAAATTCGGTTCAAGGCGCTTGCCATACCCTCTGATTTCCGTCTGCACCATTTACATTAAATTTGCGTTCACCGGAGAAAAGGACTTGGTCCCAGTAGTCATTTTTTTTAGTAATAAATTTTTTTCAACGCGTTTCTTTTCAATAATATTTGATATGAATGGCTTCTTTCGTGTTACTCTGCCGTGAAAATTGTTCTTACAAAGTACTCTCATGATCATGTCGGTTTCCAATGCCTGAGCGATTTTGGGTGCGCTGAGTGTCCTTCTTCAATTTTCTTATAATCAAATGCTCGGTCCTTTCATTCAAAATCCGTAGTCTTCCTGACTTATCGGCGTCGTGCAGTCGCTCTTCTTCAATATATCTTTCGCATATGTTTTGGACAGTCGGTAGAGGCAAATTCACTTTTTCACTAATTATTTTGAGGGTGGAACCCGTCTCTCGAAGGAAAACAACCCGTGATCGCGTTTCAATCGATGTGTTAGCCATTTTTCGATCCATGAGTGTGAGGTAAAACATACTTTTGAAGGCAGGAGCAAGACTGATTCAGCTCGAGAAAGAGCCAAGATATTAATGTAAAGGAAACATCTTGATAAAACATGAACTAAGATATTCAGGTTAGACACCTATTTACGATTACGAATACTTTCGAGGTGGCAAATTTCACCTCCCTGTAACGAAAATATTACGGCTACCTACTTGACAGAACTTTTAAGAACTTCGACTCATGTACCAGAGATGCTAGACTACAAACAAGATGAACATGTGCCATACTGTTTCAAAGCAATGTGATATTTGCGCAGAAACATGAGCTTGACTGCACCAGAATACAGGTTCACACTCTACAACGAATTTTCAGTTTGATCTTGCAGTTATCAAAAAGTGTCCTTTAAGCGAAAATTACCTAAAATTACAGCGAAAGTCATATTCGACAATGGGTACGCTGTTTGAAAAGTTTTGGAGGCACCATCGAAACGTGCTATGTTATTGCTGCTTACACAGTTAAAATAACACACCTAGGTATTTGTACAGTTAATACCAGTAGTGGCTAAGAAGGGGGTGAAACGTAGAATGCGATTAACACAGCATATTGTCAGAACCTCCCACCCTTAATACTTTTCTAAAATGGATAGAAATAGGGGCGGGAGTCCTCAGAGACAGGTTAGCACCACACGTCGTCAACCCTTCACCCCCTCAACAGCCAGCCCTGTTTACTTAATCGTAGTGGGATTAAAACTTACTTATTCGCGACATTCTGGGAGTGGTACTGGGAGCCGCCCTGGTCTGCGTGGGAGGGGCCCTGGACGGGTTGACTGTCACGCTCTGGGCGATCGACATATCAGCAAGTAGTAGAGCAGCTTCTTGGTCCGCCTCCAGTTTCGCTTCCGCTATTTGCGCAGCGAGCGACACCTGAAACAAGTGAAATGAGAATAGACAAGAAACTAAGTGAAAATGAAATAGACATTATATTACAAGTAATAAAACTAAGTCATTTTAGAGACCTTTAGCTCTAATACATGGAAAATAGAAGGCCTCAGTAGGGGAAATATGAGGGTATTGCCTCAATTTGCGATTCGAGCAATTCAAAAGGGCTGAAATTCGGGGGTTGGATAGGGCACGCTCTTCTTTATGTATGTACAAAAAAATTGGGCCGGTCCGACAATTAGAGGAGGTTTGAGAGAGCTTTGAAATTGAAGGGAGGGGGTAAAATTTGGTCGAAAGGTCAAATTTTCAAGTTTTGGTCAAAAGGTGGGCTAGATAAGGAAAGTTGAGTGTGCAAAATGATATAGGAGTATGAGATAACATACGGCGACCCGAATTCGGGGAGGAAGGTGCCACAGGTAGGGCCCCGTGTCCCAAGGCTGGGGTGTGCTCAGCCACTGACACCACGAATCCTACCTCATCAGGTAGCAGGCTGGTGAAACTTTGGCATAGTGCATGGTGCCGGTAGCCTGGGACTCACCCCAACCCGTGGTACCGATTCTGGGATGGGAGATCACCATGTTACTGGACTCTCCACTGACTCCAGATGCCTGACCGGGTAGCAGGCCCGTGGGCAGAAAATTTGTACCTGCCCTCTAACCATCAGGATGAGGGCCAAAAACAAATAAAAGTCCTTACCGCCGAGCTTTCGGTTTATATAAAACCAACATCAGGGCTCAAGATCTTCTACGGTGTCAAAATATAGGACTCGGTCATGGATTTTGAGTTGCCAGCTGTATGCTTGCCAGCAGTGTTTTTTCAAATTTTTTTTCAATTTTAGCCTTTAGTTTTTTGAGTCCTATTCATGTGTCAACTATTGTCAGCCTCAACTGCAACCATTCCTTGTTTTGTTATGACATTTAACTCAAAATCCATGACCGAGTACTATATTTTGACACTGTAGAAGATCTTGTTGAGCCCAGATGATGGTTTTATATAAACCGAAAGCTCGGCGATAAGGAATTCTATTAGTTTTTGATCCTTATCCTGATAATTTGACAAGATAAATATTGTGGGTCTATAATCTCTTTCTCTGCCCTCTAGCCGCTCTACCTCCGCCTGAGTGAGGATATTATTTTCCAAACTCATCCCAAACACTAGGGGTGTGTGGAGAAAGGAGGGAGGCTCTTCACGAGTGCTTCGGTGCCCAGTTAGTGGGCTGGGTGTAGTCACCCAGCCAACCAAAGGTTTAAAAAAAAAAAAAAAAAAAAACGAGGTAGGTCACTGTGAAATTTCGTCCCACCCACAGTCGAACAGTTAGTCTCTCTCTTTTAGACTGATCCATCCTTCGTCCACTAACCAGAGAGGATTAAAAGAGCCACAAGCGTGGAGAGGTGTGAAGGATAAAGGGAAACCTAATACTCATCTTTGGTCTCTCAGCAAGTTTTGTTAGGGCTTCTCTGGCAAAGCCCTCAAGTTGCGTCAGTCCGTCTAGGCTTGCCAGTATCAAGTCGATGGGAAAGTGAACGAGTCCCCACCGCTCTCACACCTAACGGAACTCCAGACGGCAAACAAGCACATGCTCAGCCAACTCCTTGCTCCCACCCCCACAAGCCAATGGCTGTACAAGGCGAAATTCAGCCAGCTTTCCGGCAAACTCACCGTGGCCCACCACGAACTGTGTGACTTTGTGTGTCAGGCAGAGCCACGGCGAGCGGAGTCTTTCCCCCACAGACGGCAGGGACCTGTGGGGGAGCCTGCCCTTTAGGGCGTTATCCCACTCACACTGCAAAGAGGTTATTAGTCCATTCATCAGGTCTCTGCGGATTTCCCAAATTCTCGTGATTGGCAATCATCCCGTCTCGTCACCATCAACAGTCAATATACCAGGAATGTTGAAGCACTGGCGCCTGGCCAAACGGTACCCGGCTCATCTCCTCCAAACCACCTGTCGGACGGGCAGGACTCCGGCCAACACAGGCATGGCCACTGTTGGTGATGTCCGATTTGCCCTGTTTACCTTCAGGAGGGCACGGCGCTGCACAGATCCGAGTATATACCAGTGCTTCACATTGAGTCTGTGCGCCCAACAGGGTGCTGCATACAATAGGATACTGAGGAACATCCCTTTATATAGTAGGACCAGCTCACAGAAACCAATACCCCACTCTGATCCGACACACCTTGACAAAGGAACCCCAGGCCTTATCCGCCACCGCGGAGACATGGGTACCTGAGTTCAGTCTTTCACCAAAGGTTTCACCCAGGTACCTAAAACTGCTGACATAGGCAAGCCTATTGTTAGCATCCCCAACTGTAGGATTTCTGCCAGTTAGAAGCCCTTTAAACAGCATCATAACAGTTTTGTTACGAGTTATCCAAAGTTTGACTCCCTCACATACCCGTACCAGCTCTTCTACCTCCGAGGTAGCCCTCGTCTCTATCGCTGCCCTGTTGTCGCCATTGACCAAGATTATCAAATCGTCAGCGTAGGCAACCAGCTGCACACCGAGAGGTCTGAGGGCCCCAAGGATGGTGTCGAACAACACGTTCCACAGCTGGGGACCCAAAACCGAACCCTGCGGGATTTTAACTTTGGCGGTATATAGAAAACAAAATTAAGGGGTTCAGCACAAAAAAGCGTTGACATTTAAGAATCGTTTCAGAATGCCCAGAAATAGAATTAGATGAAGACAATTTTGGAAAAAATTTAGAGCCATTGCAATAGGTTCATTTTTTTTTTCTCGAAAATTCGCTAAAAGCAGTAGGTAAAAAATAATCAAAGAGGATTACCTGGTGATCTTGCCCGTAGTGGTCCGGCAAGTAATCTGAGGTTGAGAACCCGTAGTCCGGAGTGGAGTACCCATGTTTCGGAGTAGAGTACCCGTGGTCCAAAGTGGAGTACCCGTGCTCTAAAGTGGAGTATCCCGGAGTGGAGAATCCGTGATCAGGAGTGGAGAACCCGTGATCGGCATTGGAGTAGCCGTAGTCCGGAGTCGAAAACCCGTGGTCACCCCCGGAGTAGCCGTACTCCGGCGTGGATATCCCGTGGTCCGAGTGCCCGGACTTGAGGGCCTTCCGGGTCATGGAGTATCCGGAGTTCCGGACGTGGGTGCCCGCGGGTCGCCTTTTCCTCCTCCGGGACGGCTTGAGGCGGTGCGTCCGGATCAGGACGTTGACCCCGCCTTCGTCGTCGTCGTCGTTGTACGTCTTCAGAAGGATATGCGCGTGTCGCTTCATCGCCGGTCTTCGCCTCCGTATCCTCTAAAATTACACTACGTATAAACAACCAGGATATTGTCCAATCGCCATATTTAGCATTTATATGACAATTTAAAATTTTACACATCAATTTGGAGGTTTTATTCGTCAATTTGGAACGTTTTCATTTCAAATCCAAGGTTTAACACATCGAGTTGGAAGATGACGGAAATTTAATAAATATGTAAAGGATTCATTCTGGAAAATCAGTAAACAAATTGATTTAAACTAATAATGGTGAAAGAACTATTGATTGGGCAACATTGAAACTGATAGGGGGCCATCTACAACCTTACCCGTGGATGTAAGCACTTGGGGGCCCACTCAGACTCAATTCCCGTCTATGAATTCCGCCCTTAGTCTACGATTCAAGTTGGAGTAACCCAAACATATTTCAACAATCACGTCTCCAGTTTATTTACTCATATCCATGATACCCTGATGATGTCCCGGGGATATTGTGTGATGCTCAATTGACCTTTAACAAGAATATTACATCAAACGAGACCTTCCCGAACGATCAAGTTTGTCCCCCACCCCGGCAACTACTTGGAACCGTTCCCTACAAGAAGAACTGTGAGTTCTTCAATTCCGTTCAACGCGGAGCAGCTCATGAGTCACAAATGAAAAGTCACATTTACGTTTCTAAACTGTTATGTGATCGTGTTATGAGATGCGAGCTTGCGAGCATCCAGACCACCAAACTATACACTTCATTCTGATCTACATATTCAACTAATCTGCATTTTTACTAAGGGATTGACTACTTGATGTTATGTATTTTTGAGATGCGAGCTTGCGAGCATCCAGACAACCAAACTACGAGTATACACTTCATTCTGACCTGCATGTCCACTAATCTGCATTCTTACTAAGGGATTGACTACTGCTCTCAACGAAACAGGTTGAACGAAATTGAAGAACTCACAGTTCTTCTTGTAGGGAACGGTTCCAAGTAGTTGCCGGGGTGGGGGACCTTGATCGTTCGAGAAGGTCTCGTGCCTAGATTGGAATATGGATCCGCGGTTTGGTCGCCCTTCTACACAGTCCACAAGTACGCATTGGAGAGAGTTCAGAGGAGATTTCTCCGGTACATCGGATTTAAACTCGGCATTCCTTCGTCTGAGGTGAATTACGAGTCCCTGCTCCAAACATGCGGTCTGCAGACGTTGGAGACCAGAAGGCTGATATCCGACATATCCGTTATATACAAACTTGTGAATAACGGACTTGATTCGCCGTATCTTCTGTCCAAGATCGCCTTCAGGATTCCTCAGTCAACTCGCTCCTGCTGAACCGGCCACTGTGCAGGCTTCCTCACACGGCAAACTACCTGAAGAGTCTAAACCCTGACTTGGACTTCTTCCCCAGCCCGTTCTCGTCATTCAGATCGGCGATATGCGCGTCCCACCCCTAATTAAATTTAAGGTACAAGTATGTTATAGCCCCGCCAATATCGATTGTATCGATTATCTCTATACATCGATCCTTGTGGTATCAATACGGCGTCAGTCAATATGGCGTCCCAATGCCTACATCCCGGGTGCCGATATCAACTTTCAAAATGATATCAACATTACAGATCATTCTGATCTACATGCCCAACTAATCTGCATTTTTACTAAGGTATTGACTACTTGATGTTATGTCTTTTTGAGATGCGAGCTTGCGAGCATCCAGACCACCAAACTATACACATCATTCTGATCTACATGCCCAACTAATCTTCATTTTTACTAAGGGATTGACTGGTACACAATCTCCTCACCAATAAATCACTCCTGAACACAATAATCACTGTGAAATGACAAGCACAAGACGATAGAAATAGAACTCGAATGATAACGGGAGCCTCCGAGATCCGCTGGGCGCCATATTGAGCTGTCATCGATATTCTGCTACTCCCCAGGTTCCGTTCCACTATGCCCCTAATGCCGTACCCCCCTCAAGTTGGAGCGGCGTATTACGATATGCAATCGTAATGGGTATAACACGTATGGGTATAACCTCGTATATGGGTATAACACGTAAAAGTAATAAATATCCATTCTCCTACACCCCTCTGCTACGTCCCTGGTCACCCCAGCCCCCACAAGGTGCCGCGGCGCCTCCTCTCACTCCACCCCCCGCTTACCCCCCTCACCACCCACCGTGACCCCCTGCCAAGCGTGCCAGGCGTGCGCGCGTGCATAAGTCCAACACTCAAAGCCTCGAAAAAGACACTTTTTCGCCCGTTTTTGGCCCATAGATTCTAAGCGAGTAAAGCGATCGGGATGGTTAAACGTTAGGACCAACTAGACCCCAAATGGAGTCTAGAGCTAAGTCAAACTACCCGAATTTAATCAAAAACGGCTCAATCCAAACTTTGATTTTGAATTTTGAGGAACCCAGACCATTTTCAAAGACAAAATTTGTGATAAATCACTCTAGGGCCTCCAGTTTAAGCAATGAAATGGAACTAACGTGGTTAAAATGGAGTGCTGTACAGAGAAACGTTTTTTGGGTTTCCTGAAAAATTTTCAAGTATGGATTGAGCCGGTTTTGAAACTACTCGCCTCATATAAAAGTAGAAAAAAACAATGATACTAATAAAATAATAACAGACAGGAGGATGGGTAATGGAGTCTTACCATTTGGGGGATGGAGACCTTCCTGATGCGGGGATGCGACTCCTCGGCGACGTATGGCGTCGGCGACGGACTGATGTTGACGGGGCGGAACGTCGTCGAGGCGACGCCCGGGCGCACCGCCGGCACGTCGTCGTACGACGACTCCGTCGGGCAGCAGATGACGGGGCCTGCGGTGTTGCAGAGCTCCGGCGTGTAGCCCTTGACGACGAGCTGCCCGAGCTCGGCGCACTCGTAGCTGAGCATGCAGAGGCCGTCCCAGCCTTGGGAGCTCGTGCACGACGTCCCCTCGTCTGCCTCCAGCTCTAGGAAATCAGTCAGAATATTCTTTGTAGTTTATGTACAGCGGTTTCTAAACAACCTTATTAACCCTCCTATAGTTTAATGTGAAACGCTCCAGCCATGCAGCATGATCATATGAGCGAATTTTCGTAAATTATCTTATGCACTACATTACGTTATATTGTTTTGAGAATTAAGGACTTCGAAGAGAAATATTGTACCCTAACAATATCATTTTTCTCAAATCATTGCTCCATTCTGCGCATGCGCTAACGTAAATTACTTCAAGCATCATTTTCCCCCTTTTTTTTAAATCATGGAATCATGTTTTAGCGATGGATCCCCCGCCGAAAAGTGAGACTATAAAGTGAGAAAAAAGTTGCGCCAATAATTGTGATGATTTCCACTTGCTAGGGATATGATACTTCGTCGTTTTTCATCCCACAAAATTCGTTGACCATTCGTTCGAAAGCTCTCGATTTATCCAAAGATATTATATTAACTACTGCGAAGTGCGTGGCCAACAAGCTGAGTTATGAGCATGGTTATATGAATAATTGTTTACACACAGGTCATCATTCTCAATTTTTGATATTGTGAACATAATTGCAACCGCTTGTTAATTTCTGATGATTTCATTGAGCTGGTGTTTCGATGATGTGATTCATAGCAGGTGATCCGAATATTGCGAGAACGGTTTGATTTGTGAAGCGGTGGTCTGTAATTTCGTATGTAGCCTCTTTAGCCTCTTTCTATAATAAAGTGAATGTTTACTCGCGAGTTTCTATTAGGAGATCATCATCTCACAAGAGCTCAATCGTCGTGATCATTTATAAAATTAAGTGAGAGCGAGAAGCTAAAACATGATTCCATGTTTTTTACATTTTAGCAGTCAGGCTCAAAGTAATAACATCCGGGGGGGGGGGGGGGGGGGGGGGGTCCAGGGGGGCGAAGCCCGAAGGGCCGAGTCATTTCCACCATTATAAAACATGGTGGCAGCTTAATCGAAATAGCTTGGAGTTTTAAATACCTCAATGGGTATAGGTCGGAAGATGCGAAATGCGCATTATGTCAGCTGATATTTATAAGCCAACTACGGATGATGAAGCAGAAGAATTGGCGAGTAATGACACCGGTGGTGACTGCGGGTTGGATTCCTAACCAAGTCAGTCGACAATGACGAGAGGTCAGCGAGCAGCTGTAAGCGTGAGTACCCCCTGTCAAATGACTAATTTGACATTATAACTCCCTGAGTCATTTTCTTTTGTTTCGAATCAGTGGGGAACTTGGAGAAATCGGTTCCAGAGATGTTGAAGAGGTTGTGGGCTCGACTGTACACCGGAGACACGTCAGATAGATGTGCTAACTCTCACGATGGGCATTCGAGGAGAGGATGGTTAGGGATGGTTACGCTCTAAATTCCAAGAACGATCGCTAGATATAGATACCTACATACCTAGTGAGATCTAGATAGAAAGAAAGAAATCGCCCTTTAAATATCAGCTGACATAATGCAAATAATAGAAATATCAGGTGATATTGTTCCAATGGAATTTATTATAACTTTGCAAAATCGAGTTTATTAACCATTGTCCTTGTGGAAGTACCTACTACTGGTACCTAGATACTTAATTTCATCTCTTAAATTGCTCCGAAGTCTACCTATAGGTAGCGGAAGCTTTGTTTTCGTTTTTAAGAGACGAAAAAAATTTCCTCTCGCATTTCACGTATTAGAACGTAAAAAACATCTGAAAAACTTTCGTTCTGTGTCTTTCGGTGTGTGGTTGTTTGTATGTTTGTGTGTGTGTGTATGTGTGTGTCTGCCGTGTTTCCTCAAATCCTTGTAACGAGCTTAATTTTCACAATATTTAACCGATTTTTATGAAATGTTCATGGAATGTGCGGGTTAGGGTGTGGATCGTCTTCTATCAGTTTCGTTGATCCCAAATCAATACTTGACTCAGCGCATGGGCAAACGTAAATTCCATCAACATTATTTTCTCACGCCCCCGTCGTCTGATCTCGCTCAAATTCAGAGGATAGGTGGAAGAGATTAGTTTTAGTATTAGTAGCTACTGCGCATGCGCGAATGTGTATTCATTTTAACTTTTATAAGGCAATTTCTTTCTATCCAGGTCTCACCATCTAGCGATCGTTCTTGGAATCAAGAGCTTGACTGCAAAATCAATAGATTCGCTAAAAGCGCGAGATGATTACTGTATTTTCTCGCGCTTAGAAATTAGGTTTTTTTTTCTATGTTCGAGCCCTTAGGGAAAGCGAACCGTTCGACATGCGGCGTTGCGAGTAGTTTCATCGATTCTTTGGGATTAAATGTATCATTGACAATCAAAAATTATTACTGTTACCTAGGAAGTTTTCGAGGTCACGAGTTTTGAATGTTTAGCCCTTTAATAAAGCCCTTTAGGGTTGATGAAAATTGATGCCGAGCGTCTAGGACAATATGATAATATGATTTTTAAACGGACGGATTTTTTAATTCGACTTTCGGACTCTACGCATCTTGGAACGTAAACCAAAAAATGTTAAGGGTGTGTTTAAAAAAAGTTTTTCTTGGTCGTTTACAAAGGTTCATTATTGGAAATAATAAACCAAAACGGTCTCTCAACTTCGAACACAGGTTTCATATAATCGCTTACTTTTTTCGATCAATAGACAGTGAGACCGGGTATATATTTCTTATCCTCAAGTCCTTAATTTTCAAAACAATGTAACATAATGTAGTACGATAATTTACGAAAATTCGCTGTAAACCCTCAAATAATGAACATTGCTGAAGATTTTATTCTATTTTTCAGAATGAACTCAGCTTTTTAATGATCTACACAATTTTTGTAAACCCCTTAAAGAGACCAGTTGGGCGACCATTTGTATGAGGGCGTGAAAATCGATTTTTTTACCATATCGATTTTTCTTGGTTTATTTTGGACTGGACCATTTTATTGAGCTTGGATTTGTAGTAAACTCCTTTTCTGGATGTCTATTTACCGAAAAGTGAGAATTTGCCTCATTGGACAGGATTTTACGACGAAGAAAACACGCCACTGTGCAACGTCCGCTGTTCAAAGCTTTCCTCCTTAACTACGAGACCAACAACCACAACTCACGTGATGACTTTACATCGATTTTTCGTGAGGTAGAATACGAGGAAGTTTCATATTGCATCAACATTGTATGCTGCGTCATTATTTCTTGTTGCATCAAAATTAAATGTTGCAACGATCAACATGCAAACGAAGAAGTTGCATTTCGCATCAAGATTGCATATTGCAACGGTCAATAGGCACACGAGGAACTTGTTTCGCATCAACATTGCGTGTTGCAACGTTTAACATGCAAATGAGGAAGTTGCTTGTTGCAACGCAACGTGCACACGAGGAAGCTTCGCCAACGATTGGTGAGTAGGTACGTGAACAGCGATATACTTATTAAAACTCACCCCCTCGAATATGATCACACTTCTGAAAAGAGACGGTTACATAGAGAGAAGAAAAATGAATCTTCCCCAACCTTTTTTTTTAACCGATATTTCGTAATGGTTATGGATTGTTGCCTTGTCCTTAGTAGGACGGGTTGGTCGAAGGGAGAGAATTTACAGGCTCCTCTGATAATGTGGTTTAATTTATGATTTATTTTTGATCTATCAGTTCAGACAATGTGTATCTCTCCCCATAAAAATTGCATATTTCTCAATTTAAACACAAAATTGACCCTAGTAACAATACCAAAACCAACTGGTCAAGACCAAAAGGTTCATGTTTCAGGCTATGTGTGTCTCTCCACATAAAAATTGCGTTTATCTCGATTTTAGCATTAAATTGAACCTAGTAACATCACTAAACACAGCTGGTCATGACTAAGATGTCCAAGGAGGCATCCCGACTTTTACTTAAACATTATACAGATCATCAATCAAATAATAAGCTCTGAAGAGGCTATATATTTGGCGAAAGCGCTCATCATATAGCATTAAACCACATTATCAAAGAAGCCTGTAAATTCTCTACACTCAACCAACCCAACCTGATATTTCGTAACGTTTTCTGACATTTAGTGCACTGGAAAAAACGCATTCCATGTTAAACATGATGTTCACATGTTACCCAGACCAGTACGCGTACACTCTAATTTCAATAGAACACCGCAGACTCAGAGGTGAATATAGTGATACTAACCCGCATGACTGCCAGGTCTTGCAGTTCTTGCCTAACCTTGTGCAACCCGATCGGTGTGAACTTTCCGAAAGCAAGTTGTTACAATAGATGGGACGAACTCATCTTTTCGTTCAATCACTTGACCTTGCACACGAAGTGTTCAAAATTCAAAACAATATAACATAATACAATGAGATAAGTTAAGAAAATTCGCTTCTACGTTCATGCTGCACGACTGGAATTTGATGAAATAATATGAGAATGTGCAGATCAAGCAAAGGATAGTCGCCAACAAACTTCATTACCCAGAAATTAATAGTTTCCGTAAAAAACACAATGCTTCGTTTTCTTAACGTCTATTCCTCCGATTTTGCTGAAATTTAAAAGGTATAGCTCAGATTCCTAAGTATCATCGCGATCGTACTATTAGTGCTGCTGCCCATACACGAACCTTTAATGTTAATAAAAAGCAAGACTTCCACAGTTTTCATCTCATTTCGATCATAATTTCTGGGATTGAATGGTTCATATTTTAAGATTGTTTAAAATTTCCTGTAACAGATGCGAGCAAGCTATGTGCCACTCCCGACTTGGTAGACTTTTTTTACCATAGCACAATAAATATTGATAATGATAATGCCTAGACTTGAAAATATATCAACTACCTCAAGTAAGTAGGAGTAAGAACTATTAGTAATATTATCCGTTTGTCACATTTCCGAATTGATTTAGACCTTCCCGACATGGATTTAGTCTTTTTCATCTTAGATTTAGACACAGGAAATGATCATGACGCAACTTTAAGAATAATGCTTCTTGAAAAATAATAAAATTTGATGAAGAAGAATTGGTAGAAAAAAAGTTGGGAGAGCAATACTGCCGTACTAAGAATAGATCCCATATCTGCATTTTCGGCCGTATAGCGTTATTGCCCCCCCCCCCCCCCCCCACCCCCGTTTTGGGAGGTGGTTTCTTTCGATTCTGCTAGTCACGAAGTCGGATGCCTCAAAAATGGCTTACAATTTCGGCATTAACTACGATTTGGTTCGATTTACTAATGTAAATCCCGTAACTGGCCTTTTCTAGGGCAAAAACAAGCATCTGGGCGTCGGATACGATTATTAGTATTCAGGTACATACAAATTGTGACACTCTTGAAAGTCCAGATAAGAATTTATTTCTTAGTATTTTAGGACTCGTGGCGTCTGATACGATTTCGGAATCATTGACAGATACGATTTTACTTCCCAGTATTTTGATCATACGAATGTATTTTCTCTTGACAGATCAGATACGGTTTTCGGAGGTTGACAAACACAATTATTTCTCCTAGTATCCTGCATATACGAGAAAATATTTTTTTTTCTTTTTTTTTTCGCCACGTAGAGAGGTACTAATTGTGTAATAGATAAATGTATGAGTCTTATTGCAAAACGAAAACTCGCATGTGCACCAGGTACGAAGAAATTGCCTAGTGCATATACTTATTCTAAACCTTTTTTTTAAACAATTTTCTTACCATAATAAGGTTTTTCCATCCACACCACGTGATTCAGCGAGAAATTCCCTTTAGAATGAGTCATTTTGGAGCTCGAGACAACGTAAAATAGGCCTAATATCAGGAAATTTTGACTCAAGACCTAAAGACGCATTTTCTAAAAAGTAGGGTTTGGTCAGATACGGGATCTATTGTTAGAACGGCAGAATAAAGCTTCCTCACGTATTGTAATATGGACGTACCTATAGAATTGAAAGAACGATCGACGTTCAGAAATTCAATATTGAGCACGCGTACTCGATACTATTGATCCTACGGCAATGAAATTTATAGGAAGCCAACTAGAACCTAACCCACACGATTTCTAAAACGCTGCAAATTATTACATAATGGTTTATTATTTCTGAATCAGATAGCCAGCTATAGTAACCAGCATGCTCTGGTGCGTTCGCCACTCTTTTCTAGTATCCATCTCTGTTCTTCCTCTCACTCCACCCCCGCTCACCAGCCTCACCACCCACCGTGACCCCCTGCCAAGCGTGCCAGGCGTGCGAGCGTGCGTAAGTCTAACACTCAAAGCCTCGAAAAATACACTTTTTCGCCCGTTTTCGGCCCATAGCATCTATGCGAGTAAAGCGATCGGGATGGTTAAACGTTAGGACCAACTAGACCCCAAATGGAGTCTATGTGCGAAAGAACGGGGTTTTTAAGTCAATTCTTAGGGCTTTTATGGCCTGGACGGCGGACGGACATTTCAAATTTGGATTCTACGCACCTTGAAACGTAAAGTGACAAAGTTTGAGGGGGTACGGTGGTCCTCGATCGGATTTAACCTTCAAATTTTCTTTCGAAATATGATTTGGGGATATGTTAGGATTATAATTCAGCAAAAACTGAAATCAAGCATTGAGCCGTTTTTTTTTAAATTCAGTTTTTAACTTTTTAATTGATACTTTAATCGCCAAAATTCCGAAAAAAATAATATTTATTATTTATGTGTCATTATACAATAAAATCTTCATCTAGTTTGATAGTTCTGATATATTTTGAGATAAAACATAATTAGAAAAACAAAAATAACAACATTTTATTGAACAAAATAATGATTATATTTGCATGAAGCTCTTAATAAATGCCTGTGAGTATGCGTGTAGTATGTGCGAGTGTGTCTATGTGTACGCTTGTGTGTGAGTTTATAATGATTCATTATATAACTTTTAACATAAAATACGTATCTAAATTGAATAGAAAATAAAAATGATAGCATTTCAACAGTTTACATATGTAGAGAACTATATTCGCATACAGCTCTTAATAAACGTTGTCCATATTCAGGATTGATTCGCAATACTTTATATTTGGCCCACGTCGCTAAAAAATCATGATGCACGGTCTCCATAGCCTGTTCACTGTAAAAGCCGAGGCCATTTCCGTGTTTGGTACAAAATTCTTCCACATGAAAGAAAACCGTGTGAACTTTTGGAGTGACTGGAATATCCAAAGATAAATATGTTGCTTTGAATTCATTGATGTATTCAATGAATTTTGGATTCAGCCTGACTGAGAAAGATGCTTTGAAAACTTCATTGAACTTCTGGGAAGCATCCTTGTATTTTAAACAACCTATGCTACAGTTTGAACAACGCAACAAATCAAGTTTCTGTAGCAAAATGCGGCAACTATTTCCATTTAACGAAGGGCTCCCATGGGTGATTTCACGCTGAACACTACTACAGCGCTCCGCAAAAAGAAGAGCTTCAGCTTCAAATTCTTTGGACATGTGAGAGAACAAGGTGTTACCCATGGGAGCCCTTCGTTAAAAGGAAATAGTTGCCGCATTTTGCTACAGAAACTTGATTTATTGCGTTGTTCAAACTGTAGCATAGGTTGTTTAAAATACGTTGATGCTTTCCAGAAGTTCAATGAAGTTGTCAAAGCATCTTTCTCAGTCAGGCTGGATCCAAAATTCATTGAATACATCAATGAATTCAAAGCATCATATTTATCCTTGGATATTCCAGTCACTCCAAAATCTTACACAGTTTTCTTTTATGTGGAAGAATTTTGCACGTGCATCATGATTTTTCTGCGACGTGGGCCAAATATAAAGTATCACGAATCTATCCTGAATATGGACAATGTTTAATGCGAATATAATTCTCTGCATATGTAAACTGTTGAAATGCCATTATTTTTATCTTTTATTCAATTTAGATATAGGTATATTTTATGCTGAAATTTATATAATGAATCATTATAAACTCACACACAAGTGTAGACATAGACACACACCCACATACTACACGCATACTCATAGGCATTTGTTAAGAGCTTCATGCAAATATAATCATTATTTTGTTCAATAAAATGTTGTATTTTTGTTTTTCTAATTATATATGATCACAAAGTAGGTCAGAACTATGAAACTAGATAAAGATTCTATTGTATAATGACACATAAATAATGAATAATATTTTTTTCTGAATTTTGCTGATTATTGCGTATTTTCATGATTACAGTATCAATTAAAAATTTAAAAACTGAATTAAAAAAAAAAACGGCTCAATGTTTGATTTTAGTTTTTGCTGAATTATAATCCTATTATATCCCCAAATCATATTTTGAAAGAAAATTTTAAGGGCAAGCACTTTGAGGTCAAATCCAATCGAGGACCGCCGTGGGGGGGGGGGGGGGGGTTATAAATTTTTTTTGCTATACGATCACATAGGCTTATTATTGGAAATAATAAACCAAAAGTTAATTAAGAAAAAAAAAGGTTCATTAGTCTCGCAGTTTCACTTATGTCAACCCACATTAGTTTTGCGTATGCCAAATTTGGATGATTAAGTTTGTAATTATGAGGGAGCACTGAGAGTCATAGGTGTCTATCAAGAACCATGCATGTTTATACTGCATGCATCATATACTGTGTAAGAATAACTCTTCTATTGGTTTAAAATGGTAATACAGTGTATACATGGGTGTACGAGCATTAGATGTGTACATGAGTACGTGTATATGTTCATATGTAATGTATGTGTGAACATGATACGTTAGAATTATGAAGGTTGCTTCTATTTGATGGAATTTTTGCTAATGCGAAATTTGGATGATGCGATTTTATTAGGTGTGTCACGCTGAAACCAAAAGCCTGAACTGGAAATACAGGGTGTTGACTCTTAAGAATGTTAACCTCCTAGGGATCACTTCTGCGTCTAATTTCCAACTAAGTGTTCTTCATTGCAATTTCTTAGAATCCTCGATTTTTGGAGTTTTTACACTTCCAAGTTTTTGCTTCCAAGTCTACCTTAAGGTGGCGGAAGCGTTGTTTTCACTTTCGGGAGAAAAAAAATTTTGATCTCCAAAATCAAAATTTCTACTCGCATTTTACGTTTTAGACCATTTTGAAACACTTTGGTTCCGTGTGTGTCATTCGTGTGTCCGCAAATCCTTGTAACAAGCTTATTTTTTTACAGTATTCATCCGATTTGGATAAAATTTTCAGCGAATGTGCGGGCTAGGGGTTATACGATCCCCTAGGTCTCAGTTTCATCGTTCTTGACTCAAAACCTTAATCTGCGCATGCGCAAACGTAAATTCAACCAATCATCATTTTCTCACGCCCTAGTCGTCCGATCTCGCTCAAATTTGGATGATAATTGGGAGATGACGATTTGATCATCTTATATACATTTCAACATGATTGTATCATTAATAGTTACTGCGCATTCGCCTATGTGAAATCCTTGTAACGACCATTATTTCCACTGTTTTCATCCGATTTCGATGAAACTGTCAGAGAATTCGCGGGTTAGGTTGCAGATGGTTCCCTATCAGTTTCAGGACCTTTTCCGTTAATTCACTACCATTCATTCATTCTGACCTGTATGTCCAACTAATCTGTATTTCTACTAAGGCTAGACTTACTTGATGTTATCTATTTTTGAGATGCGAGCATCCAGACCACCAAACTATTCACATCATTCTGACCTACATGTCCAACTAATCTAAATTTTCACTAAGGGATTGACTACTTGATGTTATGCATTTTTGAGATGCGAGCTTGCGAGAATCCAGATCATACCCAGCATTCTGATCTATTTTACTCCAGTGGGCGTAAAAATGATTGAGGAAAAGTTTTTAGAAAAATAGAACATATATATCAAGCGGTAGTGAATTAACGGAAGCCAATAAAAGGGGTGGTAGTGAATTAACGGAAAAGGTCCCAGTTTCATTGTTGTCAAATCAATACTTCATTCTGCCCATGCGCAAATGAATGATGATGTTCCATCTTTTCACTCTCGAGTCGGCCGGATTCGCTTAAATTTGGATGACAGTTGGAAAAATATGATAGGTGAACGAGGAAGCTATGTGCCACACCAAACTTGGCAGACTTTTTTTGTTTATTTGGGTGTATACCTAAATGAATGTATACCTATAATGTGTGTATTTCTACACCTCAAGTATAGTGCGAAAATGTACGTTTGGGTTGTATTGATGATTTCTATTTACCCAATGTGAAAAACAAAAGATTTCTTCCACAATTGAATAAACACATATAGGTATAGAACATGTGTAAAGCTGATGAGTTTGAATTTTATCTATTGCTTACCCTTAATTTTTTTTATCATGTATGTAAGGCTGAAGCATACATTATATTATTAGGAATAAATCTTCATTTGGGATCATTTGGGGAATTTGGTGTATAAAGGGATGTAAATATGTAGGGGTAAATATGTATGTTGTGTATATATTTATACGTAATGAGTGTGTGAACGTGCAAAGTGATACGTTAAAATTATGAAGATTGCTTTCTATATTATGAGATTTTTTTTTCAATGTAATAATGATGATATGTTATTATTAGAAGTACCTGAAAGGAAAACATATCTACTTTGTACCCAAAGTTTGTAATTATGAGAAAGCACTGATATAGTCATAGGTGTCTGTAGTGAACCATGTATGTTTATGCATACATCATATTATATTGTGCAAGAATAACTCTTCCATTGGTTTCAAATGGTAATAGAGTGTATTCATGGGTGGATTAGATGTATACATGAGTACGTGTGTATATATATTTAAATGAAATGTATGCGTGAACGTGATACGTAAGAATTGTGACGTTTGCTTCTATTTGATGGGAATTTTTTTCTTATTTCTATTTAATAAAGATGATATGTTATCGTTAGAAGTGGCTGAATGAAAAGAAAGAAAAAAAACCACTTCCTACCTTAAGTTTGTAATCATGAGAAAATACTGATAGTCAGCTGGCTATAATGAATTATGCATGTTTATACATACATCATAAATATTGTGTAAGATAACTCTTCTATTGTTTCATTTGGTATTTGAGGTATACATGGTATGTATGAGTATGTATAGGTATACAGTAGTATATAAGTATTGGTGTATAAGTATGTGTGTGTATATGTATGGAGTATGTATAATATTGATTAGTTAAATTGAATCGACCGCAGTTTTTCTTATATTATTGAATAAACAAGACGCGACGTAGTAATTAAAAGCTGGCACTAGTCCAGCCACTGGTTCTTTCCACTAAATATTCCTGTTTGTCCAATTTTTTCGGTTTTTTTTTTTTTTTTTTTTTTTTTTTTTAATCGAAGCTGTTAAAAAATCGAATTCAAATGTGTGGTTATTTAAATAATTATACGTGGTAATCGGGTCACTTATGATGGTCGGGAGAGGGAGTAACTCGAGAGCGCGGCAATGGGGAGTAGGAGGATCACTAGTAATATCCGAGCACTTCTTTTTTTCAATTTAATAAAGATTATATGTTATTATTAGAAGTACCTGAATGGAAAACATATCTACTTCATACATTAAGTTTGTAATTATTAGAAAGCACTGATATAGTCATAGGTGTCTGTAATGAACCATGTATGTTTATGCATACATCATAAATATTATACTGTGTAAGAGTAACTCTTCTATTGGTTTCAAATGGTAATACAAGAGTATACATGAGTGGATTAGATGTATATATTCGTATGTGTGTGTGTTTATATGTATGAAGTTTGTATAATATTGATTACTTAAAATTGAATTGACTGCAATTTTTCTTGATTATTGAATAAATAAGCAATTAAAAGGTGGTACTAGTCCAGCCACTGGTTCTTTCCACTACATTTTCCTGTTTGCCCAATTTTTCCGGTTTTTATTTTTTTTTTAATCGAAGTCGTTAATTAATCATTCAAATTATACGTGGTAATCGGGTCACTTATGAGGGTCGGGAGAGGGACTTACTGGAGAGCGCGGCAATGGGGAGTAGGAGGATCACTAGTAATATCCGAGCACTTCTTTTTTCAATTTAATAAAGATTATATGTCATTATTAGAAGTACCTGAATGAAAACATATCTACTTCATACATTAAGTTTGTAATTATGAGAAAGCACTGATAGTCATAGGAGTCTATAATGAACCATGTATGTTTATGCATACATCATAAATATTATACTGTGTAAGAGTAACTCTTCTATTGGTTTCAAATGGTAATACAGGGTATACATGGGTGGATTAGATGTATACATTTGTATCTGTGTGAATATGTATGATGTGTATATTGTATTTATTACTTAAAACCGAATCGACTGCAGTTTTTCTTTATTATTGAATAAATAAGAAGCGACATTAAAATCCACACCTGTCCGGCCACTGGTTTTTTCCTCTAAATTTTCCTGTTTGCCTAATTTTTCCGGTTTTTAAAATGGATACCGTTAATTACACATTCAAATGTGAGGTTATTTAATTAATTATACGTGGTAATCGGGTCACTTATGATGGTCGGAAGAGGGACTTACTCGAGAGCGCTGCAATGGGGAGTAGGAAGATTATGTTATTATTAGAAGTACCTGAATGGAAAAAATATCTACTTCATTACATTAAGTTTGTAATTATGGGAAAGCACTGACATAGTCATAGATGTCTATAATGAACCATGTATGTTTATGCATAGGTACATCATGTAATGTGTAAAAATAACTCTTCTATTGGGTTTATTTTGGTAATTGAGTGTATGCATGGATGGATTAGATGTATACATGAGTACGTTTGTGTATATATTTGTATGTAATGTATGTGTGAACGTGATACGTTAGAATTGTGTCGGTTGCTTTTATTTGATGGAATTTTTTTCTTATTTCTATTTAATAAAGATGGAATGTTAGTGTTAGAAGTGGTTGAATGAAAAGAAAGAAAAAAAACCACTTCCTACCTTAAGTTTGTAATAAATTATGAGAAAACACTGATAGTCAGGTGGCTATAATGAACCAAGCATGTTTATACAACCATCATAAATGTAAGATAACTCTTCTATTGGTTTCATTTGGTAATTGAGGTATACATGGTATATATAAGTATGTATATAGGTATACAGTAGTATATAAGTATTGGTGTATAAGTATGTGTATGTATGGAGTATGTATAATATTGATTAGTTAAATTGAATCGACTGCAGTTTTTCTTTATTATTGAATAAATAAGATGCGACGTAGCAATTAAAAGCTGGTACTAGTCCAGCCACTGGTTTTTTCCACTACATTTTCCTGTTTGCCCAATTTTTCCGGTTTTTAAAAATCGAAGTCGTTAATTAAAAATTCAAATGTATGGTTATTTAATTAATTATACGTGGTAATCGGGTCACTTATGAGGGTCGGGAGAGGGACTTACTGGAGAGCACGGCGATGGGGAGTAGGAGGATCACTAGTAATATCCGACTGCGGCCACTTCGCACCATCTTGAGTCACTGGCGAGGCCGCGTGGCCGACTTCATCTCTTCTAGTGGGTCCCCCACTTCGGCCTTGCGAGGGCCCCGGGGGTTTTCACTGGGGTCACGGCGTACCGCGAGGGCGGTTTTACCCCCGGCCATCAGCTGACCTTTGGAGTTGGAGCCGGAAGGGGGCGCGAACGGGTCAGTTATGGGGTAGCTAACGGACTATTGTGTAACCTTGGGAAAAGCGTCGACAGGGAAAACAGCGACAGGGAAAAACAGCGAATGAGGTATTCAAGATTGGGAAATGAACGAGGATTTACATAGCAACCACCTGAAATTTTTAGATGAGGGAAAAACAAGAACTTGTGGACAATTTCTTTCTAAACTGTCTTTCCGTAGGACTCACCATGGCCAACGGGCGTATGATTACCGGGGAGCAAAACTGTTCAATGCCCTACCCCATGAGCTCCGCTCTGTTTCTAAAATTGAAATTTTCAAACAAGAACTGAAAAAACATATAATAATGAGGCAATCTGAGACCCATTAGAATAATTCCCCTATGTATTCTGATTTACCCGATGTATATGTACCTATTGATTCTAATCTACCTATATTTACTTACAAGATGATCATTGAATAAGGTAATGAATGAGTGTGCTGATTATGTATTACTCCTCCCCACAGCACAAGTCTACGACTTATAGTGGGGAGTAGCATTCATTGATTTGTGTAACTTTTTTTGTATTGCAATACCTATCTAAATAAATGCGTAAAAAAAAAAAAATTTTAAGTTGATTGGCTCATGCAATAAAAACTAAAAAAAAAATTACCGCATTTATTATTTCACAAGAACTGCCCCATATACCATCATTATATAATACTTACTATAGTAATAAGTAGCTGATTAAAATACTTAATATAGTAGCAAGAGGGGGCAGGAACATACCGAGTCAACGTGTACGTTAAGTTTACAATGTATCCTAGATTATAATGGGGATGTCCCCCCAGAAGCAGGAAACGCACGCAAATTGGCCAAAAGAGCCTTTACAATCGTATTGAGATTTTTATACGCCTGTTTCTTGGCGGCCACACCACCAGTGCGAGCCAAATTAATGTATTTTTTAGCGCTCGACCATGAATTTTTGTTCCTTAATTTTACTGTGCGTGTGCGTTTCCAAGTGAAAAAGCTTCAAGATAGGCTGGTACGGAGCTAAAAATCAACCATATCTCAGTTATTTTCGTGCGTCTTTTATTCGAAAAAAAAAAAAAAAAAAAAAAAAAAACAGCTCAAGGATGATGACGTCCATTTTAATGTGCGTTCGAATGTAGGTGTACAGGTTTATCCTACACCCTTGATAGTCCAGGATCCTTGGCCAAAAATAGGTAGTAATTTCAGGAGAAGGATTGAGATTAGTTTTTGGAAATTTAGTCCGTTCTGAGTGAGAAAATCTTTAACAAGACTTTACGAAAAAGGCCTTTCTGTTCAGTGTTGGGGTTATCTTATCGTCGAAGAGGAATACGATTGTTGTCGCGATAATAATTCGTTGATTCTGATTCAACTGTGATTATATTCTTATTCGTGTAATCGTATTCGTCTGTTGGCGATACAACCCATAAAAATGCGTCACAGTCATCAATTTCAATAGGGCGTCTCTCCTATAAAATGCTAAGCCTTTCTAATATTACCAAGCTTCAGAGGGATGTCCTTAAAGCTTGTAACTGGAAGTTAGGCCATATATACCATGCAGAGTTTCAAGTGTTATCGCTATGGCTACAATCAAACGTTTGCAAACATAAGGCCATCTCATTAAACAACCACGATCCTCAACAATGTGAACATCCTAACAAGTGTATCAACTTCTATGGACCCTACCCTGCCTGGTCGCGAAACTGTCAAGAATACAAGTTCGAACGACGAGTAAATGAGGTTTGAATTTTAGACAATGTGTCACGAAATGATGCGCTGATAAAGGTACGAGGATCCCTTCAAAATCGCTCCGCGGCTTACTCCCAATCAGTTAGCTCTAACGCCTTAATACCATCCACTATGGATAAATTCTAAATTGTATTCTGAAGTTGGTAAGATAACGTCTGTCTTAGGGTCTCTTATAACTAGGATACAATCTGCCAAAAATGCTGTGAGATTTGTCCCATCACCTCTTCGTCCTGCCGAAACATCGCCAAAAGTTAATTCAGTCATGCCCTCTACGCTAAACCCAATCATCAGTTCCTCGTGTGTACAGATATCTGTTTCATTGTTTTCTAGTAAACAAACCCACCAACCCGTACATGAAACTGTGACGACTCTCGCCTAATACCACATCAGTAGGAACTGGACCATGTAATAAGAAAACAAGTTTTCAAATCAAGACCGCTTCATCACATCTAGAACGATCCTTATCGCCTGTGTCCTTGAATTCTGCTACAGATGATAACACTTAAAATCTTCATTCGCTGACATCGGGCATCCTAGGCAAACAAATAATCAAACCAATCAGTTGCGTAATTCTGAATCTTCAGTAAAGAAAACTCAAAAAACAAGAAAAATTAAAACAGAAGCTAACTTTTCTTACATTATCAACAACAACCTATACCTACTTACTTCACCGAGAGCTTAAACCAGTTTAATTTCGAAAACAATGGAAATGGACGAAGATTATAGCACAACGTCTTTCATCAGAGCGCTTAACGAGTTTAAACCCCAACTGAGGCGACTCGAGGTTGATATCCCAAAGTCTGGCCAGTTACACTTGCTAATCTCCGTTTGCCGTGATAACAATCAAATTGAGGTATATGGCCGCGTACGAACAGCCATTGATGATTCACAGTTCAGGTCAATTCATAGTTTTGATTTACAATGAATTCACACTATTTCGCCCTTGGATTTATATTTGATTCCTCGAATGTCCCTTGAAGATGTCCGAGGAAGATCCGACCGTGGATTCCGCACCGAGGAATTCGTCGACAACGAGTTTCGATGTAAATATCGACTCGCGAATCCAACAGTTCTGAAGAACCTCGATCTCACTGCCTCTCACCTGAATTTCTGGAGTCGGACAGGCGAGTTTGACATGGTTTTTACTATCAAATTGATGAATTTTAATACAAAAGTGAAATAGAATGACAGGAAAATAACGTGTAATAGATGGAGAAGCACGTTATATTATGAAGATGAATAGCAATCCCTTGTAAAGTAGATCAAGACATCAGCTGATCATGATGTCCCTGTGTTCAAATCGTCCAACTTTTTAGCCAATTGTATTGGACAATTACCCCGAACTCCGTTGGGGAATCTTCGTTATTTCAAAAGCGACATAAAAGAGTTTTGGGTTGGTGAAAGACACCATGGTTTGATCCACGAGATTATTTTTAATGGAGTTTGGCAAATTTCCGTTAAATAACTTTTTGGTGAAAGTGAGCCTAAGTTATTAAAAAATCTGCTGGATTTTTCGTCTAATAATATTACAATACAAAAATATCATGTAAATCTTACAATGGAATGTCAAAATGGTTCGGTTACCTGATCAAATGAAATTAAGTAGTTGTTGATGGAAACATCCATCGACATAATGGCCATACAAGAAACCCGCCTACGATCCCCGATTTACTTTAAACTCTCTGGTTTAGACGTAATTCGCTCAGACTTTCTTGGTAGTCAGTACCTAGTGGTGGGTGTGCTATCCTAATTCGCTATTCTCTTCTTCGAAGTCAGCTTGTTCTGAATACAAATTTACAAGCTGTAGTAGTGTTATTATTAGCTCCGATAAAAAACCCACTATGCTCCTTGTACTTGCATAGCCTAAATACCTCTCGGGAAGAAATTGATGAACTAATCGAACAGTTTCCATTTCCCTTTTTAATTCTAGGGGACACGAATGCACATAATCCTCTTTGGGGTTTGCTTCATATTGATCAAAGAGGGAAAATGATCGAGTCTGTCTGCAAGTATAATCTCGTTTTACTCAACTTGGGCAGGACACAAGGTTTAATTCGGTGACTGGATTCCCTCTCGGCGATTGACATTTCGCTTTGTAGCCCTGAAATAGCACCGTTATTCGATTGGACTGTTATTAATGATCTCCATAGTAGTGACCAGTATCCAATATTAATAAATACTCTTTTTGAAACCCACCAAAAGATTCAGGTGGAAAACCGAAGAAGCTGATTGGCCTAGTTTTCGTAAATCGGTAGAACAATCGCTAGAACTTGAATCATTTTCTAACTTGAATCCAGTTGAATCAATCAACATATTGGATAAAGTCATTGTTGCTGCAGGATCCTCAATTCCCAAATCTAGGTGCCCATCAAACTGTACCTTGGTGGAATTTTCTATGTTATAATGCTGTCAAAACCAGAAAAAAAGCACTAAAACGTTTCAAGCGTTGTCCCACAGAGCGGAATTTGATGAATTATCGACAGGCGCGAGCAAATGCAAGACGCACCATAAAAAACAGCAAAAGGAACTGTTGGATTGAATTCTTATCTACTATCAATAGGCTCACACCAACCTACGAGATTTGGAAGAAAGTTGAAATCATAAATGGACATTGTCAATGTTCACAGCCCATCAAGTCCCTTACCACAAATGATGGTGCTGTAATAGTTGGTCCTGTCTCAATTGCAAACGCTATTGCAGAACAATACGCACTTCTAACTAAAATCGAGGA
Source organism: Adelphocoris suturalis (assembly GCA_030762985.1). Classification (NCBI taxonomy): domain Eukaryota; kingdom Metazoa; phylum Arthropoda; class Insecta; order Hemiptera; family Miridae; genus Adelphocoris; species Adelphocoris suturalis. The sequence continues at coordinate 42,542,133 of CM061049.1, forward strand.
AACCAATCCACTAAACTATTTTCTACCAGTATTTCTTTCTGTTCATACAATGGACCTTCCATTCTCCCTTGACAAATTTGAAAATGCTCTATCCTTAACAAATAACTCTGCACCGGGGCCTCTTAATTACCTTCAATGTGCTTCTAAACCTCTCTAATAAACAGTAAAATTATCTTCTTAGGCCTATACAACCTATAAAACCAAATGTACTCAGCAAAATTGTTTCCAGACAATTGACAAAATGGGACTGCCATTCCAATTATAAAAAAAGGGAAGAGACCCTGCAAAACGTGACAGTTATGGACTAATTTCCCTCACGATCTGAGTGAGCAAGCTGATGGAAAAAATTATTGAAAATCGTTGATGTGGTACCTGGATCATAACAAAATGCTTTCCCCACAACAGTCAGGTTTCAGAAAAGGCCGATCTACAATTGACTGTCTGATAAACCTAGTACATCAAGCAATCTTTTGAGAAAAAACAGGAAGTAATTACAGTGATCTTTGACATTAAGAATACGTTCGATTGTGTTCCTCGCCATTGCGTCTTGCAAGCTCTTGACAAACGAGGTCTTGGAGGCAAATTTTTATGTTTCATCCAAAACTACCTCGAAAAGCGTTGTTTTCTCGAACCTCAACTCCCAACGTTTCTCAGACCACCACTTTTCTACAAGACAAGTTCAACAAACTAATGATTGGTCATGTTCAGTAGGTCTATATATTTTCAAACCTAAAACGGTTGTGTCTACCTCCTCACAAAAACGAAATCCAAGTGTTCCTCCTCTGTTTATGGGCAGAGAGCCCATAACCTTTTTGAAAAATATTAGATACTTAGGAACGGAGTTGGACAGAAAACTTAGTTGGAATACTCATATCAAGAAATTAAGAGTGCAAGCACTTCAATCATTAAATCTACTAAAAGTACTCGCTAACACTTCTTGGGGAAGTGAACGGATATGTATGGTGAGATTCTGTAGGGCATATGTGAGAGCTTAACTCGATTATGGGTCCATATATTATACACAACTGCTAATTCTAAAATCTTACAACACCTAGATCCAGTTCATCACCAAGCGATTCGATTGGCAACTGGTGCTTTTCGCTCAAGCCCGATCCCAAGTCTCCTCGTTGACGCTGGAGAGTTAGGTACCTCCATCGTATAGGAGAAACATTGTACGGTTCAGGTGTGCTACGAAAATCAAAGCTTCTGAAGAACATCCTCACCATGACGTTCCATTAGATCCATTACCCCTTGGCGCACCCTCTTATCTGAACACGCCTTTTGACATGAGCCGCTTAGATTTGCTTTTCCATTCTCTAACTCTTCCTGATTTCCACATTGAGCTAACCTGTCACATTTCTCCATGGATTTTCATACATAATTTTTGTTATCATTATTAAAATTAGGTAAAAAATCTGCTCCCTCTCATGAATTCGTACCAATATTTTATCTCACCTTGCACCATTACTTACACCGGTGGATCAAAAATGTCAATGGAAGAGATTACCTGTGAAGGCTCCATTTGTGACCCATCATGTGGCATAGATTTGTTCAGCATTAAGTATCCTTCAAGATTACCTTTTTTGTTTTTTATTTTAATCTAAAAGTTGGGAGTTGAGCGATTTTCCCACAATTCAAACGTTTATATCTTAAAAACTACAGCTGATCCTGGAAAACAAGTTTCAGAATCGAGTTTAGCACCCAAGAAAACCCCTAAAACCAGTTATATTTTTTTTAGAACGTGGAAACTAATTTTTGTCTAGCTAGATTAGGTTTTTCAACCACTGTGCGTCGACTATGGAAAAAGACGGCATTCCCTTCATACCTTTTGTAAGACTTGCATTTCATGATAGAAGAAACTATATTTTTAAAAACGCAACTTTACAATGATTAGGAAAATAACAGTTCACGTATCTTCATGGAAACGACAACTGTATCGTAGGATCCAACACCTGTATTCTTCGAGAATCGCGCAACCTAACTATGAATACCTAATAAAAACGCCGACAGAAAAAAAAAGAAAAAAAAACACCGTAACCTCATGAATCTTTTATCCTTCCATTACATCGAGCAATTGCTCTATTAAAAGTAATTGATCTATACTTACACCACTTGATACCCTCCTAAGCGCCATGATCTATGTAATGTGCTAAGTTAGTTTTTTTACATGAAAGTGCTGAAGTAAAAGGTTTGCTCACACACGTAGAGAGGATAAATCAAACTAGCTAACAGCTTATGATGGCGGCAATTTCCAGACCCCGGCCAGATCACTCAATTCCGCGCCAGCCTCCGATAGAGAAAATTGGCTATCGTATTTACGCTAAACTCAACTACGGACCCGTCTTATTACTTTGCTGAGATTCCAGTGATTTTCTCTACCTTTAAAAATCGTTACGATTATGTCATAAGCTTTGGTCGGTAATGGGGAACGAAAATTCCTCTTCGGCGAAAGTGTGAGTACACGCATTTTTATAAAGACCAGCAACAGATAATTCTGAAACGTGAGTGTGACAGTAATTATAACACTGAGGTAAACTTTCATTAATTAGGGCTAGAAAGTATAACTGAGAGAATGCCTACGTTCCCACGGATATTTCGTCCTGGAGTTCTCTCGTTCAGGCGTGAAATGTTTCTTATTTCCACGTTTTTTTATAAGGAACATTCGTAAAATACGCGAGATCGCGAAAATAGTATCAAGAATATTGTCTTGTACTGTGATTTGTGCTTGAGATTGCAAGTCGGACTTTCTTGACTCTTTAACTAATAAAAATTCAATACTTGCTATGATAGGTTGAGGATGGAAGTAAGGAGAGTCCTGTTAGGTGAGATGATTTGCCCCGGTGCGCGCAGTCCCGCGGAGGAATTTTGTCTCCTCCACAAGTTATCTGGAAAGAGCCCATCATTTCTAGGGCTGCAAATGAATTTAGGTAAAAAAAACATCGATTAGTCGGTTAAAAATCAAAACTAAAGAAGGTATAATTTACGAAAAGAATCTGAAATACAATTACCCACATAATAATGTAATGTGTTATGCACTAGTGTATTATGCCGCTAATGACCCCTTAATATTGCAACTTCATGAAACCTTAATATCTGATTAATATGTGGGAATCTCTACAAGTGTGGTAAACGATGTACTCGTATTTATATTCCATAAAGTGAATATCAGCCATTCTGTACTCACCCACGAGTTTCAAGCTGTAGGTTTGACGCATATACTTGCGTATTTGGGTTAATATATATAGACCTCTGATGCCATTCAAACTTTAATATTGGGAGGTATTTTGCACAAAAATGTCATCTATCTCCAAATGTTGTTAATTATTAATCATATTCCCATTAATTATTATTAATCAGTACTCTCAGTTCGTCTGTCCGCAGCCTCGTTTGGTTTGTGATGACAGCGACTGGTAGGCGCGGAAACCACCCAGTTTCGTTTTCTATCCTATTTGCCGAGTGAACGTGCGAGGGAAACGGGCGTGACTCGTTCGAAGAAACAACCGGAATCCACAGAGAGTAAAAAAAAGGGCTCGGATGATCTACGACGTATCTTCAGATCAACCGGTTAGCGTTAGAACGAAACCCTCGCATCACGTCCTACGTCCGCCTTCCCGCTTCACAAGTCGCAAATGAACTTCTCGCCTCCTGCCTAACCAAGACCAGAGCTCTCAAATCTCAAGTATTCGTGGGAATGAAAGTAAATCGTAACGACATTTGAAAAGAACCACTAGTCCGGCCAGAAATACGTAGCCAGAAATACGTGGCCAGAAATACCTTCTGGACGGAAATACGCAGAGAACTTCCCCATCGTTTCTAGTAAGCCGTGGTTCAGTCACTCATATTGCGAACTAACAAAAAGTTCCTACAGAACAATAACTCGGATACGCAGCGGGCACGGCCGGACGAGACTGAAACTACATAGAATAATCCCTCATCAATATCCATATATTAATACTGTGATACATATGATATATTTGTAACGGCTGTATGTACTATTAAAGCCAATAATAAAAAAAAAAAAAAAAAAAAAATAATAATAATCATAAAAAAATATAGTCTGGCCAGCTCCAGAAATCTTATTTTCGTAATATACTCATAAATTCGCACTTCTGACATCTAATTAGGACTCAGCGCACTTGAAAACCACCCAAGCAGCAATTTTCAGCTCAAGAGATCGTTTAGTTTGGCCAATCGACGGGTAGGGAGGTCATGGAGCGGTGACGTCATAGGGCAAACGAATTTCAAGAGCCGTTTTATTGGTAAGATATCCATCATATGGCACCTTTTCGGAAAGCTTTTGCTCAGATCTTTTGATTGAGCAAATAAATAAGCGAGCAAGTTCCACATTATATTATCCCTGGTCCGAATGACGCGTAGAGGGATGTAGGGTAATAGGTACTGTCGTCTTAAGGGAATTCAGCTGCAAAAGCCAAAGTTCGACTGCCGAAAGCCCAAAATTCGGGGGACATAATGAAAAAAAAAAATAAATAAATAAATATGTAAATATATATATATATATATATATATATATATATATATATAGGTATATATATATAAAGTTAAAAAATTAGATAGATTAGATAGAAAGCATAACCCACAAATTCCCAGAAAATGTAATCAAAATCTGATGAAAACTAGACCTTGTTCCTCGGAGTAAACTTTCGCGCATGCGCAGGAGCTAATAATGATGCAATCATGTTGAAATTAACATGGAATAATTAAACCATTGTCCCCCTACTATACACCAAATTTAAGCGGGGTTGGACGAATAGGGCGTGAAAAAATTATGCTTGAAGAAATTTACGTTTGCGCATGCACAAAATAGAGTAATGATTTGAGAAGTGGACCATTTGCAGACTAATCCGCAAATTGCCTGAAAATTTCATCAAAATCAGATAAAAATTGTTAAAATTAGGCTCGTTTAAAAAAGAATATATATTTGCGCATGCGCAATAGCTAATAACGATAGGATTATGTTGAAATTGCTAGGGGATGCTCAAATTAACCTCTTCCACCTATCCTCCAATTTTTGAGCGAGATCGGACAACGGGGGCGTGAAAAATGATAGTTGATGGAATTTACGTTCGCACATGCGCCGATTGAAGTATTGATTTGGGAAGAACGGAACTTATGAGGGATCATCTTCACCCTAACCCGCACATGCCGTGGAAATTTCATTACAACCGGTTGAATATTGAGGAAATTTAGGCACAAATAATTTTACTTTTCTCGGTAATTTGATCAATAACGAAGAAATCAATCCAAATGCACCCATCTCGATTTCGGAACTTTGACAGAAATTGAAAATTACTCAAGACTCAGTAAATTTTGATATCCTTGACGAAAAATATTGTACACTGCGTCCACAGGTTCAGAGAGGTTGTTTGGCAGACTTCAAAATTTTCCATAGGCAGTTGAGATCCTCAAGCCGTTGCTTCTGGCCAATGTTCATTTTATGGCCGTTCGTCCTGGATCACACTCCGCAAGCCTCTTTTGGATCTCATTTTCAACGACTAATTACCTCTACCATCGGCCAATGTGCAGTATAGCCAATGTACCGCAGAAACTTACGGCGAACCCTCTCCAGCTGATCTATGAGGCACACATTTATTCCAAACTATCGAATGTGTGACATTAAGGCGAGCTCTTCGTATTTGCGTCGAACGGGTGCGTTCTGTGATAAAATCGTCAATCAACGAGTGTCAAAGGGCTGGTCGATTGATATGCATATGCATACCTTGTCGTTCGCTGTAGAGCGCATTTCGAATTTTAATCAACTGGAAACTTTCGAATGTCCGATCGCGCTTTATGTAAAAAGGGGTATTCTGGATGGAAATGCTGTCTCATATTAAATTAAAACTGATGGCAACGTGTTTTGATCGATGGGCAGTGGCAATATTCAAATGGTATCTGGAAGAGGTGCGATCTATAAAATAAAACGTTCCAATTAGAATATTCATATATAATTCATAGTTCAGTAGAAAATTCATAGTCCCAATTAGACAAGCTTCTGGGAGGTATCACATTGCAGCTTTCGTGATTCTCTGCTGGGTAGTTTAGATCAAGTGGTTGTGTATGATCAGTGTAGATCATAACGTGGTATAAGATAGATTTATGGGCATAAGACATAGTAAATAGGATTGAGTCCACCTATAGATACAAGAAGCATTGCTCCCAAATACGGGTGATGCAATATTTTTTAGTCTTCAAAATCAAAACCATTCGCATTTCGCGTTTATACAATTCTGAACATCTCTCGTGCCGTGTGTGTGTGTCATTCCAGAAGATAACTCTTCTTAGGATCGAGATAAAAATTCCGTTCTAGTGCCAAAAAATCAAGCATTTCTAACAAAAGGATGATTTCGTTGGCCAACATTTTTTTGAGCACATTAAATTGGTAACATTTCAAAAAATTTGCTAAAAAAATCACTAAAAATTGATCAAAATCAGCCTACTTCCATTACTGGATACCCATCCCCCCTCCCCTTCCCAATCACCACCCCGCCGGCGCCGATATATTATATGGATCTGTTCTAAAATTCGGATAAATGCCAACTCCTAGAATATCTAAAGACGAATTAATTTATTGCTGTTTAACTGCTTAGTTTGGAAGGTACAAGAAGAAAAATATTTAAACCTGCAATGAGAATAATCTTAAACATGAGATTTTAGGATGTGATATTACAAGCAAACTTTGGTCGGGGTGTTGGGTACAATGAATTCAATATAAACATGAAAGTAATGAAATTCAGCGAAATTTAATAACGAAATATTTATTAAACATTTGCTTCTAAACGAGATTGATTGATCAGAGTATTCGAGGATTGTTCAAAAACAGAAATGCAGCATATAAACGTTTTATTAAACATCGTTCTGAAGTGAATAAGATTACCTATTGTAAATTAAAGAATACGGCAAAATAAGGATTTCTCTCTCTCTCTCTCTCTCTCTCTCTCTCTCTCTCTCTCTCTCTCTCTCTCTCTCTCTCTCTCTCTCTCTCTCTCTCTCTCTCTCTCTCTCTCTCTCTCTCTCTCTCTCTCTCTCTCTCTCTCTCAGAGTAACATGATGTATACTTACGAAGAATAAAGCTCGTTCGTCTGTTTAAACAAACAAGCCCATTCAGCGTTGTTCTCTCTACTTTTTTCAAGTTCGGAGGATGAAATCTAGGCTCTCCAGAAGAGCCTCGAAGGTTCCGAACTGCGGTGGAAGCTTAAATAATGTTGTTTTTGAGGTAGGTAATGGAGGTGATCAAGAAAGCGAGTAGACCCGACCGGACTGACGAGAAACAAGTCACCGGTTTGATTGATTCGAAATCTACCTTCACCCAAATTTGGAAGATACCTGCTATAGGAAGCCGCGAGTTATAGGCTCCCTCCGACACCTCTTGTCCGCAACAGGTTCCTCAGCTGTATTTAGGGCTTTCTTTGCTTATTTTTCTAAGAGAGAAGCAAAATTAGGGTTAATGACATAATCTGAGCCAGAGGCTCCTATAACGTCAAGGCAGCACAGCCTTCTTAGCGTAAATGGATTTGCGATTTTCCACCATCTCCACATCTCCCTCATTACAAACACGATACAAAATATTACACAAAAGCTTTTGACGAACGAAGCGAGTCTCTGCTTTGACTCGGCAAACATTTGTGTGCTTGTGTCTGCCTGCCTGCACAATGGTACTAGTTCGACAATAGAGTAGAATTCCCCATTGTTTGATAACGGAGTAAATTTCCTATCTCAATCCTCTACCAAATTCTAGATATATGATTTTTAAAAGAATATTTCATAAAAACCACTTTCTTTTTGCATTAATACCGTGTTCCATTACTTCAACTCAACCAAATTAAACTGAGGAGCATTTTTTCAAAATCACAGTTAAGATTCCTAACAGAATTTTGACTTTTGATTCTCGGGAAATACCATCTAAATATCATTCCGCGAGCTGAAATATGAACTATTTTGAAAAATAAATATTTCTTAAAACCCATGAAACTTCAATTTGGGCTTGCCCGGAAAAATTCTGAAGATCATCAAATAAACAAAAAACTGCCTCAAGTAAATAAGCGTTTGAACGGTTTGCTCAACATTGCGATTTCTTTTCAATTAGGAAGATACATTTTAGCTGGAATTCGGAAAAAGTTCCAGTCGTGCAGCATGATCGTATGAGCGAATTTTCGTAAATCATCGTATCATATTGTTAAAATATTTTAAAATTTGAGCTTCCAAGAAATTGTTAACTATTAAATTTATGGCAAAAAATATATTCTAAACAATAATCTCCTATTGAAACTGATTTTTGACATTTATAGCTTTTTGCCAGTTTTTATCAATTTTTTTTAGCAAATTTTAATGAACCTTAAGCGAATTTTCAGCATAATTTTGTACATACATTTTTGAATATTCTATTTTCTAGTTGATAAACTTTATTTGAGCAATATTCTGCCGAAAAATATAAAATTTAACTATTTTTAGCCGTTTTTAAGCCATTTTTAGTGAATTTGTTCAATACATTTTTTGAATTCGACCGATTTAATGAGCTCAAAATTGCTGGCCAAAAAACTCATCCTTTCGTTTGGAATCCTTGATTTTTTGGCGCGAGAACGGTACTTTTATCTCGATCCTAAGGAGGTTTATTGTCTGGAATGACACACACACACACACATATGTATACATAATATAATTAAAATTTTAAGATTTAAAAATGTTTTGAGCCATTGCAATAGTTCATTTTCTACGAAAATTGGCCTCAGTTGGTGTAAGGGGAGGGGTCGAAAGAAGTGTTATCACGCTATAAGATATATATATATATATATATATATATATATATATATATATATATATATATATATATATAAACACTTATATGAACAATTGCAATGGCTCAAAAAATTTCAAAATCGAAATTATTGAAAAATTTCTCCACTGAAATCCGTTTTTAGGCATTCTGAAACTACTCCTAGAGTTTAACGCTTATATATATATATATATATATATATATATATATATATATATATATATATATATATATATATATATATAGTAGTTTCAGAATGCCTAAAAACGGATTTCAGTGGAGAAATTTTTCAATAATTTCGATTTTGAAATTTTTTGAGCCATTGCAATTGTTCATTTTCTTCGAAAATTCGCTAAAAACGAGGTCTCAGTTGTGGCAAGGGAAGGGGGCGAAAGAAGTGTTATCATGCTCGCAATTTTAGCTTGACGAATACAGTCGACACAACGTCCCAAGAGAAGGTGCGTGGTTAAAAAACATAAAGCCGGTCATCTTCCGCTTTTTCAATTAAAACCGGACATTTAGCTTTCACAGCAACTTTCGCGGACGCCTTGATAAAAAGCCGGATTGTCCGGGACAAAACGGGACACCTGGCAACCCTGTACTTAACTTTAACTAATATTAGAGAGATTTGGTACTTCTCGTATACGAAAATAGGCTTTCCAAAACGAGAGGGTGTTTTCGTTACATGGAAACGCTTTTGTGAACGGGAAGAGTCACCTTTACTCGTGCTCAGCCTTCTCGAAGTTGTAATTACGAGACGATAACTCGGCCTTTCCCCAGGAAAACTCTAAATAACATCACAATGCACTTAACTTGAACATAACTATGCAGATGACAAATAATTAATAATAATTAAAAATAGGGTGATGGCGAAATCTGCGGTTATATCCGCGGGGTGTGGGAAAAGAAAAATAAAGTTTTTGCAACGTTGAGTCGTAGTCGGGTGGGAAGGACTACGAATAGAAATGGAGCATAGCGCATGCGCGCTAACGGTTAGCGGCTTATCCGTTGTACGAATAGAAAAAATCTATTCCTAGGTCATGGGAAGCCGAATACAGCCCCGTATACGCATGCAACCTTCCATGATGATAATCTATAATAAATTTTTTTGGTTCCTATTTGGAAGTAGCATGATTATGCCCCTTGTAATATTCGTGAAAAATGGTGGATGGATTCCTAGATTCATCCTCAGTTAAATTATCATACTTTATAATGGATTCTAAAGCTCCACGATCCACCATCAGTCCGATTCCGTTCAAATTCGGAGGATAGTATTTGGGTGCAAGTGTGAGGGTGGCATCCTATTAATTTCGTTGAAATAGGTAACCATTGCTCATGCCAAACCTGAAATCGGTTGTTATAGAAGAAGTTCCGATACTAATAGATCGATTTTGATGAAATGGGTAGAAATTTTGCCACTTCACAGAGAAGATAGACACAGAGAGAATCTGCTGTTTTCGCCCTTTGTCGCGTATTAGCAGGTAATACCTATCCACATCTTCATTATTGTTTCGTTATTATCAATAATGAAAGTAATTGGCCAATGCTAAAAGTTTAAAATATCTTGCTATGTAGGTATATATTTATAATATACAAAGTGATTGTTGATCATGTTGAAGTTCTCAAATTAAATGAGACTCTCCTAACCCATGGCGAATTTCGATGTTGCCTTGACAAGTACCCTTCTAAGTTCCCTTCCTTCTTCTACCACATCTATTTCTAGTGAAAAAATCAAATCAAATAGATAAAGTTGTTGGTAATTTAATACTTCTTCCATTATGAAAGAATACATTACACGTTACTTAGGTAATCTATGACTCGGACTTAAACGAAGATTTAGTGTAGTCATGTTAGTGTGAAGTTTGAATCGTTTCATTCAATCGTACGAAGATTTCCTATTCGTGCAGTACAACTTAATGATTAGCTTCTGGTTTGCTTGCGCTAGATAAACCTTTTTTCGTAAAACGACTCAGATGGAAAACTGCAAAACTCCCTAATCTCTTCAATTTCTTTACTTCCCCAGAAAGGGAGCGTCACGTTTATTAAGAAAACTGTACTGGTTTTGGTCTGTCAGCACAAGCCCTCTTCAGCAAGAGAAAGAAAAAATTCCGAACATCCTAGGAGCAAACAAAAATAGGCATAAACATCAACGACAGGAAAATGAAGGAGAAAACTTAACATTAAGGCTAATATTATATAAGAAACAAACACATTTTGTCAAAAGGAATCAGAAGAGAAACAGAAAACAGAATTTTTCAAAAGCATCCAGCTACAATTACTCATGAGGTGGTGCACAATTGAAAAAGTAAGTTCGTTCCATATATTAATTGATGTTAAGTTCTCTCCTTTTGCAATTACAGTCATAATTATAAATTATTCTCTGATTACAGCCGTAATCTTAGTTTTCTGTAATTACTACCGTAATCTTAGATTTTCCTGTGATTACAATCGTAATCATATTATTTTGTGTGATTACAGTTATAATTACAACTCCAGATGTAATTTTGGGCCATAGGTATTAACCCTTGGACAGATCACTTAGGGTGGAATCCATGGTTGCACTAAAGGCCGTATTGGTCCTCAATTGGCTGTGTCGCTAGTTTTTCCGATATTGTCCAAGGGTCCAGCTGTTTGTTGAAATAATTTGAAGCACTGTGTAATGGGCTGTCAGGTGTTAATACGGCCCATAATCACGTCTGAATTGTAATTATGACTGTAATCACAGAAAAAATAAGATTACGATTATTAATCATATTTTTAGCTCCCTCATTATTATTTTTTCATACGATTTACCCCTTGTAATTAGTACTGTGCTCTGGAAGACAACTGTGTTATGTTATTGTTTCTGATTTGTATTATTATATTCTGTATTTTGTATAATCTGTAATTCGGCTTGCCCGCAATTTCAATAAATAAATAACTAAAATCTATGATTACGGCCGTAATCATGGAAAAAACTAAGATTGCGGCCGTAATCATGGAAAAAACTAAGATTGCGGCCGTAATCACAGAAAAAACTAAGAGTAAGGCTGTAATCACAGAAGAAATTATGATTATGACTAATTACAGGGGAAAATTTGCGTTAACGGTCTTATTTATAGGGACCATCGGTTATTACTGCCAAAATCACATTAAAAACTAGTGCTTACAGCCGTATTCGCTAAATAATTTGTGATTGCGAATATAATCACAGAAAAAACTGTGATTACGAATGTAATCATAATCGTAATAATTTATCTCCTGGGTATCACAACTCTAAAACCCTATGATTGTAATCATAACCATAATTATGATTACAATTATTACGCCCAACTCTGCTCTTTTCTGACCTCGGGCATTTTTGGTATCTTCGTGTATACTCAACTCACCTGATCATTCAGTTTGCTCGATGATCCATTGGTCCCACTCATTCAGTTGGACTCCGCCAGAATCGTAACAATGATGGATATTAGTTTCAGTAATTATACCAAAGTTCAGATTGAAGTGACAAAGTACCTATCTACACTACATGCTGTTACATCGGTACATGGGTATGTCTTATTTTTCTCCCTGTGAAATCCTTTCGAACGAATGGTCAACGAATTTTGTGGGATGAAAAACGACGAAGTACCATTTCCCTAGCAACGATTCGGTTGTAAGCGGAAATCATCAGAAAACCAACCGTAACGCTTTTTTTTAACGCTTCTTGTTAACGCGTTTTTCGTTTATGTGCCAAATCAAAGACATAAAATGTCAAAAATGTCCCAGTTATGTTACGAATACAAGGAAGCTATGTGTTTCATCCTATCTGGCAGATATTTTACATTTTTCATGGTTTGCAACTGGAGTTCTTCAAGTTCTTCCCAAAACCTAAAGTGGAGAAAGTGAGCAAGACATAATTTTTAATTTATTCCGTACCTTCGATGATTCACGATGCATCCGCCTGAGCGTGCAGTTAACCCGTTCAAACAACCGGATCCCAAATTACAGGGGTTTTTTTCCCCGCAGTTTCATATTAATGTCAGCCCGGAAAGGATTACATTCTTTTCGCGCAGGAAGAATGGGATATCACTCTCTGGAACAGTTGGAGGCCGAACCCAAAGAGCAACAAAAATGTCGGGACGGTTTTTGAAAGTATTTTTCCTGCTTGGGGAGAAAAAAAAACCGTCTGAATAATCGGAGGGGAGCCTTCCACTCAAATGAAAGTGGTTTCCGTTACGCGGGGTTCCGTATGTATGTATTATAACCACTTTCCCCGAGACTCGGACAGGGGCGGGAAGTCGGATCCGGAAGTTTACGAGAAGCGGGTGGGACGGCCGTTCGTCAAAGATCGGTACCGGACCGGGCGGACTGCCGATAGGCGGACCAACCGCCTCCGGCCACTCTAACGCCTTTACTAAGAATCTAATCTATGGAAAAATTCTACGCAATAGAAATCTGTGTACGGTACTAGTGCATTATAGGGCCGGAAGGTTCGATTATTGAGATAATCGAAATATACGATTATGTATCGATTATGCTCCGTTCGATGTTTCGTATGTGCTTTATAGACAGTCGTTTTTCTAGTGGTCGTGTTGTTGTTTTTTCGTCGAATCATGGATTTTATATCTTTCAAATCTCTCGTGCGCGATGTCAATAGTGAATCCACTGCAGCTCAGTTTTTGCAAAAAGTTCGCGTCATACCAACCGAAGTGTTGTGCACGAGCAACCACAAAATGCGGTTGGTTTACGCAACCACAAAAATGCAGATTAGTTGGAAATGTAGATCAGAATGAAGTGTGTAGTTTGGTGGTCTGGATGCTCGCAAGCTCGCATCTCAAAAATACATAACATCAAGCAGTCAATCCCTTAGTAAAAATACTGATTAGTGTACATGTAGATCAGAATGAAGTGCACCTATAGTTTGATGGTCTGGATACTCACAAGCTCGCATCTCAAAAATACATAACATCAACTAGTCAATCCCTACCTAACCCTACAGTAGAAATGAAAAAAACAATGGAAACAGTAGAAATTAGAAATGATTGATTCTTACCAGTTAAAATGAAAAATGAAAAAACAGTAGAAATTATAAAACCGCTGGAAAACGGCGGAATATCGAATGTGTACCTACTAATCGATACATAATGGCATATTTCGATTATCTCAATAATCGAACCTTCCGGCCCTATAATGCACTAGTACCCTGTGAACAACCCTCCGCAGTGCCTCCTTACAAGTGCTACTGAAGTTAGAAGCGTAAAATTATTAATTTTTATTGTATCCATACCACGAACCTTTGCATCCTCTGTAATTCATGGAGGGGCTTTGCTCATCCTGCCCCTCCTCAAACCGCCAGTGATTCACATCAATAAATATTAGCTGTTACTTATCCCCTAGATTCCCATGAACCTCATGTTCTACTATTATGAATGATTTGGTTGGTTTTATGTTTTATTACTCACATAAAAACCTCAAGAAGTTTCTAACTCCTCACATCTCTCACAATTGGGAAAGTCTGGACTCCTCGTGGACTCGCAACCTAATAATGTTCCTACCAACTACACGGTAACTAAACTATCCTAATATTACTGTTGTTTCTGTGGAAATTAATTGTTGAATTTACATCATTTCTAAGTAAATGTAAATTCAACAATTAATTTCCATTTCAACAATCAATTTCATTTCTAGATTTCATCCATGTCCAGATTCAACTATTGACCGGGATTACAGTGTTTGGAATTCGAGTTCTTATCTTACTTATCCACATTATCATTTCTTCATTCATGGCAGGGGATCAGTGACAAAATTTTTTTTCTGTTAATCTGCATCAAAAATATAGTAAAATCCTGCCAACCGCATATTTTTATCTCAATCCGTACTCGAGATATGATTTTTAAAGGTTTTTTCAGGAATACCGAGTTTTTTCATTTAAAACTCAAATTTCTCCACTTTGCCTCATTTAATTTCAACTTTCGACCTCATTTTCGGTATCAGCATTAAATTTCTTATAAGAATAGTGTACTTGGGTTCTTAAAAAGTACCATCCGAAGACCCTCACATCAGCTCAAACATTGACAATTTTGAAATAATAATATTTCTGAAAATCTTTAAAACTTTACTACTCTTCCAAAAAGAATCCTGGAAACTGGAAAATCTCATGAAAACTGCTTTATCTAATATTCTTTCCATATAGTATAATCAATTATAAGTATAAGTATAATCAATTTTACTTTTATTTTGTTATTTAGGGGAGAATATTATGTTTTAATGTTAACAAATGGGTGTTTTTCAATAAAATTGTTGGTTTTCTCGAAAGATGACCCTCCATGAACCTACAAGTAGGGGTTCGGTTTCTATGTATTTTTTCACGCTGTATCGAATAGTAACATTTGTAGATCTCTCCAACTCCGTTATAACCGAGTTTTACACTTAAAATCGCAAATGTTTAGTTTGTTTGTTACGATTAAATGTATGTGTGTTATGGGGTAAAACTAGTTAATTAAAGCGTAAAACTAGATTATAACGTAGTTGAGAGATCTGCAAGAGTTTCCATTCGATCCAGCGAGAAAAAATACATAGAAACCGATCCCATACTTGTAGGTTCATGGAGGGTCATCTTTCGAGAAAACCAACAATTTCATTGAAAAACCCACATTTTTCAACATTAAAACATAATTTTCTCCCCTAAATAACAAAGTAAAAGTAAAATTGATTATACCATTGAGAAGAGTATTAGATGAAACAGTTTTCATGAGATTTGCTAGTTTTCAAGATTTTTTTTTGGAAGAGTAGTAAAGTTTTAACGGTTTTCAAAAATTTTATTTTTTCAAAATTGTCAATGTTTGAGCTGATGTGAAGGCCTTCGGATGGTACTTTTTAGAACTCAAGTACTCTATTCGTATAGAAAATTCAATGATGATTTCGAAAATGAGGTCAAAACTTAAAATTAAATAAGGCAAAGTGGAGAAATTTTTGTTTAAAAGGAAAAAACACGGTTTTTTAATTTTTTTTTAAGAAAAAAAAAAACCTTTAAAAATCATATCTCGAGTAAGGATTGGGATAAAAATATGCGGTTGCCGGCATTTTAATACATTTTTGATGCAGGCTAACACAAAAAATTTTTCCTCTCTTATCCCCTGCCACAATGTATGTTTGGAAAAAAATATCAGAACATTACTATAGAAGACCATTACGCATCAGGTAAATCTTAAGTCAATTACTGTTATTTCTGAAGAAACATTATTTTTGTTCGAGACGTATTAAAGTAAACAGGATGGGCCATAAATAACACAACAACGTGTAATTCAAGCCATTTGAATGTAACTATTTCATCAATAACATACTATATCTACTTAGTAGCACTACTACTAATCTTTATCTACTTAGTAGGTAGGATTTCCCCTAGGTCCATGATGTCTTCATATGTTGAACATCAATATTATTTTATCTGTTTAGCTTAAAGATATAAACTGTCTGCCTTGTTGTATAAAAATTATAGTCTTGTCGAGAGCTTTTAATGTACTGAAAACAATGTTGAAACTTTAATCATTTGAACAACTACATAAGAGGAAGTTGTTAACTGGTGTTGTTGTTCGTTAACAGGCTTGGGATGAAATGTCTACGTTTGACTTGCTATTATTTCTTTTCTATACTCCAACTTCACACATCCACCACAAACCTGTTTTTTGCTACATTTTAGCTAAATATTCAATGTAAAATATCAATAACAGGACAAAATGTTGATGAAAAATACGATCAAGTCCAGCTCTAGTACTCATTCAATGGAAATGTTTTAAAAAATCAATGTTAATGAAACCTTATACACATGGAACAATAGGGGGTGGACAAGAGGGGGTGGATTTCACCACAGAACATAATAGTTATTCAATCACATTTTTTGAAAAGTATGACTCAGCTACTCACTTATAATACTAATATAAAGTTTGTATTCATATTTTCAGTTATACCAAGTAAACCAGTCAGTTTATCTGTTATTTGGCTCAACATCAGAGAGCTTGGAAATAACGTGGGCTGTTCCAATTGCTGTACACAATTTTCCAGCGGGCTTGCATCATAAAATTATGTACCAGTCCAAATATGATAATATTGGGACACGGCAGGTAATTTTAACAATTTCTTCACAATGTATTTATGAACAAGAAGACTGATGTACAAAAAACTTGAAATAAAGAAGGTCACTAGTTTTCCATTATATTACAGTAGACTATCTCTTAACTGGCTACCTAGGGACCAAAGCCTTGACCAGTTGTCGTGTTGGCAATTTTTATGAATTCCATGTATTCCAGTATCACTATCTAGCGATCTTTGATGGAATTTAAAGCTTGATCGTCTAATCAATAGATCCGTTAGCAGCGCGTGATTTCTCTATTTTCTCGCGCTTAGCAATTCAAAGGTTTTTTCGATGTTCAATTCAAGCCCTTAGGGAAAGCGAACTATTCAACGTACAGCGTTGCGCGTGGTTTTAATCGATTATTTGGGATTTTATTTATCATTAACAAACAAAAAATTATTACTGTTACTTAGAATGTTTTCGTGATCTCGATTTTTTTAATGTTTAGCCCTTTAATACAACCCTTTAGGGTTGATAAAAATTGATGCCGAAATTCTAGGACCATCTAGACCACAAATGTGATTTTTAATAAAAGTTTCATATAGTTTGATCCAGTGTTTTTGGAGAAAAGTCGCGGACGGCGGACGGACGGATTTTTCTTTTAGGTTCGATTTTTGGATTCTACGCATATTGAAACGTAAACCAAACAATTTCCAGGGGGTGTTAAAATTGTATTTTTCTTGGTCGCATACAAAGGTTCATTATTGAAAATAATAAACCAACAGCAGTTTTATTACATTGGGTACATTTTCACATTACAGAAGAAGTTCAGACTTTTCAACCCTACTGAATGTTAGTTGGGCAAAGAGTGGTTTTAGAAGCTTTCGCATTTTAACTACCTACCTGCCTACTTATAGGAGATAGAAAGCTCGCTATAAAGTCTTTATGAGCTCTTGAAAGAATGTTGGCGCCATCATTTGACTATTATTTTCACTTTATTAACTATAAATTATCCGATAATCTGTTTCTGGAAGATCGTTAGGAACACCTGTGGAGCTTTTTTGTTAACGATGTTGGTAAAAGGTGAAATCAGAGTTCATCCCTTATATTTTAGTCAAGGATGTCCCCCTTATCTTTCTATTCGGCCAGCAGGAAGGTACTTTGAGCATGCGGAATAAATTGAAAAAACGATTAGGTATTGAAAAAGGAATGCAAGAACTTTGGAAAACCAGAGGACAAGTTCTGCGGTTATTTATGACAACAACTCAATTCAACCAAAATGCTAACGGTGAACTATCTTCTCATTATATGAGGCATTCAGTCATCATATCATAAATAGTAATAAACCATGTAGTAGGTGCATAGCCAAATCGTTCTTTTTTGTAGAACGATTTGCGAAAATTTGGAATTATCCATAAGGGTTAAGGGACAAAACAGGATTAATTGAACAACGGAAGCTGGAATCACAGAATACAGGCTGGAATGGGACTATGAGACTTTCGACTTCCACCCACCTCACAACGGATAAGAGCTGTTACATTGAGCAAGAGCGGAAGAATAAACAACCGATATTCAGAGCTGGAACAGGTATCCGGTTAGAACCGCTCGGTTGGCACCCTTTGCGGTAGATCGCGTTTTCCGGAGACGCTCCTATCAGTGTGTTCTCCCACCATCACTTATTGTTGTTTTTGTGCCCGCGCCGTGTGCCTGTGTTTTTGGTTTGTGCATCGTTTCGTCGTTAGCACTACCGAATTGGTAAATACAGTGTTTTCTTATCTCTTTGGGATTACTAAACAGTTAACAAGTATGTAAGTACATGATTTCATTATTATAATTACAGAGTTCGTGGGTAAGAACCGGGCAAAGATTGTTCCCCCTAAAGGCCGTATCACACTAGCATTTTTTCCGCATTTTTTCTGCGTTTTTAACGCAAAAACGTGAAGAAGAAGAAGTGCGTTTTTCCAAGGTCAGCTTTTTCGACCATTGCGCATCCTGGCGGAGCGTTTTTAAACTCACTTGGGAAAATTAGAACACGTTCTAATTTTTAGCTTGACGCAAGAAAAATGCTAAACATAACCCTTGGGGAGGTTACAATTCAATGAAAAACCCCTAGGAGCCCTAACCTGACAGATTTAATAAAAACGCATTCCGCCAGAATGCGCTGTTTTTGCAGTTATTCCTCTTCAACATTCACTACTGAACTTGAAAAAACGCAGTTTGCCTTCTTCACGTTTCAGCGTTTAAAACGCAGAAAAAACGCGAAAAAAATGCTAGTGTGATACGGCCTTAACGCATCACCAAAGGTCTCTCGCCAAGCAAATTAGTAAAAGAACGGGATCTGCTACGCAGTCCGTCTGTCATCTTGCGGCCAGAGACTACCTAGTGAAGTGATAAACATCGTGGTTGTAGCCTTAGATTGAGATCGCGTGCACCTTCTAAAACTTTTTCAGAAATAATTCTGTTTTGCAAAAATCTGGTATGATGAACCATCGCACTTCAGGTTTGTCACTCGAAACTTTTTGAGGACCGTGATCCGAACGACTCGGACTCTTTACCTCAGCATGAAAACGATTAGGGTCAACGATAATAAGGGACAACGAGCTCAATGACCCAGTTAGGGACGTTCCGATACCACTCTCGATACGATATTTGGTATCGAATCACTATCGAATCAATGGTATCATTATTGATAAAGTATCGAAAGAAAAGTATCGATATGAGTAGTATCAAATGAGTACCTACATGTTATAATTGATACAAGCTAAAAAAAATTCTAGGCCTAACCGGACGTTTGTAATCATACAAAGCTTTATTATGATACAAAATGCAATCTTAAATTTATATTTTTCATGTATTATTTCGAGATATAAGTATACGAATAGTTAATTAACCAAACCACTCTCAGTCACCAACGCTGCCCAGGAAGATCAGTTGGTCGAGATATTTAGACACATGAGTAAAACAATGTGACCAAACAGTGATAACTTCGTGACCGAACCTTGTGATAACCGAACAATCTCTTCTTGTGTCGATATCGACCTGACTTGAATTGGAAACACCACTACCACTAACCATCCGTGTTGCTTCTTCTAAAACAAGCTACTACTTCTCTAATGACAAAACTGAGCACTCGGAGTTTTAATATTGTTGAAAAATAGACCTTACGAAAATTTAAAATTATACTAATCTAAAAAGGAAGTACTCATTTGATACTGCGGATTTTCTTTCGATATGACATTAATATCGGATGATTCGATACCAATATGATACCAGTAGTATCGAAACAGAAGTATCGATACCTACTCATATCGGTAGTATCGGAACGTCCCTAGACCCAGTTGAAGAGGAACAGGGGAACTGGCACGTCCCACTTTCGAAATCCCAGATGTCATTCGGAACATTTTAGGGGATGACTTTACCCGCCCAAAAGGCAATAGTAGGTAATTCTCGAAACCGTCTGATTGTTCTGCGTTGGAAAGAGTACTAGGAAACTCATCAAAAATCTGAACTCAAGACTTTTTGATGAGTTTCCCGTTTGGGTTAGAAAGTCGTCGAAAGTCCCTGGATGAGAAACTCGTCGAAAATTGCATCAAATCAATTTATCCGCATACAATAATTAGTAATGAATTTGCATTTATTTTTCTTTCTGTCCAGCACCGTCGAAACACCCATCAAAATATGGTTGATGTCAAACTCACCACCTTCCTGTCCATCCTGAACTAGCTACCTGCTATTTTCACAACTCAGGGCCACCATGAATCCCAGACCAAAACCCTTAACTTCTGTAGAACAGACATATTATGTGACCTTCTTTGGGATGCTGTACCTACTGGTTTTTTGAGGTTCAACTACTCACTAGTACCTAGTCTCTCTGATTCCATATACGACATTACTGAACAGAACAACCCATGATATGCTTTGAGGAATACACATTGTGGAACATTTGAAGCGAGACGTTTTAGTAGAAAAAAGTTTGTGAAAGCTTTGGGTGAACACAATCCAAATGCGCATTCAAACGAAAATGTGAGTATTGAGATTATAATGGTTGTACTCGTGAAACTGATACGAAAATGTCTGTCATAGTTTTTGTGACATAGAAACATAACACTTTTGGCCCCAGTTAGGTGATGGCTAAAGCATGTTCCATGCTAAAATTGTTCATTGTGATGTGCAGCGCGTTACAAAATAGTGGTCCAAATCACATTCTGCAAATATTAACAATTTTTGGATTTCATCAAATTGATGCAGTTTTTATCGGTTTTAAATGAATGAAGATGTACAATATTGATAAAATTGCCTACCCGTTGCTGCAGTATTTCAACCCCTGACCAATGTAATGGTGGTTAGTAATTGTCATATTGCTACTGTGAGACATCATGAGTTCGAGGCAAAGAATACCATCATAATCGTTTTTGGGTCATTCTCATTTCATTTGCCGCTTTGGGGCGTTTGAGAACCTCAGTGACGGGAAATATGAAAGTGCTCGAAAATGAGGTTAGATCAGCAAATACTACTCATTTTACCTTACAGATTTGTGTTCCATAGGTGAACAGTGAGTTTTTCATTGATGTATTTTATATGTTTTTTTGTATTAAAAAACAGGATATTCAACACATGAGTGTTACCGGATTTCAAAAATTGATTTCTGTAAAATGGATGATTTGGCAAAATTTCGGGGCTCAAGTAAGTACAAAAGAATCACGTTCAAACGCAATATTCAGATTTCACGGAATTCATGTTGAAGGCAGTGTAATTGAGCTTAAATCTCAAGAGTGTTACCCTATTAGTGTTAGTGTAATATCAGGAGTGTTACCCATCCTTGGTCACACTCCTGAGAGGTAACACTCATGAGAATTTCCGATAAAAATGGTGTCACACAGGATGATGAAGTGACAAAACTCGGGGATGGCTACTGTTTGAAACCTGTCACCAAGCAGTATGGTTGTTGATATAGGATTATTTTGTTTAAGCACTAACAACACTCGTAATTTGTGTAACACTCATGATTGAAAATAAAAATACTCAACATGTTTTTAGGCTTATTTCGCAGTAAAAACTGCTGCAACTCCAAGCACTCCACTACAGTCTCACATCTTCAACTGGACAATATAACCTTCACATCTGACTGTTTCCCGCCATTTTCCATCAGCTTTCTTGATCGCAAAAATGATAACACTCCTGAGGTCCCATTGAGAAGAGATATGGGGGACTGACTGAAAAACTAGTTTTTCACAGGTTGGGAAAAATCTTAAAAATGTAAATCCTTACTCTAAATAAAGAGGAACCAACTTACTGCAACTAGTAACCCTGGCCAGTTCTAGATTGTCATTGTTTCGTAACAACCTAACTTCTACTTAGGTGTTAGGGAGGAGGGGACAGTAACACTCATGAGTTTCCAGGATTTCAGGTTTCATTCTTCATCACTGTGTATTGGTTAAAGGGGATTTTGGGCAGTTAAATTATTACTTCGTTGATCTCCCAACTTATACTACCTTTTTTTCCCCAAAACCACTAGTTTTGGTCAAGAACTGTGAGAATTCGTCGTCGGGGACATGAAAGCGGCAAATGAAATGAGAATGACCCTTTTCGCAACATTCGCTCATTAGGTCATGCTGCAGCCATGGAGTTTTATTTCTGTATAATACCTGGAAGTCTTGGTGACTAACGTCTGTTGTGAGTTAGCTCTATTGACTGGTTTGAAAATACCTCTAAGCTCCTCGTAAAACTTATATCGGCTATAATCGCATGAAACGATCATCCAAAAGGGTTCTTTCGTCGTAAAAAACCTGGGTAAGTTATACTTTACAGCTGCTTCGACATAATTATGACGGCCTTTCCATTATTTATGGTTTATACTTGAATTTCAATTTCGACCGCTTCAAAATCTCGCAAAAAAGGAAAATACCAGGATCAAGAACGGAGCAAACATAAAATACTGAACTCGCTTGCGTCAACTGTGTGACGAACGAACCTCACGCCCTATCGTGAAAGTATCTTCTCGTGCCTTTGAAATGCGGATTGGGGGTGTCTCAACCTTGAATAACTGGAAAATGGAATGTCTGAGAGCTATCTCATGTTATAAAACATGAAATTTTGTTTTTTTCTTTCTGTTTAAAATTTAAGCCGCATCTCAACCAGGAGAGTCATTAGCTGCATTATTATTGGTGAGGAGGTCCGACCAAGGATCTGTAATAGCTACATACTAGTTATAACAGATCCCTAGGCACGACTTTAGTCGACAGCTACTAATTATTAATTGGATTATATTTTGACCAGAAAATTCCCGGTCACGATTTAAAAAAAAAAAAAACCGTTTGGATCCCTCCGCGGAAGCGTCACAGACAGGCGCACAGAGTTTCATTCTTATAAAATAGTATAGATAATTATTATAATAATAATTATAATAAAAATGTTTATTGTCATCATCAACAGTGCAAATAAAGTAGAGATGATAAAAATAAATAAATGAGTTGTTTCTTGTATATATAATACCACGGTATGTACTTACGCTGACTGGTACTTAGATGGTATCGATACTTTCTGACTGATACTTAAATGGCATTGGTACTTTGTGACTGATACGTGAATGGTATTGATACTTCGTTACCGATACTTAGATGGTATTGATACTTTTTGGCCGATCTTTAGATAGTATTGACGCTTTGCGATGGGTTCTTAGATGGTATTGATACTTAAATGGTAACTACGTTAGCGATAACTGACTTGGCATCGCTAGTTGTATCGTAGTAGCGGAAGGGCAGGGATGAATGGAGAGCTTGAATGGCAGTGAAGGCGGAAAGAGGTGGTAAGGGGTGGTGGTGCTGGAGGAGGGATTGTTGGGAAAGGCTAGGGGCGGTAGGGTGGTTAGGGAGGGGCGGTTGCGAAGGGAAGGCTCAGGCAGGGTTAATAGGGGGTGGTTGTTAAAATAGGAGTGGTTGAGGAGTGAAGGGTTGGAAAGGGAGTAGGTGGGTCGGTAAAGGGGTGGTTTTCGCACTAAAGGTTGACAGAGGTAGGAAGGGTGGTTCCCTCGGGAATGAAACTCCATAAAGCTGTGATGTCACACAAAGAGTTGTCTTTCACCCGCTTCTGTACGTACTAAAGGCCAACGTATTTACACCTCAAAGTCCAGTATTATCAAAATGTAATTTATTTTGTTCAACTACGCACCTTTGTATTCGACCAGGAAAAATGCATTTTGGGAGGCCTTCCTCCACTATACCTAAGATGTTTTACCGAATTTTCGTAGAAAATGAATTGCAATGGCTCAAAAAATTTTAATATCGAAATTTTCGAAAAATTTCTTCTTTGAAATCCGTTTTGAGGCATTCTGAAACGAATCCTAGACTTTAACGCTTTTTCATCGAGTTTAACGCTTTCGATAGCTCTCCTTAGGATTGAGATACAAATTCCGTACTTGCGCCATAAACTCAAGCACTCCAAACGAAAGGATGAGTTCGTTGGCCAGCAATTTTTGAGCACATTCAATTGGCCGAATTTCAAAAAATATACAGCAAGCAACCTTCGTTATTTTTGTCCTCTACGACCATACTCTAATTGTATACCTAAAGGGCGTTCGCACTTAAGATTGTTAACCTCCTAGGGTTCGATTCTACAAATAATTTCAAATAAAAAGTTCCTCCTTGCAATTTTTTGCAAGTCGCAGTCGAGTTTAGTCGTTCGCAGTGCCAGAAAGCCCAGTTCCGGAACGCCGAGAACGCTGAGTTCAGCATTCGCTGTGTTTTGCGAACCCAGTTCCGAACGGTTCTGACAGTCCCATTTTTTTCGGAACTGTCAAAACTGAAACGCAAGGACGTAGTTAACGCATGCGCATTTGACAATTTTTTGGATCTTGTGGAGTAAACAACTCTCTTCTTCTTCATCGAAATAATACTCTAATTCCTATAGGTACGTTAGTACAAGTACCTATTCTAAGATCGAAATGTCAACTAGCTCCTCAAGTTCGGAAAGCGATAGTTTCGACGATGGTTGTTTCATGGTTTGTAGACGATGAGGACGAGATCGAAGTTATAGTTGGATCTCGTCTACATCCACGAAACTCAATTTTTTTCGAGTATACTCCTCAGTCATCGTGGAAAGTTTTTTTTTATATTGAAAATCTCTTAGCCGACGGGTCAACCTGAAATTTTGTTACGCAAAGAAAAAAACGTCACGCAACCTTTAAACAAGTTAGGTGTTGTTATGATTGTGTATACTAGCAATTAAATCAGTCATTTAAATAATGTAATGTAAGTTTATTTAGAACATTAAATACAGGTGTTATTATTGAAGAGTCCGTTTCAATTCGGCCAGCAGGTTTTCGGCGAACCGCTGAAATTGAAATTACTGAGACATTTTCAATGCTCATAGCTCTTTCTCATAAGAGAAAAAGTACAAGCGGCCTGTCTTATTTTTTTATTGCCGTGGGGTAATAGTTAAATAATATTTGCGGGCATAATATATATTCAGGGGCACTAAAAATATTCTGAAAAGGAGCACCAGAAGGTAACACGAGTTAAGTGAGGTTACGAACAACAACAGGTTATTCCACTTCCAAGTTCTGAAATCGTTCGCAGTGCAGAACGCGGTTTCACAAGTTCTGGAACGCCCCGGGATTTTCCGCCCAAGTTCCGATGATTTCGACAATTGTCAGAACGCGCACAGAGAACGAAGCTTATAACTTCTGTATCCTATTGGGCTTGTGAAGCGAAGGATGGTAATCACGTCTGATCACATCACAACTGAAAATCACAACTGATTTTCAGTTGTTTGGAAAAGGATGATGCAGTAACAACCTATAAAATATTATGACAGAGCGTTGGAGTTAACATGACGATAGAGTGACAATAAACAAATGAATAAATGGAATAAATTGAAGCTTTAGAAATCAACGTAGGTACGTATAGTACAAAGCTATATTCAATCGAATTAGCTACTTTAATTATATTAATTAATTAAATTATAGATTAGTAAATACTTAGGAATTACTCTCAATTAAATTATTATTTCTATTCCAAGAACAGAAGGTTAATTACTTCCGAGTCAACCAAGGTCGGAATGTTTTAGCCAATTTTCTAAGAAAATGAATCCTTCATGGAAATTCGGTTTGAAATTCCTTTAGTTTGATGCTTTTTGATATGTGTATGTAGAGTTTGATCAAAAAGTTCTGGTTCTTTTCAATTTGCGCGAAAACGGAGGGTCGTTGAAAGTTCTCGGTGTTCTCAGCGTTCTGAGTCACCTGGTTATAATATATTGCTGTAATATTCTCAGTTCTCGTGTTATCCTGATCAGTTTCGGAACCCCCTAGGCTAATTTTGGTTAGGAGTATCACTGAATAGCCTATGGGGCCTCTGTGGCTAATTTATTTCCTTTTCGACCTGCCGTTTACCTAAGTTTTTTGTTTTGTCAGTTTCACATTTTCAAAAAAATTTTCATTATTCACCTACTATAAACCGTGAAATTGAGGGGTCCTGAGCTGTAAAGATGTGAACGCATTTGGGAGGCACGTTGCGCCAAGTTTTGATAATTTACTAGATATATGTGGGGCTTTATAATAATTACAGACCAATGATCTGCGTACAAGGGCTATATATTACAGAAATAATAAATCTTTGTGTAATAATTTGCAGTGTTTTTCATTGAGCACAGTTACCTCAGTCGGTTATATATTCATAAATTTCAGTTGGTATTCACCTTCAAAACTAATAGGAGAAATCTCAATAATAATTTCAAAACACGTTTCATCATCCCATGCTATTTCGTTTTTATTTAGATTATACGACATACACCCCACGCTCGCGCGCGAAAATTACATTTATGTATCAATCACTTTTACTGACCCTCTACCATCTGGAACGCCGTGCCTCAGTTTTACAAACAATGGGGGGTTTAAAGGAAAGGATGATAAATCCAACTGTGGACGCAATCCGATTCGATTCAACGGCGTACATGTAAGCTATAACGACCACGAATTAATTACGGCTTTTGAATGTAACCTCCCACGTCTTTGATGATATTGTAATCACTGAATTGCGTAGGTTACATTTCAGCATCTAAACCGGTTTCAATCGATTCTACGTGGCAAAAAATATTAAAAACGACACCAAACTTGATGATTGGAAAATGACTGACGTCAGTGCCGTATTGTTGTCAGAGACAATTACAGCTTTTATGGTGGCTTCATTAGATTCTGTGTGGTGAAAACAAATAAAACCGATACCAAAGTTGATTTTTGGTTAATTTGACGACGATCGTCGTCGCCGACGACACCTTTCTGTCATCAGATCGTCATCAAAGAATCTAACTACCAAATTTCAAGTTTATAGCTCCCAAATTGCGGCCTGTAGCGTGGAACACGCACGCACGCTGACAAATGCCTGCCGTCCAATAGGTAGAGACTCACTTTGTTCGTCAAAAATTTATTAAGTCTTTTAGGTAAATACAAAACATGCTTTTAAAAACTGAAGGGTGTGAGTTAGTACCACATAAAAACGATTTAAAATTATTACTTGACTCTTATTCCAATAAATTTCATATTTCTATGAACATTGCTATAATTTCTATCTGTTGTGACCATTTTTTAATGAAACAAATGAAGTGTTTGCGCACGGCCCAAGAGAAGTAATCATTTTGGAATACTGAATAAAAACCATCTACAGCCTAACCTGCACATTCCCTGAACAATCCATCAAAATTGGAAGAAAAGGGTGGAGATTAAATTTGTAATAAGGATTTGCGCTAACCCGACATAGACAGACACACGGAAAGAATGTTCAGAATGGTCTAACACGTAAAATGAGAGTGGAAATTATGATTTCGGAAAAACATATTTTTTCTCATCTTCCGGAAGAGAAAACAATGCGTAAGCTATCAATAGATAGACTCAGAAGCACTATGAAATTAAAAAAAATTCCTTTTTGATAATTTTTTTTCTACTTCCTAAATTATTGTTACGTTTTCACAATGTATACATTTTCGTTAAAAAAAGGGGGAAGGGGGTTCGTAACCTCTACAAAATATTTCGGGACATTCTGAGACGGAACAAGGATTTATAGATTTCTCCATCATCAATATTAATAACTAGCCGATTACCCGAGCTTTGCCCCGGCCGGGGTGCATAAATAACTCGGTGTGAAGTAGCGAAATCAGATCCGGATCGATTAGGAAAGAGCCTATAATTTCAATCGTCTCTTATTGTCCCACAGAGTGACTCAATCAAATTTTAACTTCCTATAGGGTGAACAGGCTGATCAGAAAAGATACCATAATTTAAATAGTCTCTTAATGACCCAGAGAGTGCTCCTATCAAATTTCAACGCCTTGGGGGAACAGGAGGGAAATTAGCTCACTCAGCTAATCATGAAAGAGCCCATCATTTCAATCGTCTCTTGATGACCCAGAGGGTCTCTCTGTCAAATTTCAACTTCCTAGGGTGAACTGGAGAGAAATTAGCTCACTCAGCTAATCATGAAAGAGCCCATCATTTCAATCGTGTCTTAATGACCCAGAAAGTCCCTCTATCAAATTCCAACTCCTAGGGTGAAAAGGAGAGAATTAAGGTTACTCAGCTGATCGAAATCATCAAAACCAAACACGCGTGAAGAAAGGCCCCGAACTGTGTGTTGACAACCATAATAAAATGTTGGGAGCCAAATAAATCTGTTTCCCGTCCATCACCTATAAATAATGCTACCCATGCTTAGGAAAGAAATTAGCCACAGGGCACACTCTGCAGTTAAGGGTGTGTGAGGGTACCCTGTCATTATTCCCCAACAGTTATAATAAAAATAATTCTCAGTAACGCTGAGAATAATTGCCTTGATTTATTTTCCAATAGTTTTTCCGTTTTTAAAAACCACATCATTTCCTATTGCTCTAAATTTCCAACCTAGTAAAAGGTACTATTATTATATTTTGTGTATAGATTTAATTTTTGTTACTAAAACTTTTAACTCTGTATAAATTTCTATTTTCATTCGCTGTCTGTATTTTCCATGTATAGTTTCCCTATTGTATATAGGGCTAACTAGCCCGTAAATAAATGAATAAATAAATAAACAGTCCTAAAGAGGCTCTGTTTCAAATTTCAGCATCGTGGGATGAATTGAAAAGAAATTAGCTTCACGGCTCACTCTGCTGATCAGGTTCATGACTTAAGACTTTCACGCGGTTACTTCCCAGTACTAAAAGAACATCCGTACCGAATTTGGTCGAAATCCATCAAACGGTATGAATCTGTATAATAAACAATATACATACACACAAACTTTTCACATTTATATATAGAGATTTAAATAATAATTAGTTTGCTTGAACGATCATCATTATTCAACAATTTACGGTTCATGTTTAGGTACTGAATTTTCTTTCAAATAATTAGGTAGTTCGTGTGTCCACCTTGAGGTTTCAATTTCATAATTACGAAATTATTGCGATTTAATTTCTTTCATATGACATTGGTGCTATTCCTGTTAGGCATATTAAGGTGGACCGGGCAAGAGGCGGCGCGTTGTGTGACGTCAGAACTCTTAAAGGGAGTCTTGGAGTCTGTCTTCCCCAGCGGACGGAGGGTTGGGGGCGGTGTGATGGAGGCAGAAAGATAGGGCGAGAGTGTGGTAAGGGGTGAGGATGGTAAGGGACGAGGGTGGTAGGATAAGGGCTGGGGGCGGCACGCGGGCCTGGAGGCGGAAGGGATGTAACAACAAAACCTGTTGCCGCCCCCTTCAGTTCATCCTCGGACGCGGAGCTTCCCGGGTCCTTCCTCTATTTCGCCCCTGAAATGGTGAGCTACTCAGCACGCAGAATTACTATATATTCCACAGTTTATACGTATTTCCAGAAAATTTCATATTTCATAAGTCGATTTCCTAATTTTTTCAATAGAAGTCATCATTTATTGAACCTTGATTAAAATGTATGCAATAATAAATAAATAAAATATTGAAGATTGCAATGTTCCTATATAATATACTCGTACGAAAATAACATTTTTTAAAGTGGAAATACATTTTGTGACGTTCTGAAACGATTCCTGTAGTACAAAGTTTTATATATAGAGTGTCTCACTTTTGGGTGCACCACCGCACACTGTTTCAAAATGCCAATTTAGCTGTCAAAACTATTTCAAAATCCATAGCAATTTTAATGTATTCCTGTATATAAAATTGTTTCCTAACTCGGTTATTTCCAATAACACCTTAAAACACTTCTTGGGGGTATTTTTCAAAATGCTACCGTTTAGAACCGTTCAAAAAGTTTTTTGTATGAGAGTAAATTTACAGAAAATTAAATTTTGCGTCGAATTTTTGTTATTGATCTTCAGAAAAAGCAAGATCAGTGGTAAAATAAGAAAGTAATCGAATTCTAAAGTTTTATATTTTAAGAAAAACCATTATTTGAAGTTTAGGGGGTAATGTTGATATTCATTTAAAGTTGTAAAGCATTAAATTCTCCATATCTATTGGAGAACGAAACTAGCAAAATACGTTAGGTATTATAGACATTTTATCATGTTTAAGTTCGATTGTACTTCTATTACATAATTTCACTAATTAAGTACACTTTCTCCGGAATGAGCTAGATTACAGTAAATTCTTCATATACTTACGTGTTAAGTCACTGACTTGGTTGGTAGACTTTTTTTATATATTTTTATACAGGATGTACTACTCGTAGATGCATTTTTTTTTTGTCTAAAACCACACCTTAAGGGCAAAATACCGTCAACCGCATATTTTTATCTCAATTCTTCTCGAGAAATGATTTTTTTAAACGTGTTTTGTTTTAGGAATCTGTGTTTTCTTCCTCTTAAACTTGAAATTATCCACTTTAGTTCATTTAATTTTAACCACTGACCACATTTTCAGAATCTGCGTTCGATTTTCTGTGAGCATGGTGCACTTTGGTTCTGAAAATTTTCCTTCTCTAGATCACAACAACAGCTCAAATTAAAATTGAAATTTCTGAAAATCTTTAAAACATTAAAAGTCTTCCAAGAAAATGCAAAGTGCGTACAGGATACTACCGGTCCGTCGGCGTTGAAAATTACAGAGGAACGTCTAGGAGCTAGCCCGCACAATCCCTGATAATTTCATCGGAATCTGAAGAAAGGTTCGTATAGTTTTGGGCGTGACTTGGATTTATCACAGACAGACAGACAGAAATCGAAATTGATCATCAAGCTTTAATAAGCAAATAGCAAGAGGTTTTTTTTTTTCATTTTTAAAGGGCAACAATTTTTTTGAATTCTTTCACGAACACGATGCTTCCCTACCTTCGGTAGTGAAGAAGCGTATATAGTACTACTGTGGTGTACCGTAAATCTTGGATCTACTTTCCATACTAGGATGTTACTTTTATTAGAATGAAGACAGAAATTTCTAACTAAGACACATCATGTCATGTTGTATAAATTCTATGCAAGATGAGGCTGGATTTTTTTTTCTCGGAATTATTCTAATTCTAGAAAATTTCCTCGAATTGCCAATTTTACTTGAGTATCACACAATTTCCCATTGAGGTCTGAAATTTCCAATATTTAGGAAAATTCCCACACTTCGAGAATACTGGTTATCATACGTGTTTCAATATATTTTCTAAGACTGACTTCAGTTGATATAACGCTTTACCTCGTTCTTCGAGTAGAAGCATTGCCTCCAAATTGTACCTATGAAAAAAAAAAAAAAAAAAAAAAAAAAAATCTACTACGAAGCAGATACTAAGGGAAGGTAGTAAGATCTCCAGCTGTGGACGCGGTTACATGCCTCTCCTCCACACTCCCCTGGAAATCCTGCGAATCACAGCGTTTTCGGTACCCCACATGAATCTGTATGCACCGTTTCTCCAAATGCGAGAATCATGAACAGAACCAATCCAACTTATATTGACCCTGGTGAATCTCTCAGCACCATCACATGTTGCTTGTACATTAATGCCAGCCACGCCTTTTCTGTTCACATATTCATCCCTCTAAATTAGGTTTAGTTGTTTTAGTCGAGCGCACCAATAGCAAAAGGAAATGATGTGGACAGTTGCCCTAACTAGTGACTTTCTTCAATTTCTTCCTGATTTCTCGGACACTTGATTCGTACACCTGCTTCTAGTACGATCTTATTTGAGGCGAATCCCACTGCACGAGAAACAGTGCTTTGGTGCACCTAAGTCTTCCTCCACTCCAACCTGGAATCCTGGATCTACCTCACCTCTTGTTTCGGTTTCTGTGCCCAAAATGTGATCACTTATCCACTTCACGTTCACTTCATCGAACCGGTTTAACTTTTTAAATTCACTCTCTCTGCACGACCTTCGTTCTTTATAAACTGCACCACTGCACTGCGCTCTTGCATAAATGCGGCCATTCCGAACGGGTTCCACCTGTAGATTGAGAACCGTAGTCTGCCATGCCCCATGCCACTATTTTTCGAAGTATTACCTTCATCAAATACTATTTATGCATACAATTAGGAGTCAATGCTACAGCTTCTGCTTGACTTACTTCACAGTCGAGTAAAAGGCTATAGCATTTACTTTTTATGAACAGAAATCGAAGGATCTACTACAGTTAGTGGAGAAAAGCATCAGCTTCGGGTTAATGCATACTAGCCAATGTTCATTCTCCACCACTAGAAGGCTTCTTAATATAAACAACGGACGAGGAGAACCGTTACAACTGATAGAACGACAGTGAAACTATAGGAGAAAAACCCCGAAATTTGGCAAATTTACTTATCTTACGACTTGATGAAGTTACTCATGCATTCTTTACAAGAGTTACCAGTTACCAGGCTATCATAATTTATTCCGCTAACGATTATATTTTCGTTGAGGGCAAACATTGAAAAATCTCTCAGATTTTAGGGTTGTCGAATCGGTTCCGAAAATAATTGACTGTGCAATCTTCAGCCCGTAAACAATTTGATGATCATTCGATCAATACAAGTCGATCATACTTCAACTATTAGCGAATTTTCGCAGAAAATTGTGACAATGGGAGACCAATAGTGAAAAATTTAGTACCCAGTGTCCAAGCAGAGTTCTGCTACCACTGGAGCAATCTGCAGAAAAATATTAATTAATAACCTCAACAACAAGGAAAATAAGTAGGTAGGAAAATAAAAATGGATAAAAGGGAAAAATGAACTGTACTTGTTTGAAAAAGCAAAAGGTAAATGAGCTGTGGAAATAAATAAAGGAAAAACCAGAACCTCTGAGAAAAAGGGAAATTAACCTAAAATGGAAAAGTAAAGGCTCAATGCTGAAAAAGAAAATTAAATTATGCTCAAACCTGGCTATTTATTGTACGTATCAACATATGATTGAAGAAATAGTAACAGCATCTATGATCAAGTAGGCACTGTATAGGTACCTACATACCGACATTTCTTAAAGCATTTTCATACATTTTAGTAAAATTTTAAAATTTTATTTAAGAAAATCAAATGAGCTCAAACTTGGCTATTGATACTGATGCAAAACTCAGGTGGCGAAAATAAATCGGAAATAAACATTTTCACTAAACTTGGTGAAAAGGAAAAGAAAAGTAGCACGAGGCTGTATGAATATCAAATATGGAAAAATGAAGGTGTTGGCTTATTAGAGAGTCCCTAGAGATCCGTCGGTCTCAATACGGCGAGCAGTAACGAGGAACTTTACCGCACCTTAAAGTCACGTCAAATCCTTAACGGATCGAGTTATAACGCTATATCCATGGAAGGAGGTTACTTTAGGCAATTACGTTTTTTTCCGGATCGCGATCCGTAACGTATATGTACGGAAGGATGCGTCACCGTAACTCATTGCGCCAGAGTTACGGCGACGTATTGTGTTTTACGGATCTACTAGAAACTCTCTATTAGGCACAATAACTGTTGAGAAGGCTTCAGAGAAGAGAATGGGAAAGAAATAATTCTCTCATTACAAAAAGATCCCTTGAAGAAGGAAGGGGACAAAACAATATAGCCAACTTCCAACAGAAAAAACTATCAAAGGCTATTAGCGACTAAAAACTATCAAAGTTTTAAATCAGAATCTTCGAAAACTTTCTTTATTGAAATCCGTGTTGAGGATTCTGATGAAACGATGAGAATTCCGTTCTTGCGCCAAAAAGTCAAGCTTTCAAAATGAAAAGATGATTTCGTTGGCCAACAATTTTTGTGAATAACGGACCTGTCGCACGGCAACTTGGGAACTTTTCCTAGTCCCTATAGACAGAAATTACTGTGGAGGACTCGTTAGGTGGAATTCGACCTTTTGAATAAGATTAAAACCTTCTGTAGGAGAAAAAAAAAAAAAAGTAGTAGGAGGGAAATCTCAACGGATTCGTCTGGTCGAAAAAAACAAATACTCGACTTCCTGTGAAAAACAGGTTTACCGAAACGGTCGAGGGATGAGAGATTTTTTGCGAGCGCGTAATATTGGTGGACCCACGCACTCCATCGTAAAGAAACTGGATGTTTTCACCTCGGTGGATTCCGGACAACTATTTGCGGAGCTTCCGATGGGGTTTTGTTGCAGTTAGAACCTGAATCTAAAATAGCGGA
This sequence comes from Adelphocoris suturalis, assembly GCA_030762985.1. NCBI lineage: Eukaryota > Metazoa > Arthropoda > Insecta > Hemiptera > Miridae > Adelphocoris > Adelphocoris suturalis. Next base: position 42,576,487 of record CM061049.1, read on the forward strand.
AGTGATGATCTGCTTAACTAATCTTTGCTTAGAAAACAATAATTAAGCTACTAGTTATAGTCATTTTCGATAGATTGAAATTCTTGAAATTGACAGAAGAAAAAAAAAGTCCAGTCCCCCAGCATGATTTTATGTTCGTATTACTATTATGTTACATAATTGTTTCGACATTTTGAGCACTTTAAGTGCAAATAAATTGTTCACTACACAATTTTATGGTAAAAAACTCGTTCCAAATAATATTTGGCAATTCGAAAAATATTTAGGACTTCGGTTTTTTCTTCAGTTTTTTAGATTTTTTTACTCAATCAATATTGCAATTATTCAGCTGATTATTCAAAATTAAGTAGGTATATTTTTCTTCTCAATTTTGCAATTAAAAAAAAAAAAAAAATGTTCTAATTCAAAGTTGATAAAATTTTTTTTGAGTAAAAATTTGCTATGCAATAGAAATTAAACACTTTTTATCCGTTTTTGGCCATATTATCGAATTTCCGTAGAAAATAAAGCTATTGCAATGGCTCGGGAAACTTTAAAATCAAAATTCTTGAAAAATGTCTTCATTGAAATCCGTTTTGAGGCATTCTGAAATGAATCCTACAGTTTAACGCTTTTTCATATGAACATAAAAGTAAAAATCGATTTTTTTCTTCAGAAAATGTGTTCTTGGTTTACTCCAAACTGTACCATTCCATTACGCTGGTTTTGTCGTAAACTCTTTTTATGGATGTTTGTTTACCAAAAAGTGAGAATTTGTTTCAGAAGACAGGTGTTTTACGATCCGGCCACCTCGAATCCGAAACTGAGTTTTTTCGACAGTGATCCCTTAATTTTTCACAGCAGTGTATATATATATATATATATATATATATATATATATATATATATATCATTCATTCCAGACGATAACTCTCCTTAGGATTGATATAAAAGTTTGACCAAAATTAATTGGCTCGAAAATGCTGGCCAACAAACTCATCTTTTTGTTTGAAAAGCTTGATTTTTTGGTGCTGGAATTTGAGATTTACCGCCTTTGGATCGCCTTAAAAACCATCTTTCTAGGTACGGAGGACCGTATTTTTTCAGTGGAGGATCCTCTGAGACTAATTACTTTCTAATCTACATACATTAATTGCAATTAAGGAATTTATGTGAAGAAAAAAAAAAAAAAAAAAAAAATGTAGTTTCAAATTAATTTACAGTCCATGCAACCCTACTACATGATGGAAAAATGGCTTTGTTTTATAAAGCGTTTTCTTTAACATTTACTAAAAAGCGTAAAATTGTGGGGTCCTGGCGCTATCCTAAATCGCTAAGTTTCAATAATACACTGGGCTTAATAAATAATACAGACCATTGATCGGTGTAGAATGGCTATCTAATTCGGAAAAGCTAAAACTTTGTGTAATAGTTCATTAATCACTTAATGACAACATTAACCAAACATCATCATGGTCAGTCATGATCATCCCGTCCATCCAAACCAAGAGTTCGTTGGCCAGCACTTTTTGAACAAATTAAATGGGTCAAATATTATAAAGAATTTGTTAAAAAATCACTAAAAACGAGTAAAAATCGTTAAATTAATATATTTTTTTTTTTAGCAGAATATTGCTCAAATACAGTTTATTAACTAGAAATAGAACATAAAAAATTTATGTACGAATTATGTAGAAAAATGTACTTAAATTGTATTAAAATTTGTTCAAAAAAAATGTATAAAAAGTGCAAATAAAGCTAAAAATTCAGAATCTCTCTTTGAATAGCAGATTATTATTTAGAATATTTTTTTTGCCATTCAATTAATAGTTATTAATTTATTTATTTGCGTTCCAAAACCTCAATGTCTCAAAGCACTTTGCCTCCTCAAAGCACGCAATGTAATACTTTAATTTACGAGAATTCGCCCGTACAATCATGCTTCATGACTGGGACTTTTTTACTCCTTACCTTTCTTGTAAATTGGGTTTCAATGCCTGTTGAATTGTAATGAATAAATGAATACAAATTTGTTGGAAATTATATGTGTAGATTGTTATATTTATAGCAACAGAGCTCTAATTGTATAACGACAGTGTTTAACTCATGATTCGAAACACTAAGGGTAACTGTGATTATATCAAGGTTCCCCGATTCCACGCACGTACACTCCAGTAGTACTTAGTCTATCGCAGCTTGATTTACATAAACCGTAAAACATTGTATTCATACAGAATATCTTTTCAGAATCTCGTTTCTTCACGAATTCCTCTCACAAAGATTATTAATACCTACCTCAGGTTTCTTTTTATCACAGAGCTAACCGTTCTCTCGTGTGCGAAGTTGGTGGTGTCAGTTTGACCGCTAACCATTTTTCATCCAGACAGTATTGTTTATCGTTTGTCGCCCTTTTTCATTTTTTGTTCTTCTTTGGGCTTCCATGACGACGTCCACTGCTTTTACCATTTTTACGGGGGTTTATTTGTTTACGTCCAAACCATTTAAATCTTCTAGATAATAAATGTTATAATAACAGAAATATTATAACCAGTTGCTCGCACATGGAATCAGTTATTAAAGAATGGGATCAATGGAAGGTGAAGATAAATGTCTCGAATTTGAAAATTTCAGGCGACATTTTGCGATTCAGAAGTATTATTACTGCAGTCCCAGCTAACAAGAAGTGTTCATCAGTTCCAACTTAAATTAACCTGACCGTGACTTACGTTTCTGGCATAATAGCTGATCCTGGAGCTTCATCTTGGAATCATCAGGTTTTTCCCGGGATCTACATTATACTTAGCTGATCCAAAAGCTCCTTTTTGGGATTAGCTGAAGCGAGAACCCAATTACTCTTGGTTTGTTCCGACAGAGAGTCCAGGACCAGTCCAGGGTAGAACTACGTTCTGAAAAGAGAGGGGAAAGAACCGTCCAGGATCGAGTCCTGGACTGAGTCTGTCCGAAAGCGCTCGGATGATTCTGATGGGGTAACCTGAACCAAACCGGTATCTTCACAACTTTGAGTAGTCAAACAATGCAAAATTGCAAATGCAAGAGAAAATATTGTCCGAAGCGCGAAAGAACTGATACAGATAAGAAAATATAATGGTGAAGCAGAAAGAGGGGGGACCGGTCACATCGTGTGCGCATGTGCGGGCTCAACAGTCCCGGAAAAAATCCAGAACTGTTAGGACTTGTCCTGGACCGTCCCGGACTGTCTCATCAAACAGTGAACTGTTGGTCCAGGACCAGTTCCGACGCTTTCCAAACGCACAAAACAGGGCGTGACTTGAGTAGAACGGTCCAGGACTGTCTGTTGGAACAAACCCTCAGCTTCTTCGAGTGCTCCACTGAATCCAAGCTGAGCAGGGAGAACACCTAATTTAATACCCACAGCTGGTCAAAATTCCGCACCATGCTCAACTGAACCTGGCATCATGTTAAAATTCATTTCTGATTTAGATAGCTTATCCAAGGGCTCACTAATGCAATTAGCTGATTCTAGAACTCAATTCTTAATTCAGCTAAATCGTAAGCTCTACTTTGGACTCAGCTGATCAACAGTTCCAGTTTTAGTATGAATGATTTATGGGGTCCTCTTTTGAATCAGCAGATTAAAAAACTCAATTCTCCTTCATTCAAGCTTCTTCGAGAGCGCTATTTTTCAGTCAGTCCATCTTGATAGGTCCAAAGCTTTAATATTGGTAAGATGCAGTGTATACATTTTTTCCCCCTCAGAATAACATTAGTCATCATTGTTTGAATGCGCACCTTCACCGTATCCAAGTGAAGGGAAACCATGGCTCATTTACTGTGCTTAACTTGAACTCGTTCGAATAACTTTGGCAGAAAAAAGATACCAATAATAATATACTTCGATAATAAAATTATAGTCAGGTGTTCTGTGTAGAAGGACTAACGAATACAGAAATAATCAACCTTTGTGTAATAATTTGCAGCGTTTTCATTTCATTCTTTTCGGTAATAAGTACCAAAAACAGGCAAATCTGATGATCTTATATTTTGATCTCGTCACTTGAAGATGATTTGTTTGTTTTCGGTAGAAGATTGTATAACTTTTATACTTGACATCTGTTAGTAAATCTTCCCGGATGTTGGAAACCTCAAAATAATAAAAAGTAAAATTTCCCAGATGAATATTCGACTTTTTGCATTGTATGCATTGAATGAGCGATACCCATGGGTGTTAAAAAGGTACTTTAACTATTTTTAAATGGAAGAAGATTCCATCCTATGAATTTTGACATTTTGACCTGCAATGAATAATTGTTTCCTTTCCTAGATTTTTCAAAGCTTCGCATACCGGTGACGTCATAGCACCTCTACCGCCTTGGCGGGACCCCCCTGCCAAGCGTGACGTCACCAGTGCAGCAAACTTTGAGAAATCATAGGAAGAAAACTACTGATCGTAGGAGAGTGCGTATGGTGTCAAATTTCTTAGAAGTTAAGCTATTTTCATTAAAAAATATAATATGAATACAGGGGTAACGGTAAATGACTTCGTTATTTTCTATTTTGGTTTTTGCATTCGTTTTGTTTTGGGTCGAAAAGTACTTTTTCATTTAATTTATTTTGGTAACGAGTATCGTAAACAAGCAAATTCACGTCTTAGATTGTGACTTCGTCACCTGAAGATGATTCGTTTGTTTTCGGTTGAAGATTGTTTAACTTTTATCCTTGACATCTTTCATTAAATCTTCCGGGATGTTAAAAAACTCAAAATAATAAAAAGCAAAATTTCCCAAAAGAATATTCGACTTTTCTTTTCTTTTAATTTTATACATTAAATTGCATAAAGTGCATTGTTCAATTTTGGTTTTTTGCATTAGTTTTGTTTTGGGTCGAATACAGTACTTTGGGTTTATTATTTCCAATAATAAGCCTGTGTGATCGTATAGCAAAAAATTTTTATAACTCCCCCTCAAACTTTGTCACTTTACATTACAAGGTGCGTAGAATCCAAATTTGAAATGTCCGTCCGCCGTCCGGGCCATAAAAGGCCTAAGAATTGACTTAAAAAACCCGTTCTTTCGCACATAGACTCCATTTGGGGTCTAGTTGGTCCTAACGTTTAACCATCTCGATCGCTTTACTCGCATAGATGCTATGGGCAAAAAACGGGCGAAAAAGTGTCTTTTTCGAGGTTTTGAGTGTTAGACCTACGCACGCGCGCACGCCTGGCACGTTTGGCAGGGGGTCACCACGGTGGGTGGTGAGAGGGGTGAACGGGGGGTGGAGTGAGAGGAAGAACAGAGGTGGATACCAGAAAAGAGACTGGCGAAAGCCCCAGAGCATGCTGGTTACTATAGCTGGTTATCTGATTCAGAAATAATAAACCATTATGTAATAATTTGCAGCGTTTTTCATTTCACAAGTATCAAAACCAAGCAAATTCGACGATCTTTGATTGTGATCTCGTCACCTGAAGATGATTTCTTTGTTTTCAGTAGAAGATTGTATAACTTTTATCCTTGACATCATTTATTAAATCTTCCAGGGTGTTGAAAAATTCGAAATAATGAAAAGTGAATATTTTCTGAAGAATATCTTGCTGTTTCCTTTTTATGCATTGTATTGTTCGACAAAGATTTCTTTGTTGCGTAGCTTTACTACGTCTCTCCAGGACTCATCTCCCAAGGGTGGAACCCACCTACTTTTCCGTTTTTCTCTGTCCTTCAGATGGGTGTATCGGCACTGGGCCAACTTCCTTCCTCATATTTATTCAAGGAGGCGCCCGGCTCATCTTTTATATCCCTCGCCTAGTTGTCGACGGACTCCCGACAATGTAAGTGCGTATAACCCTAATAGCGAAAAAGGGGGAAGTTTATTTCCAAGGAAACGAGGGCTTATTGGGGGTAGACGGGACCCTTTTTGCGAAGGTCGGGGCCCTTTCTCGTGGAATGGGCGAGGATTGTTGATGATCGCTGCTTTCTTGAAGATGATGGACGTTGGATGGGAAGAGCGAGGGGTTTTGTCCCACCGTTTTGACGATCAAAGGAACTAAATTCACCAACCCCAGCAGTAGAGTATTTTCGTTATCTCCGTACGAATTTTCCCAGCAAACGCGTGGAATGACATCTAGAGTAAACGAACTTAGATGCTAAAACCAATTTTGCCTAGTAGGCTACTCCATGAGTTGGAATATCTCTTTTGCTTCCTCACTACCGGAGGTAGGGAAGCTTTGTGTTCATGATTAAAGTCGAAAAAATGTTTTGTTCTCCAAAATCAAAATTTCCACTTGCTTTTTGCGTTTCAGAGCTTTCTGATCAATTTTGGATCCAGGTCTGTCTTGTCTGTGGTAAATCCTTTTAAGTTTATTGTAAATTAAAACGTGATGAGAAGATAGATGAAAACGAACGACTTTTCGAGAACGATGTGAACTTTTATATTTTACTATCAAACACTGAACAACAAGAAATGCTAACGTTACACGTTTGTAACCTGTAGTTACAGTCGTCACTGCTACCTACTGTAGTACAATAAGAGAACTAAAGTGTCAATCTCAAAACTTTCCCTTTTTGTTTAAATTTCACACAATATAAACAAAACTACACAATGAACAAACTTTAGTTACTTGGATGCTAAATCATCCGAAAGTCCCAACTTCTTGTTCAAAGTCACCAGTCTAGGTTTTGGAAGTGGCTTGGTCATGATGTCCGCTATCTGGTCTTCGGTGGGGATATACTTGACTTGTAGAGCTCCTTCCAAGACCTTTTCTCTAATGAAGAAGTATTTAATCTTGATGTGCTTCGTCCTGTGATGGTTCTCAGGATTATGGCAAAGACGTATTGTAGCCTGGTTGTCTATTTGAAGAACAGGTACTTGCTGTGGACTACCCATTTCTTAATACAGTCTAGATAGCCATATGATTTCCTTAACAGCCTCATTTGCCGCTACCAGTTCTGCCTCGGTTGTTGAAGTCGCAGTCAATTTCTGTCGTTGACTGAGCCACGATACAGCTCCTCCTGCATAAGTCACTACAACTCCTGAAGTAGAGCGACCAGTCTTGTAGCAACCTCCAAAATCTGCATCACTGTAACAGTTCAACTTGCTGCCGCCATCTGCTCTAAACCGTATTCCCATATTACAAGTGCCTGCTATATAGCGAAACACTCTTTTTAATCTCACTACATCTTCCGCACTTGGACAGTCTAGAGTTCTTGACAAGACACTCACGCTGTATGCTAGATCTGGTCTAGTGCCTATCATCAGATACATTAATGCTCCCACTGATTCTCTGTATGGGAAAGTATTCTTTTTGTCGCATTCTTGAGTTTCATGTTCTCCCATCCAGGTGTAGACACTGGTTTACATTCTCTGAACTTGAATCGCTCTAATAGCTTCCTTGCGTATGCTTGCTGACAGATTTTAATTGAACCATCCTTGAAGCGTTCAATTTCGAATCCCAAATAATAAGATGCTGGTTTAACAGTTATTTTAAATTCTTTCTTCAACTCTTTTATGAATAACTCAGCTTCTTCTTGACTCTTTGCCATAACAAGTCCATCATCAACGAATAATGCAACCATTATCTTCTGATTGTGACGTTCTCTTATATGAAGACAAGGATCAGTTTCACTTGTTTTAAACCCTGCTTCTTTCATATACGTGGTAAATCTCTTATTCCAGCACCTTGGGGCCTGTTTCAGTCCATACAAACTTTTCAATAATTTACAGACATTTTTGGTTCCATCAGTGTATCCTTTTGGCTGCTCCATGTATATATTTTCATCCAAATGTCCATACAAAAACGCAGTTGATACGTCAAACTGAATCAAATGCAAATTTTCTTTTGCAGCAACACTCACCATGGCTCGAATTGTGCTTAGTTTTGCTACTGGACTAAAGGTTTCATTAAAATCAACTCCATACCTTTGGCTGTAACCTTTTATAACAAGTCTGGCCTTGTACTTATCTACTGAACCATCTGGATTCATTTTCACTCTAAAAACCCACTTAGACGGTATCACTCTAGATCCTTTTGGCAAACTTGTCAACTTCCATGTATGGTTTTCTTTTAATGATCTTATCTCGCTGTCCATTGCTTCTTTCCAATGACTTTTATCATTTCCACTGAGAGCTTCTTCATAAGTTGTAGGTGTGGTTATTTGAAGAACTGATTCTTCTCCAAACATCACATAGTCTTGTAAGTATGCCGGCTTACACAACTTCGAACGGTCCCTCAAACCTATGGAAATTTGTCGTAATGGATCTTCAAATTCCTCATCTTCTGAATAATACTGTTCACTCTCAGATGATTCACTTTCTTCTGATCCTTCTTTCTTGTCAGACTCTTCTTGGCCTCCTTTCTTTTCTTCATCTTGAACCTCCAAGTCTTTGAGCGGCAACTTCACATACTCACACTGACTTAGCTTCTCCTGGAATAAGACATCTCTGCTTAGAATGACTTTATTTTGTTCTTTAACCCAGATGCGGTAACGCTCATCTCCGTCATAGCCGATCAGGTACCCTTTTATGGCCTTCTTGTCCATTTTCTTTCGTCTCTTGTCAGGAATGTGAGCGTAACAGACTGAACCGATAATTCTCAGATGCTTAATTCTCGGTTTTTTACCAATCCATAGCTCATATGGACTTACATTTTCTACCGACGACTTTCCGGTTCTATTTAGTATGTACAACGATGTAGCTACAAGCTCTGCCCACATGGCTTCTGGAAAAACCAAATCTGCATTGGAATACTTAAATGTTCTGGCCATTTCAACAATTGTGCGAAAGTCTCTCTCACAAATTGCGTTTTGTTGAGGTGTGTATGGGGCTGTCAACCTCTGTGTGACCCCAGCATTACTCAAAATCTCTCTGATCTCGTTGTTGTCCATTTCACCTCCATTGTCACTAATCATTTCTCTGATCGAATGACCTAACATTTTTGCATGCTGAAGTACCTTTTTGAGCATTTCTTTTACCTCTGATTTTTCTGTCATCAAGTAGCCATACCGAAACTTTGTATAGTTGTCCTTGAAGACAACTAAATACCTTTTCTTAGTATAGGACTTTTCAAAGGGACCACAAACGTCAGCTGAGAATAATTCCCCTGGTTTGGTCGATTTTTCTCTATGGCCAAATGGCATTCTATGAGCTTTACCATAGATGCAAGGCTCACATAACTGTTTTTCATCCTTTGGTACATTCAGACACAAGTCTTTTTGCATTTTTGCCAGCACATGCTTCCTGTCCTGGTGGCCCCACCTTTCGTGGTACAACTGCAACTTGTTCTCAACAAAATTTACTCTGGGAATTTCTGTTGGTAACACTGGTTCAATTTTTGCCTCGAATAAAGTGCCTCCTTGTTCCCTTGATCCACTCACCAACAGCTTTCCCTGATTTAAGAGCCAGCATTCTGTAGCTGTCGACTTGAAAATGCTCTTTGGATTCCTGTCTTGCGCTGCCAGAACAGAGAACAAATTTCTACACAAATTTGGTACATACCAGACATCCTTCAGCAAAAATTCTTCCCCAGTCGTCAAGTTTTTTACTCTTACTGTTCCTTTTCCTATGGCTGGGAGAACTTCAGTTCCTGCAGCTTTTATGCCTGATGGATTTTTAAATGTCTCAAAATCCACGTAGTACGAATCACAGTTCGTGACATGTCTTGTTGCTCCATTGTCTATCCACCACTTGGAAGGATGAATGGACGAATCTGCTGACAAGGCCTCTTCTACAAGCAAAAGTCCTGCGACAGAAGTTATTGACACTGGCTGAGTTTTCTTGGGTCTTCCGTCTGAAATCCACTTTTCACAGTCCTTCACCCAATGCCCAACCTTTTTGCAGTAATTGCATGAGGACTTATTAGGTTTTGTCCTAGCTTTACTCTTATTTCGCTTTTCATTAGCTGTTATTAGGTTTTGTCCTAGCTTTACTCTTATTTCGCTTTTCATTAGCTGCTATTAATGCCTCTTGATTCTCATGAGAAACAGAACTTTTTTCTTCTTGTTTCATAAAATTTCTTTCAAAAGAACACAACTGAACTGTTAAATCATCGAATGTTTTATTTTGATCATCTTTTAATAACATCCAACTTGATTTAAAACTAATGAAAGAACTTGGCAAAATGTGCAGCGTCTTACACACGAGTAATAAGTCTGGTAAAGCAGCCTCGTTTTTCCCTTTGAGACCATTATTTAACTCATTCCACAGTGACTTGAGCTTAGCTATATGTGTTGATACGTCTTCACCATCAATCCAATCAAACGAGAAGAAATCTGAACAAATCTTAAACAATTGGTCTTTTGACGAAGCCTCAAACTGCTGTTTCAACATATTCCAAGCATCAAACGCTGTTTCTTGATCCATAATTTTCTGGTACACTACATCAGTAACAGAACTTGCGATCATTGACTTTGCGTAACTATTCGCCTTTCTGAATAAATCACTTTTGGACTTGTGCTTTTTTAACTCATCTTCAGAAGCTCCATCTCCTAGAACTTCAGGCTTAACTAACCTACCATCTATGACGTCAATTGCACCTTCGTGATAGTCCATGAGATCTCTTATCTTACGTTTCCATACTGGCCAATCTGACTCACCTGCTAACGGTTTGATGTGTTTGTAGAACTCCATTTTTCTCTACTGTGCCCGACCGCAATTCGAACTAATAATACACTCGAAAGTATTATTTGTGAAAACGAAAACAACCGACTTCACGAGCAAAGCGAAAAATGCAAACACTGTTTCTAACCAAAAGCACTGATAAGGTTCCGATTGTTCATCACAATGCTACTCGTAACTGGGCGTCATAACCTTTTAAGTTTATTGTAAATTAAAACGTGATGAGAAGATAAATGGAAACGAACGACTTTTCGAGAACGATGTGAACTTTTTTATATTTTACTATCAAACACTGAACAACAAGAAATGCTAACGTTACACGTTTGTAACCTGTAGTTACAGTCGTCACTGCTACCTACAATACACTACAATAAGAGAACTAAAGTGTCAATCTCAAAAAATCCTTGTCACGCCCAAAATCAAGTCTCAGTCCAATTCCGATGAAATGTTCGAGAATCGTGCGGGTTAGCTCCTAGACGGCCTCCTATGATTTTCAATGCCGTCGAAACAACAGTAGCTTGTGCGCATGCGCAAACGCATATTTCGCATATTCATTAACGTCGATTCTGCATCATCTGTCGGTCCGATTTCGTTCAATCTCAGTAGGTTAGTGGGTATTTGTTCTAGAAAAATGCTCTTTGAATTACTTTGCGATTGGTAGAGTAATATCCAATGTGCATGCGCGAAACTAATACTGATCGACACAGGCAAAACTCCGAGTCTAATGGAACGATTATGATGACATTTTCAGGGATTATGCGGGATAGCTTGTAGACGGTCCCCTGAAACGTTCATTGCCGTCACATGAATAGTAGTCTGTGCGCATGCGCAAACGTTAACTTATTATAGCGTCGATTTCTTATCATCTATTGATCCGATTTCGATTAAACCGGCAGAGAAAATAAAAATAATTTCAACGACCGAAACGTAGAGGAAATGAAAATGATTTCATAGATCTTGTAAAATTATCTTCTTCTGGGCCGAATCCCAACAATATCGAAATACAAGTACCACACGGCCGAAACAATACTTCAATCAAATCGTAAATCTATTTACATTTTTTAATTTTGAAGAAATTGAAATTTCTTAATTTCTTACAAAATGAAGCTAATAGTAGTTTCCTAAACACTGGTCAACTGAAAACCCATTAAATTAAACTTCCATTAGCTCTGAAGTAGTTTTGAGGCTACTGCTCTTTACACACATCAACGTTTATTCGTCTCCCTTCGCGCTCAGTTGGCAACTGGTAAAATAGGGTTAAGCGGCGCTCAATCGGTACGTGACCCGTAGCGTCTAATCCAGCTTTGCTCCCAACTGGTTGGTCCCAATTGTGGTTTTTCTATCTGTAAATGGTGAATAGGGTTACGACCCCTTGGAACGACATTAAAATATTTCAGTTTATCACGGTATCAAAGTAGGGTTTCAAAACTGAAGTTAGTGAAAATACGTTGTCTATTATAGATTTCGAAGGTTAGGCCATCACCAGTAACAAACAATAACTGAACGCACATTAGAAAGGACACAGCTTATATAGTCACAGTTGAAGGGAGTTTGAATCCCATTGGTCGGGAGAAAGGGACGGGGGCTGGAGGTAGAACCAATCAAGTGCAAGCAAAGTGAAGGGGGTTTATAGTTAATGAAGTGAAAAGAGGGGAAGAATTACTGGCTTCAACAGTTTGAAGGGATAATTTCAAGCTTTATAGAAATGGACATCAGTGGCGAAATACGTTGAGGGATATCCTCATTTGAACATTTACCATATCTGTCACTTTTGATCATTTCGAATTTTCCTAGTACATTCAACATACCCCCTTTGGACAAAAATGATGAAATTCTACAAACTCTCTGTCAAATCAAAATTGATATTATGATTGGATTCCTGAAGATGTTTTGCAAATGTAGACCTACCCTTATTTTCCTTGAAATCCTAATGATGCTCTTATATTCTTTCCCTGAATTTCCTACCAGTTTGACCCCAATATTCGTAGCTGCAAAAACATTTTAGTTTATAAACCCCACTTTTATCCAGAACAATAATTTTGTCTTTAACGGAACCTAGTTATGCTCCAAGACAATTTCTAGTTTTAAAATCCACTTTGTAACCCCTCGATGATAGAATTTTGCCGATTTCATCGGAAATTTTTTCATAATAAGGTATGCTTATCCATTGCTTCTATTATAAAGTTACGTCTTCTCTAACCAGATTGGAAACTTCATCTCTACTGTTTTTCCTAAGAACCTTATCCCATATGGTATCATCTCCGCAGCCATTACTAGACCGCTATGCTTTTGTTGATGAATTTTTCTTTTGTTGAATTTCGTTCACTCATATGAATAGATAGTGCATGGTTGATCAACCTATGGAATGCTGCATGCTTATGGACTAAAGGGCGATTTGAAGTACTATGGATCGTTATATCGCTATATGTATCTTTTCTATAAATTGAAAAGTCATGCTTCTCATTTACCAAAGAGATGGACAGATCAAGAAAATTTAGTTCATTCCCGCCGAATTAGAGGGTGAATTTGATCAAAGGATCTAATTTATTGATTTTTTCGTGAAAAAAATTTAGTTGTCTTTCTGTGCCCTTCCATAAAATGATAATACATAGACATATCTATACCAATATAGAAGATTATTTGTGTTATCCATGTATATATCTGCAAGCAGAGGGGATAACGGAGAACCCATAGCAACCCCTAGCTGTGTATAACATTGCCCCTTAAATAAAAAGTGTTTCAATCCTCGAAGGCGAAGCACTGCTATCCCTATTGCAGTAGCTCCTTAAGAGCGAACTTTTGTACCTATTTTTGAAATTTGAGTTCATCGGTCTAAGCAAAACGAACACATGGTAATCATCCATCATCATGGCAATTTGGTTTAATGGCTATTATGCTAAAACTCAAACAGTTACTGAGGCTTTAAAACTCGATATAGACGTGTTTTAGCGAATTTTCAAACAAAAAATGACCTATTTAGATGGTTTCGAAATTTTAAAAGTGGGTTTGAAGGGTTGTACACCCATACAAATACGTTTCATTCATCAAAGAACACAATCCTAGATTTTAACGTCGTATACATATGTATATATATATTAATTGCTATGCAATTCTTAGGCCGACCCCCAACAATTTTTTTTGTAACGTCCGGGACCGCGAAGCGCGAGGTCGTGGGTTCGAATCCCAGCCAGGCTTTAAAATTTTTTTACAAAATACAATAAGAATTGCATAGCTCATAGCAAATTATCCTTGTTTTCTACACAGTAGAAAAGAGAAAAGATCCGGCGAGGCGCGAAGAGCCGAGTATAGATTAGTGGGTCCAGGGGGGCGAAGCCCCCCTGGCGGGGTCAAGGGGCGGAGACCCTTGCGAGGCCCGAAGGGCCGAGTATATATATATATATATATATATATATATATATATATATATATATATATATAAATATATATATATATATAATACAACCGAATGAAATGGCTCTACAAGAGCATATACATATTCAAACAATTTTTAAGGAAAAACAACAATTGACAACATGAAACTAATTTTTATATTTCGGCTTATGCCTTTTTCAAACTACGAGAAAATAAATTTTGATTTTAGTAAATTGGTGAGAAAATCTTGCCATGGAGAAGCGTGGTTGCCCAGTTTACGTCTAATGTTCAACCCTGGAGGATCATACGCGCCCAAAACATTCGAGTGAGCTCTCTCTGAATGAAACAGCATTAATTTATTTTCTGTGGGTCCCATTTTCTTCAATACCTTCATACCATAGCAATCATCAAATGTAGCATCATGTAGCATCATGCGACGAGGCGTGGCGGCTTACTGGCAAATCTTCTTTTTTCATAACTACCGATGCTCTATGGTTATTAACCCTCAAGTTAAGTGCTGTCTCCGCTTTTCCTACGTAGAAGGCAGAGGGCATTGTTTGCACAACAACTGATACACACACATAGGCGTCTGGCAATCTGCTGACCCTTTGCATGCGTATGATTTGGGGTTATTAGCAGACGTGAAGTGATCCTCTTCTATAGCAAGTGGGCAAACCTTACATCTGCGCTTGCCACATGGATGGCAAACCTTTTGGTGGTGGCGCCGTCTTATATATATATAGCGTGTATGTCCAGACGATAACTCCTTTTAAAAATGGCGTAAAAATTCATTCAAACGCAGAAAAATCCGTCTTGGCAAAATACAGGTCAATTCCGTTGGCCAGCCCGTTAGCTCCATAATTTCAGGCTCAAATTTACAATTTAATGGTCAAAAGATGCTAAAAAATCGGATTTTTGACAAAAGGGCATGTGGGTTGTCACAGTCAAAGTACTTTTCAGTGCTGAGTCGATTGCGACCACTTTCAGATCTTTTAGATTCATAATAAGTGAGAAAAATAAATTTTTAGGTGAAAAATGTCCATAATTGACCACATTTTCGAGTTAGCCTGCGTGTTCTACAATTTTGTTTGCGATATCGTCACACGGCTGTCCTCTCAGTTTATTCATGACATTGTTGGCTTCAGTGATCAGAATTTAAGTCCCTAATTCAATGTTATCCACAACTTGTCATTGAAAATTCGCTCTATTAGTCATGCTGCATGTCTGAGTACTTTTTGGGGTTTGGTTTCAGTTCATGATGGGTTGAGGTGATGCTCGCTGTATGCGTCACAGCTCTGCTTCTGCCGTTGGCGATCTCCTGTGACTCGCAATGCCCCCAACAAGGTGAGTGAATGGGTAAATATAGTCCAGCAAACCAGGTTCATAAACATGAATAATTTTATTTTATTTTATTTTTTTAAATATACACACAACACTGTAAGCTTTATGCACTTACGGGTGGAATTCATAGACACAGCCTGAGTGTGTATTCACTCACACTCACCTAGATTGAGGGTCACCCTCGACTCACTGGTTCGAACTCATAGTTGAGTGGGGTGGTGCACTCAGCAGTTAGAGGCACACTCAGATTACACGAGTTTGACAGTGCACTCAGGAGTCATTCAACGCTTTTTCAACTTTAGTTGGTAGCTCTGACAGTATGTTATAGAAGAAGTTACCCAGGCTTGAGAGAAAAGGGACGGGATAGTTCCCTCTCGCATCCCGTACTGATCAATAACAGTTCTCAAAGGTTACTCTTTTTTTGTTTGTGTTTTGTGTTTTTTCGTTTTTTGTTCTATTATCCTTGTTTCTTTGGGAGACAGGACAAAGGCCTTATCAGACAAAGACGAAAGCCATTGGTCCTCCCACCTAAATTGGGTCCACACAGTTTAATTGAATCCTTGTTTGCTGACGTGCTGATAATTTGTGTATAGAGTTGTGACGGAAAAAGAAGTGAAAAAATGAGAAAATAATGATTTACCAGTTAGTTTTGAAGAACAGAGATGAAGTTGAAAATAAGAAGAGTTATAGGCATAATGAGACGGTGAGACTGAAAGGGCAAAAAGAAGACGTCAGGTTTTGGGAGAGCTTCAAGCAATCATATTTTCTTCGAATTCTCATTGATTGTGCTTCTTGATGAATGGACGGTAGGTACCTATCACCAAGTCACTCCACAACCCAAGATGAATAGGAAAATCATGCACTACAAACTTTTTATGTAGAGATCGCATAAAATCAAAGAGCGATCAGCACTTTCAGCTGTGGTGGTTATAAATCCTCTAAATTTATTTTAGGCTCCTTCAGGTTAGTACGTGTCCATGACTAAATCTTTCCCGTATCGGAATAGTCTGCGGAATATTTCATTGTTGACTGTATAACATTTGAATGGGATCAGTTAGTCATATCAAACATGTACCTAATTACCGTTTAGGTACCTACCTAGTCTCATGTGCCACTGTTTTCGAATAAACTCCGAACAAAATAAACGACGTATGCTCTACTACATTACCAGTACCTATACCACTGCATCACGCACTTGAGTGACCTCCTGCCGTCACTCAGGATATTGCACCGTTGAGCTGTGGTTGACACTAATTTATTGTTTATGAATCCCGTTTAGTGTGCTTTTGGGTTGCACACTCATAGCGCCCTCAGAGTCGCCCTCAAATCAAGTCCAAGTATCGCGCTGGTGCATAAATTCTCTTATCGATACACTTGGGGGCGCACTCAGATTCAATTCCCGTCTATGAATTCCGCCCTACGAATTGTTATTATGTAAGCTTGTTATTACGTTAAGCTTTATGAAACTGTTAGGGTCTATCAAGTTTTCTAGGATGACGGTGTTCGCCTTCTTTGGTTTATGGGTTGCCATCCATTTTCCATGGTAAGGGCGGTTTAAGGAGATGAGATATAGGGTGGTGTGCCAGAACGACTCTTAATCTTTTGAGGCCCTTAAAACATTCTAATGCAAAGACGACCCTTAGATAAAACGTGTATGTAATCAAAACCTGATGAAAACTAGACAGTGTTCCTGGGAGTGCACTTTCGCGAATGCGCAGGAGCTAATAAACATGCAATCATGTTGAAAGTAATATGGAATATTCAAACCACTGCTCCCTAACTATGCACCAAATTTGAGCGGGATCGGACGACTAGGGCGTAAAAATTTATAATTATGCTTGAAGAAATTTATGTTTGTGCATTCGCCAAATGAAGTAATGATTTGAGAAGTACCTATGGAATTGATAGTGGACCATTTACTACCTAACCTCCACATTTTCTGAAAATGTCGTCAAAATCGGATGAGAACTGTTGAAATTAGGCTCGTTTATAATGGAATAGGTACATATTTGCTACTAGCTACGTTTACTACTGGAATACATAGTAGCTACTAATAATTGGACTATGTTGAAATCGCTAGTGAATGCTCAAACCTACCTCTTCAAACTATCCTCCAAATTTGAGCGATATCGGACAACGGGGACGTGGGAAAATGATGCTTGATGGAATTTAGCCCGTACAGCCCATATACCTAGGTACATTTTCTTCGAGGAGACTTCCGTCATAAGGACAGCAAAATAAACTAATGACGAACACAGACAGTTTGTTGACGAGTAGTACAATGAGGAATAGAAATTATTCCTTTGGCAGAGGATAATTTGGATTCATCGCCTACTCAATTCAGGGACGCAGTTTCAATGCGATACGGAAAACATCTGATGTGCCTTCCAGTTACCTGCGATGCGGTGAACACATGACGGTGAATCATGCCCTCAATTGCAAAAAGGAAGGACTAGTATAGCAAGGGCATAACTGAATAAGGGATGAAGTTGCAGGATTGGTCAAACTAGCTTGGAGAGGAGTAGTGGTTGAACCTATTATGCGGGAGGGCGAAGACGGTTCGCCCGGCTTGATAGCCGACATCAAGGTACACGGATTGTGGGATAGGGAGAGAGCGGCTTTTTTTGACAACCGCGTTATCAACGCCGACGCTCCTTCCTATTCCACACGAGAGTGGTCCGCAGTCGCTGACGAAGCCGCCCGAGCGAAGCACAGGAAGTACGATGGTGCAGCCGAAGACTTACTTATCATTCACACCCCTGATCAGCTCATGTGAGGGAGTCCTGCATCGAGAATTCAACATTTTTGTAAAGAAGTTGGTCTCAGTTCTAGCAAATAAATGGGAAAAACCCCGGTCCCAAGTTGCAGGCTGGGTACGAGTGAAGCTCCAGATGACCATCATCCGGGCCATCTCCATGAGACTGCGGGGGTCTAGAAGAAAAATTGAAAACCATGGACACTTTCGACAAGAGGAGGGGGTTGGAATGAACCTAGAGGATGGCGCTCCACTCCCGATACCAGAGGATTGAGCAAAAAGAAAATAGCTTAGAAACTACCGTGAAGACCCCGAGCCTAATCTTTAATATCTAATTTAAAATATATTTTGTTGAATTTCAAAAAAAAAAAAAAAAAAAAAAAAAAATGAGATGGTGATGGTGGATTTCTAGTTCTGCCTGAATCTACCCGACCATGATATGTGTCCAGGTTATTTTCAGAAATAAGGCGAGCCGCCACTGATGAAAAGTTGGATAGGCAGAGCAATGAAGCCAACAGGCCCTTAACCCACCCTCAAAGCAATCCCTCTAACCGTAAGGGTCATTATTGCACTACATTTTTTTCAAGGGCCTTCCTCAAACCACTCTCCAGAAAGTAAGGGAAATCCCTTACTCAAAAATCACTCCAACTTTGAGGGTCGTTCTAGTCTACCACCCATAATTTCGGCTTGATTTCATCATAGTTCATTCATCATTCGCTCGAGTACTTTAGCCTATTTACATTAGGCCGGCGCTCAAGGATCTAGAAATTAATAATATGGGGTATTCTTGTTACAAAATCATTATGTTAGAACAGTGTTGCTAGTCGTCCCTTCTTGGGGGTACACGTCCCTCTTTTCAGTCACTAATACCCCCTACCCCAAGACCTTGGGGGGACTCTGAAAAAGACCCCTTTTTGGTTTGAAGTGCTTTTTAGTTCCCCTTTTCATGGCTCCACACTCTTTTCTGTCATTTTCACTCATTGAACTACATGCTTGGATAAAATGAGGTTGGTACATCAGGAGTTGGGACTTGAGAAAGGTAAAATCATACATGGGTGAGGGCTCCATGCTCTATCTATACCTGTATTTGTGTTTTCGGGATTTTTTCCAAGGGTTCGTCAGCGGACAATATTAAGAATAAGCCATGGAAGTAGAGAAAGTAAAGTCCAATGTAATTTGCAATAATAACTATTGTCTGATGCCTGTTGATGCCTGTGATCTCTTGCACATCTTTTCATATTATTGAAAAAGTAGGTATAATCTTCATAAAGTGGCAAGTCCTCCTTGTGAAATTTCTGAAGAGAGATTACTTTTTCTATTTGCGACAATTCGATAGTAAATTATGGCAAAACAGATGATGTACTCTCAATCTCTAACTTCCGAACGTGTTGGTAGTAAAATAATTCAGAAAACAACATAACTGCAACATTTTTTCACTAAAATTTGGCAAGTTTTGACTTTGTTATTGACCTCTTAAAAAAATAAGTAGGTATCTAAGCCTGAATCAATGATCTCAGAAACTTAATATAATTTCTTTTATTCTTCCATACATCAAGCATAAACTAAAATCACTTATTCGAGTTCAAGTGTAAATTTATACACGTGTGCATTGTGTAATAGCCAAAAACATTTACCCCTAAATGTAGTACCTCTTTGGGATCCTCAGGTCCCCCTACGTACCCCTTTTTAAGATCTGGAATACCTACCTCTTTTTGTTGGACGGGGTCTGGCAACACTGTTTAACTATGTTCATAACTACCACAAATCAGAACTAGACGTAAGATGGGACGTACGACTGGCATCATTGTTATTAGGGGGTTTTGCAACGCTGAGTCGTAGTCGAGTGGGAGGAACTACGAATAGAAATGGAACATTGCGCAGGCGCTCAAAATGCTAACGGTTAGCGGTCTATTCGTTAAGGACGAATTGAAAAATCCTATTCGGAGCTCATGGGAAACCGAATACGCATGACACCTTCCATGAAGATAACCTATAATGCTATAATCAATGTATTTTGTTACTATTTCAAGGTGGCATGACATACACATTGTAATATTCGTGATTTTCAAAGAGGCTGGTTTGTTTGTAGGATCCTCACTTAAATTATGCTGATACCTTATATTGGATTCTAAAACTTCACGATCTACCATCAGTCCGATTTGGTTCGAGAGTATTTGGGTACAAGTCTCAGGATGTTGTACTACTAATTTTGTAGAAATAGGTAACCATTACACATGCTAAACCTGAAATTTTTGTTGTTATGGACGAAGCTTCGATACTGATAGATCGATTTTGATGAAATGGGTAGAGATTGTGCCACTTTACAGAGAAGATATTATAGACACAGACAGAAACTGCTGTCTTCGCCTTTGTCCCGTATTAGCAGATATTCACATCTTCAATAATGGTTCATTATTTTTAATAATGAAACGTAATTGTCCAAGGGAAAAAAGTGTGAAATATCGTACATACACTCAGGTGCAGAAAATTTGGCCCACTCTCTAAAATGGAAGATTTTATGAAGTTGCGACAAATATCCTCTTGTTTTCGACTGGGCTACTGTCTGAACTCATTCAGAGGCATTGTTAGTTGTTTTTTAGCCAGACGGATGAAATTGTTTTGATCTCTTAACAATAGGGAATCGTTTCGAAACGTGATCGTGTTTTATTCCCTCCTACTTTCACGTTATCTTCCAAACTGCGATTATGTTGTTCATCTCTTCCACTGGTCTTCAGCTGAGGAGCGAGTGTTTTCCTGTGCGTTGAGTTGGGTGAATTCAAACCCAAAAAAAAAAAAAAAAAATAATAACTTTCTCACCAGAAATGGTCAAGGAAGCTGTAGCTCTCATTAATGATGGAAGGTCACTGAGATATGCTGCTCAAATGCTAGGACGGCCTTATGAAACCATTCGTACCACTGGTAGACGTTTTCGAGAGACGGGATCATCTATACTATTAATAAGAATGAAACTCCGTCTGTCGCTCTGTCTGTCGTGTCTATGCACGGCCAAATGGCTGAGTGGGCCGGATCTACGAGTGGGGGGATCTTCTTGGGATTTTCCGATAGGGTGTATAAGCGAATTTAAAATTTTCAAATCCCACCCGAACCATGGGCCGTAGGGCGGGAGGGGGGTCGAAGTAAGAATTAATGTGCGCTTTTTGGACTTCCCCGCTTCCTCTACCCCTCTAAACGGCCGTCGACAATTCCGGAAAAATACGGGTTTCGTAGGTTTTCCTACGAGGAAGACGACGGCGCGATCGGATCGCGAAAAAAGTATCGGGAAATGCGTAAAAAAAATGCGAGAGTACGGACCCGTTTTCTCGAAAAGTCCGCCGAAAAACTTGGTTTTTTCCGATTAAAATATACCCCATAAAGGTACGTTTTTCGGAACGGTTTTCGCGGGCGAAATACAGCTTTGATCCCGCCGAATCTGAATCCGAAATCGGATATCGAAAAAAGTGACGGGCAGTCGGTCAAATCACGAGCGGAAGCGCGAGGGAACCGTTTAATATGACGTTTTTGATCGACCCGGGCCGCCCGTTTCACAACGTTGCTTACCAGAAGGGACCCTCACAGGGGGGTTCCCATTTGCACTTCTACGCAATACCTTGCGAGCGAAGCGAGAGCCATTTCAACAGAATAAATACGGACTTTGTCCTACACATATACAGGTATACCTTGCGAGCGAAGCGAGCAACATCCACTAATAAACTTTTCGTGGTTCCACATAGTTTTATAAGATTTAATTTGTTTGTAAGAATTTCCAACAGAAAAAAACGTCTGCCAAGTTGGGTGGGCAGTATAACTTCCTCAAGCGAGCGAAGCGAGCAGCATCCCCTACAGAAGTTAAACCTACCCTTAGAGACCTACCGTTTGCGAGCGATGCGAGCAACATCCCCTACATGTTGGGTGGGCAGTATAACTTCCTCAAGCGAGCGAAGCGAGCAGCATCCCCTACAGAAGTTTAACCTACCCTTAGGGATCTACCGTTTGCGAGCGAAGCGAGCATCATTCCCTACATGTTGGGTGGGCAGTATAACTTCCTCAAGCGAGCGAAGCGAGCAGCATCCCATACAGAAGTTAAACCTACCCTTAGAGATCTACCGTTTGCGAGCGAAGCAAGCAACCTCCCCTACATGTTTCAATTGCGAGCGAAGCGAGCAACATTCCCTACATGCCACACTTTGCGAGCGAAGCGAGCAACATTCCCTACATACCACACTTTGCGAGCGAAGCGAGCAATTTAATGGGGGGTCCGGGGGGCTTGCCCCCCGGCTGGACGTGGAGGCGAGCGTAGCGAGCCGGAGCGGATAGTACTCTAGAAGGCAGGGTTCTAGCCGCCCATGAAAAACAACAGCCGCTCGAGACAGGTACTTGTACAACTTAGCCTTAAGAAATCGACGATTAACTGCTTCACAAGGTCGTAACTGACTTGAAAATGCAACGGGGGTGGATTTAGGTATTTGGACAGTTCGGAGACGATGGTGGGATCGGCATTTGTCTGCCAGAAGACCCGCCCGCATTCCAAGTTTAACCCGTTAGCACAGGATGTTGCATCTTCAGTTTGCTCGAAATCACAGTGCTTAGAAACTTGAAGAGTGGAAGGATGTCATGTTCACCGATGAGTCTAGGTTCAGCCTGCGTGGCTCAGATGGTCGTAAAAGAGATTGTTCCTGCCACAGTGACTGGCATCTGTCCAAGCATTCGAGAGGCATATCTCAGTGACCTTCCATCATTAATGAGAGCTACAGCTTGCGGGACCATTTCCGGTGGGAAAGACAGTTTTTTCCCCTTAAAGTGGTTATTTACGATGGAATGCACTCAATGTACAGAAAAACACTCGCCCCTCGGCTGAGGACTACCGTGCAAGAGATGAACAACAGAATCGCAGTTTGGAAGATAACGTGAAAGTGGGACGCAATGAAACACGATCACGTCTCGTCACGATTCCCTATGGTTGAGAGATAACAAAAAAAGTAATCCGCCTGGCTAAAAAACAACAAACAATGGCTCTGACTGAGTTCACACAGTAACCCAGTCGAAAACAAGAGAATATTTATTAGTCGCAACTTCATTAAATCTTCCTTTCGGAGAGTGGGCCAAATTTTTTGCACCTGAGTGTATGTAGGTAATATACAGGTCGGTACATATTTATAATATAGGTACCTACATCTTGATAGTTGATCATGTTAAAGTTCCCGAATGAGATTCTCCTCACCCAAAGCGAATTTCGATGTTGCCTTAACAAGTACCCTTCCAAGTTTTCCTTCTGCCACATCTATTTCTACTGAAAAAATTAAACCACATAGGAAGATATTTATTTCCATCAAGATACAAAGGTGTGGTTACTAACTATGTAAACAAGAAAGTTTCCAAAAAACAAAAATTTTTTGTTCATCATCAAATAGGTAGGAAAAGTTAATATTCCCATATGAGCAGCATTAGCTCGCGTTGGGAAATGAGTTGCTGTCAGTTCATAAAGTTGATGCTAATTTAATACTAACTTCTTCCAATATGAAAGAATACATTACACGTTAGGTAATCTATGACTCGGGTTTAATGATGAAGATTTAGAGTAGTAAAGTCACGTTATTGTGACTTTTGAGTCATTTCATTCAATAGTACAACGATTCTCTATTCGTACAGTACGACTCAGTGGTTAGCTTCTGGTTTGCTTGCTCTAGAAAAACCACTTTTTGTACAACGACTCAGATGGAAAACCAAACTCCCTAATGTCATTTATTTATTTACGGGCTTGTTAGCCCAATATACAATAATATTACATTAATAATACATGGAAAATACAGAACGAATGAAAATAGAAATTTATACAGAGTTGAAAGTGTTAGTAACAAAAATTAAATCAATCAAAAAAGATAATATAAGTACCTTTTACTAGGTTGAAAATTTATAACAATAAGAAATTATGTTATTTTTAAAAACGGAAAAACTATTGAAAAATAAATCAAGGAAATTATTCTCAGCTGCTATTAAATTATATTGTCTAGCCATGCGATAAAGGGGGTTATTGAACAAATAATTAAACGGGACAAAAAGGACGGAAAATAAATCATTACTTCTTGTGGGATGGATCGGCGTACGAAAATCAAATTAAGATAATAACTGGGGGCGGTCAATTTTGTAATTATGCAATTTGAACAAAAATAAAAGATCACCCACGACTCGTCTATCTTGGAGTGATAAAAGACCACAGTCGGCCATCAGGGAATCATAAACAACATGTTTTTTAAAAGCAATATATCGGTGAAATTTATGTTGCACTGTCTCAATACGCCTTTTATGTTCTTGATAGTATGGGGACAAAATCGTACTTTCATACTCCAGAAGGGGGTGACCCATAGCATTATAAAGGATAACTAATGCTTTTAGCGAATTTTTGAAGAAAATTAAGCTATTGCTCTCGCCTCAAAATTTGTAGAATGTGAATTTTTGAAAAAATTTTATGCAGAAATCCGTTTCAGGCTATTCTGAATCATATTCTGAAGTTTAACACATTTTTTATGTAAGTATGTATGAATGTATGTATAAATGTATGTATGTATGTGTCATTCCAGACGATAACTGTCCGTAGAATTGTGCGAGAAACTTCAAACAAATTTTAAAATGTTAAGGACACAAAACGAAAGTTCAAGTTCGTTGGCCAGCATGATCGGATTACATCTTCGGGTTAAAATTTTCAAAATAGCCTGTTTTTTGCGATTTGTTGTGCGAAATAATTTTTTCAGCATACTAACATGTGGTATATTCGGAATCAGCGTAAAATTTCCCATAAGAATATGTATCAAGTTTTCAAAGATTTCAAAGTTGGAAAATCTGTCAAAAATCGAAATAATGCCGTTCGCTAGTTGTAAAAATCGGTAATATTTGCATGAAACATTGTCCAAATTCAGATTGAACTACTCTTATGGAAGTATCCCTGTATAACCAATCCTAGAACCATGCTGTTAAAAACGTAGGTTGCTTGTTAAAAAGAAAAAAAAAAAATTAATCACAACTGATGAGTTTACTCTGTGAAATGATGTTATGATAGGATACTGTTAAGATTTCAACTGCCTTCAATACTGACCACATTGGACATCGAAATCTATTAATATTTACCTACATTTGTCTTTAAATCTACAAGATTAGTTTAATAATAATAAAGTATGAGTACCTCCTAATTATTTTTAATAATTTGATTCCATGTTTGTCTATCAAAATCATAAACTAAAATTTCTCTACACGATCAATAGCGACTGAAATGTCGAAGATTTCTTCTAAAATTCGCTCATGGGGTCATGCTGCATGACTGGACTTTTATATTATCAAAATCATGAGTGTTACGCTGAAGCCATCCCAATGATCGCATGGCTCGACTCCAGATATTATTAATGTGCTCATTAAAAGGTAAACGGCTATCGCACAATTAATACTCCCAGCTCAGATACTGACATTACCTAATCCTAACTAATTACCACGGGCTATTAGCTGGTTTTTAATTTTCTCTCGCCCCGCAACTCATCGCTGTCCAAACGCCGGGTTACGAAAATAAGTATAACATCAGTCGGAAGTGAAAAGTTGCCTGAAGAGGACGGAAATCTCATCGGCACGTCTCTAACGCGGACTTGAATATCAACCGACAGGTTTCTGATCGGATAAGATTTGAGAACTCGCTCCACAGCGAAACAAACCAACTGTGTAATCGGCTCGCGCGGTGCAAGAGAAGCCGCTATATAATCCGAGGCCTACGCCTGGAAGGCGCCCTCTTGCGGTTCGTCAGATAAACAATGCTATTAACCTACTCGTAACTCAGGGACCGTGAATTTTGACTGTCACGAAGAAAGATAACCACCGCTTCTCCGCAATAAATGTGAATATCTATATTTACGTTCATTGGCTTAGTTTGAGGAGGGGCAGGGTGGGCAAAGCCCCTCCATTAATTACAGAGGACGCAGAAGTTCGAGGTATGCGGATACAATCAAATACGCAAATACAAATACAAATACAAATTTTACGCTTCCAACTTCAGTACCTAACACCTTCAATTAAAGAATGTAATTAGTAAAACACAACTACTATTATCATTATTATACGATTCTGGTTTAATAATAATTCTGGTTGCCTAGCGGCTTGAGACGCTCTTAGAAATACAAAAAATTTTATTAGATTCGTTTGCGTCGGGGCAAAATGGCATGGATATGTACAGCCCCACGGAGCGTAGTAAAATCACCTAGTCAACGAAACGGAAATGTGGATACTACAAACTGAAATCAAGTCGTTCCCCACTACCTTCTGGAACCAGCCCATATGCGATTTTCTCCTAGAAAAATATCCATTGTTCAATATCCACCAAATCCTCCTACGAACTTCCCCTACTTTTCACTGCCTACTTGATCTAGCTTGGTTGTTTTCCGTATTCTTTTATTAATTTTTGATTGTTGGGATATCGTTTGTATTATACCATTTACGAATGAAATCACAGTTAAAATACTCGTAAAGAAAAAAATTGAAGTTTTCTGTGGTGATTGAATTAGTTCAACAGAAAAGATTAAAACAATCTATTGTAGCAGTAGGTATTTCTATTCTAACCTACTATTGCTGGTTTGAGTTTGTTTTGTTTACATTTTGTTGTTTGTCGTTCTCAGTTTCATTCCCCGTTTTTTATTCCGCGTACTTATATATTACAATTTATTGTGTGATATTTTCCAGATCAACAAGTAGGTAACAATTTATTGTGGATAATAATAAATTTACAGAACAAATAACAATTTATTCTGTAAGTGAGAAACAACCGCATAGGTACATAAATAAATGATTTTGCAGGCATTAAGTAGTATAATATTATATAAATCTAGTGGTCCTCAGTTCATCGGTACGTATTCGTATTTATCGTAGTTTTTAAAGTTCTGATTATTAGTTTATTGGATGATATTTTTTTCTGAATAGTATTAGGTATGCTTTAATAATCCATAGGTAGGTATGTGAGCATGAAAGCGTACGTGATTTCAAATCATTACGAAAAACTATTTAATATCTACTGAAATATGAACGTTTGACAGTTTATAGAAATGAATACTAAAACTATAAAATAAAACTCCACTCTTCATTCTCCCGTTTTGATTTTGACAATGGACGTTAGTCTTGTGAATTTTGCTGCGACCTGAAGAAGAGCACAAATTTAAAACTTTAAAAGCCGGGAAGATGGAATGCTATATAATATTTCTTTTTTCAATGAGTTCTGCGTTGAACGTTGTCAATAATTCAGTTCCTGTGAAGAACCAACATTATTTTACCAATATTTATCTTGTTCCAATTTTACCATTTTGATGTGGTTTTGATTTTGCCATTTACAAGGGTTTCGTAAATTGTTGTTTACTAATATAAAGTTGCAACTAAATCAGCGAAGATATTCATCAGTGGAGATATATTTGACATGGACATGTCTTTGCTCTGGGGGGTCATCACGCAAGAGTTTATGTCACAATTTCTAATGATGTTCACGTACAACCCATCCGTTGCTAGGGGAATGGAACTTCCGCAGTTTTCATCTCACAGAAATCGTTCGCCACTCGTTGGAAAGCGCTTGATTTATGTGATAAATGTTCACATCTCAAGCTACCAATTTCCCCCTCCTTACGTACCTGGCTACATTCCTAAACTAAGTTGATTGAACTATAAACAATTTTAATGAGCCGGTTACAATATTCTTAACGTAAATCTCTCCATAGGAAAAAATCCAAATCCACAAACCACATTCATAATTTCTCCCTTGAGAGGGAAAAACATTAAATCATGTTTAATGTTAACAAGCGGTTGCAATCATGTTCACAATATCAATTATTGAGAATGATCACCTGAGTGTACACAATTATTCAAATAACCATGCTCATAACTCAGCTTGTTGGCCACGCACTTCGCAGTAGTTAACATAATATGGTTGGATAAATCGAGAGCTTTCGAACGAATGGTCAACGAATTTTGTGGGATGAAAAACGACGAAGTACCATTTCCCTAGCAACGACTCGGTTGTAAGCGGAAATCATCAGAAAATTAACAAGCGGTTGCAATCATGTTCACAATATCAATAATTGAGAATGATCACCTGTGTGTAAACAATTATTCAAATAACCATGCTCATAACTCAGCTTGTTGGCCACGCACTTCGCAGTAGTTAACATAATATGGTTGGATAAATCGAGAGCTTTCGAACGAATGGTCAACGAATTTTGTGGGATGAAAAACGACGAAGTACCATTTCCCTAGCAACGACTCGGTTGTAAGCGGAAATCATCAGAAAAAAACGTTGCACATTTGCGTGTCGTGTCGGAATTCACAGAATGACCCCCAGCCCTAAAACATTAAACATGTTAAAAATGTAGTCCTTGACTGTTGCCCCTCCATGAGAAATGACTTAGCTACGCCACTGTTCACGTTTATTGTGGAGAAGAATAGTCATTTGTCATTTTTTTGAATTGATGAACCTCGATGCTACTGAAAAAGATGCTGGTCAATACTCTTATGAGAGAAAAGCTCTGAGCATTGAAAATGTCTCAGCAATGTAAACGGATTCTTCAATAATAACACGTATTTAATGTTTTAAATAAACTTACATTACGTTAATTAAATGGCTGATTTTATTGCTAGTATACACAATCATAACAACACCTAACTTGTTTATAGGTGCGTGACGTTTTTTCTTTGCGTTACGGTTCGTTAGTCTCCAACTTTTGCCTGTGTTAATCAATTTTAGTTTTGCGCATGCGTAATAGTTATTCCTCAACCAATGACGATTTAGTTCATAGGGCATTTTTTTAAACGTATTCTCAACTACTCGTCAAGTTTGGACGAAATCGGACCTATAGATGATGAGAAATCAACATTATATGAAATTCACGATTCCGCATGCGCACTGACTAATTTTGATTCGACGGTAATAAAAGTTATAGGGAACCGTCTAGGAGCTAACCCTCATAATTTCTGAACATTTTCATCAAAATCGGTCTAAAACTTTGTATAGTTTTCGGTGTGACAGGATGTACTACTGACAGATAGACCAAAGGACACCGAAACGGAATTGATCAGCTAGCTTTGAAACTCAAGAAACAAGGGGAAATTTTGATCCTGGAAGACAAAATTTTTTTCTTCCACCATACCAAATTCGAAAATTTGATTTGATGCTACTGCAATTTTAAAACTTCCAGAGCTGGGTCATGAAAATTTAGAATTGAAAACAACCGTTAATAAACAAATTATGCAGGCTGGAATGACAAGTGATTCATATGTCAAGCATTTCATAAATATAATAAACAATGATAAAAATATGATAAATAATGCTACTAACCTACTCGTAACTCAGGGACCGTGAATTTTGACTGTCACGAAGAAAGATAACCACCGCTTCTCCGCAATAAATGTGAATATCTATATTCACGTTTATTGTGGAGAAGAATAGTCATTTGTCATTTTTGTGAATTGATGAACCTCGACTCTACTAAAAAAGTTGCTGTTCAATACCGTGCGTGTGTGATGATCCCATCAAGTATTTTGGCCAAACATGGCATTTATTCTTCAAAATCCAAACTTTTTTTTCTTTTTTTTTTTTTTTTTTTTTAAATTTTCCCCCCATGACCTTGCAATGACCCTTTCCTTTTCAAGCACTAATGGCTGTAATCCTCGGACATTGGAGACCTTTATCCTCAGAAGGCGATTCCCGGTCGTTGACTTGTGAACTTGCCCACATGAAAAAGCCCTTGTTAGCTTGCCTCTTTTGAAAAATTTTTGAAAAAATACTTGAAACCCCAATTTTTTGCGAATTTTCCCAGAAAAAAAAGTTTTCAATTTTTCAATTTTCAATAAAATCAGGCGAAAAATGGCATTTTCCCAGAAATCGGCAAAAAATGGCTTTTTACCCAAAAATTGACAAAACATGGTATTTAAAGATGGCGCCATGGCAAAATGGCACTTGAACGGCTCTGCTTATGAGAGAAGAGCTCTGAGCATTGAAAATGTCTCAGCAATGTAAACGGATTCTTCAATAATAACACGTATTTAATGTTTTAAATAAACTTACATTACGTTAATTAAATGGCTGATTTTATTGCTAGTATACACAAT
This sequence comes from Adelphocoris suturalis, assembly GCA_030762985.1. Classification (NCBI taxonomy): domain Eukaryota; kingdom Metazoa; phylum Arthropoda; class Insecta; order Hemiptera; family Miridae; genus Adelphocoris; species Adelphocoris suturalis. The sequence goes on from CM061049.1 coordinate 42,606,635, forward strand.
CATAACAACACCTAACTTGTTTATAGGTTGCGTGACGTTTTTTCTTTGCGTAACAAAATTTCCGGTTGACTCGTCGACTAAGACATTTTCAATGTCAAAACCTGTGGAAAGGGACATCATTCGGAAGCTAACCTACACATTCCCAGAAAATTTCATAAAAATCGGTTCGTTAGTCTCCAACTTTTGCCTGTGTTAATCAATTTTAGTTTTGCGCATGCGTAATAGTTATTCCTCAACCAATGACGATTTAGTTCATTGGAACTAAACCCTATTAGCGGTATTGGCCGTTCTACAGAAGTATTATGTTTGTGTAAAAGGTACATATGAGTAATGGAATATTATCTCTAGGTAGCAGGTATTATTTGTATGTAAAGGTGCCCGGATGTTGATAGTTTCTAGATTAGAGCGTGTAGTTTGAGGGAATTCGTGTAGCAAGAGGGAAGTTAATGTTAGTAATGAAGTAAACGCATACGTACCTCGCTTTCTTGGATGTTTATGAGATGAACTTGAACAAACAAAGCTGAACGTAATGAACTTGAAAATATAAATGATGAACAGTGCAGTAGGTTGATAAACTTGATTCAAGATTCAAGGCGAAGATCCTGAGCGAAGTTGGAGAAGAAGTAAGGATTCCGAGTCTTGACAAAAGAAGATATCGGATCGATCACCTGATCTTCCAAATGTGAAGGTGTGGAGATGCGTGCTAGGTCCGAGTCTGAAGGTAGACCAACTAATCTGCGGAATATATAAATATCATTAATTGACATAATAAAATATATTATTATGCCTATGAAGCATTTCCGAGTTATTTACTGAAAATGCAACCTAACATTATCCAGAAGGAAAAGCTGAATTTATAAAGAACTCAAACTGGAGACAAGGCCATATGTTGAAACCATGACTTGGAGAAACTAATATTTCAACAGAAGGTACTACAAATTGTCTCCTTGTTATTTCCCTTTTTTGGGGTTGGAAAAACTTTCGGTTCAGTTGGCTTGGGGTTGGGAATAGTTTTGGTTTCATAATACATCCCCCGTCTCTCTTTTTGTGTAGCGACGCATAGTGTCTCGATCCTGGGGTTTTGGTGGAAAAAATTCTGAAACCACGAAAATCGATGGTAATGAATATTGCGGTTTTACTACCCTGACTAATGACGGGATCTCATCAAAATAAGGTAAATAAAAAAAAAAAAAAAAAAAGAAAGAAAGAGGCTAAAGAGGCTACATACGAAATTACAGCTTCCTATAGTGTAAAGTATAGAAATTACCTATTAAAATGATTTAACCACCTCTTCACAAATCAAACCGTTCTCGCAATATTCGGATCACCTGCTATGAATCACATAATCGAAACACCAGCTCAATGAAATCATCAGAAATTAACAAATGGTTGCAATCATGTTCACAATATCAATAATTGAGAATGATCACCTGTGTGTAAACGATTATTCATATAACCATGCTCATAACTCAGCTTGTTGGCCACGCACTTCGCAGTAGTTAATATAGTATGGTTGGATAAATCGAGAGCTTTCGAACGAATGGTCAACGAATTTTGTGGGATGAAAAACGACGAAGTATCATATCCCTAGCAACGACTCGGTTGTAAGCGGAAATCATCACAATTATTGGCGCTACTTATATCTCACTTTATAGTCTCACTTTTTGGCGGGGGATCCATCGTTAAAACATGATTCCATGTTAAAATCATTTTGAGGCCTAATCGTTTCGTTGATGAATATAGCTAAAAATAATCGTAGGGTGATTTTGTTTTAATAGGTGGTCATTTTACATTAATTTTATTAAAACCTACAGAATTTTCAATTTCCTGTTACCTATATTTAGAAACTAGGAAGGCATAAATGACCGTATTTCCCTCGGCTTTTATCTTTCACGGTCGTTTTTAAATACAAACTCACCGTTTCAAATTATGCAAATTGCTACTGAAAATTGGAAAAAATTGACATTTGCAGAGGTGGAATAAAAGGGTTGAAAATTCTAATTCTACATCAAATTCTGTAAATAATACTTCCAATTTTAAGACTTGACAATCCGGTACTCATTTATTTTTTTCAAAAACAACTTTATACCACTGGTTTTCAATATCCATTTTCTGACACTAAGAGAGAAATTGAGAATTAATATTCAAAAGTTAAGATTATTTTTCGTTAAAATCTTCGGTAGGATCATTTTAGTCCAAACCAAGATGATTAGAAGATGGGGTAAAATTAAATATTGGATTTCAGAGGAATAATGACCTTAGGGGTTCCGCACAGTAGTTGTCTATTTGATGTGTTCAAGTGTGGGCACAGAGTTACCCAGAGAAAGTTATTCCAAGAATATATCATCGATTTGAGACCTTTGCCTACCACCCTGGATGCTGAAAAAATTTTTTTTTTCTTTTTTTAAGCTTTTATTTTGACTTTGCTTCCGAGACTGCAAGGCAGCGGAAGCTTTGTTTTCACTTTCGAAATGAAAAAATAATTTTTTTGCTCCAAAATGAAAATTTCCACTCGCATTTTGCGTTTCAGAGCCTCTTGAACAAATTTGGTTCCGTGTCTGTCTGTCTGTCTGTCCGTCCACATTTCCTTGTAACAGCCATAACTTGTTGAATTTTGATCCGATTTTAACCAAATTTTCAGGGATCGTGCGGGTTAAGCTCTAGATGATCCCCTGACCGATCATGATCGAATCAACGGTAGCTTCTGCGCAGGCGCTAACGTGAATTCCTTGTGACGGTCATAACTCGGTCAATGTTGAACGGATTTCGGTCAGATTTTCAGGGATGATGTGGGTAAGGTCCCTTGAGGTCCCATAAGACAATCATCAGAATTGCATTAGCGGTACGCTCTGCGCATGCGTGAACGAAATATTCTTGTTACGGTCCTTGCAACAGCCGTAATTTCCACAATTTTGATGCGATTTTCTTCAAATTTTTAGGGATCGTGCGGAGCTCTACATGGTCCCCTATCAGTTCCGTCATAATCGAATCAACGGTAGCCTCTGCGCAGGCGCAAACAAAATTTTCCAGTAACACAGGGTAAGTTTGGAAAATGAACAAATCGGGTGGTTCATCATGCTCAAAGTTGCCAAAAAATATACCCAAGGATGTTTTAATCATGAATTTAGATTAAAATATTAATGAAATCCTATAACTCAAATAAAAACTCCTTCAGTTTTGATCCGATTCAGACGACATTTTCAGGGAACATGCGGACTACATCCTGGATGGTCCCATATTAAAATCAAAATTTTCCTTATTAATTTCATTTATTATATGTACCATTCAGCTTCCAATTTCCCACCTTGATTAATTCCCTGATGCCAGAACCGGTCGTTTCTAGTTTTCTGGAATTTAATGGTGACGTACTGTGAAGGTCACGAGGAAGCTCATGTGCTCTTGGCAGTGTATTTTATTTGGTTCGTTCAAGTTTGGGCACAGTCACCCAGAGAAGGTTATTCCAAGAATATATCATCGATTTGAGACCTTTGCCTACCACCCTGGATGCTGAAAAAATTTTTTTTTTCTTTTAATAATTTTATTTTGACTTTTTTCCTCCTGAAACACATTAGTCGAGACACCCCCATTTCTAAGAGGTATACACTTTATAAAATAGATAGATACAATGTGTGAGCTTGAAAAATATGTCATGAAAAGTGGCTCAAATTAACTCTGGCACGGTGGCCCGTGTTAACTTGTACTAAACATCAACATTGTATCGAAATGCTATGAAAGCGTGAAGCGATCAAACGAATACGAGTATAGAAGTTCAGAACGGAAACCGGCGGTTCGAATCACAGCGATCCCTCGTCATTCCATAGGGCGGCAAAAGAAATACTGAAAATATTGGGAAACGCGGCTCGTCTAACCTTTCGCTCCTCTGATGTGGTAAAAGTTGTTATTTATTTCGTATAAGAACCCGAGCCTCGGCGTTTTTCCTTTGGGATATTGATACCTTCTTGATTCAGGGATATTGGTAGAAACTGTACTACGCACGCAACGATGTGATTGGAATCTTTTTCCATATGACTATTTGCAAAAGTGGAAAATAATGGTGTTTATGACAAATTTAATTTATAACCTTGGCAAGGGTGGGAGGGAGGGTGGGGGAGGATATATCACCCCTTAGAATCTTGCAACTTGCAGTGTCCCTTCAGACATCTGGTTTTATTCCGCTAATTACCCTTCTGGTTGAGATGCGGCTTAAACCGTTAAATTAATAAAAGAAAATTATATATATACTAGCTGATTACCCAGGTATGCCCCAGCCGGGGTGCAAAAATAACTTGGTGTAAAGTAGGCGAACTTAGTATTGTAGTTGAACTTGGTGTAGGATTTTTCTAATGTAATATCCCACACGAGTCTCGTCTCCAGTTAAATCATTCAATAATGAATAAGTACTGTCGTGAAATTGTTAAATCACGAGTAATTAATCATCATTAGGTGGGTAAATTACGTGAATAATGAACTGTGACAAAACCATAGGATATTCATGATTTTCTTTATCAATATCCTAGGTGATAGTATATAGGTAATAACTTGTTGGAGTGTGTTTTCTAGTACCTATGTCTTTTGGTCACAAATGCATCATATCATGTTTCTTAATCATATATGTTTCACATGATCTCAGTTCTTCAAAATAAGGGGACCCCAAGACGGCCTCCAACCTACCCTTTTGCCGTTCCCGTGCCACGCAAAATTATTACTCAACTTATTATCAAGTCTTTGTATTATGTTTCATGTAAAATTATTAATAGTAGCGTATATCGTTGCCTACATTGATCTTAGTGTTATAGTTAATATGATTTGGGGCTGATCCATGTACAGTACCGTGCGAATTAATGGAAACAAGAATGGTAGACACGCAATTTTACATTTACCCCGAAAATTTTGATGAAAGGGTGTACCTACATCAATTTTGTCATTCAGGGCATCGTCTAAGGCAATGTTAGTAAAAATAAAGTGAAGGAAAGAGTTTTTAATATGTTTCATGGGTGCAGGTTATCAAAAATGTATTGCATCATTCTGTAATGTATTTGCGTGTCTTTCATTCTTGTTTCTATTAATTCGCACGGTACTGTATTTGGATCTCATAGTTATTAAATATAAACGTGAACTCGTACCTTTCTTGGTACTATGCACGTAGTCTGCACGAAGTCTGACCCATGTATTTGGGTCCTGTAATAAATATAACGTGAACTAGTACCTTTCTTGGTACAGTACACATAGAAGAGATGATCCATGTACTTGGATCCTCAGATAAAGATAACGTGAACAGTACCTTTCTTGGTACTGAACACGTCAGGAGAGAAGGCCCATGTATTTGGGACTTTGTACTTTATTGTGGGCAACGATATAAGACACACTGTATTGGTGTCTTCATAGTACAGTTAATAGTGTTTTTATGACAACAAACTGTGATATATGTATTTGTTTGTATAGATTAAGATGAAGAACTGAGAACTTGTGGTGGTTTATTCATTTCATAATAGTTCATAAATGTTAATCATTTAGAAGCCACTTACCCTCTGCCGTCTTCGCAAGCTAGACACTAACTGCTGGAAACAGCTAGGAGGACTACCCTTTTAGATTGGTGTAGGTCCAGTGTTACCAACTTATGCACGCCCACAAAGTGACATCACTGTTCCTAGTCACATTCGCATGGATTGCGACAAGTACGTTAGTGAAAATTTAGCTCACTCTACTGATCAGGAAGTAGCTCATCATTTCAGTTGTCTCTTACATTTCAGTCGTCTCTTAATTAACCAGAGATCAGAGTCTCCCTATCATATTTGAACTTCCTTGGATGAACAGGAGAGAATTTAGCTCACTCAGCTGGTGAGGAGAGCTCATAATTTCAATAATCTTTTGGTGTCCCAAAGTGCCACTTAGCTCATGAGGAAAGAGCCCATAGTTCCAATCGTCTCTTAATTACCCAGAGAGTCTCACTATCAAATATAAACTTTCTGGAAGGAATAGGAGACAATTTAGCTCTTTCATTTCAATCGTCCCAGAGGGTCCTCCTGTTAAATTTCAACTTCCTGAGGTGAACAGGAAAGAATTCAGCTCACTCGGCTGATCAGGATGTAGCCATTCATTTCATTCGTCCAGACTTAGGACTGCCTGAGAACCAGAGGTGTGGTTAAAAATGTGCTGCTGATCACTGATCATTGAGGCTTCTTTAATGTTTCGTGGCGAAACATTATTTTCCTCGCGTTTTCACGAATCTAGCTGTAAGCGAACTCTTGAGGCAAACGGTTTTGACATGGATATGTCTTTGCTCTGGAGGGGTCAACCAAAAATTTCCGTGATGCAAAATTTGTGTCACAATTTCAGTGTTTTTCACGTACAACCCAGCCGTTGCTAGGAGAATGGAACTTCCGCTGTTTTCATAGCACATAAATCGTTCGCCACTCGTTGGAAAGCGCTTGATTTATGTGATAAATGTTCACATCTCAAGCTACAAATTTCCCCCTCCTTACGTAACTGGCTACATTCCTAAACTAAGTTGATTGGACTATAAACAATTTTAATAAGCCGGTTACAATATTCTTAACGTAAAGCAATAGCATCATTTACTCCACTCCATTGGAAACATGTTCATCCTCTTGACAACAGTCGACTGTTAACAACAACTCATTGTAGTGGCTTCTCTCCAGTTATTTCCAACATTTCTATAAGTAAACCGTTGTTTTGTGCAGGAATTAGTCGGGATGCGGCCCAGGGATTTGTTTAAAGTTAAAGGATTTGTTTACAACTCTCGAGGACAACTGTTATGAAATCCCCAATCAAAGACATATATACGAGACCTTCTCGAACGATCAAGTTTGTCCCCCACCCCGGCAACTACTGGGAATCGTCCCCTACAAGAAGAACTGTGAGTTCTTCAATTCCATGTAGGTCAGAATGATGTGTATAGTTTGGTGGTCTGGATGCTCGCAAGCTCGCATCTCTAGAATACATAACATCAAGTAGTCAATCCTTTAGTAACAATTCAGATTTATTGGATATCTAGATCAGAATGAAGTGTATAGTTTGGTGGTCATAACACGATCACATAACAGTTTAGAAACGTAAATGTGACTTTTCATTTGTGACTCATGAGCTGCTCTGCGTTGAACGGAATTGGAGAACTCACAGTTCTTTCTGTAGGGAACGGTTCCAAGTAGTTGCCGGGGTGGGGGACAAACTTGCGTCATATCCATGTAACATGGTATCTGCTTGTAAAGCAGATAGTGGAACTCGTTTACGAGTTGTTTCAAAACAAAACTGTTGAAAAATGGCCTTATAACCACGAATTTTTAAATGAAAGCAGATCTACAACGTAATAAAGAGAGCGAAAATTCAATGTTGGATCAAAATCATGTTCCAAATTGGTTGAGAAGAATTTCCCCTTCTCTACTTTTTCTTTTATTTATTCCAACCGCAAAATTCCACCGTTTATAAACATATTAATGACCGCCTCTAACATATCTTACTTTTCGTCTCATGGGGCTCTAGCAAGACTTTGGGCTGCTATGTGTGTTTCCTATTGCAATGCACTGATTAGGTACTTCAGCCATCTTGAAAATGTTCGGGTGTGCCGAATTGAATTCCGCGTTGAACTTGCTGTGGAACGCTCCACAATTGGAGGTCAAACGAGCGGATGATGAGCACTCAGCCCACATTTCTGGAGGGGTTTTTTGAAGCCATGAGATCATCTAAGAAACAGACAAATATGTGCAATGGCGGTAGGTAAGACAGGCCGAATAAGTGCTTCAGTGTTCTCTCAACTTATGAACTTTTAACATGGAATCATGTTTTAGCGATGGATCCCCCGCCGAAAAGTGAGATGAAAGTAGCGCCAATAATTGTGATGATTTCCGCTTACAACCGAGTCGTTGCTAGGGATATGATACTTCGTCGTTTTTCATCCCACAAAATTCGTTGACCATTCGTTCGAAAGCTCTCGATTTATCCAACCATACTATATTAACTACTGCGAAGTGCGTGGCCAACAAGCTGAGTTATGAGCATGGTTATATGAATAATTGTTTACACACAGGTGATCATTCTCAATAATTGATATTGTGAACATGATTGCAACCGCTTGTTAATTTCTGATGATTTCATTGAGCTCGTGTTTCGAATATGCGATTCATAGCAGGTGATCCGAATATTGCGAGAACGGTTTGATTTTTTGGGAAGCGGTGGTTAAATCATTTTATTAGGTAATTTCTATACTTTACACTATAGGAAGCTGTAATTTCGTATGTAGCCTCTTTAGCTCTTTCTATAATAAAGTGAATGTTTACTCGCGAGTTTCTATTAGGAGATCATCATCTCACAAGAGCTCAATCGTCGTGATCATTTCTATAATAAAGCGAATGTTTACTTGCGAGTTTCTATTAGGAGATCATCATCTCACAAGAGCTCAAGCGTCGTGATCATTTCTATAATAAAGTGAGAGCGAGGAGCTAAAACATGATTCCATGTTTTTTACATTTTAGCAGTCAGGCTCAAAGAATAACATCCAGGGGGGTCCAGGGGGCGTAGCCCCCCTGGCGGGGTCAAGGGGCGGAGCCCCTTGCGAGGCCCGAAGGGCCGAGTTTTCCATAAATTCTGGTGCTAGCCCGACTGATTGACTTCTCCACTTCCAACTTTGCTCTAGATGGAATCTCCATCTCATGGGCTTGACCACGGCAGAATTGATCAAACAACCGAATGGATGACCTCTTCGAAGTCCACGAAAACAATAGTGTGACAGCTAGGATGCAAGATAAATGATGATCTAGGTAGGCGGTAATGGAACGATTATTGGGTGGCTCTCCCTGGCCTTATATGCATGGTGGCCAGGATGAGGGGTTTCCCCTCCGGCCAGAGTACACATAGATTAGGGTCCACGGGTCTGGTGTTTACCACAAATAGCAATAGGTGCAGCCATAATCCACACCAGGTCTCAGGTTCAGCCTTCGTACGAATTCCATGATCACACATAGCTCTACAGTTTATGAGATAACAACACTGTTTGCCAACGCACCTCTACAGAGCTACGGCATCTACCTCGTAGCTTCTGCGTGGGAGCTGAGTGGGGATCCTGTTTCAGAAATTGCGTGAACTGTTTGTGAATTCCAAAATAAATAACTGGAGCCGAGTGAGTGGCTACGACTAACTCAATGTTAGTATCACATGACAGCTGCATGATAGGTTCATATTGCTTCCTTGAAGCTGAATAATTTTCATAAATAAGTAGGCTTTTTAAGACGTTCCACTGAAGCTTTGTCTTTTAGGCAAGGTTTTGTTGTGTAGGGACCCCATTGTGTTTTTGCTTCCTCGAAATGTCAGGATGACCCTCCTAAAATTTTAGCAAAAAATATTAATCCTAACCACTTTACCTGGGTCAAATGTTATGTTTTATGTTCCACGATCGAGGATTCTTTCAGCTTATCGACCAAATTACAGATTGTCCCTCGAGCCAGTGAAACTGAAATTATATTACATTATTTTCAATTATATTACATCATTTTTCATTTAACGATCCAATCACAGTTCAAACAATTCAGAACCACGAATAACAACCGATAGAAACTAAGGCATCTTACAGAAAAATGGGAAAATTTTAGCTATTTTCTCCATTTTGCCGCTATATTTGGCGAATAAGTACAATGCCGGTTCAAGTCCTTGCCAAATTACCAACGGCTTTGTACCGAGTATCCTGGAAAATACCCAATTTCATCGGCACAAGGTATTTTGGGACCTTAAATTATCAACGCGACATAATTTCCGGTGAAATTAGGGTGAATTTGTCTATTACCCTACAGTTAATTTGAGGTTTGTAGCCGATAAACGAAGCAATCATCGGCGGAAAAGTATAGCAAAAAAACGGAATTATGTTCAGAAGAATATTATCCGACCATAATAGCATGTTTCTAGTACAATTCAGTGCCCTCGGTGCCAGTTTCGATTTTTACTTATCTTCAAGCAGTGCCCTCTGCCAGTTTACCGGATAACTAGTGGACGGAGCGTAAAATAAATAAGTTCATCGTGTTCAGCGCATGCAAAAACCCATAAATTGACCCAAAAAAATTGAAATCCGTCCTTCAAATCATCACCTCGGCACCAATTTAGAGGTTGGTTTACGATAGCGGTCGATAACTGGCCAAAATCGACCCAGGTAAAGTGGTTAGGATTAATTTTTTTTGGTAAAAATTTAGGAGGGTCATCCTGACATACCGAGGAAGCAAAAACACAATGGGGACAAGAAATCCCAGAACTTTTTTTTTTAAACCACCCCAGTGAGACATACGAGTATTTTCTTGACGCGGCCTAGGCCACAATGGTCAACCGATTTACGAAATTCTTTCTTTGTTTGATCCCGATTTTAGTCTAGTTGTGCAAAATACCCGGGAAAGTTTTAATTCCCTGATAGGAGGGGGAACCTGGAGGAAAAACATGGTTTTTTTATCGACAAATTTTGTCAACGCCACCCAGACTACAAATCTCGACTGATTTTCTTGATTCTTATTTTGTTCCATTACAAATTCGATATAGTATTAAAACGTATGTCAGGAGTTTCAAATTTCATCATAAGAGAGGGTGGGTGGCGGGGGTAATACTGATGATAAATCATGAAGTTTCAACAATTTTCGTTTGATTTTCGGGATAATTTCTTTCTTCAACTATGAATTCGGTCTAGTTTTGGATCGTGTATCAGGCGTTTAAAATGTAATTATGGAAGAGGGTGAATGTAGAGGTTAATTATTGTAAAAAATCATAATGTTTTAACTAGCGTCAGATTTTCGTTTTTTGTTCAGAACCCTTGAATTCCGTCTAAATTCGGGAGGTATATCAGGAGATTCAAACTTTCACAGTTTCAAAGTCAGGAGTTTTATTCCCGGAAGGGGTGAATTGGGGGGGGGGGGGGGGGGGGGGGGGGGGGGGGGGGGGATAGTAATAAATCATGATTTCAACTATTCTCGTAAGATTTTCGTGATATCTTTTTTGTTCATTTATGAATTTGGTCTAGTTATTGAAAATTTTCCAGGAGCTTCAAATTTCATGCTGGAAGTTTTATGATGGAAATTTGTAGAGGTGGCTAATGAGGAATGGTAATACCAAAAATCATGATATTTTTTATTTATTTTAATTTTAACTGTCACCAAATCGATATACAATCAATTTATAGGGAAGTTCCAGTTATGCATGCATTACCTACCAATATGTTTTATCTTTTGGTTTCTTTCTAGCGAGGCCACATAAGGCTTTGATAGTTACCCAACGTGCAGTAAAAAATTTTTCCCGAGGTAGATTCTCTTGAAGTTACAATTTTCTAAGACTAAGGTGAACGGATTCTGCTTATTATTTTATTTTTGTTTACATTCTAAATTTGTTTTTCGAGGATTGCACTTTCTAGAATCGCAACCAACAAATTCTTAGAGGCGATTAATTAATTTCTCTTATATCTTGGTAGTCGCATCATTACGAGGCTAAATTTTGTCGACTTTGTCGCCGATGCATATTACCTGTTTGAATATGATTATCCAGTTGTTATTACTGCAACATTTAGAATGTTAGGCTTTAGAAAACTTCAAAATCGTTGAAACTCAAAGTTGAAGCCGATTTGGTAAATAAAATTCGAAGTCAGCAAAAGGGGCTGAACTTGTCTAAATTATCCGAGTGGCCAAAAACATTTTGACGAGAGGTGGCTTCTGAACCAACAAAAAGGTACATTTACATATTGTTTGACTGAATCACGTTTTATTTGCTTCTTGGTAAATTTCCTGTTATATTGTTGCAGTGAACGCCAGCCGACAAGCGATTTACAATCGGCTCTACAAATACCTCACGGGAACTGGGGCCCACAATTTCATTGAATCCGTTACCATCGGCTTTCTGGGGGCTTACGGAGACACTGAAGTTACGGTAAGATAGCATGCTGAACATCACAGTGAAATATGCACAAGGAATCTCTTACGGCCGTATCAAATTAGCGTTTTTTTCTGGGGTTTTTCGGAATTTTTAATGCTAGAACGTAATGAAGGAGAACTGCTATTTTCCTAAGTAAACTTTTTCCACCATTTGCGGAGCATTTTTTTAAACTCACTTGAGAAAATTAAAACGTGTTCTATTTTTTACGTCGACGGAAGAAAAATGCTAAAACGTAACCCTTGGGAAAGTAAAAATTAATTGGAAAACCTCTAAGAGCCCTAACCTGGCAGACTCAATAAAACTGCATTCCGCTAGAATGCGCTGTTTTTGCAGTTATTCCTCTTCAACATTCATATTTCTTGTCTTCTTCAGATGCTCTTTTCGAAACCGCAATACAGTAGATAAACCCCCAGTACAGCATTAAACATGCAAGGGAAAAAAAAAACGTTAGTGTGATACGGCCTAAAGGGAAAACTTTTCCTTATGCATAGGCTTTCTTTACACTAACTTTTCCTTTCCTTGGGTAGTTTCAGATAGGATAAATGAAAACAGGGGTAAATGGGAACAAATACCATCTGTGGTAGTATAGTGAACCAAATCTAGTGACAGGTTGTAATTTGCATTATAAAGAAAACATTCACGACACTTTACGATTCGTTTCAAATTTCAGTTTCAAGAGGCCTTCATTTAAAATTTCAGCTTCCAGGGTTAAATAGCAAAGAACTTAGCTCCGGATTTCACACTGCTGACCTGGGAGGCTCTAAACTTCATGATTCGTTTTTAGACGTCCCAAGGGTTCCCCATTTCAATTTTTAGCTTCATAGGTTCAATAGCAAAGAAATTAACTCCGGAGCTCACTAAGCTGATCTAGAGGGGTTCAGACTTTATAATTCACAGGCCTAGTTTTCTCGCTCGTTTCGCTCGCTCGGTATGGGTATGCAGATCCGATGGTATTTACTGTTGAGTGGGACATGTAGAATGATTGGAAACGGTGGATTACTAAGTGTGATTTGAAATGTGTAGGGGATGTTGCTCGCTTCGTTCGCTCGGTGAAGGATGTACTGATGCGACTGCATATGTCCCCATATCGTTAAGACCTTCAGTTCTTGTTTCGGGTGGTGGTGGAAAATATGAAAATTGATTACAATACCTTTCTATAGAAATCCCAAGGGAATGACAAAAAAATAAATAAATAAAAATATATAAATTAAAAATAAATGAATAAAAATAAGATATGTAGGTAAATGAATAAATCTTATGAAAGGGGCAAACCGAAAATAATAAATTGCTCTGTAATAATTTGCTGCGTTTTCTATGTGAGGAAGTTATACTGCCCACCCGACGGCAGACTTTTTTCTGTTGGAAATGGCTATCAAACGCGGCGCTTAATGTGGAGCCACGAAAAGTTTAGTTTTAAGAACATTTCAGTACTAACAGAACTATCGGATGTTAAATGTTTGCGCGTATTTGTTTTCCCCGTCTATTTTTCTAAAAGTAGGCCATTATTTTATCTGCGTAGAAGGGCCATCCTTTTTCCCGTCTTTCAAACGGAAGCCGAGTTTAAGAGGATCGAACGCAAAGTTCAGACCTTTATAAGTTTCGACGGAAAAAAGAATTTCATGCCTCGAAACTCGAATGGGACCGAATTGAAACTTCAACGAACATTTAAAGACATACCCGAGCAAAAACCGTCGAAATTTACTTGGACTAAGGCAGAAAAACCCATAGCGGGGATCGCATTTTTTCCGTCAATTCCCGCATTTTCTCGCTGATTTCTCCACGAATATAGCATTTTACGGCAATTTTGACGGCACCATCAGGTTCTGTGGGTCCAGTACCGTAACTTTTCCGCTGAAATACAAAGTGCTTTCTATCAAATTTTAATGTGGCAGCGGATTGAAGATGGAGGGCTCGGCAAAAAAAAGGAGCTTTAAAAGGGGCTTCATCCCCCTACCGCCCTCCAGCCTGTGGTTCGGGTGGGATTAGAAAATTTTAAAACCGCTTATGAGCCCTTGCGGAGAAATCCAAGAAGATCCCCCTCACTCTTAGACTCCCCCCACTCAGCCGTTTGGCCATGCATAGACAGACCAACAAACAGACAGACGGAGTTTCATTCTTATAAAATGGTATAGATGTCTTGTTCCGAAAGGTCTCCATTTCAAATTTCAGCTTCATGGCTTGAATAGCAAATAAATTAGCTTCGGATACTCAGCTTAACTGATTTATCTCAGCCTGATGACCAGCGCCAATCGATTCGTCGTGACCGAAAACACCCCAAACAAATCAAAAATCCTTGGGCAAGAAGAAAAATCTTGTTCGGGCAATTAGAGCTTATTTTAGAGTTTATATCTGTTATTATTTTTATATTGCTGATGAGTTTTTAGCGTACCCAAACTTTGTTACTCTTATCTATTTTGACATTTTATGTCTTTACTTTGGCACATAAACGAAAAAAGCGTTACGGTTGGTTTTCTGATGATTTCCACTTACAACCGAGTCGTTGCTAGGGAAATGGTACTTCGTCATTTTTCATCCCACAAAATTCTTTGACCATTCGTTCGAAAGCTCTCGATTTATCCAACCATATTATGTTAACTATTGCTGAGTTATGAGCATGGTTATTTGAATAACTGTGTACACTCCGGTGATCATTCTCAATTGCAACCACTTTGCAACACGATTGCAACCATTTGTTGGGTGATAGCAGGTGATCCGAATATGCGAGAACGGTTTGATTTGTGAAGCGGTGGTTAAATTATTTCAATAGGTAATTTCTATACTTTACACTCTAGGAAGCTGTAATTTCGTATGTAGCCTCTTTGGGACATTTACTTGACGATGCTCAGAGTCTGGATCAGCTGAGTGGCTCTTAGAGCTTGCATACGAGTCTGCAACTCATGCGAGTTTACAACTAAAGACATAAAATGTCCCAATGTGTTGCAGACTCGTATGCAAGCGTTTCTTTGAATAGGTATCTTCAGTTTCCTAGGTTCTTTGGGATTTTAATATACTTTTTTGTTCTCAGGTGGGGCTCGGAGCTCTCCCACTGGCTGTTGACGCAGTGAACGCTGATCCTACTCTACTGCCTGGCAAGAAGCTAAACTTCGTAGCTGCAGACATCGGGACGAATCCCCGGTACGTAGCATCGAAAACGTTAGTAAAACTATATGATTCGATATTTGGGTATGTAGAAAAGATGAAAGCTGTGATACCTACGTGTTGACCCCTTGTATCACCCTTTTCTCTCCACAATTCGTTCCCCGCACCATCAACCTCATGAATATGGGGAAAAAAAAAGAGAATTATGTTAATAATAAATGAATTATTATTTAAAAGACACCTACACACAAGCTATAAATAAATGAATGAAAAACTCAAACAAATATTGACGGAAATTTTGACGGCACCATCGTGTTTGTGGTCCAGAAACGTAACTTTGTCTCTGACATACGAAGTGCTTTCGATCAAATTTTAATGTGGCAGCGGATAGAAGATCGAGCGCTAGGCGAAAAAAAGGAGCATTAAAAGGGGCTCCTACCCCCTCCCGCCCTCCAGCCCATAGTTCGGGTGGGAGTAGAAAATTTTAAAATCGCTTATGCCCCCTTTTGGAGAAATCCAAGAAGATCGTACCCACTCTTAGACTCCCCCAACTCATCCGTTTGGCCATGCATATCATAGACACACAGACAGACGAAGTTTCATTCTTATAAAAGGTCTCCATTATAAATAAATAATAGAGCTATAAATAAATAAATGAAAAACAAACAAATGTTGAAAAATCCCATTACATGGGTGTTGCCGCGTAACCAAACAGTTAACCAATATTTCGGCTCTTGGTAAAACCAGTTATACTCGCGCCATATCTTGATGGCAAGCCTAGGTATGTTTTTGAGCTAATGTGGTCTTAGTGTAGTGCCCGTTAATGTACAGCTAGTCTAGTCTTATGTTGGTCTAGTCGTAGTTTAGTGACCATAGTCCGTAGAATGGATTCAAAAATTACAGTCCAGTGAAACCAAAAGTTGAGTATGGGCTTCATCAATATAATTTCCTGTTACAATAACCCTGGATCAATTCCGATAAGTTTTCAACTATACTCATGCAGCTGAACAATCTTACAGAATTTCGTTAAGTTATGTTTTACAATCGGTTTTATTTACTGTAAATTTTATTAATTTGTTTTTATTTATGTTATGGTTATTATTACCCTTGTTCAAGGTGGCCGCCGCTGTCTTTGCGAGCGATGACTGAGATGCGGGACAACGGGACTGTTGCGTTCGTCGGCCCGGACGGCACCTGCATCTCTGAAGCTCTGGTTGCAGCAGCATGGAATCTCCCGATCATCTCATATGCAAGTTTAAATCGGATCAGTTTATTTAATTGTAAACTTAGCTATTCAAGAATGAAAATTTTGGGTGCAGATCGGGGTTAGTCCTAAATGAATTGCATTACTGTCAGATTCAAGATAGCCTTTGTGTTGACATTTCAAATTCCTCATCATTCCCAACCATCCCTTACCATCTCTGGATCTGCTCTCATCTAACTCTATCAATACTATAAAAGGGATATGAAACTATTATAGCGCAATATTCAATCGTGGATCTGGCAATTGTGGTGTATAGATGAGCCCGGGTCGTGATTAGTGAAATCTACTGTCGTTCTCTTAAAAAAGTCCAACATCTTCAAATATGATCCGTGAAGCTTAGCTGAACACCAAATAGGACACTCTGGTCCGATGCTGCTATGTCTGAGCACTAACAAACATTAAAACCCTATAGCTTCTACAATTATCTGTTCTTAATGTCAAAATCAACTGATTTCAATGAAACTTAAACCCTAGATGGACCCCTATGAAATTCATTGCTACCAGATAAAGAATGGGCTTTGCGCTAGTGCAAACGTGAAATTTGATTAAATTGTCTCTTATTTTAAAAGTTGGAGGCTTGATCGTCCCTTGTGGACTGCACTTCTCAATTTTACACTTTTTTTTCATAATCCTTACTGATCAAAAAGGACAAACCTCCAATAATTGTTAGCGTAAACTCATAAACTCAGTTTGTAACAAGGTAAATACACAGTCGCTAAGCCTGTATCAACCCCCCCATGCCTCAATAGCTACCCTTGCTTGTCAGTATAGTTATACTTAGAGTAAGTAGGAACGTAGTATATTTTGTTCATCCAAATCGCATCTCATACTTCATGACATAATCTAGCAAATGTCAATTTTGACATAAATAGGTATGTTTTTATGATGTGCGGAGGGGGGGGGGGGGGGTACCAAATACCATTTCCCATTTTTTTACACCAAAAAGTGTAACATCCCAGTCCAAACAGGTGCAAACAGGGAATCGGTAGTTACAGAAAAAACTCCGTAACTAATAGTTCGAATTTGATGGCCACGAATCGCGCCGGTTAGCTCTTAGTACTCTATGTACAGTTAATGGTGAATGCTGTAGTATTGTAGGGTATGACGTGTGCATGCGCAAACATGCAAGCCCTATTTTTCTTATTATTACCATGTACTTATACTCATAGATTACTGTGCTATTTCGTATTCATATTTTGACTCGTTCTTTCCACTCCAACTAATTCTATACGTCTATGTCACAATATGTGAAGAACCTACCCCCCCCCCCCCCTCCCCAAACTTGGGAACTAAAAAATATTTGCCGTGCCTGTTGGGGTAAAAATGAGAATCTGTATCATGTGATGCAGCTGTGTCCAAGGACACACGGTGGCGTCATTGGAGACCAATGCGGAACGCCAAGCAAGTAACAAGCTCTTTTTCTATCCAGCGGTTAGAATGAGGAAATGGAGACACTATAATACATGCCGAATGAGCAGGGAAAGAAGCCGGATATCGTTGCCATCAAGCCAGACGAATCTACTTGATAATAATCCTGGATGTCCAGGTTATCTGTGGCAGTGTGTCTGTGTGCAAAGCAGCCGAGCTGAGATTAGTAAATACTACAGAAATGACTTGCGGCAAGTGGTATACGAGGGAGGCGACTAGCGATAATACAAAGGTCATCACCGCGACCGTTCACAAGAGCCCCCCCCCATGCAAGATCTGTGCTTTGCGTTTCTAAGTTTTGGATCTTCATGGCGAAGGGTATGGTGTGGGAAGAGTGCCACGGACTTGCTCAAGTTGGGTGTCTCGGGAGTTGTGCTTCATGGTACTACCATCTGCGTCCTTAGAGGCTATTACCCCAACTGGTAGTAATTTTGTAGGGGTTCTTCATTTCTTCCCTCCTTTGCTCCTCCTTATTCACCAAATTCCTTGATCCCAAAGGCTGGCGTTGGGTAAACCTGGACGTCTTTCCCACTCTTTCAATTTAGTTTTGAATTTCAGCCCCCTCCGCCTTTAAGGGAAGTTTGTATAAAAAAAAAACACCCCTCTTTGTAAGGAACGAATGAGCGTAGTTAGTGATTGTAGTGTATACATTTTATGAATTTTCTGGTAGGAACCATCGTCTAAAGAGTCATTTCCAGATTGATAGACCACAGGCTTCGTACCAGTGATCCGCACAGAAGGGCTATCTGACAGGGAGATAACAAACCTTTGTGTAATAATTTGCATCAATTTTTCATCCTCACAATCAGATTCTTCAAACCCCACAAGAAGAAAACGCTCTGAAGGTGATCGTAAATTTACACAAAGTCGTTAGGGACCGACATTTTTACTGCCTTTTTACGGAAATATTTTTTAGGGCCGCGACGAAAGCGGTGGCCGAGCGATATCGAAAAGGCGTCTCATCTCGCATAATTGATTAGGACCGACCCGCTAAGAAAGTTCAGACTGTCCATTCGGAAGGCTTTTCGAAGAAGAATTTTTATAAGTTTTAGAACGTCTCGTAATGCTCGTATTTAGATTAAGAAAACGGGATTCTGACGGTACTAAAGGCCCCTGTGTAGGAGGTCCTGGTTTTCATGGATTTTGAAGTGTCTTCAGCCTTTTTGCTTCATCCTAATATCGCTACGATTCGCCTTAATTTCGACATTCTTCAAATGTTATTGTGATTCGGAAACTTCAAAACCTCAACTTATTCGTTGGAAAAGCAAATTTGTTCATCACTCATCATTAGTATGGGAAAACCTAGTTTCAAAAAAGTGGAGACACATACGGAACTGTTTCTCCAATAAAGAAGTTCCATATGAGTCCCAATGCTATTTTTGAGCTTCGCTATAATTATGTGTGTTATAGTCTTATGGGCACTGTACGCTTAATATATATGTGTTATAGTATCGGTACTATAGTATATCTCTGAATCAACAAAATCCTAAATGGTTGTATGTATGCCCTATGAGGCCGGATCTCTACGTACCATAGCCTCCCACTCCATAGCCAGACTTACCGTAGCCCAATCGGCTGGATTATACCGTAGCGCTAATTGGGCTTCTTGGGCGAATTGGGGATCTTCTTGGATTGTGTGTACCCTGGCACTAATAGCCAGACCACATGAGACCATAGCCTTAACTAGTTCCAGACCGCTTTGGCACCGTAGATATTTATAAGATTTTTTTTTTTTTTTTTTTTAAGGTTTAAGACACCTTAGGTTTTTAAGAGAATTAAGGTTTTGAGACCTGAAAAAGCCCTCTGAAAACCAAGTTTTACCTAACCTGGGAGATTTTACATTTTTCATTCGGAAATTAACTGTGAGAGTCAATATTTTTCCAAGATGCAAGAACGATAAAAACTACACAAAGATCTCGCCTTCCCAATGGTGCAGCCAATTTTAATTTTACTCTTCTAATTAGGGGCAAAAACTATGTTTTAATGTTGAAATTGATTATTTTTGCAATGAACTCGAGGGTTTTTTTAAAACAATTACCGCCTTTGAAAATACGAGTTTGGGGTCGGTTTCTACGTATTTTTTCATGCTGAATCGAATAGTAACTCTTGCAGATCTCCCGAACCTCGTTATAACCAAGTTTCACACTTTAACTCAAAAATTTGAGTTCATTTGGTATGATGAATTTAATGTTTTTAAAGGTGAAACTTGTTAGCTAAAGTGTAAAACTCGGTTACGAAAGGGTTCGGGAGATCTGCAAGTGTAACCATTCGATTCAGCATGAAAAAATACGTAGAAACCCACCTCAAACTCGTATTTTCATACACGGCAATTTTTACGAAAACCCGCGATTTAATTGAAAAAACAACGTTTTTCAACATTAAAACTTAGTTGTCTCCCCTAATTAGCTAAGTAAAAGTAAAATTGACTACACAGTTGGAAAGGTGAGATTTTGGCGCAGTTTTTATTGTTCTTGCATCTTGAAAAAATATTGGTTCTCATAGCTCAATTTCCGTTTAAAAAAACTCGAGGTTTCCCAAATTAGGTAAAATTTGCTTTTTAGAGGGCATTTTCATGTCTCAAACCTTAATTCTAAAAATGGTCAGGCATCAAACAAGGCAATAGAAGCCTTTAATGCTCTTTCCAACGGTATCCTTAAATTTGAATATACACAGCAAATTAAGGAAGTTATGAGCACTTAGGTGACGTAAGGTCCGAATCACGAGAAGAAAATTTAAATATAAAGTACTCGTTTTTTAAGCGGATAAAAAAATTGTTAAGATACAGAAGTTCTTGCAAATCGGTTGTAGAATAGACTCCTGCAGTTTGGCAGACCTGTTTTGTGTGATGAGGAGAAAAATAATAATCCAATACGCTTCGCGTACAAAACATGCCAAGCCACAAAGTAAATGATATCATCCAATTTGTGCCAAACACGCCTTGAGATAACAGCTTACCACTTGCTTACTTTTCGTTATTATTCAAATCACAACTCTCGATTCGCACCGTATGCTGAAATGTCATCCTAACGGACCTATACATACAATACACAAATACCTCAGCCCTAATGTTAGTCTGATCACCCTCTCCCGTTGAAGGAAGTTTATCAGAACAAACCCAAACAAATTGTAGTAATTTGAATAATAACGAAAATCGGCCAAACCGTTCGGGATTGGTTGAGCCCTAGGCGTGTGCTTGGCACAAATTGGATGTGGATGAAAATAGGTTTACCTGGTTATAGATTTACGACTCCAAGCACTTTCCACATTTCAACATCGTTAAAATATTCTTCATACCACTGTGAGTTATCGAATTGCGTACGTGTCTATTTCCACGAAAAATTAAGACTTACAATGTTAAATCGATTTCGACGGTTAGGCCATCATCAACCAATAACAGTTATTTATCTTTATTTTTCGTGGAATTAGACAACGTTTTTCACTAACTTCCGTTTTGAAATGGGTCATTAAAATGGAGTAGTTCAGTTATTCTCTTTTTTTCACCAATGAAAATCCGTGTTTTGTTCGACTCCTCATTTCATTATTTTCTGCTTAGATAACGCGATAGTTTAGCTTGCCGGCGTACTGATTATGTTTGCGAACAGTGGTGCCACCACTTGGATTATTTCCGTTTTGCATAACTACATTATGACATGCCACTTGAATTATGTGTATCAATCCCATTATGAATCATGTGTATAAGTTTTGTTAAATGTGAATCATTTTGTAAATTGTTGAGTTATTCTTAATGTTGCTATATTTCCAACCACTTCATGGTGGAACCTCCCAAGTCATCTGCCGTTCATGGATTTGCTGTATGTTTCTCACCGCTTTTCCTGTGACGTCACTCCAGGTTCGCCGGGGCATTTTTTCCGCAGATAGCCATTACGGTGTTACCACGGAAAAAGCAGCTCTTGCGCACGTGGAGATCTCCTCATTTTTTACCGTTAACGACAAATTCAAATATTCCTGCTTGCCTGTTCATATTTTGAAAATTCTCAATTAATTCTCTCCGTTCAGTTAGTACATTGTGTGCAAGTTTTTAGTGTTCAGGCCTTTTACAAAGCTTGTCAGCTCCCTATCCGAGGTTCCTGCTTCTGCCTGTGGGACTCCCCTTGAGGATCCGTTTGGATCTGGATGAGGACACCAGAAGCAACCACCGCTGGGGTACACATCAATCATCTCAGGTCACTTTTCTCTTTGGCCAAAGAGTATAGGTAGGTTGGGAAATTTGAAAGACTTTCAAGGAGCACACTGTGCATTAGGCATCTGAGTAATATATGCCACGTTGGCATGTGCGTTTCATGAAAATATTTAACACCTATTTATAATACAATATTTCATGTAAATATTATATTTTTTCAAGTCAGCCAACCTGTTGCCTTCTTACTCATTTTACCTTCAAATTCCACTGAGTTTCAGTGCATACATAACTATTACCTAGAAACTATTCCAGTTTATCTGGTCCTAGTCCTCCGAGGAGTACTTACTTACTATAAGTAACAGTAGGTAGGTGCGTTATTACAGTAAATACTACATAGTATAGGAGTGATTGGTGAGCACGTAGTGCAGCCCCTCTTTTATATAGGATGATATCATGTATTTTGTGGCTTTGGCACATTTTGTATGCGAAGCGTCTTTTTTTGGGGGTGATCTAAAGAGTTTGAATAGCGGAAGGCGGTCTTAGGAGCAGGTCTCGGCTGTTTTATAACTCTACTCCCTCCTGACTGGTTGCCTTCAACTCGGGGTTTCGCCTCCTACACTGATGCTTGGCCCTCCACCTACGGGTCATCTAATGAATTTATTTATTTTGAGAGAACTACATCTGATCGTGTTCTGGCACGGGTATTTGACTACACAAAAACAAAATGGTGGCATGATCGGGAAAATCAGTCGAGTAGTTCACGAGGAGAAGGAATATAAAGTTGCCCTTATTTATGGGGCGCGTTAAGAGGCCCTATGGTCTATACGTTTACCATCGTACAACTGCCCTTATTTATGGGGAGGGGGTGGATTACGAGTATTCTCAACTTCAAATCACTGTATAACGGTTCTACCAGTCATACCTATACCTAGGTCGAAGGTTAATTAACTGAGGTACGATAATAATGCAATAAGTCAACTTTGAACATCACAATCATAACGATTTGTCAGTATTACCCCCTCAATTCACTCACTTCCACAATGAACTATGCTATTTTTGAAATCAAATCACGTACCAAAACTATACCCGATTCTTGATTGGGGGGGGGGGGGGGGGGGGGGGGAGCTGCAAATTACTATAGATAAGGTTTATAATTTCATTATACTAGATTGCCCTTCTTAGCAGATCACGATCTATGATTGTTATACGAAATTAGTTATTTTTATTTATTGTAATTTATTATTATTGTTATATTCGATGATTTAGTATTAGATTGTTATTAAATGATTCATAATAAACTCTATTTCGTGAAGGGAGAATTCCATTGGAATAATATCAGCTGATACGCTTACCGGAGAGTATAAGGCGGTTTTTAATTTGTTCACATTAGTTCGGATCCTCAATTATGTTGACATCATTTGTTGCAAAGTTCTAGCTCTTAAAGAGAGCAAACGGATGACCCCACTGATTCAAATCAATTAAGCAGTTTCTATTAATACCAAACATCAAAACTATACTTATTACGAAAGTTTTTGAGACATGGATTTTTATATTACCTAGTCCTTGAAGTCTACTTTTCATGGTCGAAAGTGTAGTATGATTTTTCAGCCAAATTTCTTAAACTTCGATTCAGTAATTTCGGAAACAAGCTTCGGACGGCGCGGCGAATGGTTGGATTTTTTGTATTCGACTTTTGGAATCCATGTCTTGGAACGTAAACCAACAAATTTTGAGAGGGTCAAGCAATTCTCTTACAAAGGTTCATTATTGAAAATACCCACGAAATCCCAAAATCACGACAAATTGTAGCTTGGGCAGCGCATAAAAACATCGGTAATTACCCCATCCGTTCCCCCTCTTGACGCAAATTGAAAAATTCCATGGCTTGCACCACAACTAAACGAAAATTGGGATCAAACCTAATAAGATAACGAAAATCTGTTATCCCGGACAATAAACTGTAGCGTTCGTAACATCTACAAAACGTGGTAAAAACATTCCCACCCGTACGTTACAGCCTATAATTTTGAATGGAGTTATCATTTATTATTCCTCCTGTGTTAAGGACCTCGGAATAATACAGAAGGTCCTGCTTGACCTGCACATTATCATGGGACTCTCATACTACGGGAATTTGCAGGAAAGTCTATGGCGGTCTCCACTATTTAAAAAAGTTCCAGTCATGCAGCATGATCGTATGAGCGAATTTTCATAAACTATCTATCGTACTATAGTATGTTAAATTGCATTGAAATTGGAGCAATTTTAGTTGACAGAAATGGTTAAAAACCAATTTTATGGTAAAAAACTTATTCTAAATAAAATTCCACGGATTCAAATGGGATTTTTGATTTTTAAATTTTTTTGTAGTTTTTCTAGATTTTTAGCAAATTTTAATGAAATTTAAGTACCTACGTTTTCCAGCATAATTTTGAGCAACATTTTTAAATGTCCTAGTTAATCGTTGACAATTTAGTTTTGACTAAAATTCTGCTAAAAATATAAATTTAACGATTTTTGGCCGTTTTTAGCCATTATTAGTGATTTTTTTAGTAAATTTTTCGAAATTTGACTAATTTAATGTGCTCAAAAAATTGTCCAACGAACTCATCCTTTCTTTTGAAATGCTTGATTTTTTGGCGAAAGAACGAAGTTTTTATCAATTCTATCGAGAGTTATCGTCTGGAATGACACACACACACACACACACACACACACACACACATATATATATATATATATATATATATATATATATATATATATATATATATATATATATATATATATACTCGGCCCTTCGGGCCTCGCAAGGGGCTCCGCCCCTTGACCCCGCCAGGGGGGCTTCGCCCCCAGGACCCCCCTAATCTATACTCGGCGCTTCGCGCCTCGCCGGATCTTTTCTCTTTTCTACTGTGTAGAAAACGAGGATAATTTGCTATGCAATTCGTCTCACGAGAAAAAAAATTTTCAGGCCTGGCCGGGATTCCCACGACGGCCACGACCTCTCGCTTCCCATCCCGGGACAAAAAACGTTACACAAAAAGTGGACATTTAAAAAATTATTGGGGGTCGGCCTAAGAATTGCATAGCAATTAATATATATATTCGGCGCCTCGCCGGATCTTTTCTCTTTTCTACTGCGTAGAAAACGAGGATAATTTGCTATGCAATTCTTAGCCTGAATCAACTCAGTTTTGGAATGTAGCCAGGTACGTAAGGAGAGGGAAATTGGTAGCTTGAAATGTGAACATTTATCACATAAATCAAGCGCTTTCCAACGAGTGGCGAACGATTTTTGTGCGTTGAAAACTGCGGAAGTTTCATTCCCCTAACAACGGCTGGGTTGTACGTGAAAAACACTGAAATTGTGACACAATCTATAGCAACTACTCAACTACTCGGTTGTACGTGAAAATCATCTTTAATTTCGTCCCGGACGTTACATAAAAAATAACCGGGGGGCGGGGTTAATAATATAATATATAAAAAAGCGTTAAAATCCAGGAATCATTTCAGAATGCGATGATGAAACAGATTTCGATGAAGAAAATTATTGAAAATTTGTATTTTAAAATTTTTGGAGCCATTGCAATAGCTTTATTTTCTAAGAAAATTCGCTAAAACCATAACTCGGCGCGTCGCGCCTCGCGTGAGTTCTACTTAGAACCTTCGGCTAAAATTACAAAACATGAATACCTATGTTTTAGCCTAGAACGTCAAGCATTTGCATTATTGAATTTTCTCGTCTTATTATTATGAGTGTGTATTACCTATACCGGGTCGCTAGCGGACATCACTCCCTGGCAACGGATGTTTATCGGAATCGCGCTACATTCGTTCCAATCTCATATAACATTTTTCGGCAGTTTGGTCCCGGCTAAAGCATATTCATGCTAAAAAGTTAGGAGTTGAGAATCGTAGCCTGGGTATAGTCAATAAAATTTGCATCACACATGCACAAACGTGCACTTACAGTTTGTTTTTCCTCTGGTTGCGTTTTAGAATGAAACGGAAACGGATTTGAAACCAAATATATATTCTCTAATGCTTGGCTCGTCCCCACACACAATCAATTTTAATCGGCCGTCCCCGTATTGACAAAGCCTTGCTTATATGACCTTGATTCACCGGGGTGTCCTTAAAAAGGAATTCCAGTGGCACTAAAAGTCCTGAGTTCTGATTTCAAAGCGTCTACTTTACAAACTTGTTAGTTCATTATTGGACTCACCAGAGCCATATATTAAGGCCACGCAGAGCCGCCACATCTCCAAGTCGGGCCCGGGACCAGATTCTGGCCACAGGCCTCCCCCCCCCCCCTTCTCTTTTGTCGCGCCACTTTTACTAAAGATGGCTATGATAATTGTTAAAAAAAAAAATTAAACCTTCTCTAACCAAACGAAAAATCATTTATACTTCCTACCAAGGTTCAGTCAGTGTTCGAATAAGAACACTAAACTTGAGGGGCTGAACTCTTACTACTTCCTACGTTTTATTCAACATTTAATCAAAAGTAAAGTGTAACTTAAGAATTGAAAATTCAAGTATTCATACTCTAGTAATTACCAACCAATTACAAAACCGTAAAAATGCCATAAATTACGTTGAAACAAAATTCTATGTCCAATCAGGTAATCAGTCATAGGATTTTTATTTTGACTACTTTAAATACAATTGTTTGTGAATAGAGGGCGTATTCAGAGAAGTTCCAATTTACTCATTCCTCCATTGGACGATTGTGGCAGAAATTATGATTGACTAAATTTCATATAATCATTAATCAACACATACAATTAACTGTATTTTAATGTTATGGACGGATTAAAAAGGAAAGTCTCTGTATACAAGATGGCTGTCGGTGTAGAGGTAGCGGTTGTGGTGATGCGGCGAGGGGGGGGGGGGGGGGGGGGGGGGCGTGACGAGCAAGCCAGAGTACAGTCTCCCACTCCCACGCGATATATAGCGTTCTTTGTGGTACCTACTGGTAAAGACGGTAATGGGTAAAGAGTAATATTTTGGGCCATTGCAATCATCACAACTGTTTAAGAGAAAACAGTCTCAACAAAAACAAACAACAGTCAGTAGTGTAGTAAATCAAATATAATCTGATCAGGGCCCGTCAAGTGTAATACACTCTGTTTTATGTATGCCTAAAAATTCTAAAATACTTCATTTACTAAATACAGGACCGGACCGGGCCCCCCCCTGGCTCTTGACTATTTCTCTTTCATCAGTTTTTTTATGGGAGCTTCGATCATGGACACCCTTGATGGAGGCATCCGGAGCTATAAACTAGGATATTAGAAACTGGAATCACTTATTGCCACGCTGGGAACATTCAGTGCTTGTGAAGTTGGTATTTCGAACCTGGGCGCCCACATTGTGGTTTTGCAATCAGTTGCAGTCAGTCTACCTTCATAGTAGGTTGCAGGTAGACGAAATTAGTAGAGTCCTCCCAGCTTGCTCTAGCAGTAGGGTAAATAGAAAAGTCTCTAATTTGAAATCGGGGGTAATAGAACCCCTAGGCGATTCCCAGAATCTGTTCTCGGGACCGACTAATGATTAAAACACGTGACTCCTATCAGATGAACCTTGTTGGCCCAACGCTGCGGATACTAACATGGTTATGGCTTGAAACTGCAATTGGAATAGTCCATGGATCGCCCTCATAATTGCGCAGGATACCATCAGTAATTTTCATTATCATCCCTTTGAAATTGAACAAATTTTAGTGAGTTTATTTAAAACCTCCACTCCACTACTACTCTTGAACCCCTACTACGTAAAACAAGTTGGGTGGGCATTATAGCTTCCTCACATATTGTAACATGTACGTATAGTTGAAGAAAAAAATACGGGTCGAAATGATTGATAGTCGACCTTATAAGAAATTAATGTTTGCGCATGCGCACAGACTACTACTAATCCAACGGCAATGAAATTTGTAGGGGAACATCTATGAGCTAGATCGTACAATCTTCGAAAATGACATGAAAATCGGTCCATTAGCTTCGGAGTTTGGTCTGTGTCGATCAATTTTAGTTTTGCAAATGCGCTGTAGTTATTGTTCCTCCAATCACAGTATAATTCATAGAGAGTTTTCCTAGAACATACCTATACCTATCTACCCCCGACATTGAACGAAATCGAACCAATAGATGATGAAAAAACCGACGTTATAATAAATTAACGTTTGCGCATGCGCACACGCTACTATTTTTCTGACGGCAATGAATGTTATATATAGGGAATCGTCTAGAACAGTGGTTCCCAACCTTTCGTGACCCATCGCCCCTTTTTGGAGATTGACTCAACTCTATCGCCCCCCATTGTTTTTTTTCATTTTATCTCCAATTTTATTTTTTGATGTAAAAAATAGTTAACGGAAAATGCAAGTACTTAATGCAGTTTTGGTATTTTAAACAACTTATTACCACCATTTATTTACCTAAAAAAATTATAGTGTACAATAGAAAAACAACCGTTTTTAATGGCTGCCTTGTGCTTGGTGGAGTTCAATTAAAGTTCGAATGTCCAGCTTTATGTTCTTCAAGTTCAGGCGCAAGTCTCCTTTGTGGCGAATGTCCAACTTGTTTCTTTGTTTTGTGAGGAGCTGGACAACAACACTAAAATCCTTTTTCAACTAAATACGTTGATGGGAACGAGATGAGAAGATGCTCATTTTTTCGCCACAGTTGTGGATAAGCTTCACCCTGGCTAACTCGTAACCTGACTGCTAGAACAAAATTTTTGACTCACAGTCATACTTAATATCTGAAAATTCCGTTTGCAAAGAATTATCAAGCGTATCCACAGCTTCTTACGAGAATGGATCTAGAATCCAATCCGGGATTTGTAAATTGGTCAGATCTTGAAATCTTGTTCTCATGTCGTTTTTTTAACTGATCAAGGTGTTCAGTAAACATTATATTTTCTTCTGGGAGTTTACGAGTCTCGTTCTCTGGCTCATCCCCCCCCCATCGCCCCCCTGTCAACCCAAATCGCCCACTTGGGGGCGATCGCCCCCAGGCTGGGAACCACTGGTCTAGAAGATATCCCGCACAATCCCTGAAAATTTCATCAAAGTCTTTCCATTATACTCGGAGTTTCGCTTGTGTCAATCATTATTAGTTTCGCGCATGTGCAATCGTTGTTACTCTACCAATCACAATGTGATTTGTAGGGCGTTTTTCAAGAACATATACCCAATTTTCTACCGAGTTTTAACGAAACCGGACCCACAGATGATGAGAAATTGACGTTATGAGAAATGCATGAAATTCACAGGCTATTGTAGATTCGACGGTATTGAAAATTATAGGGGACCGTCTAGGAGCTAACTCGCACAATTCCTGAAAATTTCATCGGAATCGGACCTGAACTTGGAATAGTTTGGGCATGACAAGGAGACAGAAATACAGACATAAGACAGACACGGAACCAGAATTGATCAGCAACCTCTGAAACGCAAAAAGTAAGTGGAAATTTTGATTTTGGAGGACAACATTTTTTTTCTTCAATCACGAACACAAAGCTTCCCTACCCTCGGTAGTGGAGAAGCAATACAACAATGAAGGATAAATTGCTATAGGTTTATGGTCACGAATCTCAGACGAAACATAGGATGTCTTTTTGTGATTTAATGCGAAAAAAAAATCTTCGTATCTGTCTTCAAATGCCTGATCTTGTGGTAGGACATCGTTCCTGATAACGTTCATGCCTAAACGCTGCAAATTATCACAGAACGGTTTATTATTTCTTCTACGCAGAACACCGGTCTATAAATATTGAACGAAGTACATTAAACATTATCTAAATATACTTAACTGCATAGGCGTGGACGCCTATTAAGAAGAAATTAATTTAACTGAATAACACGCGTACACTTTACTGGTCCTTCTGTATTTAATAACAGCTGATCTACCAACTGAAAAAAATTGTTATAAAATATCATCTACCTACGCGTCACAAGTTCATTAATACAAACGAAGAGAAAATTTCATTGGAATTCTATAAGCTGATAACATCGATCGTATAAGTTTTTAAATCGCTTTTTAATGTTTTACCAGTTCGATTCACTCCCATATTGATTTTTTCATACGATTTTTGAATTTTATGCATCTTCAAACGTAAACTAACAAATTTGGAGGGGGAAATGGGGGGGGGGGGGGGTTAAAAAAATTTCTTGGTCGAGAGCAGAGGTTCGACTAAAAGAACCGCTGATTTTTTCCGAAGAAAATGTTGCTTCCAATTTTGAGATGCTTTATGCTTTAACAAGAATATCAGATACTTATACTCTATATCATTTTTATCCCTCTCCCCTCCTACCAGAATTTTTGTTTCAAAAAGATTGGTATGCCTTCTAAACATGTATTATTTTTCTCAAGGAATAAAGTTAATTTTCATTCATTCATTCAGTGGATTCGAATATCTGGGTTCATTCAATAGTGGGTTCGAATTCTGCATAACCCTGGTTCACCACACTCGAGCTCCCTCGGTAGCTTATGAGATGTTATTTCCACTTACCGATCAGGTCTTGACTGGGGAGTCAGTCCAAAAAACAGTGTTTTTTTACAAACGACTCGGTGTGGTTTAAAACACGATAGAAAATAAAAAATGGTTGCTAGTTCGACAGTTTAGAAGTTGATGAACAAAAATACGGGAAACAAATCAACATTGATCATGTACGTACAAGTACAAGAATTTATACAGGGAAAGCTAAATTTTTAACCAAGCGTTCACTTGGGAGGGTTTTCAACTAGTATAAACAACGTGGATCAAAATGAAGATATCCTGAAGAATTGTTTAATTTGTGAAGTTGAAGCGGTAGTTACGTCGACTATGTGGGATACATCATTGGCTGATCTGAGCATCCTAACATGAGAGCCGTTGCTTCTATAGTTTGTCCGATGGTAATCCGGCTGAAACGGGACACGATTCCGTGTTGATCGAGACGGCACTCTAAAGTTGACAAGAGCCAATAAGGAGGGAGCATCGAACTCATTTTGGACAATTTTTTGACGACGTAATCAAATCAGTTTGACGTCGCCTTTGCTCAAGGGTGCCCAAATTTAAAATACGTCTCATTCCGTCGGCATCAAACTCGTCCAGTGCGTGTGTCTTCAGATAAGCAATTCTCAAAAACTTGTTTTGCACTCGCTCAATGGAACGGATGTGAGTGATATATGCTGGACTCCATATTTCCGATGCGAATTCCAGATGACGGCGGACTAAAGAGTAATACAGAACCTTCAGGGGAGCCAAACACCGAAAAGGTCGATAGAACCCGATAGAAGAAATCGAGAAATCGAGTTGTTTGAACCCCTTGGATGTCACATATAAAATGTGCTTTGAAAAGGAAAAATCTGATTCAATCGTGACTCCAAGGTCCCTCACCCTATTCACTCGCGCCAGAGGTATATTGTTGATCTTGTAATCATAGCAAAATTTCAAAGTTTTGCTGCGTGAGAATGACACAATAGGTTTGTTCCATCCACCTAACCGCGGTCGACCATGTACGACCGACTCATGCGCAGTAACGTCAACCGCTGTTCCATCCCAACAATCAGCTCAGCACAGCGGTTGGACCGTTGTTCCATCATAGCAGCGTGGTCGACCACGGGTCGACCGCGGTCGAACCAAAACCGACCGCCCGATGGAGTGCGGTTCATTCCGGTTGTTATAGGAAACCTCACGCAATTGAAACCTACTCACAACCTTCCTCATTTGAAATTCGAGCTCGGTAGGTGGGTCTCCACAGAACAACCTAGAACCTCAACCTACTCGTTGTACGTCGTGTGCCTAGTTCGTTGTCGAGTTCTTCTACTCTGTGGTCGTGTGTGAAGTTGAGAACTTGAAAATGAATCAACTGGAAAGATCAATGAAGTCTAACCTTTTATGAAGTCTAACCTTCAGAAGAATGAATTTCAAGGTTTTTCCTTACAGCTGGTTTATAATTCATGTTGCACATTTCCTGAATCGATATTCGACAAACTTGTTGATAAGCAGTTGAAATTCGTTGGCAGAGCAACAATCTACCTACCTAGTTTACTTTTGACCAACAGCGAATTTGGTAGGCTGTACGTACCTACACAGTTCCGTTTTTTGGTGGAGCACCAACCTGCCTTGTTTACTTCGACAAACTACCAAATCTATCCTTTCATTCATTCACTAAAATAAGTAAAGCTGCCTCAGGTATAGTAATAAGAACATGTCTAAAACGCTGATGAAACTGCCAGGGCAATGGTTATGTAGTACCTACACCGCAGTACAGGGATCTGAGGAATTTTCAATTATTTTTTCTCCATTATTTTCCAGTTTATTTATTCTCAGTCTAATCGAATGAAGTTTTTTAGTTTTTGGACACTGATTTCCTATAATAGTCCCTAGTCCAAATAAAAACTCGTTCACTACTAGATCGGTATCGTCTACAACCAATAATCGCGCTGGCAGGCATTACTGCAACCATTTATTTGAATTGAAACTTTATATTACTTTCGCAAAACAAACTGTTGCAAAATGTAAAACAACTTCTAGTGAAAAATAGGTCGGTTGAGTTGCGATCTAATAACATCCAGAATTAAGTCACACGAAATTATTGGTGTAACGCTATTTTACCTCACTTGCGGTTGAGCGTTCCATCCATGGTTGGATCGTGGTTACGGTCGTCCAACCGCGATCATAGAGGCTGTGGACCACGGGCTGACTGTGGGTTAACCACGGTGAGGTGGATGGAACAAACCTAATGCTACATTTACCCACGTTGATCAAGAGACTGTTACCATGGGCTCATTCCTGATCAGTCCGGGCCTAATTTTGCTACTTTTATGCTGCAATTTGGCATGCAGCCTCTGTAGTTACGAACTCAGTCTGGATACGGTTATTTCAGCAGTCTACGCACCGACTAACCCATACAGGTGGGTCCGTTCAACGCACTGGTAACCGGCTAATATAAAATGGAATAAAAAATCGAAAATTTTTCTTTTCGGACTGACTCCACTTTAATTTTCCTTGCCTGCCTACGGAGAAAACCATTAGTAGCAAGCTGATGAAGGTCTTGCTCTTCTTCAGATGAATGAATTCTTTATGCAATCCATTTTTCTCCAAAATTATCAGCAAATTTGAGAGAGAACACCATACTGTTTAGTCAATGAAACTTTTTACTCACTCTCCTCACTTTTATCGACCACGTTTGTTGGAATTTTTCCGACCCTCCAAGTTTTCCATTTTATGTTTTGACACGTTTGTGGACTCCGGATACGCTTCATACTGATTGGAAACTGAAGCCTCCGTCGCTTTCATGAATTCCATGAATTAAGCAACGGCTTTTGAATAAAGCGAACATTTCAATGAATAATTTATGGCTGTATCTATTTACTATACTGGATAGTGCTGACCAGTCAAATTCGTTACAACCGATACTGTTTCAAGGTCCGAAGACATTCGATGCGAAAAATTATAGCTACAACAGTTATTGTGATCAATGTAAAAATTCGCTTATAAACTTTAAGGATTGAATAAGCTGGAATAATTGTTGTGGAATTTTCAAATAGTCTCTTTTATTATAACTTCGTCACCTATGGAACTACTAGTGGAGCGTAGGTAGATTTTAGTTTCATAAATTTAATTTTCTGTCAGTGAGCGCCTACTTCAGATGAACCGAGAGAAAAAACGGCCGTTTTTGCACGATTGATGTGCTCGCTTGGAGTCAGTCATTTTGAAAATATGCAGATAGGAATAACCAAATGCACGATTGGATTAAATCCATTCGGACACGCAATAAGGGATTTCGCCAATCGGGTTTTCATAACCGAAATCTATCGGGTAAGGAATCTACTGATAAGAATTTATCGGGAATCCCAATTCCAGAAGTCCGGGATTCCAGAATAACGGGTCGTTGTGCTACAAGACAACCCGATAGAATTCCTATCGGTTAATTTCATGGAACCACCGCGAAAACGTACTTACTCCTACCGGGTATTTTTTGTGATTCCTATCGTGCATTTTAATTCCTATTGGGCTTTCAATTTAATTTCCTATCGGGAATTTTTTATTCCTATCGGGAATTTTTTATTCCTATCGTTTATATTCCTAACACCCTGTTGTATGCTACATTTTATTATTTTAGGTTTTTGTATATTTCCGTTTGATTTCCTACCGGGAATGTTCTTAACCTCGATAGTATTCTATCGGGATTTTTTAGCACTGCGATAGTTTTCTATTGGGAATTTGTAACACCCAATTGTATGCTATCGGATTTATGTAATTTTCCATCGGGTATATCCCAAATACCCGATAGTATTCTGTCGGGTGTATCCCTAATACCTGATAGTAATCTATAGGGTATGCTCATAAAACCCGATAGGATGCAATCGGGTATAGCGATTGGATATGTTCCTCACTGCAGTTTTTAGGTAACTTATACAGGGTGTCTCAACTTAAGTTCCCGTAACTTCTGGGATCGAATTCACAGCTCAAGGGCTACAAAAAATGATTCCTAGAAAATTGTTTTAGAGACTTCGTTTCCGAGTTATTCATGATTTAAAATTTTGTCGTGTTTTCGACCTTATATCACTAGAATAATCATAACTCCCTCAAATGACAGTGGAAATTGAAAAAAAGAGTAGGGGAGGGTGGGGTATACCGCCAAGTCGGGGAATACCGCCACCCCATAAAAATATTTAACCACCTGAGTGACAAATCTTGAAGCCAAATATCGTCATCTTTAGATCAGCAGCAATATTGGTAAAGTTGGTTTGGGGTCATTAATTTGTTGTTATCAAAGATAATTGAGTTCACAGTAGTTTTTGAAGCTTGGCGTTCTAGTTTTACTGTTGTCGAATTTTCGTGGTAAGTAACAGTTTTTTATACGTGTTTATGTAAATTGTTGAGCATAGCGACGTAGAAAAATCATTTAGCTTCAATTTCCACCCATTAAGTACTTCATGTTTTTCTAACGAAAACTGTAGTTTTTAATGGTTTTTTTATTTCGAAAAGTTTACCACATATATCGCCACATATTGCCACACCTAATTCAGGTTAATTTCGCCATGGCAGTATTGCCCCAATGCTCCATTCCACAGTCTTGTTGGATTATTTCAAAGTTTTTTGTTGTAATAATCACCTATTTCTATATTTCTGAGTAATTAAAGTATAAATTAATATTTAAAGCACGAATTAAATTGTTATACCTAGCGTATCTCAATAAGCTAGGTAAAGGTAAAATATATTTACCTAATCGTGATTTATTAGATATTTACATACCTATCTACTGAATAATTGTACAGTATTTACCTAACTGCCTTCGTATATCAACATAATCGTCTTCAATCTCCCGTTTTGATTTTTACAATGGATTTAGTCTTGTGAATTTCGCTGCGACCTGAAGAACAGTACAAATTTAAAACTTGAAAAGCCGGGAATCGGGATGATGGAATGCTATATGATGAATGATGCTATATAATATTTATTTTTTTAACGAGTTCCGCGTTGAACGTTGTCAATAATTCAGTTCCTGAGAGAAACCAACATTATTTTACAAATATTTATTTTGTTCCAATTATATTATTCTGAAGTGGAAATTGTTTGTCAACCTTTAGTGAATCTAGTATGGTGGTATTACCCTAACACCATGGTGGTATTTCACCAGCTAGCAGGGGTAATACCGCCATTTACAAGGGTCCCGTAAATTGTTGTTAACGAATATAAAGTTGCTACACAACCAGCAAAAACGTAATTCACTACAGAAGATGTGTTTTTATAATTTGTTACAAAATCTGAAGCTCCTGAGTGCAAACCCGGGCTGTGATAGACAAATATGCTTAAGGTGGCAATATTACCCCATTTTCCCCTACACCTTTGGAAAGAGCGTTAAATTACCTACAACCCTGATACCTATTCAAAATTTTGTAAGCAGGTTTAATGAGAGAGAAATCCGACCGAAATTTGAGATTTGGAAAATCTTAAGAAATCTATCAACATTTCGAGCATTATACCTCGAAAGTCTTCAATAGGATTTTACCCCCGGAGACGGGAAAAACTGCCCAAGATCTCACCTTTCCATCCTTACTTTGCTAATCAGAGGAGAAACCTGTGTTTCAATGTTTAAAAACATCGTGTTTTCAATGAAATCGATGGTTTTCTTGAAAAATTACCTTCTATAAAAGTACGAGTTTGAGGTCGGTTTCTACTTTTTTTACGCTGAATAGAATGGTAACACTTGCAAATCTCCCTAACCCCGTTATAACCAAGTTTTACACCTTAGCTAACTAGTTTCACCACTAAAACGCATGCAATTTATCATACCAAATGAACTCAAATTTGTGAGTTGAAGTGTTAAACATGATTTTCATGTGAAAAATGTTTTTCATTGAAAAAACAACGTTTTTAAACATTAAAACACAGTTTTCTCCCCTAATTAGTGAATAACTCTGAAACGAAGCCTCTAAAATTAATTTCTGGGAGAATTTTTTGAGCCCTTGAGCTGTACAATCGAGCCATGAAGTTACGGGAACTTAAGTTGAGACACCCTGTATATCCCCAAACATCAAAATATACGAACTAAATCACTTAGGACGTAGTTGTGGAAACCCATTTCAAAAGAGAAGTAAGTGAAAAAAAAAGAAAAAGAAAAAAACGTCCATTTCCACGAAAAATAAAGTTATTAATGTTCAGGATAAAAGTGGGATGTATTTAAATTAAAATGTTCTTGCGGCTATGAATATTGTGGTCAAACTGGTAGGAAATTCAGGGAAAGAATAGAAGAGCAAGAGGAGGATTTCAGGGAAAATAATAACAATTACGATTTTGATTTGACAGATAGACAGGATTTGGTTCGTAGGATTGTCCAAAGGGGGAGGTATGTTGAATGTACTTGAAAAATTCGAAATTATCAAAAGTGGCAGATCTGGTAAATGTTTAAATGAAGATATCCCTCAATATATTTCATCATTGATAAGTCCATTTCTGTAAAGCTTGGAATTATCTCTTCAAACTGTTGAAACCAGTAATTCTTCCCCTCCTTTCACTTCATTAGCTATAATCCCCCTTCACTTAGCTTGCGCTTAATTGGTTGTACCTCCCAGCCCCCTTTCCTTTCTCACGACCAATGGGATTCAATCTCCCTTCATCTGTGACTATATAAGCTTACTGATAATAGCCTAATTGTCGAAATCGATTCAACACTGTAATTCTTTATTTTTTTGTGGAAATACGAGTAGACAACGGTTTTTCCCCCTAATTTCCGTTTTTATCAAATTTTACCCCAGAAGCCCCGAATCACAAAATGAAAATGTATATTAGAAAGAAGTTGACGAGGTATAGAAGAGCTACACTGCTCTTGGTTCCCGTCGTCGGTCAGTCGCAGATGTGTAGGGGAGGCATGAGACGTATGTGAAATGGGGTGGAGTTGCCTAGGTTTCTAGGTATATACACAAATAAGGAAATCTTGGCTATAAAGCCCTTCCATGACAGTGTACTATTAAAGATTTCAAACTGATTCACAGTTTCTTGTGGCCTTTCAATATTTGCAGTTCAGTTTTTTCAAAGAGTTTGTCTTAACAAATACTATGTTTCAATTGAAAGCCTCCTTTATTGGAGTCAGTATGAAAGGATGTTACCACAGCCCTGATTTACTTTATATTATCACTGATCCCCATTCTGGGATTTCATATAAAAGGAAATGTCGAATGAAGTCTGTCAAACAACGTCTCCCAAGGAATCATGAAGATGCGTCCTCTCCTGCGCCCAGCCATGCAGATCCTGCAGTAAACAAGATTTAATAGAAGAAATGAGATATTTTTCCACTGGCCTCAACCTTCTCTCCTTCAACTGGTATTAAATCCGTCCGAGGAAATTGAATCGTCGGATCCTCGGACTCGATTTTTCAATCAAGGCCTCGAAAATAGCCTTTTCTTGGATTTATCGTGTTTATCGTTCCTACCGAGTGGGGGATTTTGATTAACTTTCTGTCAAACTAGACGGAAACGATTTGATTTCGTTATCGTTCGATCGTTTCCCTTCACAATTTACAAAAGCTTCTCATAAAATCCATATGAATTGTAGAAGTGGAAAGAAAGTGTTTTGGTTTTCCGAAATAGAATCACCAATTCTTTTTTTGATCTTGTGCTTTAGATCACGCTTGAACAGATTTCGAAACTAACAGTCATGTAACTGAGTGAACTTTCGAAATTTTTTCGCATTTACTAGTCGGTTGCTTTGAAATTTGTGCACAGGTACAGAAATCGTTAACTATCAAATTTAAAAAGATACGTTTGAAATTTAAAGAAGAACGTGTTGGTACAGGGTGTATGGCTCATGGAACCCGAACGCCGAAATTTCAATTTTTATGTATTGAATCAGAAGGTTGCTTGGACACGGTTTAAATACTGCCTGGGTGGCGTGTTAGGAGTTCAAGGGTGAGGGGGGGGGGGGTTAGCAAGGTCCCAGAAAGAAGAACTATTGAATCAACTTACCTTTTTCTGTGTAATAGAAAAGTAAAGATTAAACATTTAAAAAAATAATAATAAAGTAAAAACTATAAACAATTAAAATTACTTAATTTAACATACCAACCTAGGAAACACGAGTTGCTTCATTTCACCTTGATCAGCTTGAAAGCCACTCTTCAGCTAGACTGTCACATCAGATATGAAGAGTGTTGCGGCTTCCAAAATACTAATCAGGAAATTTTGCTTCCGAGTTCACCTACAGGTAGTGGAAGCATTGTTTTCATTTTCGGGGATTGAAAAGAAAAAGGTGGAAAAAAAGTCTCCAAAATCAACAATTCCAATCGCAATTTAAGTTTTAGACTATTCTTAACAACTTTGGTTTCATACCTGTTTTTCCTTGTCCCAAATCCTTGAAATAAATTTAATTCCCCGGTTTTCATCTTATTTCGATTCAGAATGTATGTACGAGTAAAGCAGAGGATGGTCACATATCAGTTTCTGTGCTCACAAAAAAACCAATCAACCCTGTGCATGCTCAAACGTAAAATCCGTCAACCAACATTGTTTTATGTTTTAATTGTTCTATCTCGCTCTGACTCAGAGGATATTCAGAGAACAAATATTTAATCATCCCATAAATATTTCAGGACAATGGACGATCGTACCAACATCAGATGCAGCACATGCTCAAATGTGAAATCATTGTGACAAGATTTAACTAACGGTACAGCGTTCATTCGATTTTGATGAATTTGCTGAGGATGGTTCTCAATAATCTATTGTTTTTACTGAGCACTCGCAATCGTAAAATCCATCAAGCGTGTTTTTCTTCGTGCCTATTTGTCTGATTTCGCTCAAATTCGGAGGATAGTCGTGAAATAAAGATTGTAGTACCCCATTTGAGTTTATCAGTATTCTGCTGCGTATGCGTGAAATACGAATCCATGTAACAAGCATGGCTTCTACAGTTTTGACGCGACTTCGATGAAATTTTCAAGGATTGATGGATTAGTTATCTCCTTGGATTCTACAGACGCTTTGAAAATTCTTGAGCAATTTCCAACAACTTGTCAATGGAAGTCAGGTTTTTGTCATCTACTGGAATTGAAGCCTGAAGCTCGTACCCGTCTTGATGTACGTAATAGCGACTTCCTGCCAACATGAAGGAAATGACCTAACAAAAACTTTATTTCAGTAATAAATGCCCTTATTATCTTGCATCCTACGAACTAACTAGAGTCCAATTCTGATATATTAGGTACCAACATACATCGTATCTTAAAATCCACAGTAGACGGTGAGAGAGGGCGCAAGGGTGACGACTTTTTCTTGTGGGAGGAACTATTGATTAAGAATTCAAAGGAGAAACTTCCGTAAACTAGATGCATAGACTTTAAACCCGGTTTATTTGTTGACTGGAATTTTTTCTCAAAATTACCAAAGTTTCTGTGTGATATAATGTTTGTCATGGTGTGTTGCAGAGGTGTGCGGACATGGCAGTCTCGGACAAAAGAGTGTATCACACTTTCGCCAGGACGCTCCCGCCATCCAAATCCGTGTCCAAGTCCGTAGTCGCTCTCCTGAAAGCCTTTCAATGGGAAAAGTTTGTCATCGTTTCTGGACAGACCGCATGGGCCGTCCAAGTAAAGGACGCAGTTAGGGTGAGTTAATAAATTCATCATTTACTACTTCAGCAGGTTCCAAATGGAGAAACTCTTTGAGGCTAGACTTTCAACAGCACGTCGAACCCCCCATCACCAGTGCCATAAAGATCAAATTCTTCTTCATATTCGACCTCCGAAACCCTTTTTGAAGCGTAAATCTTGTTTGTCCGATAAATCTGTATTTTAATGAAAGGATTGATTTAGGATATTTTTTTATTTTTGGGATTGGAGCATTCAGACCACCAAATATTCACATCATTCTGATCTATTACGTAAGCCCGTTTTATTATACGGAGACTGATTATGGTTCATGCCGAGGCTGGTGGTGGGGGTATGGTGGTGCTCTTGAACATCAACTCTCTTTGAGGCCCGTTTTTTTAGTATTACTACATTAGTAGTAGCAATTTGTAAAAGTAGCATTTGTAGTATTAATACTAGTAGTATTAGTACTACTGCAGTTTTTTCTTCTGTGCTGACAGAGTTACCTAATTTAGTTACATAATATTAGTTACAAACAATGTTGGTGGAATATTATTGGTTACAATATTAGTTACTAACTTCATTGATGATTTAACACTGCTTTTACTATATGCTATTGGTTCTAGCTCTCTCAGTGCCTATACAGTTTGAAACTATTAATGATTGGCCTGCCAAATAGGACTCTGAACCAAGAGGTTATTGCTAGGAGCACATATTATAGAGTGCGACCTCAAGCCGAAACTCGCACTTCGATATATTTTTTGTTGTCGCTTGTTATTATATCAAAACACACAGCTTGTTTTTACATCAAAACAGGAAAGAAGACATACCCACATAATTAAATTAATACATACGTTTAATGAGACTCCGAACTAACAAGGTCCACCGCTAAGAGCGCTAGATGGCGAAGGACCTTGGCAGTTAACATGGTAGTTAACTTGACATTTCCCTTGTTTATACTTTACGTCACCACTTTTCGCTCTACGATTCGTTCCCCTCACACCAATTTCATCAATACTGGTCAAAAATGAGAATTATATTAACAATAAATAAATTATTATATTGAAGAAACAAACAGCAAACCGACAAAACATCAAAAACGGCTTGCGTCCGTCACGACTGACCTTATAGCCAACAAAAGACTTGCTGCACTCTTTTTCGTAGAGTATATTATTTCTAAAATGAGAATCGCTATGTGAGACACTTGAAAAAATTGTAGCATTCAGTGTTAGGTATAGCCAGCGGCGTGGTAGGGCAGTCCAAAGATCCAGTATATATATACAAATACATCTAAGGAAGTTTCCGAGCCAAAATGAGAAAGATCTGTAATCAGATACTAATGATAATGTTTTATGCTCCCCATAAAGTTTCAGTGCGTGATCGAATTATATTAGGCATCCGGGTGACTAATTTCCGTCTTTAACCTATGGTGCTGACATTTGAAATGGAGCTCCATTGGGATAACTAAAATACAATCTCACGGATGAAAATTAAACAATTCCACGGGTCATAATCAAAACAATAAAAAAAAAACTCAACCAGTTGCCAACCAGGATTTTAACTTTAAAGAAACTTACTTTGACCAACGTAATGTATCCCTTATCTAACTTTTCAATGAGCTGCTGTTCGCCTGATTAACAGGCGAATTTATCAGCTGAGGGGCCTCTGAGGCTAATTTATTTCCTAATTGGCCTACGAAGATGAAATTTGAAATTTAGGTTTTATTTTGGGACCACTTACAATACAATATTAGGATATGGCGGCAAACTAATCAGTTGAGAGACGACGTCATAGGCTGATTTTTATCATTGATCATTATTCCATGATGATTCAACCTGAAACGATCTCCTTTATAACACTTTGTAATAAATCTATTACAGAATTTTGCCAAAGAACACGGCATGACGGTGACCAGTGAATGGGAATTTACTGAATACATTCCAATGCTGAAAGTCAAAATCGATAAAATCGTCGCCGATTCTTACGAGAAAACTAGAGGTACGTAAACACGAACTTAAACAGAACAAAACATTTGAAAGTACCTGTATTCTGCTGATTCTTCGCTTCTTGTACTGTTTTACTCATATACCTAAATAAATTACTTTAGAACATTCGTCCACATTTGTTTGTCCGCCCTTGTAGGAAGACTTGCGGATATTTGTAAAAAATGTATTTATTGTATAAAAACGTGTTTTTAAAAACAGATTAATTAACAACGCTTTAGTATAGTATCAATAATAATCCTTTGTAATCGATCGAGAAAACGAATGTTCTTCCACCCTTCTCCCTCCCAATTCATGAGTATACGTTTCAAGGTAGCTATGTGGATTCCGAAAATTTGGAAAAGCTTCATGACGAGCAGATCTGGGTCGGTTGTATCCTTGATGAGCAGATCTTATGTGCACCGTGCAGTTCGAGTGCACCATACAATAAGTTATGAGTGTCCCCATGGACAGGAATTTATAATAAATCCACGAAATATGCGTACAGCGAAATAAGCGTTCCTACACCAGAAATCTTGCGAAAGATGCGTACGGGATCAAATTTTGACTGATAGTGAGGGTAAGCTATGACGTCAAAATATTTTTTTGGTAGTCTGGATGCTTGCAAGCTCGCATCTCAAAAATACATTACGTCAAGTAGTCAATCCCGTAGTAAAAATTCAGATCAGTTGGATATATAGATCAGAATGATGTGTATAGTTTGGTGATCTGGAAGGTCGCATCTCAAAAATACATTACGTCAAGTAGTCAATCCCGTAGTAAAAATTCAGATAAGTTGGACAGATTTACCACTTACCTTCGTCAATAGCTACCGTTTCCTCATGTAGTACGCATATTTCGATGTACCCATTTTTCGCTGCACACATTTTTCGTGCCACCTCTATAATGGACTTCCACTGGACTTTTTTTCAATTATAATTATTTTTAAAATCCTACGCAAGATTGCAAATTTCATCGATTTTATCTCGCGCAACCCAATATAGTGCTGCAAGTAAGCCGTGGTTGTGCAGCTAGTCGTCCACCGCGGCCGCTATGCGTATATTCTTTGGCTTTCACGAAGGGCTAAAGCTTCGTCAAGAAAAAATACGTCAACGCGGGAGTGAATTGTAACCAGCTAAACATATCAAAAATCGCCTTGAAAACTTTGAATATTGTATAAACTGATAATATGATTCCAATGGAATTCTGACTTCCCGAAATCGAATTTATTCTGTCGGGAACTAAATTAAACTAAATTAAATCGAACTTCTGGATTCTGTTGGGAACAGAAACTTGGAGAGCGTTTTCGTATGCCGAAAACGAAAAAAAACTATGTGCCCCCCCCCCCCCCCAATTTAACAGATTTTGGTTGATTATTTTCAATAATAAGCCTATGTGATCGTATAGCAAAAAATTTGTATAAACCCCCCCCCCCCCCCCCCTCAAACTTTGTCACTCTACGTTTCAAGGTGCGTAGAATCCAAATTTGAAATGTCCGTCCGCCGTTCGCCGTCCGCCGTCCGGGCCATAAAATGCCTTAGAATTGACTTAAAAAATCTGTTCTTTCGCACATAGACTCCACTTGGGGTCTAGTTGGGCCTAACTTCTCGCCAGCTCGATCGCTCCACTCCCATGGGTGCTATGAGCCATAAATAGGTAAAAAAGTGTCTTTTTTTTTGCATATTTCAAGTTGTATGGAAATTTTAGATTTATGAGTGAAGAGAAAATGTTAGCTATTAATTTTATGGAAAAAAAAGTATTCTAAATGATACTCTTTTATTCGAAAATAGATTTTGGATTTTAGGCTATTTTTTGCAATTTTATAGATTTTTTAAAACAAAATTTAATCAAGTTGAAGTTTTTAGCATAA
Organism: Adelphocoris suturalis; assembly: GCA_030762985.1. Lineage (NCBI taxonomy): Eukaryota > Metazoa > Arthropoda > Insecta > Hemiptera > Miridae > Adelphocoris > Adelphocoris suturalis. The sequence goes on from CM061049.1 coordinate 42,650,417, forward strand.
TTTCGTACATGAATTTTTGAATATTCTATTTCATAATTGATAAAATTTATTTGACCAATCTTATGCTAAAAAATATCAATTTAACAATTCTTAGCCATTTTCAGTGATTTTGTCAGCACATTTTTTGAAATTTGACCAATTAGATGATATCAATATACAGTATAGGTAACACTTTTATGTGTTGGAAAGATGACTTGATAATAAATTGTTTTGTTTATCAACTATATTAAAAAGCGTAAAATTGTGAGATTCCGCTGCTGTAATGGATTGAACCCATTTGTGAGGTCCGAAGCTCCGAGTTCCAATACTAAATATACTGTAAGCGGCGTTTAATAATTATGGACCAGAGATCTACGTAGAAGGGCTGTATAATACATAAATAATAAACCTTTGTGTAATAATTTGCAGCGTTTTTGTTTCCTACCTTTCACTTCGATAACTCACAAATTTTTCAGAAGAGGGGGGGGGGGGGGGGGTGTCTCAGCTAATACACATCGATGTCAGCCTATACTTTTTCCATATCACCCTATGGTGCTTTCGTTTTAGATCCGTTTCAAGACGCGTAAAATTGGAAAATTCATAAAGAGCGCAGAGTTTCTCCTCTACATCACGAGTCAAAGAGTATGTACCTCGTCACATCTCCATGTGAAACTGAAAGGTCAGGCATCAAAGGCAGCTTCCAACGATTGGGTTTCAGTAATATTCCTGAACCATTCATAATACCCCTGATCTGTACATAATACCCCTGATCTGTACACGATGATTGAATCCGAGATTAGACAGCGATCCAATTGCACTTGAACAGAAATCGGGTTATTGACGTTTTTGAAAGCTGGAGCGCTTTCAAGCTAACGGAAGGTACACAACAGCAGGTACTATGTAGGCTGTGTTTATCCACTTCTTCAGGTTGAGTTGACTGGAGAGGAATCATTCATAATGACGTCTGACGTTTCTCTAATGACCATAATCACGCAATAACGAGGGGAGCTGGCGTGCGTCTTTATTTTTTATGTCTGTGTTCCGTCGGTTTTTTTTTTTCTTCTCTTTTTCAGTAGCGTGGCGCTTTTGTGTGGCATACGAGGGAATCGAACAGTCCGTCGATTTTCTTCAAGAAAAGTAAACATAAAACAATGGTGTATTGTTCATCGTGAAACCAAGGCATGAGAGATCGATAAAACCTTATGAGATCCTTATTATTTCCCACATTTATTGTATCAATTCATATCGAAGTTTTAAACAAATCAAAAATTCCAGTCATGCAGTTTGATCGTATGAGCAAATTTTCTTAAATTTCCTTTCGCATTATATTATGTTAAATTGTATTGATATTTGAGCGATTTCAGTAGAAAGAAATTGTTAAAAACCAATTCTATAGTGGAAGAAAAAAAAACTTGATAAAATTGGGAAGGGTGGATAAATGGAATAATTTGATCATCACCGAACGAAGATGATCTGATGTTTGGACAAATTAGGATTAGTCTGAACGTTCTTTTGGGTTACCTATCAAGAATATTTTTAATCTTGAATATGGGGGGTGTTTTTGGAGAGGGAGTGGGGGTTGATATAAGTAATTTGGTCCTTATTCTGTAATTTATAAGAAAGCACTTTTAAGTAAGGACTTTTTTGAATCAGTTCCATAGGGGTGTCCCAAAATGTGATTGGTGAGGGGGTGGGGTGGGAGTGGGGTTGCGTATATTCAAGTCAACCGGTGCCACGCACGGGTGAACCAGCTAGTTCTAAATAATAATCTCCTATTCAAATGGAGATTTTGAATTTTTAGGTTTTCTAACAGTTATTATAGATTTTCGAGCAAATATTAATGAATTTTAAATAGGTTAGTCAGCATAATTTTGTGCAAAAATTGTGCAGAGAGTCCTAATTAATCGTTGATTTAAGCTGGAGTGTGGAAGAGCAAGAAGGTGGAAGAAGCAATCATTGATTGGTATTGAATCTAATGAAGGATTATTTCCGCTAGCAGTAATAGAAAATTAGCCCCCGGTGCTCAACTTTCCCTTGACAGTGACGACGGATTCCAATAATTGATTGGTTTTTAGTGGAGGAATATGTGGTTTCAAGGCTAAAAAACGGGATTTCCGGGGAAGGAAAACCTTAAAAACTTTTTTATTTCGAAGGCAGATTGGTCTGCATTTTGATCAACTTCTGGTCTAGTTTCAAGGAAAAAACTCAATATTTAAAACATAATGGTAAAAGTTCCAGTCATGCAGCATGATCGTATGGGCGAATTTTCTGTATTATCTTTTTGTATAATGTTAAATTGTTTTAAAAATTGAGCTTTTTGAGTGCAAGGAAATTGTTAGCTATTAAATGTATGGAAAAAACGTATCTATAGTAATAAAATCGTAAGTATTTCTGTCTGTACATTGATTAGAATCATGAAATTTAGCGTTTATTTTCCGTTTCATACTATTTGTAGACGATTGGTACCATTTTATAAATTTTTCTCTGTCTGTCTGTCCGTATGTTTGTCCGCTTTTCACGGTTACAGAGGTAATTTGACAACTGATATGAGTGGTGAGAGATGTCTGTATCAGTCCAACTTAAATTATAGGAAATTTGAAGTTTTTTAAAATTTGAGCCAGAGGTAGTGTTTTAGGGGAGGGGGAGGGGGTGAAAGGTGGTATCTTGGACACCATTGAACGAACTGGAGATCTGATTGGTCGAATATATTTGGATTATTCTAACTTAAATCACAGCCTGCTTGAAATTTTTCAAATCTGCCATATATTGGGTGTTTTAGGGCAGGATGGGGGAATGGGGTAGCTTTGTCATCACTGAACAAACCGGGGATCTGTTTGGATTTTTCTAACTTGATACACTAGCTGCTTACAATTTTCCAAATCTGGCCCGTAGGGGATGTTTTGGGAGAGGAGGGGGGTGAAATTAAAGGTGAGGGGGTTTCATGGACGTCAGTAAATAAACTGTAGACGTGATTGTTGAAATATGTTCGGATTACTCCAACTTCAATCGCAGACTAAGTATTAAAATAATTCGGACGTGGACGAACCGTATAAGGTCTTCGTTCGTATTCTAGGAATTGAACGATTCCCTCATCCGAAAAATCGGAATCAATCAAGGCAACTTCGTTGTACATTATGAATTTATGTAATATGATTTTATATTACTATAGATAATATAAAATATATTATAATTACTACTACACTTAATAACCTCTCTACAAAACGTTAACCACCAATAAATCGCTAACTGAGGGAGATGAGTCTAAAGCAGATAGCGGTATCTTGCAGATAAATGTTAGTTGATGAACAGCCAACGAGAAGTTAACCGAGTCCGGTAGTTACCCAAAGTTTGCCTGGGCTTTATCTATGATTGATGAACGGCCACTAAGAAGGATGATGTGCTTACCGATACGCGAATATGTCTTCTGTAGTAGACTTGCACAGAAGGGCTACCTGATTCAGAATGATTTTTTGGTAGATTTGATGTCTCACAAAACCACTTTATTTGCAGCGTTGGGAGAAGTCTAATTGCCGAATTAATAAATATCTAAACGGTGCACAGTATTTCGATCCTAGGAGTTTTGATGGAAAAATGTCCGAAATAACGAGAATTGATAGTAATGCATATTGCGGTTCTATTACCCTATCTAATAGCGGAAACTAGAAATAAGATAAAGAGAGGGAGAAAAAATCATAATGAGGCCTAATCGTTTCATTGATGAAGTTATCTGAAAATAATAATAATGTTATTTTGGTCTAATGAATGGTTGTTTTGTATTAATTTCATTGAAACCCACGGAATATTCAATAAGTATCAAGTTTTATTTATAAACTAGGAAGGTGTTAATGACCGTTTTTCACTCGACTTTTACGTTTCAGGTTTATTTTTAAGTAAAAACGCACTGCTTCAAATTATGAATATTTCTTCAAAAGTTGGAGAAAATCAATAATTCGCGGAGGTTTGCGGAATGAATGGGTTAAACATTCAAAATTAGCATTAAATTCTGTAGAGAATAGGTTCCTCTAGTTTTGAGACCTGACCAACTGGTACTCATACATTTTCAAACTGACACTGCTTCAAATTATGCATATTGCTTCCGAAAGTTAGAGAAAATTAATAATTTGCGGAGGTTTGTGGAATGAATGGGTTGAAAATTCAAAATTAGCATTAAATTCTGTAAAGAATGCCTCTAGTTTGGAGACCGGACAAACTGGTACTCATGCATTTTCAAACTGACAGCTTTATACCACTGGTTTTCAGTATTCCGATTTCTGATAAGAGATATAAATTAAAAATTGTCATTCTTCGTAGATTTCGAAAACATTTTGAAAACATTATTTGTTAAAACTTTCAAGAGAAAAATCCCAGTCCAAGCCAAAATGATGGTGTAAAGTTGGTACTTCGGACAAGGCCAACAGAAAGAGCAGTCTTCATCACAAATTCGCAGTCAGTGCTACCTATGATATGGTCTGCAAATCCTAGGAAGAAAATGGGGAAGTCTGAGATGGTGATTAAGTCCAACTTGTTACAACTCAGGAATGTTGGGATGGAAGTCAGATTTATCTGGGTACGAAGCTACAAAGGAATGGGATCATACAGACCTCAAGAAGATAGTAGCGGCAAGCATCACGAAACACTGGCAGCGGGAACACGAAATCTACGAAGCAGGAAGACTTTATGTCAGACTATTTCCTCCACCCCAAATGCATGCATGGTTCACAGACATGCCACTGAGACCTAAAATGTTCTTCAGGACGTTGTGCAGACTGAGAACCGGCCACTGTCGTACCAAGTCATGTATTTATAAAATCGGTAGAGCGGATAGTGGTTATGCTATGCTAGAGGTATGGTGTAGTTGAAGACGAACTCCACTTGAATGGAATGCCCTAACTTCAGCATTCCCGGGGCATGTGTTTTGAAGAAGTGACAAAGGTCGTTGTGCAGCCAGTTAACCTCTAAGTTTTAGTGACATCACAGGACATCGGTATCTACTATGCTAAGTTTTTTAATGAATCAAATATCGTGATTTTATTCAAAGTCATTTATCATTGTGTATTTTATCGATTATTATTTTTATTATATTGTAACCTAATTATCATTCAAATATAAATTATGTTTGTTTTAGTTTATGTTTTTCATGAATATTATGCAGACATTTGTTTACTTCAATTCATTCTGATAGGCTGAATAGTTTGTTCTGATGCCAATAAAAAGTTTAAAAAACAAAAAAAAGAAAAAAAAAAGCCAAGAAGATCAGAAGAAGGGGGTAAATTAAATATTAGATTTCTGAGTAAAAATTTCCTTTGAGGAATAATATCCACATAGTAGTTTTTCTATTTGGTGCGTTCGAATCTGGGCATAGAGTTAATCAGAGAGGGTAATTCCAAATAAATATCATCGATATTTCCTGATGTATTCATGTTTATGAAACAGGTGTTTGTAAAAAGCATTCATCTATTTCATCATCTACTAGGAATTTCAAGAACTCTCAGATAATGTTGCCCAAAACCTCTATAGAATTTTATAAAAGAAATGCTGCATTTAGTTTGTGCACTAACGTTTTTTTCTGAACAACATTAATTTGTCCTTATTTTTTAATGTAGCTAGTTTTAAGAAAGTTCTGAATGTATATCTACAGTAAGGGTTAGCAGCAATTTAATTTAATAATTTATTACAAAACACCAAGACATTTTTCTTCATTTCGTGTGTGATTAAATAGATGTGCCAGATTTTGTAACTCCACCAGGTAGCACAATTTCTTTTGAACTTATTTTTCGGGGGGGCATGGTAAATGGGCAGCTGTTTTAAGTCATATTTTTGTTTTATACTTTACTTTTTTTTTTGAAAGCTGCAGTTTATTTTTATTTATGAAATATCTGTTGTAATCTTTGATGGTAATGAGCTAATACAATTTGAATCTTGATTGCCTTGAACTTGACTTGGCTCTGAGACCTTTACCTACCACCCTGGATGCTGAAGACGTTTTTTCTCGAAAACTTTCGTTTTGACTTTTTTTCTCTAGAAAGACATCAGTCGAAACACTGTGAGGCGTCCCAAAACATCAAGGCCTAGTAGTTCTTATGATCGACAAAACAAAATAAAAATCTACTCAACGCAGAGATGAGCCGGTTATTCTGGAAGAGCCACAAACCAGAAACTTTTACGCCCCAATTTGTGATTTCGGAGCGCCTAATCAACTTTAACTCGCGCACGACGGAATTAATTTAGAATTTATTACTCAAACAAGTAACCGCCCTTGTAATAGGCCCCCAACCCGTTTTGAGAGCTTGAAATCCTATAAATCATGATACAACTTATAGGACAGCAGAATATTCTTCGACAAACAGAAAGTTTTGTGTATTAGTTTACTATTTTTTACTGATGAACTAGGTGTTGTAAACTCGTTCTGCCGGCTTGATAGATCGGCGGAAAATTACCAATTACCAAGTAAAATTCAACAAGTCCAATCAAAAATGAATTAATTAACTGATTTGACATTGTGCACATCAAAATCTGTATATCGTGGCCTTCTTGCATTCAAAACAGGAAAAGGGAGTCTGGACGTTGCTTGCAAAGACGTAATATTGGTCATATTCTGAACTCAACATTTCCAATAGCTTTTTACCACTTGCGAAAAATCTTTCAGTACGAAATTCGGTCTCTTGTTGTCTGTGTCCCTACTGATCTTCATAGAACGAATACTTAAAACTATTAATTTACTCCCTATCTTTGTGAAATAGTAGATTCATTAATAAAAAAAGGGGTTCAATCCCATTTACAAAAGATTGATAGTTAAGTTTAAAAAATCTGCCAAGTTGGGTGTGGCTCATAGCTTACTCGTTTGCGTATCGTGAATGTATAGATCATTGAAAAGTTTTCAATGATTTCGAAAATTTCATAGCGGAAAATAGTAAATCAAGAAGTAGAGTCATGATTGGTAGTTAAGATACAAAAAAATGATACTCAATGTAATTTACGTTTGCACATGCGCAGAATGAACTGATGAGTTGAGAACAATGAAACTAAAAGAGGACCATCGGCACCTTAGCCCGCATATTCCCTGAAAATTTCATCCAGATCGGATAAAAACTGTGGAAGTTAAGGTCATTACAAAGATTTCACATTGGCGCATGCGCAGTAGCTGTTAATGATACAATATTTTGAAATTGATATGGGGTAATCAAATCGTCTTCTCCCAACAATCATCCAAGTTCGAGCGAGATCGGACGACTTGGGCGCAAGAAAATGATGCTTGTAAAATTTAAGTTTGCGCTTGCGCAGAGTGAAGTATTGAGTCAGGAACGTGATACTGATATGGGACCGTTTACCCGCTAGCCTGTAATCCTGGCAGCTGGCCTGTGTGCTGAGAATTTCTTCAAATCGGATGAAAACTGGAAGATAAGCTTATTGTTACAAGGATTTGCGGACACACGATAGTCACAGACAGACAAGGAACCAAAATTGTTCAGAATGGTCTAAAACGTAAAATGCGAGTGGAAATATAGATTTTGGAGACCAAAAAAATTGTTTTCTCTCCAAAGTAAAAACAATGCTTCCGGTACCTATAGGTAGACTCGGAGGCGAAAAGTGTAAAATAGCTGGAAAACTAGTTGTCCACTAAATGACAACAGAGACGTAATTATTGTTTAAACAATGTAATTCTGACAACTCGACCAAACGTGAAGAATCGAGCAATGAGTGTTATTGGGGCGAAACAGTTAACCATTTGGCGAGTCAATGAGGGTTACCACGTATCCATATTATATTTTTCAATTTAAATAAATTCCAACCTAAGGAATTTGACTCCAACAGCACTCTTCTATAATTAAGTTTCTTTCTAACATTTTTCAAAGTTTTGCGCGTTAGTGACGTCAAAGCACCCCTCCCGCCATGGCGGGACCCCGTTTTTCCTGTGCGACGACACCATCAGTGCAAGAAACTTTGAGGGCATGTACCGGATACAATGAGGGGATTATTATTATTATTTTTTTTTTTTTTTCATCGGCCTTTATTTCCTTTCCGCCAAATATATATACATATGTATGAAACATTTTACAAGTATGTTGCTACATTACCTATCTATTAAATTTGCATAAATTCAGTCTTTCGTTACTATAAATTAAAAATAATAGGTTAAGGCTCTAACATTGATTTTTTTACAAAAATTAAATATTTCTTCATGTGTTTTAGTACCTATCTTTAGGTTAAATGGTAGATGTAATTCCGGAACAATATTCGCAAATAAGGTGTGCCGCGCACTGCTTACCATTCCGCATTCCATGATGATGTGTTCCAAAGTTTCCTCTGTTGTATTACAGAATCTGCACTTTTCGTCTTCCTAATTCATAATTACGCCGATTCTCTTCAAATAGATCCGAGTTAAGCAATGGTATGAGCGGATTCTACTGATAGTCCTATAATACGCGTGTTAGGCGGTTCTCTCTTGTGTGGTGTTGCGGAGATGTTTTGGAACATTTCAGCGTAATTCTGACCAAATGGGTAGGTACTCGATATAAACTTCTTGCCATTCCCGATTGGCCGTACGACGTAAGTGGACGTACAAATCTGTATATGGGTAGTTAGGTCTATCTTCGATTTGTTCCAAATTCAAACCCTTTCTAGCTGCTTCGTAAGCCTTTTCATTTCCATTCATATTACTGTGGTCCCTTACTCATACGAAAAAGAGGTTTTTCCCTATGTTTTCGAGTCGTGTGGAGGCTACTATTACATCAGATTTAAGGGGATTCAGCTTGGAATTCGGTCATATGTTTTTAATTTTTTGGAGAGCACTGACACTCAGTAAAAGTTATATTTTCTTGTATTGTTTCAGGTTCATTCTCAATAGCTTTCTTTATTCCGTAGAGTTCTGCTGTATGATTTGAGCTCATATCCCAAAGCCTGCAACTCCTTGTAGCATTTTCTTCTAGCTTCAGATATTCCACGAGCCACTTTTCCATTCATAGCAGAACCATCTGTATGTATGTAATTAGCGTTAAGCCATCGTTCGTGGATTGCGGCTAGGAAGGATGTTGGGCGTTCTTGCGGATCTGTTGTAGTTGGGTTGAGTGTGAGGAGGGGATTAAAAAGCCACAAAGTTAGCTGATAGTGCAAACAAATAATAATAATATTTCTATTTTGCAATATGAAAAATTAAAATAATAAATTCAAATTTATACATTTGTTTCACCATTGTATATTGTAAATATACATTATGATCAATTTCAAAAAGGTAAGACATCTTTTCCTCCCTCTTCTAACCAGCCAATTTTTTTCCGTGTTTGTCTTGAATATACAGTGCTGGTTTTATTACTCAGTACCCATCTTTATTAGCAATGCTCCGAGATGTCAGCTATAGTTATAGCAGAAATCGCGTGTTGCCTCAGACCCTGTTTTTCAGACGATAACATTTTGTCAATTGCCGCTCTATGTTACCTATTGATTTCTCAAAAAGATGCTAAGCGTTCGTTAGGAAAGACTTGAAATGTAGTCCAAAGATTGGTAAATACACGCCTGAGAGGATCCAGAAATGTAACCATTGATGGTAATATACGTAATATACGGTCATATACCTAAAACCTTTTTGAGTTGGCAGACCACTAATACGGTACACAAATTTTCGCGTACCACCTGATTTTGTTAATTAATTGTTAATATTATTCATGATGGTTTTAAAGTTTATTTGAAAATTTCGATTACAACTTTTTAATTTGATAGTTACGCTTGCAAGTTTTTGACCATTTTATCGATGTGGGAGTAAAACTTGTTTCGACTGCCATTCGTAGATTTACCAGCTCCGTGCTCGAGAACAGATTGAAATCGTTGCTAGCATATAAATAGGTAGTGGAGAACAGAGAAAGTTTCAGCGCAATATCTCACTGTTTGGTGTCTCTTTGTGTTACGATAAAACACTTTTGCCCCAGAACTCTCCGGTTTTTGAAACAGTGAAGTTATCGTAGCAGTTCCTTTCGTTTTGTGGTTCTATCAGTTGTTCCTGCATCACCAGGTGGGTACTGAGATCGCTTCCATACTAAATGGATTACTAAATGGATTACGTTTTCGAATATGCAGTCATGATTTCTTTATTGGTTGTATACCACAGCTGCCAAGAAACAAATCCGAAATATGTGGGTACGAACTTATTCGTTTTTCCCGGCTTAACTACTTAATTTTTACCTACTGTGTCAAGTATTCGAAATAGTCTTACGGACCACTTTTGGGTGACCTGCGGACCATTGGTGGTCTGTGGACCATATAGGTTAAGAACCACTGGTTTAAGGGGGAAAAAACTGAGCTTGCAAGACTAGCTTTGTGTCAACATCACGATCGGCCCAAGTTGTTAACTACTGTTCTGCCCTCCGGTTGTTGTAGACATGAAACATTCGAAAGTTCGATGACTTCAACAAACACTATCGGGAACTTTCATATCTACAATTTCACACTTTCGACCTCAGAATCGTATTCAGCGCACTTGAATTCCCCCTATTCACTATTTTGAGCTCAAAATACCGTTTAGTTAAGCCAATAAACGGGTAGGAAGATCACGCGTGACTTAGGGCCAATTTATCAATCACATTTATCCAATGAATAAGAGGGATTTATCCGAAAGATAGCGTTATCCTCAATAACACAATATGGGGTGTTTATCCATCCCTAGTTAAATCCTATCTGGCGTTTTAATTTATCTGGTCCCTGGATGGCTGGATAACAATGAGATATCTAGACCTTTCTAACCTCGAACTAATTTATTAATTTACGAAAAATCTCATTTGAATCTCAAGTTTGATTGTCTTTATTTTTGTACGTAACAACGGATATATTTCGGAATTTGTCTTCAAATAGCAGCAACAGCGAAGATTCTATCGTAGCATAAATATTAGAATGGAAAAGAAGACCGTATAGACCCCAAGACCTAGCAAGACCCCGTGTAGATCACCAACTAATATGGGACGAGTGCGTGTTTTTATTGAGGTTTTGGTTGGTCAAATATACCTTTCTTTAAGTTCTAACATAAATCGTAGATTAAATTAAGTCCACAACTTACTGATCACATTTCATTCATAATAATTCAGGTTGCAATATCGCTATTCGTATAAATATGTATTTCTCTCTCTAGAAATGAAGCAAACAAACGGTAAAAATGTGGAGATTTCTTATTTGCCGAGCTTGATAACATGATGGACACCGTTGTGGAAATAAAGTCAGACCCAGTTTTTTTTTAAATATTCGATCCATAAAGAAAATGTAGCTCCTACTCAACTTTGTGGTAGCTCCATGTGTGAATCGACCTTATTTTGTCGCCTACGGACACCAATGTGGATGCTAACGGCACTATCTGCCAGACAGAATTGATCTGAGGGATAATTTTATCCGCCAGGTAATTCGGCTTTGATAAACGACTCACATTCTTTATCTGAAGTATAGCGCTATACTCGATATAGCTATCCTGCAGTAAATGTAGATAATTGACAAACCGGCCCAAAGGGTATAAGTAGGGGAAGGGCTGAGGGTTTCCCCCAGGTGGGCGGTGGCCATGACATCGCGCGGATGTATTTCGAGAGCTGTATTACTCGTAAAATACCCATTATATAGCACCTTTTTGAGAGCTCTCGCTCAGCTCTTTCTATCTAGCAAATATGAAAAGAACCATAAAAATTCCCCATTACGAAATCGACGAAATCTACTTGGCAAATTCAAAGCATGTCCGATCCAAGGCCAAAAAAGACCTCTTAGTTCAGTAATTTTACAGTGGGGACAACCTATTTCGGCACGAACCGTTCTTCGAGCCAAGGTGTTTAATTACCGTAGAAACTATTTTTGAGCTGTAAAATGTATTTATTTTACGTTAAATATATTTATCCAAAGTTGAATGTTTTGTTCACCGTGCAATGTTTTTATCATTTAATAATGATTAACAGGACGTTTCCATTTGTTTTCGTCACGTCACGAGCGTCACGTCACGGTGAGGTTTTCACGTACAACCAATGCGTTACTAGGGAAGTGTAACTCCCTTAGTTTTCATAGCAGGAAAATCGTTAGCCACTTTTTGGAATGCTCTCATTTTATCACAGCATCTCATAATCCCTAAGCCTCTGTAGTGTCAAGGAAAGCTGATTTATTACGCCCAGTTATAAACTAATATTGCTAAGTAACCATAATGAACTAATAATGTGTAATATTAATCATTATTAAATGATCTGACAGTAGAACCGTAGGTCTACCGTCCGTTTTTTTTCTACCGTGCGATGTATTTTCTAACGGTGAATGATTTTTTCCAACCGTATTTTCAAAAAAATATACCGTGCGCTCATTCTGTTTTGCCATAACATTATATTTGTGTTCCCCCATAACGAATTTCAGGCACGTGCAATTTACGTAGTTGGGTCCCAAACACGGTTTATCTGGGGAAACGGGAACCTCGAGTAATTGGCTTTGGCTTTTGCAGAGGCTTAGCAAGTAATTTAAAATTGAATGACAATTGCGATACTTTTAACATGATTGTGTTTTATGGCTGAACCTACGTATGTTTTCGAGGCTGTCAGACTTTTTTCGCTTCACCTTAACCGGACGTGTAACTTTACAAATGATTTCCAATTAAAACGGTGCCGTTCCTACGGAAATGTAACTTTGTCAGTTTTCACCCGACTGAAGTGGTTCACCACTCGTTGGAAAGAACTCAATTTATGCCTAAATCTTGCATTGCCTAACCGTTCCGGAAATGAAGGCAAGCAAAGTAATCTGGAGTTTTCGCGTACCTACTGCGAACCGCGAGATGATTGAAATTTTATAGGGATACTCTTTGGGATATTAAAAGACGATTGAAAAGATGGGATCTTTCCTGTTCACTCGAGAAGTTGACGTTTGATACAGAGATACTTTAGGACATTAAGGTCCGGTTTTTTCAATCGCATTTGCTAGCCTGTTTAAATAAAGTCTGACTAAGTCAAATTTCTGACTATCTTCAACAAACATGTTCATCAATTCAGTTTCAGTGCTCAGTTATTCAATAATCGCCGATAATTTTATCCTGGGGTTCAGTTACCGTTTTAGCTGCTCACTTACTCGTAAATGAGAACTAATAGACTCATTCGTGACAGTTAATTGTAATAAACTTATATCTCATATCGTTCATGTTTATTTTCTTCGTGTTTGAAAATTATGGACTCTGATTCTGACTGGGCATTTGAAAATTCTGATTTCTCAAATCAGATTTCTGATTCTGATTGAAAAAATCATGGCCTTTCTCGCTTGGGTAAGGGCGAGGCCTAGTCCAGATTCGTTCTTAGTAATGGACGATGTGGATTTCCTTACACGATTTCATATAATGACTGTTCTGTTTTAGAAAATTAGAAATGCAAGTGTACCTACTTATAGGCAGGAAGGCAAATGTTATAAAGTGTTGAGAGGTTGAATAAGGTTGTTCCCTATGTGCTGTCGTTCTGTGAAGGTACAAGGATGTAGGTACCTACTCACTTTTCACTTTCCCAACGCATCGAATGAGGAAGCTGAGGTGATGAGGAAGTTTTGTGGTAAGCCTAAAAAAATATTCTCAATATTCTCTTGAACCGCTGAAAAGTTTGGCAAGCATTAAGGGGGGGAGGGCTATATGAATGGTGTAGAAAATAAAGTGTCTACGCCAATTTATTTAATTACAATTTGGTAAAGTAAAGTGAAGCATTGCATTGAACGTCATGAGTTCGTTTTGAGGCTGAAAGCTGGTATATCTTTCATCATTCGTGTAAAAAACTAAAGCAGATAAATTCAGAGATTCACGAAAGAAAGGATTCAACATTGATACAATGATGTAAAAGAACGAGGTTGTGGAAGAAAAATGCACCAGACACTAGGTACACAACATGTCCCTCTGTGCGCGCCCCTGCCGACCTGAATTTGAATTAGCATCAACTGGCAATGGGAATAAGCTCTCTTTTGGGTAGCTAAGTTATGTGCTTATTCAATGATTGTGAATGTGCTTATTCAATGGTTGCAGTAGAAAGCATATCTGGCTCTTACGTTTAGGGGTTGACGTTGGGTTTATGTTCGATCCCATGCTCGTTACAATATTTTTTGCATTCGAATTAAAGCTCCAAAACATATTTTTAAACGTCATTATTATAAATGGTTTAAATCATACTTTTTGATTTGAGTCATTTTGATCTATTTGTCTAACTTAATCTGTATTTTAATGAGGGATTGACTTGGTACTTGATGTTATGTATTTTTGAGATGAGAGCTTGCGAGTATCCAGACTATCAAAGTACACAAATTATTCTGATCTATTTGTACAACTAACCTATATTCCAGCAGCGGACGTAGATTATGAAAAATTAATGCGCCAACTCATTCAACCTATTTGTGCGACTATGGGGGAACGTAGTTACAATTCAGCTCAGTAGAGGCGCGCACACCGGGACATGTTGTGTACCCAACGTTAAGTGAAAAACGCTGCAAATTATTTCACAAAAGTTTATTATTTTTTCAATTGAGTTTGATCGTAGTTTTAGTTGGCTTGCGTACGTCATAAGGCCCGTCCAGACTCCTCGGCGTGTCCTATTTCGAGTTGCCACAACCTATACTTCTATAATTATATACGCATGTTTATATTTCTCGATTTGAGCTCCTACCTATTCAAATAGCTATTTAGCCTTAATAATATCATTATCTAAGTACGTACGAAAAGTCGAGAGGATATGTTATTAAATATGCGTACGAAAAGCATTGGTATTAACACACAAATATGACCTAGAAAAACACATATATTCATGCCTCGAAGGAACGCTGTACCCACCTCATGGTGTCGCGGTGTATTATATGGGTATAACACGTAAAATTAATAAATATCCATTCTCCTACCTACACCCCTCTGCTACGCCCCTGTTCACTCCAGCCACCACAAGATGCCGCGGCACCTCCTCTCGCTCCACCCCCCGCTCAACCCCCTCACCACCCACCGTGACCCCCTGCCAAGCGTGCCAGGCGTGCTCAAACCCTCGAAAAAGACACTTTTTCGCCCGTTTTTGGCCCATAGCATCTATGCGAGTAAAGCGATCGGGATGGTTAAACGTTAGGACCAACTAGATCCCAAATGGAGTCTATGTGCGAAAGAACGGGGTTTTTAAGTCAATTCTTAGGCCTTTTATGGCCCGGTCGGCGGACGGCGGACGGACATTTCAAATTTGGATTCTACGCACCTTGAAACGTAAAGTGACAAAGTTTGAGAGGGGGTTATAAAAATTGTTTGCTACACGATCACATGGGCTTATTATTATAAATAATAAACCAAAATGCGCCTGAAAGCTGAGTACTAGCAGTTACTATGCAGACAACTAAATACTGCTCTGTGTTCCAACCTAATTTCGTGGGAAAATTGTGCTGTTGTTGTTGCACCCCTGTTTTCTCCGTGGTAAATTCTAATTAGTTAGTCAACAGTCATTTCAAGATTGGTAAACGGTATCTGAAAGTCCAATACATTTTAACCTCTGACTAATTGTAATCAGTAGTTATTTAGTCAGAGATATGACCGAGCGTTGATAAACCGGCCCTAGATCTCTCTATTAATAGACGATTGAAAAGATTGGCTCTTTCCTGTTCACCCTAGAAAGTTGACATTTGATACAGAGCTTCTTTGGAACATTAAGAATCGATTGATATGATGGCCTCTTTCCTGGACAGCAGAGAGAGCTAAATTCTCTCCTGGTCACCCTAGGAAGTGGAAAGGTACAATGAAAATAACAAATGATCTCATGCACCATAAAACATATTTATACGTTCCTTGAAGAAGAGGAAATTTGTAATAACCGATTGCAAAGGTTTTGAAAAATGCTATGAAAACTAATGGATTTACACTAACATTCAGTTGCCAAAATTTAGTACTGAACTTACAAAACATACATTGCATACGAGTCTGCAACACATTTGGACATTTTATGTCTTTAGTTGCAGACTCGTATGTGTTGCAGATTCGTATGCAAGCTCTAAGAGCCACTCAGCTGATCCGGACCCTGGGCATTGTCAAGTAATGTCCTAAAGAGGCTACGTACGAAATTACAGCTTCCTAGAGTGTAAAGTATAGAAATCACCTATTAAAATTATTCAACCACCACTTCACAAATCAAACCGTTATCGCAATATTCGGATCACCTGCTATGAATCAAATCATCGAAACACCAGCTCAATGAAATCATCAGAAATTAACAAGCGGTTGCAATCATGTTCACAGTATCAATTATTGAAAATGATCACCTGTGTGTAAACAATTATTCATATAACCATGGTCATAACTCAGCTTGCTGGCCACGCACTTCGCAGTAGTTAACATTATATGGTTGGATAAATCGAGAGCTTTCGAACGAATGGTCAACGGATTTCGTGGGATGAAAAACGACAAAGTACCATTTCCCTAGCAACGACTCGGTTGTAAGCCGAAATCATCAGAAATTTTTCATAGCGCTTTCTTAGTTACACTTTTTGAGATATGTGCCATAGTAAAGACATAAAATGTCAAAATTGACATCGTGTTTTTGTAAATTATATTCCCTTCGTACAATTTGAAATGGTCGAAAACGCGTTGATTCACTATTGTCGATCTTTAGGGCTTACTATGGACTTCAACAATTTCAAAATTGTAGTTTAATGCGTCGTCGGATCTACATTTGAAGCCGTGCAACGCACGGGTATTCTGCTAGAATTGTATCAATTTCAATCAATGTAAGGCAACTTTTTTCTCTCTTCTAAATTACCACCGTTTGCCCTGTTGCCTGAATATACGGCACTGGCTTTGTCACTAAATATCCATTTTTATTTGCTATGATCCGCGATGTCACTGCTGTTAGTTATACCAGAAATCGAGTTGCCCTAGATCCTGTTTTTCAGGCGATAACATTTCATCGAGAGCCGCTCACACGCCGATGTGAAGCGAGAAAACGGGTTTCGTTTTATGATAAACCGGGCTTATGGAAATAACCAGGTATTGTACGGCCACAGGTTCCTCATTCGGATTCTCCCACGCTCTTACCGTCTCTCGCGTGTTGAATTTTTATGAAGACAAAAAGAAGCTTAGATGGATCCGCATCTCGAAAAAAACGTACATTCAGTGAGAAAAACAGTTTTCAGGTTTATTCGGATAGATTTAATTAGGTTATTTAATCGAGGTTTAATTTCAATAGATTTCGCAATATGCAGAGAAAAATTGAGCTCAACTCTCATCAAACTTTATTCGTTTAGGAATGTTTCCAAACATGCACACTCCAACATCTACTGCAAAGGAATGGGGGGGGGGGGATCCACTCTTCAGTATAAAAACGAAGCTTTTACATTTTATGAGCTCTATCGCTATTTTCAGTGCTCTTCAAAGTTCAATTTGTCAAATGTTAAGATCACTTTGGTTCACAAACGGTGCTGCTTTAGATCATGGAATTAGGTATATATTTGTTAATTTACATTTATTCTACAGAGAGACTGGCAGGATATATAGGACCCACAGATACGATTACAAATACTTTGGTCAACTGAAGACAAATTCACAGTTCTCTCCGAAATTTTATCTAAATATTTTAGAAGTTCCCGTCTTGCGGCATGCTCGAATGAGCGAATTTTTGTAAATTATCGTATAATACTCATGCTAAACTGCTTTGAAATTTAAGAGCGTTGAGCGCAAAGAAATGGTTAATTATCAATTTCATGGCTTAAAAAAATAAAATAAAATAAAATTTAAAAAAAAACCAAATAGGTAATGATCTGCAGTTCTATTTTACTTTACAATTTGAATTAAGGGGTCCATCTCCCTACTGGAAAGTCGAAAAAAAAGATGAACCTCTTTTGGAAATGACCATTAAAATCTGTGGAAACCCTGTATGTAAAACATTTTAAAATCTAGAAATCGGTTAACATTGTTTCATTATGTTCTATAAATTATATTTTTCTACAAATCTGGACCAATCGCTGCGATAATTTCTTAAATAAACAAATTAAGAGATAGATCTGCTGATTTTTTTTTTTTTTTTTAAATCCCAAACTATCAGATTGGTATTAAACAATCCATGATGTGTATTGTTGTTTCAGTGTACGTTTTCATCGGTGAACATGTGGCGCTTGTTGATTTCGTGAAATGCCTCCAGGAGCGGAAATTACTTGACATCGGCGAATACATCGTCATTTCCGTTGATGATCAGATCTACGATCCAAATAACAAAGGGAACATCGTTCAAAGAGGTGAAACTTCTTCATAAACCTAGAATAGCACAAACACAAACTTTTTATTTTATTTTATTTATTTATTATTCATTTTTTTTTTTTTTTAGAAAACTCCCCTCAATGACGGAGGGGGTACACCATTAAAGTACAAAATAAATAAAAGAAATAGGGAGGGCGCCCAGGTTTACCCGACGCCGGCCCTTGAGATCAAGGAAGCTGAAGGAGGAGGAGGGAGAGTGGGATGAAAGGAACTGCTCCTGTAAAATGGCCACCAGTTTAAGTAAGAACTCCTCAGAACGCGGGTGGTGAAACCTCGGAGCACTCCCGCCGAGAAGCCCAACTCAAGTAATTCCGTGGCACTTTTCCCGCAACACGCCCCGCGCTATGACACGGTCACGACAATGACCTTGATGTTATTGGTTGCCACTCTTTTTAGCTCAGATATCGCCTGTCGCATGTCATTTCTATAATATTTACTTATCATATCCCGACAGGTCTCCTCCATGTCCACGCTGCCACTGACAACCTGGACAGTAGACTGACAACGAAAAAAACGAAAGTTCGAATTTTTGAGGTGCTCAAAGCTCAGATGATTGCATCAGATGCTAGGAACAACTCCTGAAAATTTCAGTCCGAACCGATAACTCCTTGAGGTCTCCTAAACCCGTTTTTTGGTAATTGAATTATCGATTTTAGAACACTAGACGCTTAGGACAAAAAGACGGTTAGGACATGAAAGATCCATGCGTCTGGACACTTTTTATACTCTATTCCTATGTTTTCAGTGTCGCGGAACACGATGCCGCCATTATTGAAGCCCTTTTTATCACATTATTTTATGTTTTTGGGCTCGTTGAACATTGCTCTATTGAATATAGAACGGTTACCATTAAATAAGTCGAATTGGCTCTTGAGCTGATATTTCGAGAAGAAAAATGTATTATGGGACAAACTTAGTCTTGTCATATTCAGAATAAGTCACAGAACAAAGTCCGAGGCAGAGGAGACACTCATAAATAGTTTTTCCCAATCAAAACTAGGTGTAACCTTCGAAAAATCCCTTATTTCTATTAATTTTGTCCACTGATTTTTTGAACATCAAGAAAAATCCACTCTATTCAACGATTTTTGACACCTAGCTCTTGATTATCAACCGAAATACGAGTCCTACGCCTCCACTACTAGCAAGTAATGTTCAACGAGCCCAAAAACATAAAATAATGTGATAAAAAGGGCTTCAGGGCATTAAATTTTGATTTCGCAGCTACTGGTAAGTATAGAGCGGTTACCATTAAAAAAAAACTAACTCGGCTCTTGAGCAGATATTTCCAAAAGGACAATATTTTATAGGACGAAATTGGTCTTGTTACATTCGAAACAAGCCAGGAAACCAGGTCCGAAGCAGAAAAGACCCGCAAACAATTCTTTTCCCAGTCAAAACTAGGTAAAAACGGCAAAAAATGCCTTTTCTCCATCACTTATTTGGACTGATTTCTTGAATATCAAAAGAAATACAGCTTCTGCGCTCGCAATAATGGCGGCATCGTGTTCCGCGACACCGAAAACATAGGAATAGAGTATAAAAAGTGTCCAGACGCATGGATCTTTCATGTCCTAACCGTCTTTTTTTCCTAAGCGTCTAGTGTTCTAAAATCGATAATTCAATTACCAAAAAACGGGTTTAGGAGACCTCAAGGGGTTATCAGTTCGGACTGAAATTTTCAGGAGTTGTTCCTAGCATCTGATGCAATCATCTGAGCTTTGAGCCCCTCAAAAATTTGAACTTTCGTTTTTTTCGTTGTCAGTCTACTGGACAGCCAGGCTTAAGGCAGACCCATCGGGCTTGATGGCAAAGATACCTGGCTTCTTGCCCCGGTCACTCAGTATTTGATATAGTCTCTCCGTTTCGACATGCCAACCGCTGGATGACAAAGTGCCTGCTATCTGCTTGGCAACTGCATCGTGATGTAGAATACGGCCACCATGAGTACGAGAACACTGCTGCACCACATGAGCATTCTCATTTTTACCCCGACATTCACCTCAATGGGTGAATACTACTCGGACACCTCACCGAGGTGGCTAGTGTAGCCACCCGGACGGCATGGAAATGGCGATAGTATCTGAAGTCCATTCCACCCACTGGGAATAAATTCCACCCTGATTCAGAGCAATGTCGGAGTTTTTTTTACCATCTACTGACACATGAAGAGCAGCAGCGAACTCAGCAGATGAGCTGGGTTTTGGAGCAATTGGTACACACAAAAACACACACTCAAAGATTAATTACTGTTCCATTCCTCTTTTCGCACTCTTTTCGTTTGAGGAAAGACGAACTGGGTAAATGAATGAGATGCGACAGTGAAGGTGGGGACTAAAAAGACCCAACTTTGTACCACTTATCTTGTTTGACGTACTTGGGAAACGTAACGACTTCTGTACTAAATTCTTTCTAACATCTTGTTTTGGGAAATCATCAATATTAAACGATCCTAAGGGATAAAAGCGAAGGGTGAACTATGAAAAAGTCAGGATCTCGAAAACTGTCAAAGTACCAGTAAGAAGAGTGTTTTGGTTTACTATTTTCAATAATGAACCTGCTTAATCGACCAAGGAGTGAAGTGTATTAATTGGAGTGTGGCACATAGCTTCCTTGTTTCTGTAACGTGAATGTGTAGATCACAGAAGTGTTTTAAATAATCTTTAAAGATTTCTGTGACAGCAGGATGATGGAGAATGGGTAGTCTATTGAGAAATGTGAATGGAATGATTTATTCGGTGGCTCTCCCTGGCCTTATATACATGGTGGCACGGGTGGGGGGTTTCCCCACCGGGCCAGAGTACACATAGATTAGGGTTCACGGGTCTGGTCAATACATCACTATTCCATTGTAAGTTTTCTATGGTTGGGGGAGATAGTAAATCACGATGATACTTAAAACGCCAAAATCGTTCAACTAGGAACGGGAAATTGATGTTTGATGTAATTTACGTTTGTGGATGCAGTGAGTTGGGGCATTTCCTTACCTGCACGTTGCCTGAAAATCTCATCAAAATCGGATGATAATTGAGGTAATTAAGCTTGTAACAAGGATTATATATAGGTAAATGATATATGTATAGGTGAGTATATTGTATATTTTGTTTTTGTTGTGTTATTGACAGATATAATTTCAAATACTTTATCAAATGAGTCCCTGATGACGACTGTACGGTTGAGGTGGTAGTGGTTGGGAAGGGGGATTTTTTTTTTTTTTTTTTTTCGTGATTTATTTATTGCAACTGAAACATATACATCTCATCTAGCAATATTACGTTTCATGTTAGGCTCACTAAGGGGGGAGGTTTACAGCAAAACCTGGCCCATACTTGTATCAAGTACAGTTAAAAGAACACTGGATTACACTTGCACTATTTGCACAGCACAGTTAGGTCCAGAGGTTTATTTCTCTTGAGTCGCCGAAGTTCTCCTTCGTTGTTTAAAACGTTGAGCATCTCCAGGTTCTCGTGTTTGTGGAGGCGATGTTCGTGCTTCCTTGCATATTTGGCGATAATTTCGGTGACCGTTTCTACCCTCAAGTCTCGATGAATATCATCATTCCGCATGAACCAGGGGGCCTGAACTATACTTCTCAGTATTATATTTTGTCGGGTTTGGATTGTTTTAATATTTGATTTTTTCGCACAACCCCAAAGCTGAATCCCATAGGTCCAGATAGGGCGCAGTATCTGTTTGTATATGAGTAATTTATTGTGTAGTGAGAGATGGGAGTTCCTTCCCATCAACCAGTACATCTTTCTGAACTTGATTTTTAGTTCCTGATTCTTTTTTTCAATGTGATATTTCCAGTTAAGTTTGGAATCAAGGTGCATCCCTAAGTATTTTACAGTGTCAGAGTATGGAATTTTATTTGAGTTGATCTCAACTTCTGGGGCTATGATTTTTCTATTAGTAAAGTTGATATGCACTGACTTTGTTTCATTTAGTTTCATTCTCCACATCTTGGTCCAATTGACAACCTTGTTAGTGGACGTCTGTAGATTGCGAGTTGCAGTTTCAGCGTCATCTCCAACAGAGAGGATGGCAGTATCATCTGCAAAAGTAGCTACAGTTGTGTTTTCCTGTTGTGGAAGATCTCGTGTGTACAGCAGGTAAAGTACTGGGCCCAGGACACTGCCTTGCGGTACCCCTGCTTTTATAGGCTTCAAGACAGAGTACTGGTCACCCTGCTTTACCCTGAAGTGTCTGTTCGCTAGGTAGGATTTTAGGAGTAAGTAAAACTGTTTTGGGAGATCCCTGTGCAGTTTATACTCAAGTCCCTTGTGCCAGACCTTGTCAAATGCCTGGGCCACGTCCAGGAAGATACTGGCACATATTTTTTTACCTTCTAGAGCCTTTTCTATTATGTTAGTGATTCTATGAACTTGATCTAGCGTAGAGTGGCGTTGCCTGAAACCGAATTGGTGGTCTGGTATCAATTTTCTGTCTTCAATAATTGGTTTAAGCCGTTTGAGCAACAATTTTTCGAACAGTTTTGATAAGACAGGGAGGAGGGATATGGGTCGGTACCCCGTCTTCTCATTTGGTGATTTTCCTGGTTTGGAGATCATTATGACTTCCGCTACTTTCCACTGGGAAGGTACATGTCGTAACCTGAACGTGGCGTTGATGATATGAAGTAGTTTTGTTATAGCCTTTTCAGGGAGCTCTTTCACAATTCGACCGGTTATCAGGTCATAGCCTGGGGTCTTTTTAGGATTAATGTTGCCCTTAATTTCATCTTTGAGTTCTTTTAACGTAACGGGCCGAATATCAAGCTCATCCGTTTTTTCTATCAGTGTTGCGTTTTCTTCAGGTGTCTGCACTGGAAGAGGTTGAAAAGTTTCATAGAGATGATCTGCAAAAAGTTGAGCTTTCTCTCGGTTACTTCTGGCCCATGTCCCGTCATCCTTTTTGATTGGAGGAGAATGAACTTTAGGTCTATTTATATTTTTGGTTACCTTGTAGAGGGAGTATTCGGTGTCTTTCTCTGCAGTTAGGTTACTCAAAAAATGTTCAACTGATTGGTTATCTATTGATCTAATAAGATATTTAAGTTTGTTACCGAGTCTATTAAGAATAGTTTTGTTTTCAGGGGTTCTGTTATTCTTCCATTTCCTTCTGGCTTTACGTTTGGCGCACAGGAGATCCCTTACTTCTAACGGATATGATTTCGAATTAGTGTCATAGAAGGGGGATTAACATTTTTTCTTGTTTGATTATTGAAAATACTTCGTCACCGCGATGGCCCGGAATGTGAATGAATATATTCGACGCTCCATCAACTCCAATCCCTGGCATTGATGGGTGGTATTTATATATCATCCCTTCCGTACGCTTAACCAACAACTGTTATCCTTGTGGTATCAAGTTAACGTATTCATGCATGACTATGTAATATGCGAATGATTTTGAAGGTAGTATAGGATTTGCTATCCATGAAACGGTAATGATATCAGAAACGCGTACGAAACTGTGGAACAGTAAAGGGTAGAGTTTTGTAATTAATTCTGAATTCGGATAAAGAGTGTGTGAGTGTGTTTCCTCGAGCGTATGAGATTATTGATCACACAGCCGTTACCTGCTGAATCAAACAGGTGCGTATTCAACCGATATTAATAAATCCGTTTACTGGATATACGGACATAACCGAACTGAGGTAGGTCAGTTTTGGCGGTTGAATATGAGATTTGCACAAACAAAAGAGCTCGTGGATGATCATTTATTTTCTTCGAACCAACTCGCAATGACAATTCACTAATGCCGGTTTCTGACAATTTTTTGACGATAGCTAGGTATGTCCGCTCGCGTAGCTCGATCGTCCAAAGAGCTAAATGTAGAACACAGTGATCCATCAAAACTATATATTTCTAATCAATCGTGAGACTTTAGCCAGGAAAACTCTACCAACAATTATATTATAATCTACCACACCAAGAAAGGTTTCGTTCAAAATCTCATAATCTAAGTTGAATAGCAACGATATCTAACGATAGTTAGAGATCTTAGTACTCAGCTGATTGGAGTGGTTCTTCGAGCTGTAATTTTACTCCATCACAAAAAGCCCCGTTCCACAATTCAGCATCTTAAGGGGAGTGGGAGTCAGTCCGAAAAACAGTGTTTTTTACAAACGCCTTTGTGTGGTTTAAAACGCAGTAGAAAATTAAAAATGGTTAATAGTTTGACAGTTTAGATATTGATGAACAAAAATACGGGGAAAAAATCACCGTTGATTATTTACGTAGTTTGCTATAACTAACTAAAGTTAGGTTATTTTTTCAGTTTCCGTGAAATTTTCTCCTTAACTGCTCATTTGAATTCAATGATTTATGTTTAGTTAAGTTTGTCTTATGAAGGACAATCAACAGTCGGGTAATTTCAAACATTTATTACTGCTTGCATCTTTTTTTGAAATTAAAATTCAGCTTTTTAGTAGGTAACACTTTCCCAACTAAAAACTCTTGAAATCAAAATTAGGCCAAGCCTCCCCCCCTCCCCGTATAACGACGCATTACCAAAATACAAACAAAATTTAAAGAACAGAATCAAATCAGTCGAATAGGTAACGCAAAAAGGGCACGTAAGCATAAGAAAATGTTGTTTTGAGGAAAACGCATTTTCTGAAGAAGAACATTATCGAGCCTGACAGCTTGCTACCGTCCCACGTTTTTATTGGGCTGTCGAAAAACAATGAAAAGAGGAATATTGGGAGATTTCGTTTGGGTCATATTTTGTTAGGGAAGGTTTCATTTACTGTTTCCGAATCCTAAATTATTCCAGTTTTTTGAGCAGGTGGAAGGTACGGTCTCTCTTATGTAGAGCGAAAGACCGCCCACGAGATGGTCAACTTCGAACTCGGTTTTATTGATTTTCAATATTCAGAGCAATAAATTGCTATAAATCAAAATGCTAAAAATTGAGTAGAAAATAATATAAAATTTAAGAATAAAATCGAAAAAATATAACTTGAATACCTAATTAGCTGCAGAGCTACTCTGCTGGTTAGAAGTTTTGAATGTACTTTACTATATCCAGAGTCCAGAAGGGTCCCGTTCAAACGTCCTGCGTCTTGAGTAGAATAGGAACAATATTAGTTATTAACTAGGACCTAGAAGAAAGCTGTGCCAGTTCGCTTCTCTCGCTCGAATGATCATTTTTGCGCACCTCCATAATTGTAAATATCTTAAATACATTTTTTCAGTACTCCCAGAACAGTTTGCCTACAGAATGATAGTATAATAAATTAATGCTACTGTGCCGCATTCACATGACACACAATTTTCTGGCAGGTCCGGGTTTGGTATCATGGGGGCGAATCCGTCACGGGTTCGGGATCACACCGCATCGGTTTTAGGATCATTGAATAGTTAAGTAGCAACGGGTTTGGGATCATGACTGATGTTCGTTTATTGAGATGTAGGTACATACCAGGATAATGTCACATAAAACATTCGAATGAATATTTTCATTTTCGTCAAAAATGTTTCACGTCGTCGTCATTCCTCGTCTTCGTTCGACGGAGCTGGTGCTCACGCATGTCCTGGACGGTTGACATACTTCTCCCACAGATCCTCCAATTAGCGAAGCATGTCTGCTGACTCTTTTCGTGGCTTGCTGACAGATCCTATGAAATAATAATAAATTTAGCTCGCTCGAAAATCTCAAAATCTCATAATATTATCAGAGCTTTGTTTCCGTGTAAAAAACTGACCTTTCTTCACGCTCGATATTTTCAACTCGCTTTCCACTTGAACTTCTTGAAGTACGTATATGAGAACATGTATGTTGGGGTGGGGCGTGTAGAATTGGTTATTAAAATCCCTGTGGAATGCTTCTGCATTCGTCGTTCTCAATCTGCTTTCATGAGGAGCGTAGGCGTTACCCCTCGTATTACAGCCGCGAACCGTTCAATTCCTTATCAAACTGAGGCAAAGTTCAGTTCCGTCGGAAACCCGCTCTCTTTCCCTGATCCGTGGCACTGGTGATCCCAAACCCGTGAACATCTCAGCCCCGCTTCACCGCTCATGATCCCAAACCCGTGACAGCCAATCTTCTAGTATAGACATTGGGTATTCTAGTATACCAAATTTTTGTATAAATTCATAATATCAAGTTATCCCCATGATGGTCTGTGATATCCAGTTGTGTGTACCTCACTATTTTACAGGTTACATAGACCCTTGGTTGAATTTGGGTGACAACACTCTTCTTCCGTTCAGATCCGTTCTGAAACTGACGCCATCTCACCCCCGGAACCCAGAATACAAGTGAGTTTCATTGATTCAGTTCATCGTTAGAACGTACCTAGATCAGGTTCCCTAGAATATCGAGTTTTGCAGCCTTGCACCTCATGAGTATTATTTTTTGAATGTTGCATTATTTATTCATTAGTAATGCGTCGTTTACAATGAATCCCATGCTTCTTCTCTCTTTGGGCTGAACAAACATGCACTAACAAGAGGAGTTTGCTTAAATTCAACACTTTCCTCTTTGAAGATTCGAAATCGTAAGTGACTTACATTTGAAGCTACATGCAAATCATAAATAAGAAAAACTTGCATACCAGGTAGTAGACATAAAATAAAAAATAAGGTAGCCCTAGGTGCCTCCTTCGTACATCAACACACAAATTGATAGTATCCAAGTGGACCTCGATACAACTTTCTTGAAATTCGGTAATATGTATCTTAGTAAAGGGTAAAATTGTTAAATTAGGTACTTGCAGACGGTAGGTACAATTTTTTTTGTAATCGCTTTATTTCCATATTTAAATAAGTACAAGAACAACACTTCTCCAGAAAATAAAAAGACACTTTAGAAAGAAAAAAAATAGAATAGTAATAAGTAACTGGAAATTAATCCCCAATATGGATGACAAGTCCGTGGTAGGGGATGGTCATGTCACTAGCCGATAAGGATAGCGAGAATTAAATTAAACATACATAGGTGATCACATAGCGAAGTTTATAAATTTAAACCTAATTTACTAAACTCTTATTTCTATATTAATTTATTTTTATTTTCTATTTACTCACCAATATTTTATATTACAACAGGAAGCTTAAAAAATAAGTTTTTAATTCTTCATTAACAGTTTTGTTATTGGTTGCAACTAATTTTTCTTTAGGTTTGGTTGGAAGTTTGTTAAAAGTGGAAATGCCTTTATATATATAGGTAATTATTTTGTGCAGGGGTAGTTCTTAATTTCGGTTGCTTTAGGTTTATTTGATGTTTCGATCTAGTATCAGTTGTGTGTTGGGGTAGCAAGAATGAACTACAACACATTGAACGCATTGATTGAATTGATCAATAAATAAGCAATAGAAACAGTAATAATCCGTTGGTTTTTGTAATGGAAAACAATGATGGTTGTAATTAACTTCTACCGGATGCATGATTAATTGATCACCGATTACCCTGTCGCTCTGCATCCGATCCGAATTGTAGGCACGTAGCTTGCAGGCACTTGTTTTAAGAAGAATGGGAATTCCTTCTTATTTACAGCATCAATTTGCAGGCAGGACCATCTCAAACCGGATTATACATTCCATTACCAGATCAACTTGTCCCTTCTCCCAGTTGGGCGCATCTTTAAAACGTCCTGTTTCAGGGGAAAAATGATGATATGATCTAATCCCTCCTTTCTACCTGGAATTGGATAGGAGTGTTATCCGGCCACGAGAATTTCGAAACCTGATGGTGTGCCTGATTTGACATTTCACGTTTGGTCGGGATTTTAATCAGTGCAATTTAAGATGTTAACCAAGATCGTTGCTGCATTGGTGGACGAAGAGGAGGATTAAAAGGAACTAATGTTGCTCATTCTCAAGAAGAAGATTAACTTCACCATGCTAATAGGGAATCAAACAGGAGTATTATTGAGTACTTTTAGTTCTTTGATACTCATTGATGTCAAAAAAAAAAAAAAAAAGACGAAGGACGATTCAGGCATTCAGGGGTTTCATCAGATTCTACTTTGAGCAGTTTGTCCTTGGTAAAGAGATGAACCTAACTATTTCAAGAAGAGGCTGTAACAGGGTGCAAATCATAATTATTGGTTTTGTGATTCACTGGTTTTCACAGTAGGAGAGGCTTCCTCTGTGATTAATAGCGTTGTTGAGGTTACACCTCAATAGTTATTGTATTTTTCTACAATGTTTTTCTTATATTGAATATTCTAAAGATCATATGTTATAAAGAAATAACTATTCTGGCGAAAAACCTCAGCTGTGAATATGGAGCAAATTGGAGGCAATGAAAACGTGTGAATACCTGAATCGATGTAGACGGAGCATCCAACTCCTGTTGACGTTTTTGATCCATTAAGAAAACAATTTGGAAGTCATGCCATGATGATTGGCTACTAATGGAACACCAAAAGCTGTGGTAGATTAAGAAAGATGTCTCCCCATGGCTATCGTCAAGCCGAACTAAGAAAACGGCTAATGGTACTACAGTACACTCCAGGAAAGAAGAAGTGATCTTGACACGACTAAGAATAGGACATAACCGTTTGACTCATGGCTACCTGTTGTCGAAGGAACGGACCTCACCTCCTGTTTGCACTACGTGTGGAACCTCACTTTCAGTTCGTCACCTGCTCATTGAATGCCTAAGTTTCTGCACACTAGCACCCGAACTTCCAAGAGACCTCCAACAATTATTGGGAAATCGATCAACGCATCTACAAAAGATATTTGACATTTTGAAAAGATTGGATGTATTTTATAAATTGTAATAATTCCTTATTGAATTAGACGCCAATGACCATAAACAAGGTTGAATGCGCCATAATAAAGAAAAAAAAAAAAAAAAAAAAAAAAAAAAAACCTCAGCTGTGCTTCTCTTACGAATTTGCTATAATGCCACTTATTCATATTACAATCAATAAATAATCAATAGGAAATCAATAGGAAAGTTCGTAGTTAAGTGTCTTTCCGACCGTTTAGTTTGTATCAAGGGATTCTTTTCCTAGCCTGCCTGTAGACGTGCTCTTCCGCTGCTGACTGCACCAAGTCGTTTTACTAGGAGCCGCGAGACGTACCTAAGGCCATTT
The DNA here is from genome assembly GCA_030762985.1 of Adelphocoris suturalis. Classification (NCBI taxonomy): domain Eukaryota; kingdom Metazoa; phylum Arthropoda; class Insecta; order Hemiptera; family Miridae; genus Adelphocoris; species Adelphocoris suturalis. The sequence goes on from CM061049.1 coordinate 42,679,681, forward strand.
CGCGACATCATATAGGGTCATTTAGAGGGGGCTTTGGAATGGTGAGGGGATATTATCCTGAACCTCGAAGGTAAATCTCAAGACTTGTTTGTACCTGATATTATCCTGAACCTGGAGAGAGACCTTTCAGAATCTCGTTTCTCCTCCTCTGCAAAGCACCGATGAAACATGATCCGTAATCCCTAACATAATCACCAATTACAACGTCAAACGACCGGATAACTGAATATGTCAGGAGTGCAAAGCTTTAGAAAGCCGTCGGCGTCGGTACAAATCCGATGATTACAGCGGATTTCTGGCGTCGCTGACATTTCCGCCCGGTTTTCATCTTCAATTTAGGTGAAACTTCGCTTAAGTGATTGGAGTTCGATCCGCCGAGTCGGCGGGCGGTCTAAGTAATGTCAACCGACGGACACTTGATACTCATGAGGAGGAGACGAAAAATAATAAGACGAGAGAATTTTTTTTTTTAGAAAGTCCGTTCTCGATATGGATAGTGCAAATTATTTCAAAAGGTGATATTCTCGAGACTTTGACACTAGCGCACCCTAACATCGAGGCAAGGCTGAAAACCGTTCGAAGTTATTTATTTATTTATTTACAAAACGGGCGATGCCCAATTACAATATTATTAACAAAATAAATTCGTCTCTTGATGAGGAAACAAAATCGGTGTTTCAGAAGAAAAGAAAATAACAATATAGTTATATGTATGTATAAAATCACTCTACCTAATTTGCGCAGGAGTAATTAAAACCATTAAATCAGCAATATAATTTATTGCGAAACCATTATGTTCAACTTCAAAAGCGAAATTAGAATTTCAAGTAAATTCGTGAAGAGTGAAACTTGTGAGTGTAATGAGACGTTAGACAGACAGCAGTTGCTGTACGACTGACGAGAGCGTGAATTCGGGGCTGGTTCGAAGTTGCGATGTGATGATTGAGATAAGCGGCGTCCGGATAAGAGGTGTCCACTCTCGTGAGATAGTGAGTTCAAAGGTACGGTAAGGTGAGGTGAGGTGGTGAGGTGTTTGATGCGGCAATCAAATAATGAGAAGGTACTTCGATATTATTACGTATGTATATAAAGATCACAAGATCACAAACAAACACTTCTTGGAGCTGAGATGGGTGTAGGCAATGTGGACAGAGATTTCAGGGCGGACGGTGGATGGTGCGTAATATTTTTGAGCGGAAGGTTCGAGATGGCTGATCATGGAAAAATTGTAGAGCTGGATTTCGTTGGAGTATATGGTTGGCCTGACGAGGGATTCTATTGAGAGGCTGTTCATACAGGTAATTAGTTGTGGAGAATTCAATATGAAAAATGGGTTGGTTACGGGAGTAAAAAGCTGGAATATGTAGGTTGATTTCGGAGATGAGTTCGGGACAGTCAATCCGTTTGTTCAACAAATTGAAAAGGAACAACATGTCACATTCAATACGACGCTCCTTCACCTTGTTGTCATGGTTACGACTAAACTATACGAAAAAGCGTCATTAGGAGTCACCACCTACGTACCTACTTTCTTACGGTTCAGTATTTGCCTAGTTCCTAGTTCAGTATATTTTATTATGGTAATAAATAAGTTTTATGCGAATTATATCTAGCTGTAATCTGGCAATAAGCTGAAACATTGTGAATGCAAGATTAGTTTTTGCGGTCGAGATCACAATGAAATTTGTGTTGGGAAATAGACAAACAAGTGTTAGAAGTTCCAGACACCAGCCGCAAAAATGTTGTGTATTATTCAGTTTTCAGAACCGTTCTTTGAATCAATTAAGAAACTAAAAATCTTTAGAGTCCTTTGAAAGTGGTTATGTGAAAGGAGTTGCCAAGAGGGCTCTGCCAGAAGGGAATATAAGGTAGATATCGCCTTTGGGAGGTAGGTACCTAGCCAGCACTTTTTAAGCACATTAAATTGGTCACATTTCAAAAATTGTCCTGAAAAATCACTAAAAACGGCTAAAAATTGTTAAATTGATATTTTTTACCAGACAAATAATAAAGAATAGAACATTCAAAAATGTATGTTCTCAATTATGCTGAAAAATGCATATAAATTTCATTAAAATTTGCTAAAAAATGGATTAAAACTGCAAAAAAGTTAAAAATCCAAAATCTCTTTTTGAGTGGCAGATTAATATTTAAAATAAGTTTTTTGCCATGAAATTAATAGTTAACAATTTCTTTGCACTCAAAAAGCTCAAATTCCACAATTTCACATTATACAGTAATACGATAATTTACGAAAATTCGCTCATACGATCATGCTGCATGAGTGGAACTTTGTTGTTAATTTCCTGGGAATTAAATTGAAAAAGCTAGTTGGACTGTTTCAATTAATTAATTTCATACCATGCCCAAATTATGTCGGTCATTATGCAGAATGTCTTTGCGTTATATACACAATGCCCAGTCAATCTGTTTGAAAAATAAATAAATTATAAACTATGAATCTGAAATCATTGTCACACAAAAAAAAGTCACACTAAAAAAAGCAATATTGCTGTAGATACGGCAAAGCTATAACTAATGTGAAGCACCTCGATTATTGATTTATTCGTTATTTTTTGCAGTGCCATATGTGACCAAGTTAGAAACATCTCCATCAAGCCTCCGTTCTGCGTTCCTTATCACAGAATGATTTTCGACAGTTTGATGGTGAGATATTTTAAATATTCACTCTTATGTCATAGATATTATTTTTGTTACACCTAAAAAGTCAAAAAATTTGAGTACAGGATTGAAAACCCGAGGAACAATGAACTTGATAAATATTTATCCATTGAAAAAAATCATTGTGTAATCATTAGATGCGTTATTCTATAATTCTTCGTTAGTTTTTCCGGATAAAGTACACGAAATCATACATTCGAACTGGGAAAAATTATAAATAAGTCGTACACTTCAATGATAAAAACGGCAGTTATAAAGGAATTTGTCAATTTCCACGTTATTTAATAGTTACAATGTTGAATCGATTCCAACGGTTAAGCCATCATTGGAAGAAACAATGACAATAGTTCGAGCATTTTCACATTATTAAAAACTTTTTTTCTGCGAGTTCTCCATCTTAGCGCTTTAAATTACCCAATGTAGAATAAATATATATATATATATATATATATATATATATATATATATATATATCCAGCCTTGAGCTAACTGGCGAAAAGTGTCGCGTTTTTTGGGAGACGCGGTTGGGAGACGGCGATGTGTCAAAATGTTTTCTTATGATTTTCACGTACAACCAAGCCGTTGCAGGGGAAATGAAAGTTCTTTAGTTTTCATCGGATAAAAATCGTTCTCCATTCGTCGGAAAGCTCTCGTTCTATCACGCACTTCTTTCGTTCTTGTTTTTCTATTTATGTCTTAGTTTTATATTTATTTATGTTATAAATTTATATAGTAAACAGTACCGCTTGTTTTGTTGTCACTTGGTTGAGAAGTTAATCTTGGTTATAATAATTGTATGTTCATATCAATATCACGTTTTTTTCTGCTATAACTTCTCCACTCCCTCTCTTCACTTATGAAATTCAAAATTTCCGAAACCCGCAAATATATACGAGTATATATACACACACAGCTGAAAATTGGTACTTGAGGGTTTTTAAAGTGCGCTAAATCCGAATCTGAGGTCAAAAGGGTGAAAATCCAAGAGATGAACGTTCTCCATTCTATTCTACGTGTCCAAAAGCCCTTAGTAAATGTGAGGTTTTCAAGCGGGAATTTTCTATAATATCTTTATCTTTAGCCAATAATTAATCACCCATAAGGTTTATCGAAATATTTATTGCCTCTTTGAGGACCGTAGATAAAGAGTTAAGAAATTCCTCGTACCTAATCCAGCTACAAAATACCAGGAGCTGGCAAAACTAAGTCCCTTTTATTATGCTTGGCGAGATAATAGTTGCATTTACAAGTCACAGTAAGCAACTTTTGTCGTACCTTTTACTTCCCACGCTGATTACTTTATTCCTCCAACCAATAGTTCGCTTTCCTACTTCTACTATCTGTGTTCCCGAACTCTGTACAAATTTAACAATTTGGCATATTGCAAGGAGTGTATATTAGAGAATTGCCATGCATAACTCCAGCTGACATTTCTCAAGGATTCCCAGTAAAGTAGGCTCCAGAAGCCACGCTCATCGAGGCTAGCCGCTTTCTTCCTTGCGATCGTTGGTTAATGAGTACCGTATTACACATTACTGCCCTTCCCCGCCACGTAGTATAACGAGGATAGGATAACCCCGCTGATTTATGCTCATACGAAAGGGGTTCTGTTCCGATGCTATAAATATGAGTAATGTTTTCACAGCATTCCCCAGTGAAATTGCATACCTACCGACCTAGTCTGTCGACATGTTGCAGATAACTTATATGTAAAAGCTTGATTTATTGACAAATGTCCAAAAATTTGCAAACTCGATGACTAGGTATCGTTTTTAATGACGCATGGTATGCCGTTTCCAACGGTAACCTCAAATAGGAGAACCCTGGAAAATTAGGAAGTCATGGCCGCTTTAATGTCAAAAGGACAAAAACACGAAAATAATCTTGAAAATTGAATTAGGTACTCGAAAACTAGCGTAAAAAAACTGCGAATAAATTTCGATTAGAAATGAGCTCTAGAATCAATCCCTCATGTTCCGTTGCCTTAAACACCCTGTACTTATACAGGGTGTCCGAGAAAGATACGCCAAAACTTCAGGGAAACGCTTTATTTTCGAGATATTAATTTTTTCTGATTTTGTTCGTGCGTTTGACCTTGCCTCACGGAAATGACCATAACTTTCTCAATGGGCTGAGTAAAGTAAAAATTGATGTTACCGTTGGTAAGAGCATTAAATTTCAAGTAATTATTTGTCTAGTTCAAACTTCAAACGTGTTAATTTTCATTGTTTTCTGACGAAATTTTCACATTTTTACCTGTTTTCCATTAAGGAAAATTGATGCGGCCTTCAGAAAAAACATCCTCAAACTGTCAGCTTTCGAACGGGCTTGTCAATTTTACTTTTACTTTGCTAGGTGGGGGAGAAAAATATGTTTGTATGTCGAAAAACATGTTTTTTGTACGATATCGAAGGTTATCGTGAAAAATTATTCCTTAAGAAAATACGAGTTTGGGGACGGTTTCTGCGTATTTTTCCACACTGAATCGAATAGTAACACTCGCAGATCTCCCAACTTCGTTATAACTGAGTTTTACACTTAAACTAGTCTTACCTTAAAAAAAAAACGTAAAATTGAGAATAACGAATAAACTAAAAACTCCTAAGTAAAAGTGTAAAACTCGGTTATATCGAGTTGGGGAGCTCTGCAAGTGTTATCATTCGATTGATCCTGAAAAAAGACTTGGAAACCGGCCCCAAACTCGTATTTTATTAGAGGGTCATTTTTCACAAAAACCCTAGATTTCATGAAAAAAAAAAAAAACATGTAGCATAGTAAAAGTGAAATTGACAAGCCCGTTCAGAGGCTGACAGAAAATATCGTGAGCATTTCGTCAGAAAACACTTAAAATTAACAAGTTGGAAATTTGAACTCACAAATGATTACTAGAACGGGGTGTGAAAATATAGTTGGTCGCCATCTAATGGGAAATTTTATATTTTTCCAACGGTATCCTGAATTTTTACTCTACTCAGTTACCCAGACGCAGTTATTGTAATTTTTGTGAGGCAAGGTCGAACACACGAAAAAAATCTGAAAAAATAAATGACTCAGAAACAAAGTGATTAAAAAAAAAAAAAAAATAATAAAAATAAAAAAAAAAATCTTGAAGAGAATCTTTTGATCAGAAACGAGCTCTGAAATCGATCTCTGAATTATCTTTCTCGGACACCCTGTATATAGAACTTACTTTTTATCAATAAACAAGGGAAGAAGTAGAAGGAGCAAGCACGTAAGACTAGACAGAAAAATTCGTTAGAAACAGGAGGCACCTACTCAACATTTGGCTACTCGAGATAACAGGCTTTTCTAGATATCCATATACCTAACTTTGGCGAGAGAACAAATCAACAACATGGGAGAAAATCATAACTGGTTAGTAAATTAGTAAAAATTGCATTATGAACTGCGACGATCGTATGAGTTAATATCATTTAAATGGAACTCTTATACAGTGAATGTATGGGTCCAATTTCAGTATGTTGTCCGCCGAAATGAGTATAACAGTAGGGTGGTTCAAAAAAAAAAAAAAGTTCTGGGATTTTTGGTCCCCATTGCGTTTTTGCTTCCTCGGTATGTCAGGATGACCCTCCTAAAGTTTTAGCAAAAAATATTAATCCTAACCACTTTACCTGGGTCGATTTTTGCCAGTTTTCGACTGCTATCGTAAACCAACCTCTAAATTGGGGCCGACGTGATGATTTGAAGGACGGATTTCAATTTTTTTAGGTCTATTTATGGGTTTTCGCATGCGCTGAACACGATGAACCTATTTATTTTACGCTCCGTCCACTAGTTATCCGGTAAACTGGCGGAGGGCACTGCTTGAAGATAGTAAAAATCGAAAATTTCACCGAAAATGCTGTCGCCTGGTTAAGAATTGTACTAGAAACATGCTATTATGGTCGGATAATATGCTTTGGCATGTTCTGAACATGATTCCGTTTTTTACTATACTTTTTTACTTCGTTTATTGGCCATAAACCTCAAATTACTTGTAGGGTAATAGACAAATTCACCCTAATTTCACCAGAAATTATGACGCGTTGATAATTTAAGGTCCCAAAATACCTTGTGCCGATAAAATTTGGTATTTTCCAGGATACTCGATACAAAGCCGTAGGTAATTTGGCAAGGACCTGAACCGGCATTGTACTTATTCGCCAAATATAGCGGCGAAATGGAGAAAATAGCTAAAATTTTCCCATTTTTCTGTAAAATTCCTTAGTTTCCATCGGTTTTCCGGGGTCACATTCATAGTTCTGAATTGTCTGAACTGTGATTGGATTGTTAAATAAAAAAATGATGCAGTATAATTGAAAATAATATGTAATATAATTTTAGTTTCACAAAACATAACATTTTAACGAGAATAACATAACAAAAATATACAAAAAAAAAAAAAAAAAAAAAAAATTAAACACGATGAAATATCGAAACATAAAAAAAATACCAAATTTTATCGGCACAAGGTATTTTGGGACCTTAAATTATCAACGCGACATAATTTCTGGTGAAATTAGGGTGAATTTGTCTATTACCCTACAAGTAATTTGAGGTTTATGGCCGATAAACGAAGTAAAAAAGTATAGTAAAAAACGGAATCATGTTCAGAACATGCCAAAGCATATTATCCGACCATAATAGCATGTTTCTAGTACGATTCTTAACCAGGCGACAGCATTTTCGGTGAAATTTTCGATTTTTACTTATCTTCAAGCAGTGCCCTCCGCCAGTTTACCGGATAACTAGTGGACGGAGCGTAAAATAAATAGGTTCATCGTGTTCAGCGCATGCGAAAACCCATAAATAGACCTAAAAAATTGAAATCCGTCCTTCAAATCATCATGTCGGCCCCAATTTAGAGGTTGGTTTACGATAGCAGTCGATAACTGGCAAAAATCGACCCAGGTAAAGTGGTTAGGATTAATATTTTTTGCTAAAAATTTAGGAGAGTCATTCTGACATACCGAGGAAGCAAAAACGCAATGGGGACCAAAAATCCCAGAACTTTTTTTTTTTTTTGAACCACCCTAGTATAACAGTAACAACTGAAATAAGGTAGTGAAGTGAGAAAGCGCAGTTGCCATAGTCAAAACCGTTACTATAAAGTGATGTTGTTCGCAGTTGCTAGTTTCCCAATAAGCTGGTAATTCATAAACTTCTTTTATTACCCCATCAAAAAATATTACATTTCGTCTATATTGGACGAAATTGATCGAAATCGGTTGCTGTATTTATAACGACTCGGATGCGATTTGAATCGCTAATCGAAGTTCGATTTATGATCGTCGAGAGGTAGGTGGGCTGCATGTAGGAGAGTCGTTCAAGAACGTTCAGAACGAGTTTCCTTCGGATTTAGTGGATTATTATGTCAAATAACGATAAGCCGAAACCTGCAATCATGGTCATAATTTTCTACATCAAGAATATTTGCATGGTATAATTCAAGATGAGAAACGTGATTACCAACATTTAAAACGACTTCTCGCCGCACAGGCCTCCAACAATTTCATATAATAAATTAAGATCTTGCTACTTTTTTTTTTTAAATCAAACAGTTGCTATCCGATATTTTTGCATTAAAATAATTATTGAACATTAGTGTTATATAGCATTTCCAAGTCTAATGAAACCTTTTTCCAGACCAAATGAAACCTTTTGAGAAAATGAGCCAAATGAGGTGAAACCTCGCAAATCGCAGGCGTTGTAGAAAGCTGTTGACACCATGAAAATTTGATGAATTTCAAACATTCGATTATCGAAATAGTTCTCACCTTAGTAGAATAGGAAACATGATAATTTGAGAAATTTCTAACTTAAGAATGTGAAGTGGGTACAACTGCCAACTCGCCATGCCCGCACGGAGAAATAGGCGCTACCGATAATAAATTTAAAGGGAGTCACCAATACATCCGATGTCTTCTTTGTGGCTTATTCCTTGAAAATTGTCCTAAATTCTGATTGATTCCCAGAGATCTTGTAATTTATAATACTTGAAAAATTGTTACTTAACAGTAATACACTATGCTTGGAAAAGGTTTCATTCGGTTTCGAAAAGGTTTCATTTGACATGGAAAAGGTTTCATTTGACTTGGACTTCATTTGACTGCTTTGAACTATTTTATACTAAACCTTTCAATTTTAGACGTATTTCGCTAATAACAAAAAGTGTAGCTTGTTTGAAAACGAACAATTTCAGCCTAAAAATGATTGTTTGTGATGGACCATTCGTAAAATATTAGGGTTAATAGGGTCCCATGCGTTCTTATAACCACTCTCCCCCCCCCCCCCCCCCCCTCTTCCACGACCACTCGCGGTGGTGGCATCATCCACTTTTGAGCAGCCCAAGACATCATAAACACGATTCAAAAGAGAAACCGCGGTCAAAATTTTTTGCATACTCGTGCGCCACCACGTCCTGGTATAAAAGTAAAAGTAAAAGAATTAACAGGCGAGAACTCAAAGTGATAATTTCATAATCTTCTTCTCAACCTTTGTTAGGTTGTATAGGAGTGAATATCTATTCAGTTCATATGACCATGTTTTTTATGTTGTATAGTGTTTTTATTCTAATCTATAATTATCAACAAGAGCTTTCCAAGAGTGTACAAGATGAGAGTATAGGATAACAGGAAGTGGCCGGAACACCAAGGGAAAGAATGTTGATGGCGTCATACGGAAGGAGCTCACCCTCGCACTCTGTAGTACCTCAGCACCATCTATCTATCTAGTGATGTCATTTTTGTTCCTCACTACCGAAGGTAGGGAAGCTTTGTGTTCGTGATTGAAGACGAAAAAATTAAAAAAACTAATGGACCGATTTTTATGAAAATCTCAAGGATCGTGTGGTTTAGCCCCCAAACGTTTCCATATAAATTTCATTGTCTTTGAAATAATAGTATCTAGTCTGTGCGCATGGGAAAATATTAATTTTGTATAACGTCTTCTTATTATTCATTTCGACTCGTACTTTGTTCTTCAGCTAATTCTATGCTTCCATGGTACAATGTGTGAGGAAGCTTTACCGCCCACTCAACTTGGCAGACGGTTTCTGTTCGTTTTTGTCCTATGTGAAATTCGAAGCTGAGCATCAGCAGACCCCCTGTCCGACCCCCGAAATGCAGGTTCAGCGTTCATGAAAACCCCTTTTTCATGAACGCTGAACCTGCATTTCGGTCATCAACTTCAAAAACCAATTTCTTTTGGGAAACCTGCGTTTGAAGAAGACTAAACGGGAGCCTATAACAATGATCCAAAACATATTGTTTTTGTATAGTGATGTTGAATTATTCATTTATCGGGGTTCAAAAACCAATACACTTGTCTTATCTCATCTCGGTTTCCGATACCGATTTACAAACGATTCGAAAAAGAGTAAACAAATGAACAGGGGAGAACTCTAAGTGGTAATTTCATAATCTTCTTTTCAACCTCTGTTAGGTTATGTTAGGTGCAGCTAAAACAACCGAAATAGTGAATATCCAGTTCGTATGACCATGTTTTTAATGCTGTATAGTGCTTTTATTCTAATCTATAAATATCGACAACAGCTTTCCAAAAGTGTGCAATATGATGGGTATCAGAAAGTAGGAAATGGTCGAAACAAGGAGGGACGTAATAACATGTTTTCTATTCTTTTTGCTCAAACTATGTGAAATTCGAAGCTGGGAATCAGCAGACAGGGGTTGTCATGAACGCTTAACCCGCATTTTGGTCATGAACGCTTAACCCGCATTTTGGTCATCAACTTCAAAAACTGAATTTTCTTTTGGGAAACCTGCGTTTGTAGAAGACTAAACGGGAGCAGTACAGCGGTTCCGAGAGTAAACATTTGCGTTTGTTGAGGGCCCTTCGGTTAGTTTTAATGGACAAGAACTAACTGCCGTGTGGTCTCCAGAAACATCCCCTATTGACTTTACGACCAGCAATTCCGAGCCCGGAAGTTGTCGTAGAAGCGTTTCATTCCCTCCGTTTCAAGAGTTTTTCGGTGACCTGGGCCGGATAGCTGGAGAGAACCTCAACGCTTGACTCTCAAGATGAATCTACCGATCATATGTGTTGTTGAAATATGATATTAGAGAGTTTTGTTGTTCCCGTGATTTTCTAACTGCTTAAGCAAAAAGGCTGACGTACCAACTGCGCATGCGCGAATTTTTGCGTCAACGCGTATAACTACGCGTGAACCGCAAACAGGCCTACCTACGCGTTGGCGGGAAAAATGCTTTCGTTGGAATCCTGTCCTACGAGTTGTCATCATATCCTGACACAAAGATGACCACAGTTTTAAGAGTATTGGTTTTCCCTCTGACTGCCGTCTAATAACTTTTCCCGTTTAAAGTTAAACCTATGATGAATATAATTGTACTATTAAATAAAATTCCGTTGATTCCGTGAACAAAGTACCTATATCGTCCAACAGTCAGATATCCTGCTCACCTACTTGGGAGTGAATGCAGTTGTCGATACTTTCCTGATTTTAAAGTAGGTACCTACCTGTTCTTTGTTGGCATCTGCAATTACAATTCGTACAACAAAGTTGTATCTGCCAACATAAAGTTTAAGTCAACTAGCAGGTTTGTTTTTAAATAATTCGATTTTATATAGAAGCTGTTTTCAGTTCAATAACAATTTGAGTAGATGGTAGTAGAATTTGTGCTAGGTATCCACTCAGATCGTGGGAACGAAAGCAGGGAAGGCACTCAAAACGAACTATTCCACGAGGCCTTATTTAGTAAACTTGATGTACATGGGCGCCGACTTGTCCAAAACTTTGGTGGGGCTACACAAGGCGGGGGGAGGGGTATGGAATTTGACGAATTTCATGCTAAAAGTAGTCATTTTTGGACCCTTTTAGATGCTTAAAAAGAACACTATTCTATCCTGAAAGTAAAGTAAATTTGATAAACAGCTTCTTTTTTTATTTGTGATGAGTAATAAACAACGTTAATAAATCAAAACGGGTATAAAGTTCAAGCCCAAGTTCTGCCTACTCTGGGGATATGTAGAGTTATACCATTAAAATTTTAAGATTTTCAGTAAGAAAAATATTGGTGGGGCACAGCCCCACCACTCTCATCATTGGTGGGGCCCGGGCCCCACCATCTCTTATGAAGTCGGCGCCCATGTTGATGTAGTTAGATGAACAATTGAATGAAGAGTTGCCGCTAATGACCCTTCTGGTTGAGATGAGGCTTAAACTTGCGGCGCCCTCGAAAGGTCACCCATCCATGTACCAACCAAGTCCGAAGTTGCCTGACTTTGGTGATTAGACGAGAACCGACGTATTCAACGAGATATGGGTGTGGGTGAATACATTTTTTTTCTTAGGTCGTTAATTACTCTAACCTAGCTATTCGATGCCTGTGAAGATAACTGATGAAGCACAGTGTAAATGTAAAATTAATTCAATCTTCTTCTACTCGATCTCGACTTCAAGAGAATCGTTGACATTGAAATACTAAAGAGACTTTAGCGTGACGATAGCGTGTGGTTATTTGTGTGCATACGTGTAGAAATACGCGAGGAGCATCTGCAGTTGGATGCCCTAGACGCTGCTCTACGCGTTAACGGAGGAAAATCGTACAGGAAGAACAAAAACTCTTCTATTAACACTGCGAAAAATACTGCTCGATAGTCCTCTTCACGATCAGATATTAAAAACGTTTGCCAAGATGGTGGGGCCGCATAGCTTCCTCGCCTGTAACACGGACGTGACGTCACCGCAGCTCCCAGATAGTATCGACCACCAATGATTGGGTTGCGATTATGAGTGGAGAGCATGGATGTAACAGCACCGTGTATTGAAATGAAAAAATGAAATGAAAAAAAAAAGGTTTATTCCTTTCAATTACAACAATATTACAAAGGCGGGCAAAAAGCCAATAAATACTTCAAGGAATTATCCCACACAAAGAGAATAACTCCGAGCATGTATTAAAACCGAACCCGCAACGAGAAAATATAGCCAATATTAAATTTAGGTACCATTGAATCACTAAAATGAAATAGGTGTTATTAATAAATACGAAGTAAAAAAAAATATATTAAAAAAAAGATGATGGGTGAATAACCCAGATGATGCGTGGAAAGGTTGATTGAGGCTTGCAACTACACTTGAAAGTATCATCCACGTAGAGCAAAACCGTCTATGACAAATATTGCGAATTTCGAGGGGTGAAGGACATTATACCTTATTCCTTTCGATTCACTATTGTGCATAAGAAAAGGCTCTCCGAGATGGGTGTTCACATCCATTTTGGCTAGTCAGTTATGAAATTGAGTTGTATTCGACGGAAATGCACTGACCCGTCCTCTAAACTTTGACTCGAGGGCGCACTTGACACTCCGTCTAAAGCATTAAGTGGCTTAGGGATTAGCCTCTCTGATCGATGCACTTGAACTGCCCCAGAGCTGGAGGTGCTGGCGGTCGGATAACAGGAAAGGTCCCCGTATAGAATTAGTTGAATATCAAAGTACGTGCCTAAACGATCGAATTAAAAATAAAACAGTAATACTTGTGTGAGTGTAGATAACTTTTAATATGGGGTTATACAACAATGTTAGCGCATTTTTATACCCTACCATCAATATAGCTTCATTCACCATCTAAGGCCAAATCAACGTTCTCAATCAATTCACAGCAAGGCTCAATGATATGAATGTATAGGTACATCACGGTGCATTCTAGAAAAGAAAGAAAAAAACCTTTAAAATAAATCACCATACACACGGCTTCTGTTTCGAAATAATCCATAATAGCACACCCTCTACGAACAAAAGCACTGAATTCATTATTAATAAGTTTATCCCGAGACTGTTTGCATCCTTTTTAATCAAGTTCAGTAAGGAAGACAGCGAAACCATCCTTCCATCCATGATCCTCTAGAGAAAGATTAAATTAGAATTCCTTCTTTTCTCCTCAATTCTAACGGCAAATACTACTTTGTCATATTGTGAATCCCTCTGCCGTAAATTTCAGTGGGAAACACGCAATCGAGTTTGAATTTTCAGTGTACCAAACGTAGGGACTTTCGTGGAACATCGCGAAACTCATGCTGAACGGGTACAATCTTGACCATTTAATCAAAATCGTAGTCATTGGAGTTCGATCTATAACAATGAATTTCAGGTTTGCGCTTGTGTAATGGTTGCTACAATCAATTGCGACATGAGATAACGAAATTGGACAAATGATAAATCGTGAGATATTTACGTTTGCACATGCGCACAGGCTACTATTAATCCGAAAGAGATGAAATGTATAGGAGATTTTCCACGGGTAAACCCGCACAACCCTTGAAAACTAGTCCAAATTAGGCCATTTGTCTCTAAGTTTCGTCTTCGTCAACCAATTTTAATTTTTCGCATGTGTAATAGTTATTGTTCAATCTAGTGAGCAATAATTATTCATCATATAAGAGAGTAGCGTTATTAATCCTGAATCACATACCTAACTAATCCCCGACTACGGAGAAAATCGAGCTGATCATATAATTTATAGGAAATTCACATCTGCGCAAGCGCACACGCTACTATTGTTTCATCGGCATTTCAATTTATCCTGGACATTGCCTCGCACAACACCAGAAAATGTCATTTCAAAAATAATATTTAAAATAAATTAAAAAAATGTGTCTGTTTTGAAACATAACATTTGAATCCTAGAATTTTTGTAGAGGGTACATTTTTCTCAGCTTCTGATGATCCCAATTTAATAGTTTTTATTTTATGTTGTTCGCCCATTCTTCTTCTTTCAGCGAAAATTGAATGAAAAATCAATCAAAATCACCCGGGGACGCGTGCATGCATGGACCCCCGACACCCATTTTAGCGAATTTTTGAAGAAAATTAAGCTATTGCTCTCGCCACAAAATTTGTAGAATGTGAATTTTTGAAAAACATTTATGCAGAAATCCGTTTCAGGCTATTCTGAATCATATTCTGAAATTTAACGCATTTTTGTATGTATGTATGTATATCTGTATTTATGTATGTATATATGTATGTACCTATGTATGTATGTGTCATTCCAGACGATAACTGTCCGTAGAATTGTGCTAGAAACTTCAAACAAATTTTAAAATGTTAAGGACACAAAACGAAAGTTCAAGTTCGTTGGCCAGCATGATCAGATTACATCTTCGGGTTGAAATTTTCAAAAATGTAGTCAAAAATTTCAAAATAGCCTGTTTTTTGCGACTTGTTGTGCGAAATTATTTTTTCAGCATACTAACATGTGGTATATTCGGAATCAGCGTAAAATTTCCTATAAGAATATGTATCAAGTTTTCAAAAATTTCAAAGTTGAAAAATCAGTCAAAAATCGAAATAATGCCGTTCGCTAGTTGTAAAAATCGGTAATATTTGCATGAAACATTGTCCAAATTCAGATTGAACTACTCTTATGGATGTATCCCTGTATAACCAATTTTAGAACCATGCTGTTTAAAACGTAGGTAGTAGGTGCTTTAAAAAAAAAAAAAAAAAAAATGTAATCACAACTGATGAGTTTACTCTGTGCATGTGTTAATAATTTGATTCCATGTTTGTCTATCAAAATCATAAACTATAATTTCTCAACACGATCAATAGCGACTGAAATGTCGAAGATTTCTTCAAAAATTCGCTCATGGGGTCATGCTGCATGACTGGACTTTTTTGAAATTGGGGTTTTTGCTGTCCTGAATTCAGGAAATTGAAATTTATGCATGTTCAAGATTCCACTCTTAGGAATTTATATCTCAAACATAGTGAAAAAAACATAATTAGAATAGCTCGAATGGTTTTGGAGAAAAATATGCCATAACAGGTCGGAAAACTTCTTCCGAGATAAACGCATTTTAGTTTTTCCTTACATTTTTTGATAGTTGGATGTGAATAGGGGATCACACCTTAATCCTTGGGAGTAGTGGAGTGGGTTGTCGGGGCGGTGGTGAGGGGGAGGGGGTAACCCTGGCATATACCCAGACGTCTGACGTTTGCTATCTGACGCAAAAGTTATCTGTACAGGAAAATAATCAACCTTCAAATATGCATTTGTCATAATTACTTCACCACGCGTGATTCTTTTTTGTAAACATGGATATGTTTTTAGGCTGGGGATCCACTGTTTCGACAAAATCTTATTCAGTCTTTTGGGCCTACTTACTTCTACTGTCTACCTACGTTTGATGCCTGACATTATACGAGTATATACTCAGTAATCTACGCACAAGATTATCTATTACTCGAATAATAGTCAAAAGTGCCTGCTAATTCGTTTTTTTCCAAGGGCTCTTGGATTTTTGTTCCCGAACCCGAATTATCTCTCCACGGACCTGCTTATTCTAACAATTTTTTAAGTGCCATCCACAAAATGGGCGTCGTTCAGAGACTGGAGAAGTCACCTAATCGTGTTTATTTTGCACGCAGTCATTAATAAAGTAAATATAAATAATAATAAACAATGAGTCTTCGATGTACAATAAAGTGACACGGTAATAACCAGGCTAGCTTACTATGTGTTTCATTAACCCACTGCAATATGAAGGCGAATTCGAAAGATAGTCGTTCTAAAGATGACTTTGATTAGGAGACCCTGTGGGACATCAAGAGACGAGTGATATGACGGGCTTCATCCTGATCAGCTGAGCAAGCAACATTCCCTCCTGTTCTTTCTAGGAAGTTGAACTTCGATATGAAGGCTCTATGGAACATTAAGGGATGAATGAAATGACGGGCTCCATCCTGATCAGCTGAGTTACCACATAGATTTGAGCACATTCACAAGGTACCCCAAATCAAATTCATGAGCCAATTGTTTTTCATGAAGTGGTTCATTTCATTTATTTTATTTTTATGTTTTTGTTTCAGGTGCCAATAAGTGCAGCTCATCTCTACGACGCCGTGATGATTTACGCTCGGGCTCTGACTGAGGTGTTCGCAGCCGGAGAGGACCCCAGAAACGGGACTGCAGTCCTCAACCGGATCCTAAATCGGTCCTACCACTCCGTCCAAGGTCACGATGTGAGTACCCATCTCTTCCGATTTCAGTGATCCTGTTCGTTCTAGGAGCTAGGTGTCATTTTAGGCTTGCAGACCTCCGTTTCACATTTCATTCCGAACATATCACAATATCACTAAATTACTGCGTTCACGAACAATCGCAAAACACTATTTCTTTTACGGCCCCTGTCAACGAACCTCAGCATTCACGCGGAATAGTTTGAACGTCGTGTGTGTGTTTTTTGTTTCTTCTTTTTTTCCTCCACAGTACCCCTGTGGAAGAGGAGTTATTCCGCCTACTACCCTAGAGACTACAAGAAATTGTACAGCAGTGCAAATACATCAGTAATATGGATAATTTCAACCTACAATAATAATATTACATAAGATATTATTTTTACGGTACGTAATTTCATGTAAAATATACATAGTTTTCAGAGGTTTTCATAGGGCATGCATGCAAAACCTACCACGTTTATAATACAGTAGGACGTCGATAATCCGAACGTTGATAATCCGATTTTTTTCCTAATTGTTTTAATTCTCCTGAATCTCCCTTGGAGAGGTAATGTCTTGGAGAGGTCATGTCTTGGTACGAATCTCTACCAGAATGCAGTCAAGTCCAACTTTTGACATTAGAGAGAATGAAGGATTTAGCAGCAAGGAAGAGAACTTCAACCCTCACTCAAGCGAAAATTAGTGATTTTTTAAAATGAATTACATAGTTTTTCAATGTAAAAATTAATTCGACTTTCTTTGAGTAGAATCAGTGCTGTTTTTTCTTCAAAAAGTTTGTGTCATTTATACATTACATCTGATTTGTAAGTACAACACTGTTTTCCTCATTTACATATATGTAGTTATTTCGTTACTTATACTATTTTCTCCTGTACCGCTTATCTATCTAAAGCAGTTAAAAAATTTTATTTAAAGCACCTATGGTTTTTATTTTGTCATGTTCGAAAATCCGATCTATTTGAAAAGCCGAACTACCTGTGGTCCCAATTAGTTCGGATTATTGACGTCCTACTTTAATTCCAAGTTCGTGGAGTTAAGAAAATAATCACTAAGTCCAAAAGATTTCCAACGTGATCCTTCAACGAAATCGGCCAGCTACCAGCTCTCAAAACGCACTTCCTTTCCAAACGTGCACGCTGTTGATCGAACTTCCGACAACGAAACAGAAGGTGGTCCCAGTCCTGGATTCCCTCCGAGCACGAGCAATTAGGCTCATCGCTGAGGTTAAATCGGTGCAGGAACTTGCGAACTCTCTCATGCCCCGTAAACAAGAGAGTTAACCTCCATGATATGGGAAGCTCAAGAGCGAGTCTGTTCCTAAATGCTGGAAAGAATATCTTTGTCCTGTTGCGATCTGGATCAGTACACCACAACTGCTCCCACTGCTCGATGCTGCGGGCCCGACATGCTGTATATATGGTGTGTGCCGTGCGTAGTGCGCGTGCGTACGCGCGCGCGTGTGTGTAACAGAAATGACCTGCGGCAAGCTATTCCCGAGCTAAAAGGTGTGGCGACCAACAACATCAGGGTAATGGCCGCGACCGTGTCTTAGATCGGGTGTGTTGATCAAAATTAATCAATACCATAACTCATTTAAAATCACATGTAAATAATAACTAGAATAAATATTAATATGCAACGCGATTCGTTGGTCTAATCAACTCCTCCACTCAACACCGAACTATGTTGATCAAGTGGGGCATGTTCCAAAGTTGACTTTCGTTATTTAATTTTTAATTTAATCTAATTAGGTCTATTAATGTACATTTTCTTTTCTAATGCTTTGTTTTTGCTCTATGAGGAATAAAGTATTTTTTCATTTCATTTCAGTGTAGGAAAAGTGCCACGGAGTTATTCGAGTTGGGCATCTCGGCAGGAGCGCCCCGTTGTATCACTACCCGCGTCCTTAGGGGTTTTTACTTGAACTGGTGGTCATTTTATAGCGACACATCCTTTCTTTCATCCCACTCTTCCTCCTCATCCTTCTGCCTCCTTCATCCCTAGAGCCGGCGTCTGGTAAACCTAGACGCCCTCCCCACTTCTTTTATTTATTATTTTCTCGTTAATGGTGTCCCCCCCTTCGCGTTTGAAGGGAGTATTGTAAAAATGATTCCGTTGTTGCGTAAAAAAATCAAGCTTTGCAATTGAAAGAATGAGTTCGTTGGCCAGCATTTAATTAACGGATTAGCAAGTTAATTAATTAATATTAATGTAAAAATCAAGCATTTATTCCATCTAATTTACAATGAGCATAATCATGATAAATGTGGAATATAATCTGTACTGACTCCAATCCAATTAATAAAGGTTTGAAAAAAAAATTAAACTAGATAGAAGAGTTCAAAACTGAGTTCAAAGAGAACTAAAGATCTTTCATTGATCAAACTCCTCGAATGGACTCGGGAAAACTGTTCACAAACAAATCGAAGATTCAACCATTTCGGCTTATGATGAGGGTGTGAGTGTCTTGCCCTTCAATCTCCTCGGAAAACTTCGGCGAGTAAACAAGAAAATATCCGGGTTTCATTTCCCGACAAAAATCTTTTGGATGAATTCCGGCAAAAACTTTTCCTAAGCAACAGTTTCGAGCTAGGGCATTCCTTCAAGTAGTAAAAAAAAAAATTATTTTCTTAGTCTTCTCACCAGCATCTGTTGATCACATCAAAAATCTTCGAATAACACAGATATTTGAAGCTTTTCGTTCTTTTGAGCAGAGGGGATTGGTGGAAAGGAAGTGTAGTTAGTGTCAAACTGCAGGGTAAACACATCAATGTAGCGTGTGGATCTGGAGGGAACTCGAAAACTCCATACGTTGAGAAAATCCGGCGCAATTACAGCTACATGCAAGACTTTATACAGGAAAGTCATGTCGACAACTTTCCTTCTCTCGTGTGTATCCAGCCCAAATGTCGTGACGTCGCGAGAGGAGACGTACTTAATCGAACACTTCTTCTAGTGCCATTTTCGCCAGTGAAGGTTAGTGACCCCTCCACCAAATTCCTCTAACTACCGCGAGCCGGGATAGATCTGCCGTCCTGGTATTGCCAGTTCACTGCATAATTGACTTATGGTGCTGAAATTTGGAATGGGGCGCCTTTAGGTCACCTAAAAGACAAAAACAAGATATGGAGGCATACTGAACAGCTGAGGAACATCAATACTAGTTCGTTTCTAATCCTACTGCCGTGTTGGAATTACGGTCGACAGTCCCGGAGACAGTATGGTTTCACCAAGGAAAGGTCAACCGTCGATGCAGAGAATTAAGTAGTGACTGCTGCTAAAGCAGTAAGAACAAGTAATCACCAATCTGACAAATTTGTGAAACTAGTGATATACTCAAAGGTTCGAGAATGGATTTTCGTATACGATTACCTGTTTAGAGTCTTACAGACTTTCATACACCTTACCGATCGGAGTCTGATTTTTGATACAAAAAAGGGAATGAGAGGATCACTTTGGGGTTGCACAGGGCTTGGTATTGGAAGCTGACCTGAAGAAATCCTGAGACGTGAAATGTCCTGTTGCAGACGGCGGTGGTAATTATGTTGCACACTGTTCAGTTCGGAATGATCCACCTCCTGTAGGTTTTTTCGACGATCCTTTTGCTGCCAAGCAGTTCCGATTCGTACCCTGCAACAATTAGTACCATACGTACATTGAAGTATTTTTACGTACATTAAAGTTTTTGTCTAAGGTCCGCCTAGCACTTCTAGCGGCGGACCTTGTTATTCCAAAACCCCATTTCCGCGATCATCCCACGCGCGACCACGCGCGACACATGCACATAATCGCAGCGCGGCAGTGTGTGCACTGACTCATCAGATACAGATCTACCTCTTAGCCATGGAGGGACATAAAATCTATCTGTGAAAGAGAGAGGACTCGCCTAAAACAGTGAAGATGGAAGAACGAGAAGAAAGAAAAGAACCCATGCAAAAATGGAACCAATAATGGATAAAAGACAGTAGAGGAAGGTGGACAGCACACTTAATCCCCGAAGTAAATACTTCAGTTGAAAGGAAATATAGCAAAAATGGCTATTACAGAGCTTATTTGTCAAACGTGGTTTTGGGGTGGTGGTGTGTTTTGGTGGCTTTTGTGGTTGTGGTGGGTGGTTTTTGGTGGTTGGCCATTGTGCTCTGCCATATTGAAGATGATGACACGCATCGTACAGTTTTTGTGCGTCCCCGGTGGGAAACCTCACGAAATTCCTTAAGAGAAGAGACAGGCGACACGGACATCGAAACGATTATTACCAAAAGGAAAGATGGCTGAGTTCAGAAACAGGGTCACTGTGGTGGTATCTGATATAGCAATCCTGAAAACCAAGGAGTCGAAGAGGGAATGGTAAACAGAATACGAAGAAAGCAAGAATTATAGGCTATCAAGAGAGCTGTCCCGAAGTAATGCATGAAAGTAGTTCCGGGACGGTTCTCTATAAGAAGATGGGGGTGGGTGTATAAGTCGGTATGCCGCCTGACACGAAGGACGTGAAAGCCAGAAAACATCGTTGTCAGTGTGTGAAGCATTTCACCAACCCCATTAAAAAAAGGGTTGGAATCTGAAACGCAGCGCTTTTAGAACACCTAGAATACAATTACAAGATAATATGAAGGCACACAGATTACCTGAGGGACCTCTGAGGCTAATTTCTTTCTTAATAAAATCGCCAAAAATTGAGAAAAAGAGTTAGAGAACTTGTGGTGGTCTCATTCAATTCAGAATTCCTTCCTCTACTACTTCCTTAATATTTACTTCCTGTAATTCCCTTTATTTTTTGTATGAAGAAAATTTAGGTCAATTCAAAAGGTCAAAAAGTGAGGAAAACTGTCAATAATCGCTTTCCTGGGCTGAAGAAGATATTTTAGGAATAGATATATGGATTGTATTCAGAATCAGTGCGAAATTTCCCAAATAAATAGCTCAAAATAATTTTGTCTACCTAGAGTTGGTTTCTTTCCCACTGCACTGGTCGGCTACGAAGCGCCAAGTATGTTTATGACTATACTTATTAGATAGATGAAACATTCTTGCAATCCTGTACCTTTCCGAATGCCTACAAGCGGATTTCTATAAAAAAAAGTTTTGGGATTTTTGATATTTATGATTTTAGGAATTTCTGCAATAGCTTCATGTCCTTCGGGAATTCGATAAGTTTTGACAATCACGCCATATGGCGAACATTAAATTCGATACAAATTGAGTTGACGGGAGAGAACACTAAGCTGAAGAAAACGTCGATTGACGGCAGATCGTAACGAGTCTCTTGAATCGAGAGAGAGAGTGCACTTTTTACGCGGTTACATCCGGACTAGTCCTATTCTGTCAAGTCCTCTGACCAAATTAAGCTGCACCACTTGGAAATCAATTGCAGTCGGTGAGAGACGAATGAATTGTCCTAAATGGAAAGAAGAGCAAAAAGTCGCAACTGTCCCATGCAACCCAATGAAATTATCAACCCCTAGTTAGCGTTAACACTTCCGAGAAGAAAAAACCTGTCAAGTTGGGTGGTTTCCTCGCTTGCTATATCTTCCTCGTAAATTGTAACATTGACGTCTACAATTAATTGAAGAACAAAGGACGATTAGAAATCATTGAATGCAAAATATTACAATATCTAATACATGTGTATACATGCTAGAATGCTAAATATTGTTGTAATTCTTGTTTGCATGTGCAGAAATTGTCTAAAGGTTAACCCACACAATAATCCTTGTAACAAGCTTAATTTCCACAATATTCAACCGGTTCTTATGAAATTTACATGGTATGTGCGGGTTAGTGTGAAGATGGTCCCCTATGAGGTTTGTTGTTCCCAAATCAATACTCGGCGCATGCGCAAACGTATATTCCATCAACCATCATTTTCCCGCTCCCCCGTTGTCCGATCTCGCTCAAATTCGGAGGACAGGTGGAACAGGTTAATTTGAGCATTTCCTAGTAATTTCAACATAATCCTATCATTAGTAGCTAATGCGCATGCGCTAATATGCATTTTTTCTTAAACGAGCCTAATTTCAACAGTTTTCATCTAGTTTTGATGAAATTTTCAGATAATGTGCATGTTAGGCTGTAAATTGTCCACTATTAATTCCATACTTCTCAAATCATAACTCCATTTCGCGCATGCGCAAACGTAAATTCCTCCCAGCATCTTTTTTACGCACTAGTCGTCCAATCCCGCTCAAGTTTTGTGCATAGTTGGGGGCCAGTGGTTAATGATTCCAGGTTAATTTCTACATGATTGCATCATTATTAGCTCCTGCTCATGCACGAATGTGTACTTCAACAACAAGGTATAGTTTTCGTCAGATTTTTATTACATTTTCTAGGAATTTGTGGGTTGGGCTGTTGATTGTACCCTACCAATTTAATTTTCTCAACTCATCACTCCATTCTGCGTATGCGCTACCGTGAATTACTTCAAGCATCATTTACCCGTTTTTTAAATATCCTTACTGTGAAGCGTAAAATTGCGGGGTCCAGGAACTGTAAAAGTGTGAACCCTTCTCAGAGGCACGATGCGCCATGCTCTGATCATATATTATATACGGGGTTTAATAATTTTAGACCAATGATCTGCGTAGAAGGGCTATCAAACACAGAAATAATAAACCACTGTGTAATAATTTGCAGCGTTTTTTATTTGATCTTTGGATTCTACGCATCTTGAAACGTAAACCAAAAATTTTTCAGAGGGGGTTAAAGAAAATTTTTTTCGTGGTGGATTAAAAAGGTCCATTAAATCATTATTGAAAATAATAATCCAAATGTGCTGGACTCCAGGAATCACTCTTGAATGCCTCAAAGTAACATTTTCATGAAGATTGGAATATTTTTTGTTTTTAAAGTTTGGAACTATTGCAATAGCTCACTTTTTTGCTTGAAAATTAACTGAAATGGCCAATTTTCTCGGAGCTTGCTTATTCCTTGTCTTATTCCATGAGCTACGGAATAATTGACTTAGAATACCCCATCGGACCTATGAAAAACCGATGCATCAACGTAAACAGACAGCTGTGGAAGTTCGAGATCCGACGCATTGATCAATCGGTGCCAATGATGGATCTCTCGGCTTATTTTTGGGGAACCAATATTCATGTTTTTCATCGGCGTGGTACCTACATTAGGTTGATCCGATTTTGAGAGGAGAAACCGTTATTTTTCCTTTATCTTGTTCCGATCTGGGGACGCAGATGGAGAATTATGAAACCTGCCGTTGGACCGACAGAATTGGAAACTTTGAAGAAAATCGAATCAAGAAAATGGATGGGGTGTCAAGATCTTCTTTGTCTTGGAACATTAGACGCTCCAGAAAAAATATAAATTCTCGGAATAAAAACTGAGAGATTACTTTAATGATATTCTTCCTTGGTAAACTTAAGCATTATTACTGTTGAAATGAATAAAATAATATTTCGTTCGTGGAAAAGCCATCGATTTACATAACTGGGCTAATGCCCGTGTTTTTGAATAAATAAATAAATATTCTGTCAACCATTCATCAATATAATTAAGCTAATGCCCTAGTTCTATGCTACGTTCTATTTTATAGTTAGTAAACTATATTTGAGCAATATTCTGCAAAAAAATATAATATCAAACATTTTTATCCGCTTTTAGCCATTTTAGTGGTTTTTTGAGTACATTTTTTTGAAATTTGATGAATTTAATATGCTCAAAAATTGTTGGCCAACGAAATCATCCTTTCGTTTGGAAAGCTTGATTTTTTGGTGCAAGAACGGAATTTTTATCTCAACCCTAAGGAGAGTTATCGTCTGGAATGACATATATGCATATATATATATATATATATATATATATATATATATATATATATATATATGAAAAAGTGCAAACTTCAGGGATCGTTTCATAATGCCTCGAAACGGATTTCAATGAAGAAATTTTCCAAAAATGTTCATTTAAAAGATTTCCTAGCCATTGCAGATAACTTAATTTTCCGCCATAAAATTTGATAAAAATTGCGTTTTTGTCCACGATTAACCTGAGAATCGCTTTGTGTAATGGAAATTACTATATTATTCGTGTTTAAAATTTCGATTTTAATCGTAATCATCCACGCTATTAAGATTTTAATCGTATTGACGGAGGCGATTTTAAATTCTTTTTTAAAATTATTACTCACTCCTTCCAATTTGATTAATTTCCAAGTTGATCAATTTCTAATTTGATTAAATTTTTTTTTACAAAGGTAAAAATTCATTAACAGAACAATCAAACAACAACAAGATTACTAAAACTTAATCGCTCAACCATGTGAGAGCAGCTCTATCCTCCATTCTCAAGGACCTCACTCAACCTTCTCCGTGTCCCACGTATTCGTTGAGAAACCGCTTTTACTATGGCAATTTGAATTTTTATCCTGGTCCACCCCAAAACTTGTGAGTAGGGTCGTCTCCATTTCCCGATTAAAATCAAAATTAAAATTTTGATTAAAATTGTTATAAGTAATCGAGTACACTAATACGATTGAAATCTTAATCGTAATCGTCGATTTGATTTTGCCCATGTTATGTAAGTAAATATTGTATTATATGCTAATACACGTGCGTAAGTAAATCGTGTAAGAAAATATTTTATTGTATGATAATGCACGTGCGTGGGTGATGACGGAAGAGGAAGTGAGGGAAAGCTTATACGGATATTGAAAGCTTAAGCACCTCGAAGACATGTCCATTTGGGAATAATATGGAGTTGCATATCAACTAAGGCCAAAGCAGGCAAAACAAGAAAGCACTTGTAAGATGAATCGCGATGTCGCAACTCTCCCCCGACCTGTAACGCCAATAACAGCCGGCCAATATATAACCCCGCAGAAACCCCGGGAGCTGCACAGCTCGTATCGTCCGTTTTGCATCAGAATCGGTCGTTGAAAATGAATGGAGTTACTCGCAGGTCAGCTTGAAGGAAGAAAGGTGGGAACCTGCTTCCCGACTTTCTACCGCCCGCCTCCTAGTCTGTTACTCGTTCCATCGGCCTCATCGGTTCTTCCGACGGCTCTGTGACCAGAAAGAGCAGAAATGGAAAGTAGTTCGATTAACATCCGAAGGGGGATCGGGGAGCGTTGTTTTAAAAAAAAAACACCACCGTACAAACACGTCTAAGGAACAAGGATACTCGCGACCGGCCCGCCCCTGACGGGTTTTCTCCTAATATATCTACATCTATAACCTTTTGCGGGGACTGCTACCCTATTTTGATTCTTCGTTCGCCTACATCAATAAGGTTTTCACCCATCCTTAAGGTATATCGCGGGCGGTCAAGATGTGTTGACTCGTTACTGTGATAATTCGAAAAAATCACTCTCGCGTCACAAATCACTAAAGACAAACTTGTTGCTGTAAAACATTCAAATTCAAATTATTGGGACCTATTGAACCAACAGACAAGAGAAAATACAATATAACTTCCTTACTTATTGTAACGCTGACGTACACACTTATTAGTTGAAAGAACCTGTGATGACCAAATCGACTTTATCAAAAATTACGCACAGACTATTATTGTTTCTACGACAAAGCAATTTGTAGGTGACCATTTAGGAGCTAACCTAAACAACTCCTGAAAATTAAAAAATAGAATAAAAATTAGTCCGTAAGTTTCGAAGTTTTACGTGTGTCTATCGACTTCAGTTTTGCGAATGCGCAATTTGTATTCCTCAACCAATTGCGATAATATTCATAGGGAACTTTCCTGAAAATCAAACCCAACTAAATGTACTGCGAGTTATTACCGAAATCTGACCGATATATTGTATGAAATCGACGTTTTATGTGCAAATGGCTTAATCAATCCCACAGTAATGGAGTATAGGGAACCATCAAGTTGTTAACTCACGTAATCCCTGAAAATTTCGCCAAAATGGTCCATTCATTAGTCTTGGAGTTTAAAGTGCGTCAATAGTAGTTTTTTTCATTCAACTTTCGCATTGTTATTTTCATTCAATCACGATAAAACTCATTGATCATATCCCTAAAACCTTTACCAAACTATTCTTCGATTTTGAACGAAATCGGACTATTAGATCGCGAGAAATCGACGTTATAAGAAATTCATGTTTACACATGCGGACATGCCATTTCTGATCCGACGACGATAAAATTCATTGGAGACCATCTAGAAGCGAATCCGCACAATCCCTGATAATTTCATAAAATTGTACGAATTTGAGTAATGTTATGGGGGTTACTAGGAGCTGGCACAACACAGGCAGTCAGACACGCACGGAACCGAAATTGATCAGGAAGCTCTAAGACGCAGAAAGCCCCTAATGGTCCCCCATAAATTCATAAGTCGATTTTGTGCGATTTCGTTCAAACTAGGGGAAGTTGAACTTTTGATCTTGGCAGACATTTTTTTCACCCACTTCTTTTCAATATCTCTTTTAAGTTGGAAGAACTTTATAGGCAGCGAAATTATCATTGCACTTCTGGTCCTAATAAAGGAAAGGGTCTAACATCTATCAATTCATTTGTTAGATTGTGTTTTATCGTATTTTTCATCGTGGAATGCGTGGAAGAAGTCAACAAAATTATTACCCCTCCAAAATCAAAATGCCCACATGCACTTTGCGTTTCATAGTTCGCTGATCAATTTTGGCTCTGTGTCTGTCTGTCAGTGTATCTGCTTGGATTCTTTGTCACAACCTTAGCTATACTAAGACTTCACGCTAGCTTAGTCCGACTTCACGAACATTTCAGGGATTTTGGGGGTTAGCCTCTAAATGGTCCCCCATAAATTCATAAGTCGATTTTGTGCGATTTCGTTCAAACTAGGGGATTATTTGGTTACGTAGAAGTACGAACGATATCACTCGATACAGAAAAATGTACTAAAAGTTCATTAAAATTTGCTAAAAAATCGAGAAAAATATTTTAAAAAGCTTGAAATTCAAAACCTCTGAATAGTATATCATTATTTAGAATACATTTTTTGCCTTAAGATTAATAGTCAACAATCCTTGAACTCAAAAAGCTCAAATTTCAGAATAATTTAACATTATACCATGCGATAATTTACGAAAATTCGCTCATACGGTCATGCTGGGGTATCATTGATTATAATATTAAGTATAGAAAAGCCCGTTACAAGGATTTGCGGACACACAGTCATGCAGACATACAGGTAAAAAAACTAACATTATATAGGACCGTCTGAAACGTGAGATGCGAGTGGACGTTTTGATTTTTGAAAACATTTCTTCTCACTTCTTGAGAATTATCACATAAAGCAGAAACTTCGTGTGACAATGAGTAGATCAGAAAATGTCTGTCCTCCACCCCGACTCACCCGAGTGCCCCAAATGTGCATAAATTTTCCCAAGCATGATTTTTAACAGTCCTCGTGTTCAGAATGTTCCCTGTTATACAAAAGGGTTCAACGGACGGGTTTTGAATGACCAGATAATCTCCCATACACAGCGTACGAATTAATTGAGGGTTTGATCAAGAGACCCAGCACATTTGCTTGTACGGTACTTGCACTGTGAGATTAAATTACCATCAATTATGTCAAAAGTAACGTTTCATGATGTTGATATTAAATTCCTTATCATTAACCATCATTAGACAGGTATTGAGCGTATACCCTCTTTAATACCGTCTTTTGCCAAATTATTACCTTTATACTCTATTATCCGTTAATGATCTACATTTTTTATCTCTGTACATAAACACCGGGGTATAAACATATTTAATACACTCCTACTCTATCTCTACTTCTTAATCACATCAATGATCTATTGTTATTGCCGGAACAACTGACGCACAACGGTCAGAATTGGTGTCGTAATAGTTTAAAGAGAGTTTTAGTGGCAAATAGGAAAAAACGTATCGTCTATAACGTATCCCCTAATTTTTTGGGGATGTGTTTTGGCTGTAATGCCAATGCATCAGTGAGATGCATCCTCAACTTAAAAGTAACGTCGACATTCGCGTTAGCTTTCCATCATTCGTAATTTTACTGCTTATGCCATTGGACGGGCTAATTATTGTACGATTAGATAACATAATAATCATTCTATTGACATAATACATTGAATATACTAATACATTTATCCCAGCAACTCTGACTTTGGTTGTTTCTTGAGAACCGTGAGAACCCTCGTCTCATTTCAAGTCGCGATTGTTTGAGGGTACTCGGCTATTTGTGAGGCGAAGTTTTACTGGATGTTTAATGCTAGAACATCAGCGATGATGATGCAGTGAATAAAGGAGGAAGGAACTAACAAAGAAACACATAAATTCCGTGATCCGAATTCATTTGGAACGAGAAACTTGGGGAGGGGGGTCGGGTCATAACCTCAACCGCAACCTTCCGAAACAATAAAACTTATTCAGGTAGAGAACTTATTTTCGTTAACAACTTACTTATTTAAGTACTTTTCTCTCCTTCATCAACACATTTGCAACCCCTGATTCTCGAGGTTACTTAGTCCCAAAGTCGTTTGAGTCTAAAAGTCGAGAAAACAATAGCGCGATTCTGAAAGTCTTTTTCATTTTTGTAACCTTTCAATGATAAGTCACATAACTTTTCACTACTGCACGTCTCCAATATATTCAAAATCCATCATATTACAAAACATGAGTAGGTAGTGATATTACAGAAACAGAACACAAATCAAATAGTTGAACTCGCTACCAGCATCAGAGTTTACAAGGAACATGGCCTAATGAAAACGAAATGAAAAAACACTTACGCACTTTGCGTAAGCAGAACCAACTTTTCGAATAGAGAAATATAAGTAGGTGACAAGTATTTAGAACATTTAACTTTTTTCCGAATCAGAAGAGAAGAAACACCTAAACGGTGAAAAAATAATTGTTAAAATTTGGATTCGTAATATTTAAGTTTGTAGAGTAAACAGCGAATTTTGTTGTAATCAGACAGACGACATAACTTTTAGCACACTCAGCTAATCAGGACAGAGCCTGTGAGGTCATTCGCCTATTTTTGTCCCAGAGAGGCTCCCTGTTAATTTTCAACGTTCTACGGTGAACAGGAGAGATATTGGCTCAATCAGCTGATCAGGATGGCGCTGCTCACTTTGCTCGTATTTTGTTGTCCCAGAGAGACTCCCTGTTAATTTTCAACGTCCTACGGTGAAAAGGAGAGATTTGAGCACGATTTTGCCATAATTATTATTGATATTACGGCTCGTAGTCAGCTGATTCCTACCAACGTCAGCGAGGCACAAGTTCCGACATAGTAATACAACATACCCAAATTTGGTCGAAATCGGACCAGAGGTTTCGGATGAGTAGTGAGCACAAAAGTTTGTCTATATATATATATTTGATAGATACAGTAGAAAGTTATAGGTGACGAAAACTGGTATGATTAAAAGTACCTACTCAACAAAAAAGTATTTCAATATTTCGGCGACTTGCCGTGATCACAAGTAAAATGGTGTTGTGTTCAGTAAAGAAGTGTTTACATAATATATATAAACAATAAAACGTTGTCTACCAGCATGCAGCGCTTTGTCATTGTTAGGCTAATATTTAAGGAATATTTCAGGTTTACATTGACAGTAATGGTGATGCAGAGGGCAACTACTCCGTCGTGGCCCTCCTGGACGACAAAGAGGCCATAGGTTCGCTGAGAATGAGTATGCAACCGGTTGGCTACTTCCAGTACAATGAAAGCAACTCAGGACTGCCGGTATGTAAATAAGTATATATGTATATATATATATATATATGTATATATATATATATATATATATATATATATATATATATATATATAATCCTGACAGAAACTTGTATTGGTATTTGTGCATTACCTCTAATTTCGCGAGGCACCTGCACCTGGTCGGTGGACCCATTCGTTAATACGTATCTTCCACCGCTTATTTACCACCTTTGCAATTTTAATTAGGGTTGCCAGAGGCGAAAAAGCAAAATACTGCAGATGTCAACAGAAAAATACTGTAGAAATACTGTGGATTTTTCCATTCAAAAATACATCATAATATGTGAAGTATTACGTGAAAAGTGATCTTTTATTAATTTTATAATAAGCTACACATATGTTGTTAACGTTACTAGTCAACTCCCTAATAATAACTGTTCGTAGGTAACTAACACTACATCCCCCCCACACTACTCAGTCTTTTCAATCTCCATAACCATAACGATTAGGAGGCCGAGGATCTCATTGGCTTCTACTTAGTTGGGTTCCATCAGTCGCTGTTTCTCCTCGTGTGTCTCTCCTGGATTCGTGTGAAATGCTGGGGGTTTCTTCATAACTGTATTCTTTCTTGAGAATTAGATGCCGTCTATTTCTGCGCAGAAGCGTGCCATTCTCGGTTTGAACTACGTAAGAACGAGGTTCTTTGGCCCTCTCGATAACGGTTCCGTTTTGGTGTATATCACTGATCCAAACGGTATCTCCCTCTTCCAATTCAGGCAAAGATTTAGCTCTTTTTCTTTTGTCATGATTCCACTTGTTCCTCTTTTTTATATGTTCATCTTTCACTTTAAAATCTTTCCACTGATCTGTTTTCACTTTTTGGAAATCTAGCAACGATGGTAGGTCTGATCTTATCTTCCTTCCATAAAGCAGCTCCGCTGGGGACAATCCAGACTCCAAGGGTGTTGTGTGTTACACCAAGAGTCCTAGGTTGGCATCTCCATTTTTTTGATAAAATCCTCTTGGCTATACCAACAGCGTTTTCTGATTCTCCATTGGACTGAGGGAAGTGGGGGCTGCTGGTGACTACTTCAAAGCCGAATTCCTTGGCAAACTGTTGGAACTCGTCCGACGTATACTGCGTACCCCCATCCGTTCTTAATCTGAGTGGAATGCCATGACGCGCAAATATATTTTTTAATCTGGCAATGACAGAACTGGATGTCAATCTGTCCACTTTGACTATCTCCAGGAATCTGGAGTAATAGTCCTGAACTACCAGGAACCACTCGCCCTTAAACTTGAGCAAATCTGAACCTACCACAGTCCAAGGCTGGGGAGGCAGGTTTGATGGCATTAATGGTTCAGCTGGTAGTTGTCGATTTTCTATGCACACACTGCAATTGGTCACAAGACTTTTCACTTGGGACGTGCATCCCGGCCACCACACTGACTCTTGCGCACGCTTCCTGCACTTTACCACACCTAAATGACCTGTATGTAAGCGATGTAAAATATCTTCTCTCACCGACTTGGGAATAAACAATCTTCTTCCTTTTACTAGCAACCCTTGTTCAATGACCAACTCGCCCCTGTACTTCCAGTACACTGAATTTTTATCCCATTTGTCTTCTAATATACATTTCTTGATAGTCTGGGTCTCCATATCTTCACCCTGTGCCTTTCTTATTTCGTCCAACCTCCTGTCAGAACAAGGCAGTACTTCTCGAATACATCGTATAAGAATTTCCTCATTTTCTTGATCGTCCAGAAATGAGTTGCTTTTCTCTGTTGATGGAACCGGTGATCGTGACAAACAGTCTGCTACGTAGTTATGTTTCCCTGCAAGATACATGATATCAAAATCAAAGACGAGGAGGCGCATTCGAAATCGTTGAAGGCGAGCAGACAAATCTGAGATGGGTTTAGATCCCATTATCTCTACGAGGGGCTTATGGTCAGTCACCAGACAGAATTTTCTCCCAAGAAGGTAGTTGGAAAATTTCTCACACGCCCAAGCTAAACTCAGGGCCTCTTTTTCAATCTGAGCGTATCGCGATTCTGTCTCCGTCAGGCTTCTAGATGCATACACTACCGGACGCCAAGTTTTAGTGGTGCTACAAAACTGTTCCAGCACTGCCCCTAATCCGTAGGAAGAGGCGTCTACTGTGACTCGCGCGTCTGCATCTCTCCTGAAAGGTGCAAGGACCGGAGTGGACGACACAGCTCTCTTCAGTTCTATGAATGCTTTTTCTTGTGGTTCATCCCAGATCCATTCAGCGTCTGATTTTAATAGGATTCGAAGAGGAGCCGAGAGAGTGACTAGATTTGGAATGAACTTTAAAATGTAATTTATCATTCCCATGAATTTTCTGAGATCAGATATATTCTCTGGCCTCTTCATTTCTAAAATCGATTTAGTTTTTGAGGGATCTGGATGGATTCCACTTTCATCTACCAAATGACCCAAGAAAATCACTCTTCTCAGGTTAAATTCACACTTGTTTCTGTTCAAAGTTACACCACACTCGGCTAGACGTTTCAGTGTATCAGTCAGTCTTCTATCGTGCTCTTCTTGCGTCTTCCCTACTACCAGTATGTCATCAGCTGGGTTAATGATTCCATCTAGGCCGTCAATAATTTGCGATATTCTTTTCTGAAAGACTTCTGGTCCCGAGCTGATTCCAAATGGGAGAACCTTGAAAAAGAATCTTCCGAATGGAGTGACAAATGTTGTGTATTTGTAGGAACTTTCTGTTAGTGGAACTTGCCAAAATCCATTAGCTGCATCGAGCTTGGAAAAATATTTAGCACCCTCAAGTTTCAGGAGACATTCGTCCACAGTGGGTAGCTGCAGAAGTTCTCTCTTAACGAATTTGTTCAAAATCGTGTAATCAACACATAATCTAATTCGCCCTCCTTTTCGGGGTACTACTACAACTGGTGAGCACCAGTCAGTGGGCTCTGTGACTGGTTCAATAACGCCTTCAGCGACCATCCTATCCAGTTCTTCCTTCACCTTACCATGTAACGATACTGCCACACGCCTGGGTGCTAGGAGGGCATAGGGTCGAGCATTATCTTCCAGAACAATTTCATAAGGATGTTTGATTCTTCCCATTCCATTAAAGACTTCCGGATGGGTATTTATAACTTGATTATCATCCACGCGATCAATATTAAATGTGATCAAACCCAATTTCACAAGGGCATTACGACTCAGAAGTGCAGAAATCTGACCTGGTAACACATACAAACGGTTCCTCCAGCGATTGATTCTTGTGGCTAAGGATTGCCTTCGTTACCCCATCCACCCAGAGGCGTGTTTTTCCTGGTCCAAATAATACTTTTTCAGTCTTATGAACCCCCAGACCCAAAAACTTAGCAAGCTCTCTACTTATGACTGAGACATCAGCTCCAGAGTCCATCTTAAAAGGCACTTTATGACCTCTAATCTGCAATTTCACTACGGGGCATTGGTCATTATGAACTTCATTTACTCTCAACTCTCCTAAGTATCCCTCAGCCTCGTCACCATCAATTTGATCTGTTTCAACCTCCTTAACAAACCCCTGTTTCTTCTTACAAACGTTGCTGAAATGGCCAACATATCAACATTTGTGACACTTTTGACCAACTGCGGGGTATCTCTTTTCTGGTGTATGTGGATATCCACAACGTGAACACTTATTTTCTCTTTTGGCTGCAATCGGTTCAACATGCTGTTCCCGGCGAAGTGAATCCCGAACAACCAACTGCTGACTTTCCATAGCCTCAGCCTGCCTAGCCTTTTGAATGGCTTTATCAAGGGTAAGAGATTCGTCCATTTGTAAGTTCCTAGAAAGCATACTATCCCTGACACCGATAACTATAATGTCACGGATTAAACTTGCTTTGAGAGAACCTAAGTCGCACGTTTCTGCCAACTTACGAACGTCATTGATAAAACAGTCTATGGGTTCACCAGGCTGTTGCCTCCTCTTCAAGAACTTGGCACGTTCAAAAACAACATTCTTTTTTACGTTAAGATATTTCTCAAAACGTTCAATTACACAATCGTAGTCGTATTTTTCTTCGTCGTCAAGTTCGAAAGTTTCTAATAAATCTTCACCCTCATCCCCCAAACAATATAACAGCATGCCTACTTGCTGACTGTCTGGTTTCTTACACAATTCGGAAGCTTGCCGAAACCTTTCGAACTTGCGTTTCCATTTCGGCCAGTCCTCAGGTTTGCTAAAATCAAATTGTTCGGGCGGCGAAACCTGATACTGAGAAGACCCCACCGACGGCTCCAGGGATTCCGTTCTCCTTCCAACACTTCCCTTACTTCTTTTATCTGTTTTTTTTTTTCATATTAAATAAACAGTACACCTGACACCATGAAGTATTACGTGAAAAGTGATCTTTTATTAATTTTATAATAAGCTACACATATGTTGTTAACGTTACTAGTCAACTCCCTAATAATAACTGTTCGTAGGTAACTAACACTACATTATGTACCGTAGATTTTAGTCAAAAACCGTATAATACTGTAGATGGTTCCGTTCAAAAACACATTTGCACAGAATATTATGATGATAATCCAGAGGGACCAGCACAGAAAACGATGGTCCCCATCATTGAAATACTCACCTTACATGTATTTACACACATAGGTGGTGGGAGGGAAGGACCTCTAGAACAATTGATCAGTAACAAATTAAATTTCGCACCAAACACATGCTTCACTTTACCCCGAGGACCGAAGGAACAAATATACCGAGACAGTAGAATGTTTTTTCAAAACTAAAGAATAACTTTCGAAATGAACATTTTTTTTTTTTTTTTAATTTTTTTTTTTTTTTTTTTTTTGTGATTTATTTTTTGCAATTGAAACATAGTACACTTCATCTAGCAATATTTCATTTAATGATAGGCTCACTAAGGGGGGCGGTTTACAGCAAAACCTGGCCCATACTTGTATCAAGAACAGTTAAAAACACTGGATTACACTTGCACTATTTGCACAGCACAATTAGGTCTAGAGGTTTATTTCTCTTGAGTCGCCGAAGTTCTCCTTCGTTGTTTAAAACGTTGAGCATCTCCAGGTTCTCGTGTTTGTGGAGGCGATGATCGTGTTTCCTTGCATATTTGGCGATAATTTCGGTGACCGTTACTACCCTCAAGTCTCGATGAATATCATCATTCCGCATGAACCAGGGGGCCCGAACTATACTTTTCAGTATTATATTTTGTCGGCGAAATGAACATGAAGATCAATGATGGTGAAGGATAAACAAGAGCATGAGCAAGAGGCGACATCAACAACAAGCGATGCACGGAGAACAACAGCAACAACAACCAACCGGAGAACGAAAATAACGCTGCTGGCAGCAATGCTACCCTCCCCTAGCACAAAATATGACTCATCTTAAGGTCTGGAGTAAATTATGTGAGAGAAGGTTTAATTACAATATTGCTTATTTTGATAATTAGAAAAAACTGTAAGTAGGAAATTATCAAAATACCGTAGAACTGTGAAAAAGCTGTGAAGGGTACAAACTACCGTCGATTTACTGGAAATACTGTAGAACTGGCAACCATGATTTTAATACCCACTGTTATGCACGTCATAGTTTGGAACGAGGAGAATGAATTTGTGTTTGAAATGGTAAAAGATAACCAGTGAGAAACAGGGTCAAACATTACGTGAAATGGAATGAAACAGAATTTATTAAGCGGTTCTGCTCCGAAATGAAAGTTTATTTTGGTTGAGGAGTACGCTAAAGAGCATATATAATCTCCAACAGACAAGAACTATTCCATTTCTCCGACAACCAAATTACTGTTTTATAAATTCCATGTATTTGACTTCTACACTTTTCAACTGATTTTGATCAAATTTGCAGGTGTTAAATTCAAAACAATTTCGATGATCTATTAATTCGAAGAAGCTATGTGCTACACCCAACTTTTGAGACCATTTTCTTCTTTTTAAATATGTTGTTGTTACTTTAATTTCTTTGATGAAGTGTTTCCTCATTTTGTTTATTCATTTATTTATTATTTTTATGCGAATGAACCATTTTTATCTCATTATTATTCCTTTCTATTAGGTTTTCAAATATTACAACGAGTCAAGGAAGATACAGTGGGTCGGAGGGAAGCCGCCGTTGGGTGAGCCCATTTGCGGTTTCACTGGGAAGAAATGCCACGAGGACAAGTGGAGAATCATCGTGGCTTTAGGCTGTCTCGCGCTCCTGTCACTTGTGGCCGGCTCTTTTGCTTTCAAGTGAGTTTCATTATTCGATTATCCCTACTGTATTTAGTTAGTTGCCGTGCCCGCTCGCTTGCTTGTCATAGGCCTAAATGTATGTAGATTACCTACG
This sequence comes from Adelphocoris suturalis, assembly GCA_030762985.1. Lineage (NCBI taxonomy): Eukaryota > Metazoa > Arthropoda > Insecta > Hemiptera > Miridae > Adelphocoris > Adelphocoris suturalis. The sequence continues at coordinate 42,716,397 of CM061049.1, forward strand.
GCTTATGTCTCAATATGTTTCTAATCAAAAGTGTATGTTGTACTGCGATGAAAATGTCAGGTACCTACAATAATTGTACTCTAGATACTCTATGGTAAATCCTACATTTGTAGAGAGGCTCCTTTTCATTTTTAAGCATATCACGTTAAATAAAACACAACTAGCTGCAGTGCTCCTGCTGCAGATTAGACTGATATCTCAAGTTGCAATTATAATGTACCTCATCTGTTGAAAAGATCAGCATCTCGTGTTGAATATGAACTCAATTTGCTACAGATCTCATTCTGCTGATTATACTGATATCGTAAGTTGCAATTATACTGTACCGCAACCACAGACACCCTGTTAAAAAGATCAGCATCTCGTGTTGAATATGAACTCAATTTGCTACAGATCTCATCCTGCTGATTAGACTGATATCGTAAGTTGCAATTATACCGTACCGCATCCAGAGACACCCTGTTGAAAAGATCAGCATCTCGTGTTGAATAGGGACCCAATTTCCGATCGAAAGTTCTTCTTAGAAACTTTTTTAAACTCTTTGTTTTTGAGTTATTAAATTTTCAAGATTTTTAGCGAATTTTCGTAGAAAATGAAGCTATTGCAATGGCTCGGAAAATTTTAAAATCAAAATTTTTAAAACTTTCTTCATAGAAATAGGTTTTGAGGCATTCAGAACCGACCCTAGAGTTTCAAGCTTTTTCATATGTATATATACATATATATATATAATTTTCCCAACGAAAGGATGAGGGCGTTGGCCAACACTTTTTGAGCACATTAAATTGGTCAAATTTCAAAAATTGTTCTAAAAAAATCACCATATTTTTTCTTCCCCAATAAGTAAAGTAAAAGTAAAATTGACTAGACCGTACAAAAGCTGACAGTTTGTGGATGTTTTTCCAGTAATAGGCACGAGAATTCCGTGGGATTATCTATGCCGTCTAACAGGCAATAAAATACGTAGTTTTTCATTTTTGAATATTTTTTTGACTTATGGGTAGATTCCTGGCTATGTTACCTTCACAGACTAGCACGTTAGGTAGCATATCCATAAGAAAATTTAACGCTCTTTCCAGCGGCATCCTTAACTTTTCCTTTACTCTAAAAATCAAGTTAGTTATGGGTAATTCCTGTAGAGTCGAAAACAAAGCGTTTGAAATATTTCTAAGAAGAACTTTCGATCTGAATTTAGCTTCAGAATACTCGGGTGAAGTTTTTGGGTATAACGTGAGACCCCCTGTATAATATCAGTACATTCGTTGTACAAAATTTTACAAAACTAATACACGTGTATTAATTATAAAATATTTCGAATATCTGACAATATAAACCCTCTCTTATGGGTTTCAGTTGGGGAGGAAACTCAACGGCAAACAAGTTGCATAAGGTGCGAACCAATAGACGTGAATTCCAAATCGAACGGCCCTCAGTCCCGGTTGTTTGCGCATGCCTCCAGCGTCCGAAACTCGTTTCCCCTCTTCTCATACCCCTGATAATAGTCATACGCGACCTATGATTAAATCGACACCTAAACCGGAAAAAAGGAAGTTTCCGGAACACGTCCGTTCTTTGGTTGTGTAACGCGTTCGCCGCTCAATTAAAGAAAAAATGAGATCGCCCCTCCGGTGATATCAAAATCATTCTCTTCCCAGAAGAATCCCACCTGGAGGAGACGTAGTAGGCTCGTCGTTCCAAATAGAGGCTGACGGAGTAGGAAGTGATTTCGTCAATGATTGGATAAATTTGGACAACCACGCAATGTTACGATGGCGTCGCTCGTGTGTTTAAGCCTCAGATGATACGGCGAGCCAGGAGGGCGGAGATGGAGCGGTAAGACCCATCCGAACCTCTTGGATTTTTAGAGGTTTGAGTTCCAATATTAGATAGTTCCTAGAGATCCATCGGTCTCAATACGGCGTGCGGTAAAGAGAAAATTTACCGTACCTTAAAGTCACGTCAAGTCCATAACGAATCTAGTTGTAACGCTAAATCCATTGAAGGAGGAAATTATCCTCAGGAGGTTATTTGAGTCCATGGAAGGAGGTTATTTTAGACGATTATGTCTTTCCCGGATTGCAATCCGTTAACGTATCTGAATGGACGGATGTGTCACCGTAACTCATTGCATCAGAGTTACGGCGCCGGATTGTCGATACCGCACGACGTATTAGAGAGTTCCTAGTAGATCCGTAAAATACAATACGTCGTGCGGTATTGACAACCCGGCGCCGTATCTCTGACGCAATGAGTTACGGTGACGCATCCTTCCGTACAGATACGTTAACGGATCGCAATCCGAAAAAACGTAATCGGCTTAAAATAACCTTCTTCCATAGACTCAAATAACCTCCTAGGAATAATTTCCTCCTTCCATGGATTTTAGCGTTGCAACTAGATCCGTTAAGGACTTGACGTGACTTTAAGGTGCGGTAAAGTTTCTCATTACCGCACGCCGTATTGAGACCGACGGATCTCTAGGAACTCTCTATTGTGTTTTTACGGATCTACTAGGGACTCTCTAATATGCCTGCCTACTCATCTGTAAGGATGGAATTCTAACACGAACTAAATTACTCCCGACAAAGTTGCGGAAGTCCATTTCTAAGCGGAAGACAGAGAAAAAATGTTGTCTATTTCCACGAAATGATATCGAAATCGATTTATCGTTTAAATTCTTTATTTTTCGTAAAAGTACCACAAAAAAAATTTTACTCATAGCTTATCATCTGTCAAAACTTGATCCCGTACTCATCTTTTGCAAGATTCCTGATGTACGCTTATTTTGCCGTACGTAGGGAGAGCTGGTTAAAGCGAACGGATTAACTTGGTTCGTTCCGGGTGGTTTCATGCGATTCTTTGGAATAATAGGTATCCATCAATGACAAAAAATAAATAAAATAAATGAATAAATTAACATTAAAACATAATAATTTGAGATGGAGCGCTTTCAGAACACGTTGGATACAATTACAAGGGATGGAGCAGGCCTGATAAGCTGAGAGACATCGACCTACGGGGCTGAAATTTGAGATTTAGTGCCTTTGGAACATCTTGAAAACAATTTCACGAGATTTAGAGGACCACTTATCAGCTGAGGGTCCTATAAGACTGATTCCTTTCTAATCAGCCTACTGAAATGTATAAGGCAATTGCAATGTATTGGATTTCATGTGCAAGAACAAAGAAGCTTAAAATCAATATACCGTTCACAAAACCCTTTCATTCGAGTACGTGTAAAATTGGGGGGTCTTGGCGCGATAAAGAGGTCAACACGTTTGCGAGGCGCGAAGCTCCAAGTTTTGATAATTTAGCATGTGACCGCGCAAAGGAAAAGGGAGCTTACTTGCAACGGCATTTTTTCAAGAAAACGAAAAAACGAAGACTGGGTCAAAACATGATTTTTTCAAAATATTTTTTGGGGTCCCAAAACTACCTCTCTATCCCCAATAATCATCAAAATTCGAATTTTCTACAGTTTTCATTGTATTTATAATATCGAAAAACTGTAGTCTTGCAAATCTGCTAAAAATATGCTGAAACCTGCTGAAAATTTTTAATTTTCAAGATCACTTTTTTTAAACTTTGAAAAATCATAGATTTTGATTGGAAAATGATAGAAAAAAAAAAGAATTCTTTCAGCATAATGAGGAGAAAAATAAAAAAATATAAACTCAGATTTGACCTTTGGCAAGTTAAGCTCCCTTTTCCCTTGCACGGTCACAAATATTGTATACGGTGTTTAATGTTGAAGACCAGTAATTTGCGAACAAGGGCTATATAATACATAAATACTAAACCCTTGATTAATCATTTACTGCGTATTTATTTCAACGTAATTACCTACCAATCATGTTACATTGGAAACTACCCATCGCTGTGATAAATGTGGTCGACATCACAGTAACGTATGTACCAACATACCTACATTGGGAAACATTCACTGGTTCTCATTTTGATGATGTAACTGGACTTTTAATCTATCGAGTCAGCTATTCCTCCTTTTTGCCGCACATTTCACGGAAGTTAATAGGAAACAATTCTAAAAGGAAAACGAAGTAACTCGAACGGTGCTTTCTACTTTCCACTGAATCTCCGAGTTTCGTTATTCAGGATCTGCCTCGAACAAATTAACGAACCGCCTTTGAATAAATCGTGCTTCTGTTCCTATTCATAATTATTTCAATAAAAGCCAAGCCACTTCTCTGACTCTTGTTGTCAAAACAAAAGCTTTCAAATACTGTGAATTAACAAAAGCAACGTTCACTATTAAAAATAAAGCTCATAGCTTCTTCCTAGTATCTGAGTGTATATGAAAATAACGATAGGTACAACAAAGTGTTGAACTCCAGAAATCGTTTCGGAATGCCTCAAAACGGATTTCCACGAAGAAAATGTTGTAAGAGTTGTATTTCAAAATTTTTGGATCAATCGTAATAGCGTTTCTCTCTTCGAAAATCAGATGATACTAAATTAAAAACACTTCAAATGATTACACAATGGTTTATTATTTCTGTGTTAGATAGCCCTTCTACGCTGATCTATAATCATTCAACCCCGTATGTAATATTGGATCAGAACATGGCGCGTCGTGCCTCCGAGAAGTGTTAACATTTTTACGGTTCCAAGACCCCGCAATTTCACGCTTCACAGTAAAGATGTTTGAAAAAACGGGAAAATGATGCTTGGAGTAATTTACGTTATCGCGTGCGTAGAATGGAGTGATGATTTGAGAAAAATGAAATTGGTAGGGAACAATCTCCAGCTTAACCCACGAATTTCCAGAAAATGTAATCAAAATCTGATGAAAACTAGACCTTGTTCCTCGGAGTACACTTTCACGCATGAGCAGGACCTAATAGTAACACAATCATGTTGAAAATCACAAGGGATAATTAAACCATTGTCCCCCAACTATGCAACGAATTTGAGTGGGATTGGCCGACTAGGGCGTTGAAAATTATGCTTGAATGAATTTACGTTTGCGCATGCACAACATGATGTAATGATTTGAGAAGGATGGAATTAATAGTGGACCATTTACAGCCTAACTCGCACATTCTCTGAAAATTACATCAAAATCGGATGAAAACTGTTGAAATTAGGCTCGTTGAAGAAAGAATACAAATTCGCGCATTCACAATAGCTACTAATGATGGGATTATGTTGAAATTGGTAGGGAATGCTCAAATTAACCTCTTTTGCCCATCCTCCCAATTTTAACTAGATCGGTCAACGGGAGCGTGAGAAAATGATGGTTGACGTTTGCGCATGCGCCCAGTGGAATTATCGATTTTGGAACAACAAAACTCATAGGGGACCCCATCTGTTTGGCCCTAACCAAAATTCGAATTCTTCCGCCAGTGCTTGAAATGGGGTTGGCATGTTGTCTTCCCAAACTTTCAACAGAGCGCATAAGTCGTTCAATGTTTTTATCCCGCTTTTTACATATTTAATGATGGAACTCTGATAATACCTATTTTTCCCGATCATCCCTTAATAATATACTATTTGAGCTCCCGAAGGTGCAGGGAAATTGTGAAGTATTAATTGTAATTTGTACAAGAACTTTATATTTTGTAAGCACTGCATTGCTCACTAGCGCCCTTCGCGTCCTGCGGACAACGAAGGCAAATGAATATTAGTCTAATTCCACCTCCCGTACGAGCCAAACCCCCGCTATTATGTTTCCGATCCCGCCTTACAGTCATTAAAGTGAACCAGGATTCCGTTATTTTGTGTATTTTTTCTACCTGGATTATTCACCATCTTCACCCTAATCCGCACATACCATGAAGATTTCATAAAAAACTGGTATAATATTGGGGAAATTGAGCTCGTTACAAGGATTTGCGGACATACACACACACAGACTAACACACACTTTTTAAAAAATAAAATAAACCAAAATCCAGTTTCATAATTTAGACAGTAACATGGACAGATACAGCCAGGTATAACACAGAATAGTGTTCCTTCTCTTGCCTTTGAATAATTCAATAGTCGGTGCGTTGTTACTTGTCTCATTGTTTTGAAATGCTGAATGAACGAAGTTTGATTTGATTAGTTTAGTTTGATTGTACCACCTATCCGTTGTTACTAGTTTTCTTGTTCAACGTAAACTACGCGTCCCAATAATTTCCAGTCAGGTACATTATTCGATTCTGGAGTGAGGACTATTGAATAGTATCATTTGATGGGACACCAAGAAAACACGTGGATAGTCTTACAAAGTTATGGCCTCAAAGAATGAAAATCGAAGGGGTTCATTGCAACTGTCATTAATCCATCTATAATATAATATGCTAGGAATTATTACAGAAAGGTTTAGTATTGATATACACGTGTGTGTAGATAATTATTAATTATGCACATACATAAAACTCACGCACACAACACACTCTGATCATAGCATGATGTAATAACCACATATTGAAATATTGAAATAAATAAATGAAATAAAATATAACACCGACCTATTATTCGCTGGCCCGTCTGTAGGTAATAAAAATTATAATAAACTTGATTTTTCGACATGGGTCTTCCTCTGTAATCATATCAGCCGCACATGAGGGACAAGGGGGTTTTCACTATGTTCACGATGATTAACCTGTTGTCGCAGCCCGACTTGTAATATGTTTAGTTTTTACCAATAAACAGACGAGTGCCAGCCCAGCTATCTTAGTCAATAAATTGAGAGTGGAGTTTTCTCCTTCCATAGCCTTTGAATAGCATGGATTTCTACATGGTAGATCAACGGTAACTAATTTGCTCGAGCTTCTGGATTTCGTCATGGAGGGATTTGGCGAGCGAGTGCAGACCGACATTATAGTCACTGATTTCGCCAAAGCATTTGACGAGTTGTCATACCGTCATCTGCTATCACGTTTAGGATCTTCGGGAGTGTTTGGTACTTTTCATGATTAGACCTTGAAGAAGGATCGAGGCTTTAGTGCAAACTGGATCTCCTTTGGATCTCCTTTTCTGGCAAACTCAAGAATTCCTCAGGGAAGTCACATTGGTCCGTTGTATTTTCTATTGATGGTGAGCAGCATAGTGATATTCATTGATCCTGATGTACGCTGTCTGGTGTTCGCGGACGATTTAAAAATATTCCGTCGTATCAGTTCGAGCTCAGACTGTGAATCCCTGCAGAGAGCGGTGGTGGATTTGGAGCGGTGGTGCGTTCGAAGTGCTCAGTGCTGTACCTACTGTGTGGTCAGCCGCTGGGAAGGTCAACGAGCAATGTGGACTTGGGAGTCTTTTGTGACAATCGCTTGACTTTTTCGAGTCATGATGAAAACATTTCAGGCAGGGCCATCAAAGTTTTGGGCTTCATAAAAGAATACACTGCCAAGGAAATGGCACATGAGCTTCCTCGTGACCTTCACAGTACGTCACCGTAACAAAAACATCACTTTCGCGCATGCGCCTAGCGTACCGCTGCTGATGGTCGCGAAGAATGTGATACGGGACCTCAAGAAACCTTGCCCGCATCATCCCTGAAAATCTGACCGAAATCCGTTCACAATTGCCTGAGTTATGACCGAAACAAGAAAAATTTGTTTGCGCCTGCGCAGAGCTATACCCGCACGATTCCTAAAAATTTGAAGAAAATCGCATCAAAATTGTGGAAACTACGGCTGTTGCAAGGACCGTAACAAGAATATTTCGTTCACGCATGCGCTGAGCGTACCGCTTATGCAATTATGATTGTCTTCTGGGATCTCAAGGGACCTTACCCATATCATCCCTGAAAATCTGACCGAAATCCGTTCAACATTGACCGAGTTATGACCATCACAAGGAATTCACGTTAGCGCCTGCGCAGAAGCTACCGTTGATTCGATCATGATGAAGTTGATAGGGGACCATCTAGAGCTTAACCCGCACGATCCCTGAAAATTTGGTTAAAATCGGATCAAAATTGTGGAAGTTATGGCTGTTACAAGGAAATGTGGACGGACAGACAGACAGACAGACACGGAACAAAATTTGTTCAGGAGGCTCTGAAACGCAAAATGCGAGTGGAAATTTTGATTTTGGAGCAAAAAATTTTTTTTCGTTTCGAAAGTGAAAATAAAGCATCCGCTGCCTTGCAGTCTCGGAAGCAATACACGAGAGTTACCTGACTCTCAGGCAATAATAACATGCAATGTTATGCATCTCTGTAGTGCATCGCAATGTATAAATCTCTTGTACTTCCAATTATAGAGTATGCATCTCCTGTCTGGTTCCCCCTGCGCGCTGTGCATAAATACACACTGGAAAGGGTACAGCATAAGTTCTTACGCTATATTGGATTCAAACTTGGAGTTTCATGTTTTGATATGGATTACCCAAGTTTGATGGAACACTGCCACCTAATCTTTGAGCGACCAAAGGCGTGTGGCCGACTTGACCTTCCTCCACAAACTATTAAATGGCCACCTGAACTGTCCCACGGCCTTCCCACGGGCCTTCGAACCCAAAATATCTACCCGATCATCTGCCTTGTTTGACGTTCCTTTTCCCGCAAACTACCTTAAACGTCGACTCCTCACCAGATTCCTCCGCTCGGAAACATGATTTTGGACTTCAATTCAGATTTTGACTTTTTCAATAATTCCCTCCAATCGCTTAAAAAAATATTATATTCCTTGCCAATATCTTTTTCCTAATTTTTCTTGTATTTTGCTGGAATAATCTTAATCTATAGTTATTTATCTATCCATTATGTTCTGTTGTTATTTTGCCAAACTTTTCTTTTTTGTATTATGCTATGATCTGTAATACGTGTAATTAGGTTTTGTTCCTTTTAGCGAATTTCTGAAGAAAATTAAGCTATTGCTCTCGCCTCAAAATTTGTAGAATGTGAATTTTTGAAAAAAATTTATGCAGAAATCCGTTTCAGGCTATTCTGAATCATATTCTGAAGTTTAACGCATTTTTTTATGTATGTATGTATGTATATATATATATATATATATATATATATATATATATATATATATATATATATATATATATATATATATATATATATATATATGTATGTATGTATATATGTATGTGTCATTCCAGACGATAACTGTCCGTAGAATTGTGCTAGAAACTTCAAACAAATTTTAAAATGTTAAGGACACAAAACGAAAGTTCAAGTTCGTTGGCCAGCATGATAGGATTACATCTTCGGGTTGAAATTTTCAAAAATGTAGTCAAAAATTTCAAAATAGCCTGTTTTTTGCGATTTGTTGTGCGAAATAACTTTTTCAGCATTCTAACATGTGTTATATTCGGAATCAGCGTAAAATTTCCTATAAGAATATGTATCAAGTTTTCAAAAATTTAAAAGTTGAAAAATCAGTCAAAAATTGAAATAATGCCGTTCGCTAGTTGTAAAAATCGGTAATATTTGCATGAAACATTGTCCAAATTCAGATTGAACTACTCTTATGGAAGTATCCCTGTATAACCAATCCTAGAACCCAGCTGTTTAAAACGTAGGTAGTAGGTGCTTGTTTAAAAAAAAAAAAAAAAAAACTTACTCTGTGAAATATTCCGTCCTCCGATTCTCTCGGTCGCTCTCTTTAATGTTTTACGCTCAACTGTTTTAGGACTTGATGTAGCTTTAATACTGACTGTGGCTTAGAAAATATCAGCCATGAAATTATGAAGAAGTTCTATTTATGTACGTACTAGCACGCAGACCCAAGGCCTCGCTCCGCTCGGCCGTCAGTAACGTTAATCTCAAGGCCTCCCTCCATCGAAATCTATGAATATTTACCTACATTTGTATTTAAATCTACAAGATTAGTTTAATAATAGTAAAGTATGAGTACCTCCTAATTATTTTTAATAATTTGATTCCATGTTTGTCTATCAAAATCATAAACTAAAATTTCTCTACACGATCAATATTGACTGAAATGTCGAAGGTTTCTTCAAAAATTCTCTCATGGGGTCTTGCTGCATGACTGGACTTTTGTGGGCACTCACTTATGCGCTATAAATACTGTTAAATAGCATTCTACATTGAAGATGCCCTTGCTCAATCAGCCATGTAAATAAGTGTTTTTTATATACTGATCTATAATCCCAGATAACTAAAAAACTTATTACTCCACTCATCGCAAATATTGGTGCGAGCGTAGTTATTCATAGTGGCTATGTGTACGTTCCACATTTGTGGGGGATTACAATGGAGGATATCATCCCCGTCACCTCACAAAACTCTGTATGTGCCACTCACGTATACATTTAGAGCCCAAGTAGATACTCCAGAAAGAAGTTTTGGGATTTCAGGTGGCCTTCTGGTATTATAGTCTCCAAGGATTCCATCCCTTCTAGAACTTTGTTTATTGGCAAAATAAGCAGAATTCGTTATTGTCAAGGTATAGTGAACGAGTTCTCGGACTTTCCGTCACGTAGATTGTGTTGAATGGCAGAATCAACCTTGGCTCGAGACCTCTCTTCCAAACATTCGTACAATAGCATAGCTTACAATAGCTCCTCGCATCTCTTTGGCCTTTTTTTCCTTGACTTTTTCTTTCGCTTTCCACCCTTGACTTTTTTTTCTTTGATTTTATTTCTGCCATTCACATATAAATGGAACATAACAAAAAATAATAAATACATAAATAAAAACTTTAAAATGAGTTTTCACTTGGTAAAAGTTGGAAACAATTTTTTTTCCTCAAGGAGGTACCCAAAACCTTCCCCCAATATCCCCTCTCATGTCGTCCTAAAACTTCTGGATATTTTCGTTGCCTAAAACATACTACTAGGCACCCCAGATATTCTCTCCGAGCTTTCTAGATTTAAAAATTTGTAGGAAGGGTGAGATTATGGGGGTGGGGGGGGGGGACTTTATAGACACAAAACGGAAGTTAGTGAAAAACGTTGTCTATTTCCACGAAAAATAAAGAGTTTCACTGTTAAATCGATTTTGACGGTTAGGCCATCATCAGTAACAAACTGAAGACACATTAGAAAACACAGCTTATATAGTGACAGGTGAAGGGAGATTGAATCCCATTGGTCGAGAGAAAGGAAAAGGGCAGGAGGTACAACCAACTAAGTGCACACAAAATGAAAGGGGATTATAGCTAATCAGATGAATCGAAAGGGGGAAATAACTAAATATGGTTTCAACAGTGTGAAGGGGTAATTCTAAGCTTCATAGAAATGGACCTAACAGTGGTGAAATATATTGAGGTATATCCTCATTTAAACATTTACCAGATCTGTCACTTTTGATAATTTCGAATTTTTCAAGTACATTCAACATACCTCCCTTTGGGCAGAAATGAAGAAATTCTACAAACTGTCTATCTGTCAAATCAAAATTGTAACTATGACTGGATTCCTTAAGATGTTTTGCAAATGTAGACTTACCCTTATTTTCCCTGAAATCCTCCAGATGCTCGTCTATTCTTTCCCTAAATTTCCTACCAGTCTGACCACAATATTCGTAGCCACAAGAACATTTTAATTTATAAACTCCACTTTTATCCTGAACACTAATTTTGTCCTTAACGGACCCTAGTAATGCTTTAAAACTATTTTTAGTTTTAAAACCTACTTTATAACCTCTCGATGATAGAATTTTGCCAATTTTATCAGAAATTTTCCCATAATAAGGTAAACTTATCCATTGCTTTTCTTCTAAAGTTACATCTTCCCGAGCCAGATTGGAAACTTTTTCCCTACTCTTTTTTCTACCCTATTCCATATGGTATCAACGAGATCTCCTCCATATCCGTTACTAGCCGCTATGCTTTTGATAATGGATTTTTCTTTTGATAAATTTTTGTTCACTCATTGGAATAGATAGTGCTCGGTTGATCGTACTATGGAAGGCTGCATGCTTATGTACTAAAGGGTGATTTGAAGTACTATGGATCGTTATATCGCTATATGCAGTGGCGTAGCAAAGCAATTTATCACGGAGGGGCAACAACAACAGCCAAAGATTATATATGTAACTATAGTATAAATATGTATGGTGGGTACTACTAGTCACAAAGAAGGCATTGTAGCATGTATACAGGGTGTCCCACGGAAAGGTTACTCCCCCCCCCCCCTCATTTCCCCTGAATTCAGCGTAAAAAATTATGAAGAATGATGTTCTTCATAATTTTTTAAGTAGATCTCAGGAAAAATACTTTCGCGCTCGCCACTTGCACCAGAAGTTTAGCAATTAGCAAAGTAAATGTAAAACCACCGAAATTATACCTTATATCTGCACAAAAGCGAAAATCCAAATTTAAAGTCCTTGTCAAAAAGTCCGGGTCATATAAAATCAATGGAAATCTGATATATAATAAATTATAACGAAGAGGAGAATGTAAGAAGTAGATGGGAAAAAGCGTTATGCTTTGTACGACGCACAATAGGTATTTATTTTGTACTTTGTCCCGAACGAACCTGGAAGTGACAATCGGTATTTTTACCCATCTGATTTCGCAGAGGAGAAATGGTTGATTGCAAAGGTTCATTGTTGAAAAAAATTAAGCGAAAACAATCACTTAAGAATTAATTTGAATTTGAGTCGTAGGTACCTACCTACCTACCGAGAGAAAATGAACATAAAAGTAATCATTATGTAGGGAGACGAATAGGGAAGAGCAGACACATTGTATTATTTTTACAGCATAACCTTACGTACCTTAAATTAAGGTAGGTAATTAACCCTTCTTTTGATGGACACAAAAAGAACATTCTTACCAAACTAAATCTGTCTTTATTATGAGAAAATGCTCATGAACTGGGGAGCTCTAGGCTAATCACTGACTTACCGTTTCCAATCCAATCGTCTTTGTAGATCTTGATGTATCCCTCCAAGGGGTTCATAACTCGTAACTTTAGACGAGACGTTCCAAACCCGACGCGAGCACCTCCCACTCCAACATCTTCCTCCCTACAAAGCAACCGCTCAGCGTTGCCAACCTTTGTAAATATCCGTAACTGCAGGGAGTTATTGTCAAATTTACAAACAAATAGTGAATCGAACTTGAACGCCATTATTTTAAAGCTATTTTTCAAATCTTTCTGATTGACGTAAGACATTAGGATCATGATTTTAAAAGTTTCAGTCAAGCAGCATGAACTTCCGAGTTAATTCTAATTCATATTAATTTATGAAGGTATACCTTAGCTCATGACTTTTTCAGCATGCACCTTATAAGTTCAAATTTAAATACTTTCATGAAGCTAATCTGCCTGGTAATGTTCAAATTTCCAGGGTGACAAACTCGTTTTAATAAATATTTTAATCTTAAAATAAAATGAAAAATAAAACAATGCGGAATTTGCATGGTTATTTTACCTTTTGATTCATTGTATCTGAACACATTTCAAATGGAGTAGGGAAAATAAAATTGATGCAAAATGACAAATTGGTAGAACAATAAAGCTTTTATTTTATTATGTAGGAGGAATAATAAATTACCACCACTCATTTTCCATGTGACTTAGAGACTGAATTAGAAGTGAGAGTGACTTAGAAAAGAGTAAAGTAAAATCACAGTAAACGAGTAATAAAACTCAAGAAATTTTCCTGAACATACAAAATTCAATGTTTGGCGAATTAACTTTGTCCGAACCATGCCAAGATTCTATTTGCCTGCGAAGATTGAATTTCCTCTTCGTTTGGTATGTGCAATGGTAACAAAATAGCATGTTGAAACGGAGGAAATACATGCGGAGGAAGATATAATAAAAGTGATTTAAACTACATATATAACATATAATTAAAAGTACATATAAACTAAACACGCACGTCAAAGTACTGTAATCTAAATAGAACCTAAACAATTTGATAAGACGGGTCAGCTGTTCGGTTGTTACCCAGCGGTGAACAAACGGAGGGGAAAAGGCAGTAGGGTGGGAGGTGCTCGCATCGGGTTTGGAACGTCTCGTGTAACTTTAGCACTCACTTTTACACTAATTACAGTTTCTTTCATGTTAAGCATTGTATGACAATTACCACGGAATAAGATACAGGATATAAGGCATTAAACGTTTATGAGAGACTCACATCACAAACGTAAACAAACTGAAGTAAAATGATTTATCGGTTGGTTCACATATCGATTCTTTCAATCGTTTCCATTCGTCTGTCTATGGATATTTCAATCACCACAGCACAGACATTTTTCAGTCCGTGTAAGATTCTATTAATTTTATTTTACCGTTATTCCTACTGGGACACCAAAAATCAGGGATAATTGAAGACTTTTATGAGTTAGAAAACTTATTGATGGTAAGAAGGACACAATCGATGCTACTGCATTGAATCGATCAATCGAACGTGAATCGGAGGGCTGTGAAGGTGGGGAAAGGTAGGGGCAGTGAGAGTGGGGCAAAAATGACTTTGGCTTCCAGGAGGGAAATGAGGAAGGGCCGGCCCCCCCTCAGAAGAGGGGGAACGACGTAATTTCACTTTATAGTATCCAGCATACCATTATTTTTACTGTAGTTATTTCGCTTCTGTTGGATGGGCATTATGGGCAATTATATTATCCACGGCGTTTGGCCCTCCCTGGAACCAGCCTTGGAGGAGCGTTTTAAGTTCCTAGGCAACAGCACCCGCATAACAGACGTGCTTTGCGGGTTGCATTCTCGAACTCACCGTACTGACGTTAGTAATGTGAAATTATAATTATTGTTCACGCAGCATCCGTTTCAAAAAGAACTTCTACATCCTCTGTGATCAAGGGGGGGCTCTGCCCACCCTGCCCCTCCTCAAATTACGCCACTGGCTATATGTATCTTTTCTATAAATTGAAATATCATGCTTCTCGTTGACCAAAGAGATGGACAGATCAAGAAAATTTAGTTTATTCCCGCCGAATTCGAGAGTGAATTTGATAAAAGGATCTAATTTATTGATTTTTTCGTGAAAAGAATTTAGTTGTCTTTCTGTGCCCTTCCATGGAATGATAATATATCATCGACATATCTCATTGGTATCTTGACGGCTGAGGCGTCTGGCAGCTCACGCGGCGAGAAGTGACAACTACAGCTCTACCGGGAGGCTGCTGAAGAAGATATAGGGTTGCAAATTTTGGCTTATAATATAAATGGTTTAGCAAATAAGATAATGTTTCCAGACTTTTTTGATTTTTTGAAGGATTTTGATATTATTTTACTCTTTGAAACACATATATTTAGCGAAGGCACTTGTAATTTTTCTAAATATTTTCCGGAGTATGATGTTTTGTGGGTTCCAGCGACGAAGGTTTCAAAATTTGGTAGAGCTCGAGGTGGTGCCTTATATTGTATTAAGAAAAAAAAAAAAAAAAAAAAATTCTAGCATTGCTACGTTTTATAATTTTAGAACTCTTGAGGGGTTGATTCTGAGGCCCGACGAGAAGTTATCAGGTTAGTTCCTATTTATCTGAATGATTGGGAAGATGACTTTACTCAACTCGTGGAAGCAGCGAATAATTTGGGAGAAGGCAAAATTATAATAATTGGGGTAGGTAATGTCAAAGAGTAGATTTAGCCGAGAGGAAATTTTGAACTTATTGAATAGTGGCGGGGAGTGGGATAGGCTGGCCAGGTATTGTGCATTGGCTTGGAGGTACAGAAAGTTCTTGATTCTGGAGTTTAATTTTGATTAGGGCGGGCTGTATGTTATTTTAGTTACCAACTTAATTTAGTGAAAATATTTATATATTGTTAGAAATAGTGAACTTTTTTCTTTTTTTCTTTGTTCTTTGTCTGGCTATTGTTTCTACATAGGTAAGTGTCTATCATTGTGGGTACTTTTTTACGACGAATTCCGGGCTGACGTTTTTTACATTGCTCTATAAGCTTATAAGAAGTGTGTTTTTATTCATTTATTTTTGTTAAATAAAGCTTTTCTTCTTCTTCTTCTTCTTCTTCTACTTCTTCTTCATCGACATATCTATACCAATAGAGAAGATTATCTGTGTTAGAAGTTGTAAATATTTGTTGCTCAAGATAATCCATGTAAATATCTGCAAGCAGAGGAGATAACGGAAAACCCACAGCAACCCCTGGCTGTGTATAACATTGCCCCTCGAATAAAAAATAATTCCGATCCATACAGATAGACATCAAATTAAAGAATTCATCTTTTTCGAAAATATTAAGTTTATAGCCGTGAATCAGCCTGCATACATCTTTGCAGCTAGCTACATCGATATTGGTGAACAGACTAACCACATCAAAAGATGCGAGTTTAGCGTTTATAGAATGCTAGACAACGTTTTTATTTATAGAAATAGACAACGTTTTTCACTAACTTCCGTTTTGTAATGGGTTTCCACAACTTCGTCGCGAGTGATTTAGTTCGTTTAGAGACACTATGTGCATGACACCTATGGCATTCTAGTGAAGCGTGCCAGTTTGTGCCTTTCGCCTATTTCGATATACTATGATTCTGCGGCATCGTTATTCTTGTAAATATGAACTCTCGTTACATACAGAGGGACTTACAAAGTTTAGATGCTTTATTTTACTTAATTAATTTTCTCTTAGTAGCATCAAACGTTTACGCACCTACTTATATTTAATTACCTAATGTACCACTGGCTTCGTTGTATACGTAGAAGGAATATCTATTTCAGAAATAATAAACCTTTGTTTTGTGGTATAATTTGAAAGGTTTTTCCAATAAGATAAAGTAATATTTGAATTCAGTCCTCCGGGATGGAGACTTTGTGTTGCTTGCAGCAAAACAATAACACACAAAACACTTTACTAATTAAGGATACTGAGTAGGAATAACCTACTGCTCTTTTCAGTCGACTGGAATGGTAAGATGCTCACACAGTGAATTCTAATGGACTGTTTAATTAAATTTTGAGAGATTTAAGAGAGTTCATTACTCCCAATTCACCAGCGATCGATGAGTTAATTCCTTTCTTAGCCAGAAAACACAGGCTGACGACGGGGGAACAAACATGAAGGAACTAAGGGATAAATAAACAATAACGTTCAGCCTCGAGTAAGCAGCAACTCTCTTAGCAAGTCCTAAAGTACACAACCCAACTTAGTGGAGGCCGAAGTTTTCGTAAGTCTTACGGATGGTGTGCACGAAAAATTAGTGGTGTATGTGCCCCCCCCCCCCCCCCCTTCGCCATCCAGGTTCCTAGGCTCCCATTTATTGTTCTGAAACTACAATTTCGAGAAAAATGAATTTTGGTAAAAATCCTTAATCCAATTCCGTTTCGTTGCAAAGCTGAAAAGTTTATTGTTGTTATATCTACGAGTAATAATATTACTAGATATAACACCTACAGTTTATATTTAAAAAAAAAAAAAAAAAAAAAAAAAAAAAAACTTTTGTAATCGCAAGACAAGAAAGAATTGTTAACCCCTCCTACCGAAATTTATTTGTTCATCATCATGGAATCGTCAACGTTACTTTCGATCGATCCTAGATGGAATATTAATGAGTTGAATGAAATGAACATCGTGGGTTTCAGTTTGTCATTGATAGATTTTATTTCAAAGAGTCGAATGACTCACTCATATCGCTGTAAGTTCATCCGCATGCACTCCCTAAGAGTAGAAGTGCAATCTAATACAGAAAATGTTTGTAAGATAATTTGCAGCATTTTCATGAAATTTTCATAGATTTTTCATAAAAAACTACAATATTGCAATGACTCCAATAATTTTGAGATTTCCGCAATTTTCTGCAAAGAAATCCATTTTGAGGCATCCTGAGACAATTCCGGGATTTTATAATTTTTTCCATGTACATGTATAATACGAGTATAATTGAGAACCCAAGTTACCTTTGGGAAAGATTGAGTTGAATTATAGTAGGTCGTATTAGAAGACTGTTTACTGATGCAGCTATCGTGTGTACACGGATGTTGCGGTGGATTTTCAAAGAAAATATTTGAAAAAACCCGTGAAAACGCGATTTTTTATATAAAAACGGAATATTCACTCTCATCAGTTGGAATTATGGTGAAAAATTTACTTGAATTTCAGTAATATTTGCTGTAAAATCTATTAAAAAACTGAAAAATGGCTAAACATCCACAACCTGTTTTCAATCGTAGATTGTGAAAAACACAAACCGTAAAATTCGCGGAAAAAAATCGTAAGAAAACTCGAAAATGTTGAGAGCTTAAACCAAACGCAACACAGTGGAAATACGAAGTTCTTTGTCCACCGCGAATCCACCGCAACATCAGTGTACACACAATAGCTGCGTCAGTAAACAGTCTTCTACAAAGACCTTACCATAAACTATTTTTTCATACATACATTCACATATGTATTCATATACCATTCCGATCGATAACACTCCCAAGGATTGAGATATAAACACTGTGATTTCTAAGAAGAAAAGAAAGATAAAAACCATCCCTCCTGCTCCCCACATACACCCCAAAAAAAAAAAAAAAAAAAAAAAAAAAATTCTGCTGATTTGGGTGTAGCACATTTCCTTTCTCGTGTCCGATCAATACACTTGATTGTATTGATAATTGAACTGTTTCAAATAGCCTTAGAAGATTCCATAGAGGTTGGCAATGAGAAAATCATGCTTGAAATATAGATCACGTTTGTGTATGCGCTAAAGTTACCACTGAATGGGGAGAAAAACAGTTCATTGGGGGCATATACAGCTTAAACTGTTCAATCTCCGAACATTTCACAGGAATAGGGTGAACACTGTACATGTCATGCTTGTTATGAAAATTTGAGGTTCACGCATGCGCAGCCGTTGATAATGATACGATCGTGATGGAACTCATAGAGGGAAATAAAAAAAGTCCAGTCATGCACTTGACCCCATGAGCGAATTTTTGAAGAATATTACCGATTTGAGCGAATTTTTGAAGAAAATTAAGCTATTGCTCTCGCTTCAAAATTTGTAGAATGTGAATTTTTGAAAAAAATTTATGCAGAAATCCGTTTCAGGCTATTCTGAATCATATTCTGAAGTTTAACGCATTTTTTTATGTATGTATGTATGTATGTATATATGTATATATGTATGTATGTATGTGTCATTCCAGACGATAACTGTCCGTAGAATTGTGCTAGAAACTTCAAACAAATTTTAAAATGTTAAGGACACAAAACGAAAGTTCAAGTTCGTTGGCCAGCATGATCGGATTACATCTTCTGGTTGAAATTTTCAAAAATGTAGTCAAAAATTTCAAAATAGCCTGTTTTTGCGATTTGTTGTGCAAAATAATTTTTTCAGCATACTAACATGTGGTATATTCGGAATCAGCGTAAAATTTCCTATAAGAATATGTATCAGGTTTTCAAAAATTTCAAAGTTGAAAAATCAGTCAAAAATCGAAATAATGCCGGTCGCTAAAAATTTCTCTACACGATCAATAGCGACTGAAATGTCGAAGATTTCTTCAAAAATTCGCTCATGGGGTCATGCTGGATGACTGGAATTTTTTACAACTAGCTAACGGCATTATTTCGACTTTTGACTGATTTTTCAACTTTGAAATTTTTGAAAACTTGATACATATTCTTATAGGAAATTTTACGCTGATTCCGAATATACCACATGTTAGTATGCTGAAAAAATTATTTCGCACGACAAATCGCAAAAAACAGGCTATTTTGAAATTTTTGACTACATTTTTGAAAATTTCAACCCGAAGATGTAATCCGATCAAGCTGGCCAACGAACTTGAACTTTCGTTTTGTGCCCTTAACATTTTAAAATTTGTTTGAAGTTTCTAGCACAATTCTACGGACAGGTATCGTCTGGAATGACACATACATACATACATACATACATTATACATACATACATACATACATAAAAAAATGAGTTAAACTTCAGAATATGATTCAGAATAGCCTGAAACGGATTTCTGCATAATTTTTTTTCAAAAATTCACATTCTACAAATTTTGAGGCGAGAGCAATAGCTTAATTTTCTTCAAAAATTCGCTAAAAAAACGGAAGTTAGTGAAAAACGTTGTCTATTTCCACGAAAAATAAAGAGTTACAATTTTAAACCGATTTCGACGGTTAGGCCATCATCAGTAACAAACAATAACTAATTACTGATGATGGCCTAACCGTCAAAATCGGTTTAACAGTGTAACTCTTTATTTTTCGTGGAAATAGACAACGTTTTTCACTAACTTCCGTTTTTTAATGGGTTTCCACAACTTTGTCGTGAGTGATTTAGTTCGAGGGAAATCAAATCGTTAACTTTCAACGATCCTCTAAATATGAGTGAGATTGGACAAATAGGCAATAACAAAATTACGCCAGATAGACTTTTCGTTTGCGAAAACGCAGTAAAAACTACCAATTCTTGAGTGATGAAATCGATTGAGGACCATCCTCAGCCTGACCTGTTCATTCTCCGAAATTATTATCGAAATCGAATGGGAACTACAGAAGTTATCCCTGTTGGATCACATTCGCGCATGCGCACCAACTTGCCTACCATTATCAAAACCGCGAGAGATCTAAGAGCGCTCTCGTGGCCCCCCAGAAAATTTGCCACCACCAAATCATGGGGCAATCTAGATCTAATTTAGACATTTTTCGAATTTAAACCATTTCATCATAATTTGTTATTAAAATAGATTTCATTTATTTTATTTTTTTATTTAGGTATGTATGGCAATGACGAAACCCGTGATCATACGTGACCAAAGTGTGATCAGTCAACACTTCTCATAATTTTGCGTTTAATTCCCAAGGTGTCTCTGCAGGAAGAATGTTAGTCGTAGTTATAAACTAGATTGTTTCAGAATAAAGTGGTACCTACTTGCCTTACATTTTAAGTTAATCATTATTATGTTCTTACCTAAGTCAAATCTTAGCTTAAATCTCTGAAATTGAAGTTCACGAATATTCGGTTTTTGTTCACCTCACGAATTCTTTATCTTCATTTTTTCACTCATATCTAATTACTTACGCTAAACGTTATAATCCCGATGAACTCGTAGTAAACGTTTTTGTTCTTTGTCTCAACTCATTCTGACTTCCTTGTCATCTCTTAGAATACTAAATTATAATTATAAATATACCAAAACGGGCACCTAATCTCCGACGAATCTCTTTGATCTTCCCACGAGCAAACACGTGGCAACGGTTCGAGCCAGGCTAATCATCTCGACCTCTCGCTAATTTTCCTTTTCCTTTTCAGGCACTACCGCTACGAGCAGAAGTTGGCTTGTTTGCTGTGGAAAATCGAATTGCGGGACGTGACCATCATCCCAACCACCAACACTGAGAGGAGCATGATGGTAAGATGTCTTTCCTGGGGCTACAAGTTACTGAAGCTGATAACTACTTTAGTCGCACTACATTACATATTAAAATACGTTGAGCGAAGTTCAGTAGATTTTATGTAATGGTGTGGTTTAAAGTGGAAATTAGGTACATACAACAGGGTTTGTGTTTTGCAATATATTGTTAGATAGGACTCAGCTGGCCCTGTGCCTGCAAGCTCCACTGAAAGAAGAAGAAGAAAATCCTTTAAACGTAGCCTTGTTCAGAATTTATTTTAGCATAGAGGAACAAAATCCTTTCAACGACTTCCCAGTGGGCCTCAGACCCTCCGGGAAGTAGCGCATATTCTTCTGGTACTTTCCTCACAGACATCACGATCTTTAATACAAATGTCCTAATAATAAATTAATTAATTTTGTATTGTCTCGAATATTTACAATACTAGAGGGTCTCGTCAACTGAACGGGTTCCTCACAAAGTTCGAAATCAACACAATTTTGTGCATACATTTTGACTTTCCTTACTAAACCCGAAGGGTGAAGAGAAGGTCTTGCAATCACCCTGCAAATCAATTTCTGAAACTCATGCTAGGATGGGTATTTTATTTAATCTGAACCCATATCTATACGTTTCAGATAAAAACTGCAATATTGGCCCAAAATCCAAAATCTTTTTTGAATCTCAGAATATTATTTGGAATGAGTTATTCTGGTCTTAAAATTGTTATTTAACAATTTATTTGCGCTCGAAGTGCTGAAATTTTAAAACAATGTGACGTTACCTACGATAATGTTATGTTCGATATCTACAAAAATTTGCTCAAATGATCGTGCTGCATGACTGGAGCTCTTAATTTTCCTTCATTCTTATCTTGGTTGTGTGTGCACACGAACATATAAATTCTTAATAACTTCAATACACAATATGAACGTAATGTTCTGTTACAAAACTCTTTTATCAAAAATTTTAAAATAAAAATTTTCAAAAATTTTCTTTATCGAAATCTGTTTTGAGGCATTCTGAAATGATTCCTGGATTTTAACGCTTTTGTATATGTATATATATATATATATATATATATATATATATATATATATATATATATATATATATATATATATATATATATATGTATATATATATGTGTCATTCCAGACGATAACTCTCGATAGAATTGAGATAAAAACTTCGTTCTTTCGCCAAAAAATCAAGCTTTTTAAAAGAAAGGATGAGTTCGTTGGACAACACTTTTTGAATACATTAAATTGGTCAAATTTCAAAAAATGTACTAAAAAATATCAGAAAAAAAGGCTAAACATCGGAGTTTTTATTTTTTCAGCAGAATATTACTCAAATAAAGTTTATCAACTTTAAAGTTGGTAATTTAAAAATTAAAGCTCAAACCTATGCTCAAAATTGTAATTCAATTTCAATAATATGTGCTACGAAGTCGATACTTTTATTAACTCGTTGTATAGTTTCCTTACATATTCCTTCTCAAATATTAACTTATTTTCCTACAGCTTCTACCTGGCCAAGTCTGCAGGCAGAGCATCCTTCGCAGCATAGTCCCTGAAGTGTCGCCCAAACGAGCCTACACCAACATCGGCTTCTACAAAGGGAACACTGTGGCCATCAAGGCCGTTCACAAGAAGTCTGTCGATCTGACGAGGAACATAAGGAAAGAACTCAAACAAGTAAGATAAAAGGATTTATGTTGCGGAGTCAAGGGAAAAAGGATCAACACCTGAGTCGTATGATAGTAAGATCTATTTGGTCTTGATGCATCTGATTTGGTGCTTGATCCTGGTCTTTTATGCAGCTTAGTTTGGGGAGTTCCTCCACTATAAAGCGAGACAGGGGAAGGAGAGCGAGGTACATAATAGAATGTAACGAAGAAATGAAATATGAAAGTGGCAAGTTTTGGATTTAAAAGTTGTAGTCTGCACTAAAACCAAACGGTTTTTGTTTTTTACAGTGGTAAAATTTCCACTCGCAATTTACGTACGAGTATATGACCTTTCTGAACAGCTTTTGTTCCGTGTCTTTTTCTCTATCACTCTGTGTGTATCTGTGTATGTATGTCCGCAAATTCTTGTAACAAGCTTTATTTCCACAATATTCAACCGATTCCTACGCAATTTTCATGGAATATGCGGCTTACGGTGAAAACGGTCCCCTATGAGTTTCGTGGTTCGCAAATCAATACTTCACACGGCGCATGCGCAACGAAAATTCCATCAAACATCATTTTCTCACTCCCCTGGGTCGATCTTGCTCGAATTTGGTGGATAGGTGGAAGAGGTTGATTTGAGCATTCCCTGGCAATTTCAACATAATCCTATCATTATTAGATACTGCGTATGCGCGAATATGTATTCTTTTTTAAACCAGCCTATTTTTATCCGATTTCGATAAAACTTTCAGGAAATGTGCGGGTTAAGCTGTAAATGGTGGACTAATAATTCCATAATTCTCAAATCATCACTTCATTTTTCGAATGGGCAAACGTAAATTCCTTCTAGCATAATTTTTTTACGCCTTGGTCGTTCAATTCCGCTCGTTTCATTCCGCTTTGGTGTATAGTTGGGGACTATGGTATAATTATTCCATGTTAATTTCAACATGATTGCATCATTATTAGCCCCTGCGCAAGCTCGAAAGTGTACTCCGAGGAACAAGGTCTCATTTTCATCAGATTTTTATTACTTTTTCTGGGAATTTGTGGGTTACGCTGTAGACTGTTCCCTTCCAATTTTATTTTTCTCAAATCATCACTCCATTCTGCGCCTGCGCAAACGTAAATAATTTCAAGCATCATTTTCCTGTTCTTTAAACATCTTTACTGTGAAGCATACAATCGCGGGGTCTTGGAATGCATTATTGGAACCCCTGTCCTATAATTTCTGATCGTAGGTAATGAAACACTTTTTCTAGGATTGGTAACAGGAGAGAAAAGGTAGAACAAATTTAAACTTCATTATTTGATGTGGTCACAAAATGTTTTGTTATCAACTGAACTAGGTGTGTATGTACACACGTATTTGTAGTAAAAGTACACAAAGTTATAACGTAGAAAGGTACCATAATGAGTGCCTAATAATAAATGAGTTGGTAGTAAAAAGAACTAACGATATCATCAATTAGATAGAGATATTGTAAAGGTTGGTAGAGATACGAATCTTGTTAAAAAAAGGCAAGAAATATCAAAAGGAAAGAAATAGTTGAAACCACGGAATCCCTTGGGCGTAACAGTTCTTCTACTGGTGGCACTCTTCACAAGTTATGGTCATTACTGTTGTTACAAACTGGTGCCAAACATTCATTTTGCACCTGCGTCTGGCATTTTTGTCAGCAACACACGTGGGCACTTGCAGCAGTGTTTGAACCATCTCAAATTAGCTAGTGCTTCTCTTGGTTGTGGCTATAGATAGCCTAGAATCCCAGAAATAGAGGTCCGTCAATTAGGTACATTGTTTGAAAATAATATTGTGACGAAATTTAAGATATAACTGACTTACCAATTGGTTTTCCAGAGATTTACACAGGGGTCTTTTTGTACCCCAATAAGTTTGGAACCACACGAATTCTCAGAACCAACAATATTAGGTCAGTACGTTTATCGTTTAATAGGGGTACCTGCTGAATTTACATGGGTACCAATCGGGCGGGAAAATTTTTGACAGGGCGTACCTTTGTGTGGCCTCCTAGGGTTAAAAACTAACCGTTGAATCAATTATTAGTTCAACAGTTAAATCACATAGTAAAACCGTTAAACCTTTACACAAAGAAGGTAGTTGAGTCTTTTCGTACAACTGGTCACACAACGTGGTCACGAAAGGGGATATTAATCTCATTTCATGATATTCCTATGATATACTGGGAATAAATTAGGTTAAGCGACTATTGAATGTTAAGAGCCAGCCACCCCGGCCAACTGGTTTGGGTTCACTTAGTGTATACTGATGTGTTATGTACTCACAAAATAATGATACATTTATTGTCTTCATTATTCATTTAAGCTTCCATACAAAACTAATCGGTTACAAATATTGCATTATTCCAAACAAATATTGTGCTAGATACGAGAGTTGCGTCACGAGAACATCATTACGTTCATCGGAGCTTGCGTGGAAGCAGGGAATGTGTGCATCTTGACAGCCTACTGCGCTCGCGGCAGCCTCGAAGACGTTCTGGCCAATGAAGACCTCCACCTCGATGGCATGTTTGTGTCATCTCTCGTAGCTGATATCATCAAGGTAACAATGTGGGGCGTAGCGCCTTTTACCCCCAATGTTAGTGTAGTTACATAGGTTCTATGTGATAGTTCGCAAAAACGGAAATCGCCGATAGTTTCTAGTTACGTTTTTATCCGATTTTGATGAAATTTTCTGAGAATGTGAGGGTTAGGTTGTTGATTATCCCCTAAAAATTTCATTTTTCTCAAATAGTTTCTCCATTCTGCGCAAGCACTACCGTAAATTATCACAAGCATAATTTTCCCGTTTCCTGAATGACTGATTTCGAAGTTTTACGTTAGCTACATCTTGATTGACTATATTCCGCGATGGAGTTGTTATTGGTTATTAAAACCATTTCTCAATCATTTCCATTTATGGTATTTTCAGTTGGTAGGTACCTACTTTCTTAAATTTATTCGTACCTTGATCAGGGGGGCTGTGATATGTATATATGTTTTAATGAATGACATTAATTTTCCCTCTGCAGTTGCCTATACATCCGCTGGCATATTGATGTCAACCTATATGGATCTGCAATATGAAATGGAACTTCTTTGTAATATCAATAATTCAATATCAGTGCATACTTATCAGCTGTGGTACTTTTCCGTTATACCCCCCCCCCCCCCCCTCAAGTCTGTTTCACGACTTTCGCAACTGTTTCACGCCCGCCCGATGTTTCTAGGCATTTCTTTTTACTTAGATTACATTTTTACGTAGAATTGGTGACAATTTAAAGCTGTGGGAAGAAATTATATTATTAAAAAAAAAGGAGGAAAAAAAGGATAATTACCGTGTTTTCGAAGTTGCCAATGTCGGTGAGGATTTGTTGAAACAAATTGGCGTGGTTATTGTTTGCCTCCACGTGAATTCGCACAAATAGGTATCAAGTAACGACCTGCCTTAATGTTATTGCAGACACATCGATTTCGGACGGTCGGTTTTATTCTGGCCGTCCAAATTCCAATAGTGAACCATTGGATGGAACTAGACTTGGCACACACGCCGACAGTAAAATATTACCGGTAAAATATCGGGGATCAGCCGGCCACTGCCACTGCAGACCGTCGGTTCCGGGCAGAACCGACCCCACAGTGGCGTACATGACTAAATACACGCTTGCACACTAACCATTGTTTACCGACCGATCTCAGCAGTTCTCACTAGTCGCTACGCATCGGATGCGTACCATCACTTCCATTCCATTTGAGTGCTCTCGTGATATAGAACTAGTTTTATTAGAAGGAATACAATTTCTCATGTTGGTATTTTGACGTTGGATTTAATTTTTATCTTTTCATGGAGTTCGTCGAAGGATTCAATTGACATTCTAAAGAAGTTGAAAAACTTAGTACCATCACGCCTCAGTTCTTCAAAAAGAGTATAGAATGTTCCACTGTGTTCCCTTCTTTGATTGATAGGATGAATCCACCACTTGCGCATAATCCTATGGCGCTTAATGTGGCGATACAATAACCACATAGCAATTACACGTTTAAGATTCATTGTTGTTCAAGAATCTCGCGTCACAAACACCAAGCAACTGATTGTTTTGCCGATAAAAATCCGATGTGTTTGCAATCACCTGCTACCGATAAAATATCGGCCGACTTTTTACCGATCGTCCAAAATCGGTGTTTGTGTGCAACTGACCTTAGCAATTACTATATCCGTCCCCCATTGTGAAGAGATTAGTTAATAAACCAACCGGTTCATCAGGAAGACATTGGACCCAAGCAAGCGCGCAGCGCCCGTGATCAATGACGTTACCCTCTAGTTTTTCCAAGAATTCACCAATGCCTCTTTACTCCCTCAAACTGAGCGAACATTAATTAAAATGCGAAAAGGGATCATTACCGGTGCCTAGGAACATCGAGCGGGCGTGAAACAGTCGCGAAAGTCGTGAAACTGACTGGGCAGGGTTTAATGGAAAAGTACCTCAGCTGTGAGGCCCTTGAGCCTAATCTGTTTCTTAATCGTCTTATGATGCTGAAACCTGTAATCTGAAATGTACCTCCATTTTGGAGATCTGGATACAATTTAAAAAGCATGAAGAACTCTGATCAGCTTCGAAACTTCTCAGGCTAATTTCTTCCCTAATCGAGTCACGGTGCAGTAATTTAGATGGAGCTCCTTTGGGACAATTACGAGGTACGGAGGATCAGTGATCAAGAGAGGTGCCTCTGGACCTAGTATTCTTTCCTTATCTATTGACCTTTTTTAACATTTACTTGTAAAACTACGGGGTCTTTGAACTGTACAGGTGTGAACCCCTATGGGAGGTACGATGCGCCTTGTTCTAATTAAATATTATAATACGCGGGGTTTAATATTTATAGACAAATGATCTGCGTAGAAGGTCTGTCTAACACAGAAGTAATACACCTTTGTGTATTTAATTGCAGTTTTTTTTTTTTTTTTTTTTTTTTACTTTATGTATGTAAATTCGCTTACAGGTATCCAGAATCGCACTCGAGTTGATATTAATATACAAAGATAACATTTCCTTCTTTTACTTAAAAAACTAATCCGCCAGCAGTTTCCATTACAGCTCAATTAAAGTCCAACGAAGTTTCAATCTGGGGAGAGCAATCAATTGTAATGAGCTCATTAATTTGATCTTCCGTATAAATTATGTAAATTTTATTCATGAGGAAACAAATTTGAGAAGAGGGGCATCAGAGGAATTTCAAGCTGTAGGCGGTGACAGAATTGCCTCTAAACATTTATTAACGAATAATTAGGTACCAAATGTGTTAGTGCCTGTGAATTTTCGCTTCTAAATGTTAATTAATAGAACTGTTCTCGAATTACGTTATTATGCCTTGGAATTAATAGGTAGCTTGTCACTTGTTCGACAAGTAGAAAACACGAATTTTCCTATTTGAATTAATTTCAATGTTCGCAGCAGGTTAATGTATAATTAAATAAAAATAAGTTAGGTAGAACGATGTATATTCATTCCTTAAAATCATGCAACAATATTCAATGTTATAATCAATCAATGTTATAATGATTATAATCAGCACATTAAATGGTAATTTCCCGAGTTGCACAGTGCGTCAAGTAGAGATAAAAATTATGAAAATCAATTATTTTTCTGGTTGGCTTAATGTCTCCTACCTATTCTCTTATCAGTTGCTGATAAAGCTTTCAGATCTTCTTACCCATACTTGCCTACTGAGAGTACGTAGCTAGTGAGAAATCATATGACAGCTACTTTGGGGTCGCATTTTTGCAACACAAAACGTAACGCTTTTGGGCACTTGGATCAAGGCCACAAAATGTTCCATGTTGAATGTTTTAAAAACAGTTTTTTCTTGAAAGACCACAACGACAGCTTTGCGACCGCTCATGAGAGGGATATTTATAATCAACAAGTCATTTTTTGCCATTTTACCAGTTCAATATTTTTGTCAAACTTTTCCTTACAATCGATGCACTGTAGATTGATATACTCTACCTAACTACTTGTGGTTAGGTTCTTTTTATAATGCTCGTTTCATCACATCCGCTCCGCACCTAGCCGGGAATATACCCCGTTACCACTCTTGTTGCTTGAAAGTTTAGCACCTAAAATTTAAACGCATGGACTTGCTTCGGCCGTCGGTTGGCTTTCGATACCTGATCAGGTTGGTGATCGTTATTTTGATGCAAATTTTGTCGTTCTAGTAAGGCTCCCAGTCAAATTTCAACTTCCTATGGTAAACAGCAGAAAATTCATCACAGCTATTCCAGGAAGGTGCACATCATTTCAATAATTTCTTGATGTAGCTGATCGCATTACAATTGATGTGGCTGATCCTCACTCAGCTGATCGGGATGGAACCCGTCAATCCATTCATTTATGATGTTCTAGAGAGGCTCCTTATAAATTTTCAACTTCCTAGGATGAACAGTAGAGAATTTATCTTAGGCAGCTGATTAGGATGGACCCAGTTATTTAACTTGTCTCAAGATGTCCCAGAAAAGGTCCTTATTAAAATGCAACTTTCCAAGGTGAATAGAAGAAGAGCTCATAGCTAGTTACTTAGCCACTACTATTGGGGTCAACCATTCCGGTCTTCTTTTACTTAATAGAACTACCCAATCTCAACTATCCAAGCTTGTCTCGTTATTTGAAGATAGTGAGTCTATTTTGTTCCCACTCTCAGCTTTTCACGACGTAGGTATTTCTCTGTGTTGATAAAAGGGCCGTAATGCCGTTGGGGGAAAACTGGCTGGTACCCTATATGTCAGAGTTATCTGACAGTTACTTAACTTGTCACTAGTCACGTTGAAGTATATGACGTCGTTCTTCATTGCAGGGTATGATCTACCTCCATGACAGTGAAATCATTTCTCATGGGAACCTCCGCTCAAGCAACTGCCTCGTCGACTCTAGATGGGTATTGCAAATTTCGGACTTCGGCTTGCACGAGTTCAAAGG
Organism: Adelphocoris suturalis; assembly: GCA_030762985.1. Lineage (NCBI taxonomy): Eukaryota > Metazoa > Arthropoda > Insecta > Hemiptera > Miridae > Adelphocoris > Adelphocoris suturalis. Next base: position 42,746,268 of record CM061049.1, read on the forward strand.
TACATACGTCTAATTAAACCTTTTTTCCTTTTTATTCCAGATCTTAAACCTATACGGTATAGATTCTCAATTTTATAACAACGAGAGGTGATGGAAAGAGAGTAGTGACTCCTTAAAAGGTTAGAGATTATTAAGCTGCTTCACCCAGAGGATATCCTAGAGATTGAATAAGCTCCAGCATAGGCCAAGGAGTAGCATTAGCAAGAATCGAGAAGGAGGAACTACTCACATTCATCACAATTTTATACACCACTGTTCGTAAATTGAAAAAGTTACCATGAGTGCCTAAAATTACTATATTAACTAAATTTTATATCAAGTAAAACCTGTTCGGAGATGGAAATCAGGTTCCGGGATATTGTCTGTACGAACTAAATCACTCGCGATGAAGTTGTGGAAACCCATTTTAATGAAAAATTGGAGTTGAAGAGAAACTTTGTTTAATTCCACTAAAATAAGGAGTTACCGTTGTAACTGTTAACAGTGATTCGTGGAATTATAACACTGTGACTCTTTATTTTCGTGGAATTAGACAATGTTCTAGTTCCACAAAAATAAAGAGTTACAATGTTAGATCGATTTCGATGGCTAGTTCATCATCAGTAACAAACAATAACTGAAAATACGTTGGAAAGGACATCGTTTAGTCGCTGGATGAACTGCACGAGAGAGTTGAGAATATCGTGAGTTCAATTGTCCCACAGTTCCATTCCACACAATTTTCTGTAAGTTGTGATACACTTTTTTCGAGCAACCATCGATTACCTACTTCAGAACCAGTAACCAGAGGCGAGACTTCTCATTTTGAAAATTGGTATGCTTGTATTCAAGAGGGTAGTTCGTAGTTATCAGATAATAATGGTTATGCAGCACAGATGGAGTGATCTTTCACTTTATCGTCTTTTTCTGATCCTACACCAGAATTTCATTCAATGGTTAATTCTCTTGAATGCAATAATGAAGAACCACACTCAGCTAAACGGAGCCTCAATTTTCTGAATATTTGAAGCTCCAAGTTCAGTTTGAAAAATTCAGTAAGACTGAAAATTGTGACTCTTTAATTCGACTGGGAGTTAATACATTAAAATAATGACTGAATTATTTTTAGTAGATACCATAATATGGTACCTATCTAGTATTATGTGATTTAGAGACAATGTGTTCAATTAGAGAAAACGCATTAAGACTGAAACCTTTGAGTCTCAATAAGACTAAAAGTTGAGATTTGATACAGGCTTATTTATTTTAATTGCCATGTTTTGTGATTTAGAGAACTTATTGTTCAGTTAGGAAAACACTGTAAGACTTAAAGCTGTGAGTCTTAAAAAGACTGAAAAAGAGTGCCATTCTACCTATGGTTATTTTATTGCTATTTGATTTTACAAACAATTATATTCCTAACAAATTTGTTACAGTTTTTGTTAAAAATTAGTTGCAGTTTTTGTTTTGGTTAATATTTTTTTTAACTTAGCAATTTAAATTTTTGTCATAAAACTTACAGTTGCTTTCAGTTGATAGAAGGAATAAATGAAGAACTTTTATTGAGATTGTCCAGACTGATAGCGTCCTGGGAGTTTTTTTCAATATATATATATATATATATATATATATATATATATATATATATATATATATATATATATATATTGTTGTAGGGGACAGACTGAAAGGTTTTAATGTTCCTAATGTTTGGATTTTGTTTCGCATTGTAATATAGTCAATGATTTTCAATTTTTAAAAAATTGATATTATATATTGCACCCTTTTTATTGTCAAAAAATCCTTTTTTAGTGACATTCCATTACTTTACCTCGGAACTTCTTAAAGCTTGTGGCAACTTTAATAATTAAAATTCAAAAGTCACATAGTGCATATCAGCAAAAAATTACAGCATCCTTGTGCATTTCAACAAATTTTCATTAAATCTATTGTTTGGGCATTTCGACTAATTATCATGAAGATAACAACACAGATTTAGGTTGACCTGCTTCCAGAAATATTACTGTGCTGCCAGATTACAAGAACACTATTTTTTTTCTTGTCCTGTAAAATTTCAAAAGTTCAGAAGCACAATGTTAGGACTTAGTCAACGATGTGAGTTTAGTACTAAAATTTTTCAATTTTCAAGAAAAGTGTCGTGATTTCCAAGTTTGGACATGCCAAATACAACAGATTTTTATTCAACATTTGTTCCAGCAAAACGCAAGTTCCGTTTCGGCAACCTAAACACAAAAAAATTTAAATGACAAATTGTTGCAATAACTTTATCGCCATACCAATCAAAAATAAAAATTCACCAGTGTTAATAGAAGTAGTATCAAATGAGAGTGCCTTTACTGTCAAAAACGAAGGTCATTTCCGGTCGTCCTGGGAATTGTTTTACATATATATATATATATATATATATATATATATATATATATATATGTATTCAGGCTGGGTTTTCTCGACCACTCGGTTGGTGAACTCCAATTATTGTTCTCTTTAGGTCGTCTCCATACCAGGCCTAATCACGAAATTCACGCCTGATAAATTCCCTTCAGCGTCCCAGTATTCAAATTATTAAACCACCCTCGAATTATTTCGCTCGCCCTTATATTTGACCTTTAGTCCGATCTAACTCTACGTTGGATCTAATATTACGTGAAGAGTTTGAACTTATTGGCCCTTAACTGAAACATCAAGAATGCTCCACCTAATCTCATTTTGATGTAAAAAATCCTAAGTTTAATGAAGAAAGTTGTATTTCAAGGAATAATCCAAAGTATTTCATCCTTTTACACGATTTTTGAAGACACTTAACAATAAAAAAGTGAAATTAACAAACATTCAACCCCCCCCCCCCTCCTCTCACTTTTTTTTAATAGTTTGTTATTCAAGATGTACGACGAACTCATTGAACTACCCTACCTCCCTGCCGCTCTAGAGAAGTATGTCCAAGTACGATCTCCAAAAGTGAGATCGATAACAAATGATAGTTTCTATCAGCAGAGAAAATCATCCAGTACGAGGATCCTCAGAATGTTTAGATTTAGGTGGAGCTGAGTACATACATGAAATGCAAAGTTACAAGCACCTCTCTCAACATGAATACAACTTCTGCGATGTAACAAGGAGTGGTAAACTATCAAGTACTAACGTTGTTACTAGAGGAATATTTTAGTCGATGATATAGCCTAGTTTCATAACAACAAGGGCGTGCTCAAATAGTTCTCAGAGAGTCGTGAAACTATGATACCACGGATATAGGACTTTGCAGGAAAATGTCTTCTTCATATAGGGTGTAATAACCATGGCAGTAAAGCCATCCAATTTCTTCCTTTTTCCGTACTTTTAGGTAAATAAAAAAGTTTTCATCACAACCTTCAGGTCATCAAGGTACTTAAGTACCTAGTGTTACGCTCCAGGGAAATAATTCTTGAAAATAACTTTTTAAAATGCTTTCAACTTCTTTTTTATGACGTTTATTAAGAAACAACATTATGCTAAGCACTCTCATTGTGTGAACATACAAGAGGTCTAATAGCACGCTGAGCATGATTCACATGTAGTTAGGAACCTAGGTATAGGTCCAATGTCTTATCCTAGTAAAGTCAGAATTTTGGAATATTGGCAATGAAGTGTTAAGGAACTATGAGAATGTCAATGCTACGATTTTGTAGCACTTGGATTTTGTTAATCTGAGTAGCACTCGCTGATATCCACAGCCAAAAGGAATTTAGGGTGGCTGAGGAGAGGTTTTACGTGAGAAAGTCTGTTCCTGATTTTAATTTGGAGGGTGGTGATGTGTTGGTGCCAAATTACTTTTTGATTCAAGGTTAGTCCCAAAATAACTTTGTCCACCTAGAATAGTTTTTTCTTATAATTTTGCCTTACACATCTCGAGATATTGAATGATCTGAACCTCTGAGTAGCAATTATTAGTAGCCAATCGTTATTAAATCTCATTCTACACATATTTGAGAACCATTAGGCACCAAACTCGTCGCGATCCCCCTTTGACCCCGCAAGTAATCGCTTTTCGAAATCAAAAATGAGCATAGTAACATTGTAATATTTCTAGTTGATTTATTGAAACAGTCAAAAATTCAACCAACCTTGCGGCGAAACGTTGCCCATGATGACGACTTCAAGAAAAAAGAAATCACGACCTCGCCTGGACAGCCTGATATGCACTACTGACCACTTGTGTAAACAAACTAAATATTCCATTACCGCACAATCGCAAGATTCACTGAGCGTAGCTGAACGGGAAAACATTTTATACCAGTTGGAACCTGAGTTAGTGACTCTCTAACTATCTTCTGAACAGCTTCGGATATCGAACTAATCCTTCCAAAGACTTTCGATTTTTTGATTTTTGGCCAGGAAAATGGTGTTTCTCAACCACTGTGTACCGTTTTATTGCCCATGCAAAGTAGCAATTATAGCAGAAATATAAGATGAATAGCAAATTACGCATTGGACATTTTTTACCACATGTCATCAATCACCAACTTAAGTTCTGATTTAATGTGCTTTGCATAGCCGGCCAGGAGGAGCCTGACCCAGAAATGGAACTGAAGAGGAAGCTTTGGCGGGCGCCTGAACTGCTGAGGTCAGCCCATCATCCTCGCGGGACACAAAAAGGGGACGTCTACTCATTCGCCATCGTTCTCCACGAGGTGGTTGGGAGGTCTGGGCCTTGGGGAAACTTGCAGTTATCTTATCAAGGTGAATTGTTGTAAAATATATGTAGCCAGCCTAGAAGATTATATACTGCCTTTTAAGCTGTTTTTCCTTTCAAATTTCTTTCGCCCCGATTCGAGCCGTGATGTGTGTATACCGGGATGGATTGCACAGGGCTATTGTGTTGCAAACGGAACCTCATATACCTGGTCAAGCCCATGAGTATTTAGTAAGTCCCCACAATTAATACACCCTCACCCCACCCACCTCTACACAAAGGGCTATGTCTTATTGGATTTCATAAGCCTCTCAGCCTTAAACAATTCAAAATGGATTCTTTTACACACCAATAAACACCAAAATTCTTTGGCTTTAGCTGAATGATGATCTCCTTAGGAGTCCATGTCCAGCTATCCAGGCCAAGGTGATGAAGGTTGCTGGAGAGGAAGCTGTTAAGATGACCAGTTCAACAGTTGGATCCAAAAGCAGCGTCAGTTTCCACAGCAGGAAACCTCTAATCGGAAATCCTGCTAAGTAGGGTTTCGGGTCTTCTCAAACCTGGCAGCTCGGATTCTGCGATTTCGGATCCTGAGGCTGTGTCTGGCCTCAATTAGTGGTTGGATGTAGGTTCGGAAAACCATAAAACGTGCAACTTTTTAAATCAAGGTGAATCATTGTAAACTAGATGCAGCTGGTTTTGAATATTATATACTACCCTTGAAAGCTAGTTTAATGCATGTTTCATGTAGCCATTTGATGAAATTATGCTTGCCTCATAAAAATGCGTGCACCTAACATTCAAATTGCTGATGGTTCTTTGGAGATGGACAGTTTCAAAATGTTCCACTTGGATTCGACACGTACCTACTCAAAATATGCATATCCACACAATATCACACTCAGCGTAACGTATCAAAAACTCTATAATATATCTCTAAATTTTTCTGAGGTCGAATTTTCCTTGTTAGAAATCACGAGGCAGGTCCAAATGGGTACAGGCTTACGACCGGACACCAAAGACTTGGACGTTTCGCCGTCCGTCATCAGCTGTATGGAAGCCTGTTGGGATGATGATCCAGAGAACAGACCCGACTTCAGATTCGTGAGAATTAAGCTGAAAGAAATGCAAGCTGGCCTGTAAGTATTTCAAATACAGGGTCCATATTTGATGTTATACCTACATTCATAGGTACTTACTTGAATTAATATTACTAGCGTTACGTGTAGTCACACTATCGAAGTTCAAGAATCATCTTAAATATTATTCAACCGCGTCAAAGAGATTACTTTTACGATTTGTTATTTTAACCAGAAAGACAAACAAAAATTGATATTTAACGATGCAAATTTTGTATTAAGAGTTAGAAAATACTCGGGCATTTAATCAGTACGCAGTCCCGATACGTGCCTTCATATTATACTGCAAAACCATATCATTGACCATACCATTATGGAGTATTCTAGCATAGAAGTAGAAAGTTTTAACAATTTAGAAAGTTCACTAAAGTTCTGCATTTCAGACCCTCGATGAGAAATTGAGTTCCATTTTTTCTTTACGTCTATCGGTTAGAAAAAGTTGATCTAAAAATTAATCCGATTTTCATGAAATCTTCGCAGATTAATTAACACATTTCCAAGGGACAGACATTTCATAGCCCTTAAAACCTTATTACCTTCAGTGTAAAACATGGAATTTCTCTAATGTTCTGTGTCTTTCAAGGACTGATCTAATAATGTTGAAAATATGATTGCAATCCATCTTATAAGTCCTACGTCTTATGAGAGTTTCCGTTGTTCATTCAGAACCTGAGAAGCATTTACAAATTGCAAATTGGCTTAATAGCAACAGTGTCTACTTACATTATGCATACATTTTACCTTGCCATACATAAATACATACCTAGTTGATAATAGCAATTAATTAAATGCCCACGTTTAACTTTTCACTCAATTTTTTTCTCCTAATTATTAGTGAGCAAATATCACTTTTGATCAAATTGACGAATCCAGTGGACGGTCATAAATATGACCACGATTGTTCATGTTTTCTTGTACTTACGTACTAATACATAGGTCCACTAACCGGGTTCCTCACAGAGTTTTAAAAAACTGGTTGGCTAGTATAATGCACTCAAATTTACTTTTCATTCACGATTTTATGTGACGAAAACTATTGAAAACGATACTTAACTCGATTTTTGGTTGATTTGACGACGATCGTCATCGCCGACGACAAGTTTTTGCTTCATCTAAAGATATTTTTAGAGGTATTGTGCGCTTTTTGCATTTGTTTTCATGTGCTCTCTCTGATAGTTAAAATAAGTATTCCTGAATATTCCTTATCTCTATATCTTGTATGGTGGGGTGCTATAGTCCTTATATAGTGGTTCGGTTGTCGGGGAGATAATTTTTGTTAGACTTCTCTTTGGTAGATTTATATTTGCTAAGTACTTTTGCCTTTTGCCCCCATCAGAGCAGTAGGTGCATATGTGGGTAGCTCAAGTTGAGTTTAGTTTATAGGTTAAGGGGGTCCTCCTTCATCGTTATGTAACATTGGCAACCTGCTGCTTTAGGTTGTTTGGTCGTCAATTTTCTTTTAAATTGAGAAATAATAAAATACTTGTGAGTGGAGCTAATTTTTTCTTGGGAGACTCCCAATATAAATCTACCAAAAAGAAGCCTAACAAAAATTCTCTCCCTAACAACCTACCCACTTATATAACTCTAAATGGGTAAGTTGCTATTAATCTAAAATGTTTGTGTAATTTTTCAGAAAACCCAATATATTCGATAACATGCTCGCTATCATGGAGAAATACGCTTACAACCTGGAGGGTCTCGTTCAAGAAAGAACAAACCAATTGACAGAAGAGAAAAAAAAGACTGATGCGCTCCTCAATAGAATGTTGCCAAAGTAAGCCAATATGATAGTAAAAATCATCCTTCTTCCAGTGAATTTTCGAAGATAATCAAGCTTTAGTATGAGTCCAAAACTTTAAAAAGTCAAATTTTCCAATATTTCTCTGTGGGAATACATTTTTAAGTCTGGTATGTGCCTGGATTTTAAATCTTTTTCATATTCTAGCTATCTATCCTTAAAATTAAGGTTAAATAAATCTATTCTTTATATGCTTAGAATTCAAAAATCGAATAAAAAGAGTCCATTGGTCCTCCTTTCAGAGCTTTTCTCCGAAATTACTTGATCAAAGTTTATGAAACTTGGGCCAAACATCACAAATGGGTTCTAGTTGGCCCAAGGACCTCGGCATCGATTTGGATCAATCCTAAAGGGTAGAAATTAATTTGAAAAATGATAATAATAATAAAATCAAAATCTGAAAAAATTTAAGTGACAGTCATTATTTTTTAAATGTTTTTATGTATACCAACCCAGTGAATCAAATGCAACCACCCAAATCTCAGTACGTTTATACGTTCGATCTCCCGAAGAAGTTTGATAGGAAATAGGATCATCAACAAGGGAGCAAATCAAAACTGGTGGAACATTGCGAAAATCGCCTTATGAACTCCAACGATCATATCAGCTGATCTAGTTCCAATACAACTCTAACTTCACGAAATTGAGCTCATTATAACTCTTGTCACCCAGTAATGGACTAGTGAAGTGTAGGTAGGTGATTTACTTCATCTCATTTATTTTCAGTTGGCCGATGCCAACGTAATTGACGATATCGGTAGTTGGAATATGATGTAGTAATGTAATTAGATATCAGTTCTTTCGGAATACATGAGTAGTAAAGTGTAGGTGTTTTATTTTATTTATTTTATTTCCCCTCGGTACCTAGTTGTCTACGCTACATACATTTCGATAATGTATGATATACTTCGTTTAATGATATATAAGTGTTCTACAAAAATAATTAACCTTTTTTTAGTAATTTGCAGCGTTTTTCTTCTGAATTTGGTCTTCATAACTACTCACATGAACTGATAACACAAGAAAATGTACCAACTTAGGCTCATGTTTGACTTAAAACATTAAAAACATAAACATTTTTGAATATAATAACATGATATGAGTATTTATAACGTGTTCCATCCGTATAGCTTGTGGCATTTTGTGGTTCCAGAACAGTAGCTGAATCGTTGAAAAGAGGAGAACCCGTTGAAGCTGAAAGCTTCGAATGTGTCACGATTTACTTCAGTGATATCGTAGGATTTACAGAACTGTCTGCTGTCAGCACTCCACTACAGGTTCGATTGATTTTCAACATGTTACAGAAAAAGTAGGCATATAGGTACCTTAAACAAGCGTAGAAACTGGTATTTCTTTGAAATTGCATTATAAATATATGGCCAAAACAGGGGAGCTTTCTTTAAAAAAAAACTGAATTTAAAAGAAGTGAACTATTTGTCATCCCAGACGATACCTCTCCTTGGGATTCATTTAAATAATCTATTCTTACACCAGAAACCCAAGTATTCTAAAAGAGAGAACAATTTTGTTGGACAGAATCAATTTAAATTGATTCCACCAAAACTTGCATAAAAAAACTAAATTGACGCACAAAGAATTGTTAAATTAAAATTTTTAGGTAGATTTCTTACGGTTAATTTACACCTGTAAAGGGCTACCAAGCCGAAACCTCAAGAGAACTTTTGATTTTCTGTTTATCAAAACCTACATGATATTTGTTGTTCATGCTGCAAACCTGCTTATAGCATGCCATAGTTCCTTCCATATTTGGAAAAACGAAAATTTTCATCACAACTATGTTGAGGAGGGAGAAAAACAAGTTTCAATGTATGGAATAGCGCTAGTTGTCGACAGGCCCTATCTTCAATTTTTCTAGAAGTTTACAATGGTAATGCAACAATGGTCGGCTTACATGGTTCAGAGGTCAACAGTGGCTATGTACCAATAGTCGCTCGGTCTCATTGCTTTCTGTATTATCATAATACTTGAGTTGAATTTCACATCGGGTGATCAGCGTGAATTTGAATTTTTTCGTATTCGCACTGACTGCTTAACAACTATGATCCTTCATGAAACTTAGTAGTGACTTGAGAGGTATGGTAGGATGGCTATAAACTTGGTAAGGATCAACCAGGCGATATAATGTCATCGTAGATTGATTGGCACTTTAAAGGCCGGTTCATCAATGCTAAATCAAATCCCCTACTAACTTATCATTGAATATAATCAATCAGATGTTCAAATATGTTGGACTTTCAGATACTGTTTATCGATCTTGAGATGACTTCTGACTAACTCATCAGAACTTAACACGGGGAAAATAGGGCAATCTACTGCAACAACAACAAAACATTCCCACGAAGTTAGGTTGGAACACTGCGCAGTATTAGTTGTCTCCATCGCAACTGCCAGGAGGTCATCTTTTAGGCTCATCCTTCTTCCATAACCTCTTGGTTTTACAAATCGTATCAATGATTAATTCTTTTCAATTTCTGAGTAAGTACTTCCTTTCGTGAATCGCTGGTTAATATTTTTGCTTTTTTATACGTATTATTATCGAACTACCTACCAGCTCTCAGCCTCAAAAACAGCTCATGACGTTCAATGCAATGATTCACTATACTTTCCCAAAATTTTTATTCGTAAAACTGACGTGGAAACTATACATTTTTGTTATACACCTTTAATTTATGAATCTATGTTTATATTTGACCACAAAGATACCCCATTGGCATTTGGGGTGGTGGGAAAGTGAAAAGTCCAACACAGAATGACAGCACTAATTGGGAAGATGCCAACCTAACCCCTACGGGTTTGGTCCTTACTTTTTCAACCCCTCAACACTCTATAACCTCCGTCTTTCCGCCAACACATTTTTAGTTTTCAAAAACAGGCCATATCGGATTTTGTGCTCAATATGTGACAAAACAAATAATTCAAGTTTCACGAAATTGTGCCGATATGGAAATCCAAATACTCCAACTCCATAAACAAATCTGGACTAGACTTCTTTCTTACCCAAGCGAGAGAGTCCATGATTTTTTCGTCAGATATCAGAATCTTTCAATTCTCAGTCAGTGTCCACAATGTTCAAAAGAACGAAGAAAAGAAACGTGAATGATATAAGAAATAAGTTTAATACAATTATCTGTTACGATGATGATTTCATTAGGTAGGTACCTACTAATTTAACAGAGCAGCTAAAATGGTATCCAAACCTCTGGCCCACAAAATAAACAGCGATTATCTGATAACTATGTAGTGAACCTGAATTCACAAACAGGTAGACATACCGAAAACAGTCAGGACCAAGTCAGATTTAAATTAGGCTAGCAAATGCGATTGCTAAACCGGCCTTTAGGTCAGCAGAAATACCACTGTGCAATATCAGTAAAAGGATGAAAGGTGAAAGGATGACTTAATATGATCATGTACGCCATGTAACATGGAAGTATGGTAGTACAGACTTCGGCAAGGTAATATCACCGTGAACTCTGTAGGGAGAAGAATCATAGAGTTCGGCCACAATTTATCACCGTTTGCTCTAAGAAGGAAAATGTGGTACGTATCCATTAGGAGACAATATTACAAGACTAGTGTAAACGAAATAATGCAACGAAAGGACTGGTGCAAAATGGACTACAGTCTAGGCTTGACTTGAGCAATTATACTCAGGTACCTACCTGCTCCAACGCATGCGCTGACCGTCTGTCAGTAGGAGTGGAAATGAGCGTTACCCACGTATTAGTTTTATATTTTTATAAGGAAATAGATTCCATTCTAAGAAATTTGATACCATTCGCACTCTCCTACGATGAGTAGTTTTTTTTTTCTTCCAATGATTTTTCAAAGTTTGCTCTGATGACGTCACACTCGTAGGCAGAGGGGTCTCGCTCAGGCGGGAGGGGTACTTTGACGACACCTGTATGCGAAACATTGAAAAATCGTAGAATGAAAACTTCTCATCGTAGGAGAGTGCGGTTGATGCTAAACTTATTAGGATGGAATCTTCTTCCATTTAAAAATAGTTGGGATACCTTCTTCGCACCCATGGGCAACGCACATTGAGGTCAAGCTTAGGCAGATGCCTGGTTTATTAAGAAAACCACTTGATGTATACACGAGCTCACAACAATATTAAAATTTTATTGTAGGTGGTCGAACTATTGAATGATCTGTACACTTGCTGCGACTCCATCATATCCCACTACGACGTCTACAAGGTAGAGACGATTGGTGACGCTTACATGGTGGTGTCGGGGCTCCCCGTCAGAAATGGCGACCGCCACGCCGGCGAGATCGCGAGTATGGCTCTCCACATGCTCAACAGCATCAGGCGGTTAGAAATCCGGCACAGGCCTGGAGAACCGCTCAAACTTCGGATTGGAATCCATTCTGGTGAGTTCATCTTTTACTTACGTGCGTACATCATACTTCATGCTCAGTTCACGTATTTTCGTTTTTATTTTTGTTATTCATGACTTAAGCCGCTTCTCAACTAGAAGGGTCATTAGCAACAGGTATTTTAGTATTATGTTTGGCATTGTTTTTAAACTACCTTCCTAAGCTTTGTAATGTTTACACACTCAATTTCGGCAATTTTCATAGTCACAAAAGTTTCATTGATTAATGTTTGACTCAAAACCGAACCAAATACCATGTTTTGCTTTATATCTACCTCTTTCTTCACAGTATATTATTAATAGTATTTTCTATCTCAGGGGGTCGTTCCATATTTTCGTCTGATAGAATTTCATCAGATAGAAGAACATAACTTCGAGGGAAAAAAAAAAAAAAATCGTTCACGACTCGTTGGAAAGCTGTTAATTTTCCACACATGTCTCCACATTTCACTAGGCCAATTTCCCCCTCCTTAAGACCCTTCTGAGAAGTTCTAGATGCATCCTTCGTTCTGACTTATTTCTGGAACACCGTTCAATATAGCCCCTTGCAAGGGGATCATAATTGTATCAAGAAACCCAATCAGCTTAGTACCGAATCGAGGACCCACATCAGCAGAGAGAATTTGAGTAAGTACTTCCGTTCATGTGTGCCCATCATGGGTGTCTGTCTGTGTCTGGTTGTTCCGGAGTGTCCTTCCATTTATGAGTGTCCAACTGTCCATTAACTAGGCTAACAACTGTACCTACCGATCCGAATTTAGAGGATCAATTGAGATTATATGTACGTACCTATTGCGTATTTAGATGTAAACCAAAATGATCCACCAGACATCTCTTACGTCATTATTTCATTTGTTAAACTGATTGTGAAGATTTATTAGAGAGTTTTAGTGGCACAAAACTGACAATGCATCGGCAAACGCAACGGTTTTCATTGGCCAGAAACGTAGGGCACCATGGTAACGCTGCGACGCATCGCAGCCTGGCAATGCGTTTACCGATTAGGATCGTCTGGGCGCAGCGCGACTAGCCGAGAATTTCCGAGAGCTCCCGAACCCTTCCGAAGAATCCTCTTTTAAGTAGTCATAACTAGTCTAAGCTTGTCTACAATCATTCATAGAAAGATTTTACACGCATAAGTTTTTAGCATCGATCAGTGGTCTGAATGCTCGCTACGCTCGCATCTCAAAAATACAAACATTAAGTTCCTAGTAAATCCCTTAGTAAAAATTCAGTTTAGATGGACGTATAGATTAGTATCAGGGTGGCTGAGCGAGAACAGTGAAATACGACGCAAAATTTTTTGTTTTGAATGAGGTCCGATCCCGTGATCTCCTGCACCATTGGTGGATACACGCCATTCGGCTACAGAGGAACTTCAATGCAGCTACCCAATTACTGTGGTTAGCTGCTGAGTTAGAGATAAAATGGCTAGTTGCGCTGCGTCCAGAGGCTCCTTTACTGACCCCCCCCCCCCCCCCCCCCCCCAATAGCAAACGGTATCTCTTGTGTAATCTTCATTTCTCGTAACCTCATATCAGCATATCAGGGAAGCAGGAACGAGTTTCAGCTGTTTTATTTATTTATTTTCCACATCAACCAGAAGGGTAATTCGCCGCAACCTTCAAGTGTTTTTGCTAGGTAATTGAAGTAGTGTTTCGTGGAAAACGCTAAATTTGAGGTTACTTTTGCATCGAGACTAGATGCGTTGTACATGACGCCCATGGCAACGCCAATTCGCCGACGTTACAGCGACAACGTATCCCCTACGTTTTTTCTTATTTGCCACTAAAACTCTCTATAAACATGACTGAAAAAATACACGGATAGAAAAATTGATATCAATGTTTGTGCTGTTATTAGCCTCCTTCATTGGTTTGTGAAACCTGCAACTTGGATGGAATAATTAGATTGTTTCCTAGTTTCCTCGAATGGCTCGAGGAATAAGCATACTTATTTACCTAACATTAAGGATTTATTCACATAACACATTAACGTAATAATTAACATTTCATAGGTATTGTAGGTATATGTAGGCAGTGTTGTTTCGGTGTTGTAGGTATTTACATATCATACTTTATATAACATAGCATTTTTACATGACTTTACCTTCTTCGAATGTTCCAAACCTCATTGGAGACTCTAATCAACTAGTTGTCGCAAAGTGATGATGAATGTTATCCAGCAGCTAATCCAGTTGAGAGTTTATGGAAGAGTATAAAGGTGGTTGTCTATAGAATGATAGAGCAGCAAGAATAAACAAGGGATAAAGAGTGAAAAGGAGAAGGAAAAGAGGATATTATTTCATTTCCGACGAAGCGAGTCAAATAATAGGAGCTGCTCTTGAATTTCCGACGAGTGAGATGGAGTAAAGAAAATACAGATCCTCTATCAAAGAAGCATTCAGAGACGGGGATGAATGAAACAAAATGAATCAATATGCTAATGAGAGTGCAAACAACCAGAAATAATATATCAAACAGCCCCATACCGGATCATTCTTCAGATACAAGCTGGAATGAACTTAACAAAATTGCGAAGAAGTTGTAGAAATGGAGAAAACAAAATGTATGAAAACTTGGCGTTAGGGGGCAAGCTCCCTTTACATACTTCAAATGAAATTATTGAAACACAGAATGTATTTTAGCTCACGCGTTTCACATAAACCCGTGAAACCCGCTTATAAGAATGACTCAGATTTCGCGGTGTATCTTGGCAGATGTTTCTTAATTTTATTGGTGCCTGTTTGGTATCCCCGAATCGACTGCCTCCAACTAATAAGGATCTGAATCCATTTAAGAGTTTATTCTGCTAGACAGTACAAATTCTGGAACATTAAAATATACACATGAATAGGATTCATGTTTTCCGTTGCTTCTGACAGGTCATTGCGTGGCTGGGGTCGTTGGCCTGAAGATGCCTCGCTACTGTCTGTTCGGTGACACCGTCAACACAGCGTCCAGAATGGAGTCCACCGGCGAAGCTTTTCGGGTTCACATATCCAGGACGACCAAAGACCTGTTGGACCGTTTGGGTGGTTACCAATGCGAAGAAAGAGGTCAAGTTCAAATTAAGGTGGGTGAAATAATTACGTCGGGCTTAGCAATACTACTACTACTACTACTCTATCGACAAGCACACTACCTAGCCGTTGACCGGATTGAGATGTAAAATTCGAAAACTTGGTTAAAATTTATTACCGTTATTGAGCGGGAAAGCAATCAAGTGAAAGTAAAAATACCCAGTCACAGCATAACTAATAGAGCGAATTTTGAAAGAAAAGTTGTGGATAACATTAAATTAGGCGCTTAAATTCCGATCATTGAGATCAAACACGATCTGATTAAACTGAGGGGACAGCCGTGCGACCAGATCGTAAGAAAATTTAGAACACGCAGCCGAACCCAGAATTTTGGTCAATTATGGACATCTGAGAGTGACACTCCACTGCCCTTTTGTCAAAAACCCGATTTTCGGCATTTTTGGACCATTGATTTGTCAATTTAAGCCTGGAATTCTGGAGCGATCGAGCTGGCAAACGAACTTGACTTGTATTTTGTCAAGAAGGATTTTTCTGCGTTGGAACGAATTTTTTAACCCGGTGTTAAAGGGGGTAATCGTTTGGAAATACGTACGACGTTAAAATCTAGGATTGTGTGCTTTTATGTATGAAACGGATTCGTAGCCTAACCCTTTAAACCCACTTTTATAATTTCAAAGCCACCTGAATAGCTCATTTTTTTTCTTTGAAAATTCACTAAAACTAACCTTTTTATGGTGCTGTCTACTCGGGATACGTATCATGGGGCCGATCGAGGAAAAAATCCCAAAATTGAACATCTCTGATCCAAAAATTGTTATTTTCCGTCCTCAAATATTTTATTGTGCCAACAACTCAGGTTTCGTGATGAAATGTGCAGTTTTTTCTTTCTTTAGCACAATGTTTGAAGTCTGCGACTTTTTTCTTAAGAAAATTCGCTTATTCGGTCATGCTGCATCTGGTAAATTTTCATTTTTCATTTCTCTCCCAATGTATTATATCTTTCACTTCGTGTTACTTCGTATAAGAGAAGCCAAAAGAACTATACGGTCGCTCGGAAGGGAAGATGGAGCGGCTCTTACAGCATTGATCAGTTGCTGAAACAGTTGGTTTCCCTTCTGAATTGTTAAGGACATTTACATTGCTTCCCAACTTTTTCCCTTCAATGCGACTCAAGAATGTCACCCTAATTCTCGAGGTACAAGTACAATAAATTGTTACTAGTTAATATATATATATATATATATATATATATATATATATATATATATATATATATATATTTATTTATTTATTTCACTTATTGAAAATGACTCTAGGATATCTATATTAATTGCTATGCAATTCTTAGGCCGACCCCCAATAATTTTTTATGTAACGTCCGTGACGAAATTAACGATGATTTTCACGTACAACCGAGTAGTTGAGTAGTTGCTATAGATTGTGTCACAATTTCAGTGTTTTTCACGTACAACCCAGCCGTTGTTAGGGGAATGAAACTTCCTCAGTTTTCATCGCACAAAAATCGTTCGCCACTCGTTGGAAAGCGCTTGATTTATGTGATAAATGTTCACATTTCAAGCTACCAATTTCCCTCTTCTTACGTACCTGGCTACATTCCAAAACTAAGTTGATTCAGGCTAAGAATCGCATAGCAAAATATCCTCGTTTTCTACGCAGTAGAAAAGAGAAAAGATCCGGCGAGGCGCGAAGCGCCGAGTATATATATCTTTCTGAATTAAGTCAAACCATTCCTAAATCAATATGAATCAATATGAAGATCCGTTCGATGATATTTTAATGGATCAGGCACTCGTTGGTTCGTCTCTAGATTCCCTGTATGCCACTACTACCCTTGTAGTCCAGGAGCGTAGGTCGAAAATAGGTAGGTAGTAATTTCAGGGGAAGGTTTGAGATTAGATTTTGAAAATTTAGCCCGTTCTGAGTGTGCATCTTTGTCTGCCGTCTCGAAATTGGTGCAATACAAAATGGCGGTCTCATAAACATGGCTTAATTTACACATTTTAAAGTTTTTCTCTAATAACTCCAAAACCGTACGACCTATAGAAATTTTCATACGTTGCAAAGTTGTAGAGCATAAAAGAACAAAACGATTTGATCCCAAAACTGTGAATTATCTCTTAAAATGAACAAAATTAAAAACAATTGAAAATCTGGCTAATTTTGGGCCAGTCCTCCTCTCCCCTCGTCTAGACTTTTGCCATTCAAAATCCACTAGTTGTGTCAATATTGGTCTGATTTCAATCCGCTAAAGCTCATTCCACTCAAGATTAAATACTTCCCAAAGTTCATATCCAACAGATTTTTGCTGAGACCTTTCCCCATTGACTTACAGCCGAACTCATGAATTTCATGTCATTTTACACATAAAGTTCGCAAAAACGGCCTTCTACGTTGTACTTTAGTTAGAAACGGTCTAAGCTAAAACTTGCTCAACATGAACATTGGAAAGTATTTAACGTTGAATCGAATGAGATTGGGCACACCTGAATCAGACCAATATTAAGGCCCCTAGGTGATTTTTAAGGGCAAAAGTTTCCACGGGGGGAGGAGAGGACCCTCCTAAAATTAGTCCGATTTTAGATTGTTCTTATTTCGCTTATTTCTGAAGATAGTTCACCGTTTTTGGGTCGACTCGCTTCGATTTTTCATAATATACGTCTTTGCAACGTATAGAAATTTCTGTACGTGCCTGGTTTATTGGGTTAGTAGTTACGGGTCTTGTTTGAAAAAATGTTGAATCCTCAAAGTGCTAATGGTTTGTATTTCAATTTAATTTATCCACTGTTATTGTGCGAAATGTTTGTCGTTCAGGGTAAAGGAGAGATGCTCACGTACTGGCTCGTAGGTGAAGATCGAGCTATGAGGTTAGCCAGGCTTCAGGACATCCTCAGCTCAAGCCTCAGTTCAGAAAGGAACGGATCCCATTCATCATGTAAGTTCCCTTATCGATGTTCTTCTAATGCTTTTGTTTCTCAAATCCAATTATCCAAACTCCCTGAATCTAATTTTCTATTCTGTATAAATTCATTGGTCAGCTGATGGAATTAAGACTATGTTTCAACACTTTCTGTTTGAAGCCGGGTTGAGTGAAACTCCAGATCTACTTCGTCGCCCAACTCGGAACGATCTATTGCCTGACTCAGAGGATGCGGCGGTCGCTAAAATCCTCCACCAACTCCACATGCGCGCTGTCAGAGCTTATTCCAAACATCATAGTCAGGTGAACATTTTTCCAACTAGCTATACCATATTCTTGTCTTTTCAGCGCCTACGTGTTCTGTACGAACTTTCTAGATCAACTATTTAGTTGAAAGTATTCTATTTGAAGTATAATCAACCTCGAATATCCGTATATTTGGTTATTTATCCAAAACTGCCTACACTGTATGTCAACAGTTGAAATTAATTTAGTATGTAGTTTTCCGAAAAAAATAGGATGAATGAATGAGTTAAATTTCAAGCTACTGTCTATGCATGTGAATATTTATCAGTGATCGGGAGTTATTACAGACATAATGAACCTTAATGTGATCATTCTTGCAGCGTTTTGGTTTGTTATTTTTAATAATGGCCCTTAATAATCTACCAAGAACAACCCCCCCTCCAATTTGTTAGCTTATTCATAGATATGTACATCGTTTCGAAAAAACTCTTTTGTACCTTGGTGCTGTCTGCCGTGCGAAGCTTTACTCCAAAACTACCCGACAAAATCACTAACCTTACTAAAAATCGTACATCAGCCGGGGATGTGCTAGTAATTGACGAACGAAGAGAGTCTCTAGAATTTGTGTAACAATTTTGGAGCTATCAACATGAAATTCGGTAGTTAGACACTTTGGACATTCGACGTTAGCTGTATAGTTACTTAGATTCTGAAGTAGGTACTATTGTTCGTAGATATTAGCTGTATAGTATTTGGTTACTACCCAAAGATAGGAACTTGTTGTCCACGACAACGCTCGAAGTCGAGTCAACCGAAATTCGAGTTTGTTTTTGTTGTCAACAGTTTTCGTCCTATGAAATCGACAAAAACCACTACCTATAAAAGCTTTAAAAGTTGTACTTGAAGACATCAGGACGTCGCCGTCCTCGTCACTGACGTCAATCATTGTCAAATCATCGAAAATTGAATGTGTTGTTGTTTTCAATAGTTTTCTCCACACTAAATCGGCTGAAACCACTATAAAAAATAGTATATTCCTTGCCAATATATTTTTCGTAACTTTTCTTGTATTTTGCTGGAATAATCTAAGTCTATAATTATTCATCTATCCATTATGTTCTGATGTAATTTTGCCAAACTTTCTCTCTTTTTTTTGTATAATGCTATGATCTGTAATACGTGTAATTGGGCTTCGCCCGTATGTACCTAAAATAAAAAACTAAATAAAAGCTTTAAAATTGGTCTTTGGTAACAATACGACGTCGTCGTCACAGACGTCAGTCATTGTCAACTCATCAAAAATCGAGTTTGGTTGTGAAAATTTGTACATTACCTCAAACGTCGTGAAGCACGTGGTCAACGGACCCTGTTGTCTCAGATTCATTTCGTCAACCTTAATGGATAGAATTTGAGGGATAAAATGTATTTTAAAAATCAATATTTCAAAAACTTTTGTAATGCATGTGAATATTTATCTGTGATTGGGGGTTATTACAGACAATAAGTCCACATCTGAATAAGAAACAATTCTCTAGTAAATTTAGTGCAGTAAAATATAGGAAAGTTACAAATTACTTCCTTTTTTAATTATTTCAGGAAGCTCTTCCTGGACTTCCTATCCCACGAGTCACTGGTCACCGCTCCGAGCCTGTCATCACCTTCAAGGATACAAGCACGTACATTTGATCTTACAGAAAAGACTGTCCGAGATAATTCGGTGTGTAAGTGATGTGAGGGCTTCGGCACTAATGTAACTACCAAAGCCAAAAGGTTCAAATTTTATAATACCATGAGTGTTACCCTCCTATTCATTTATTATTTTAAAATGAAGATTGATTCCGTCCTATGAAGTCGGATACCAACCGCATTATACGATGAGAAGTTTTCTTTAAATGATTTCTCAAAGTTTCGTGGAGGGGGTTCAGCTCAGACGCGAGGGATGCTTTGACATCACCGCCACACAGTGGGACGAAACTGGTAGAATGAAAATATTTGAAGAAAAAAAAGCATATATTATATTGGTCATATTTTATGTATTTTTTCACACAAAATCGAATGGTGAAGTCTGCTTGCCGACAGAGGTGATGCAAAAAAATATATTTACATCAGGGGCACTAGAGGGTGTTACACCCGGACTCATGAATCATAATAAAACCATAAAACGCCTGTCTGCCAAACCAACTACCTATGAAACTTCAAACTAAGTTTACTGATTATTATGAAGAATTCTGAGAACGAACGGAACAAAAATCTTCCAGAATCTTGAGTGCGTCTCAATATTATTCAACCTATTTTTCATGAAAATCACGAATCATTGCTGATATAGATATGTGTCAGAACACATTAAGGACGGGCCCCTCCTCTGTGTTCTCGATCTATACTACGATCCTCTACAATGATTCATTTAGAATTACGATTAAGACAAACAAAGTGTGCAATGTATCGTACTACTTTCTGTATTCTGTACCTATCAAATTTACAATGGTGCTCATTGGCATTTACGCATTTATTCATCACATGCGAGAATCACAGTATTCTCATCGTAGCGGATGCAGTTTATTGCAACTCCATTTACCTAAACTGACTCTTACCACGGTGACAGTATGTTCCCTACGTCTTGTATACATGGCCCAAGCTACGTGAATTCACTATTACCATGGACACTGACAAATAACATCTTCCTGCAGTTATAATTCGGTTCGAGTAAAAACACACATTAAATAGCCGACGGTCAGCAATTATCCGCCATTACTGGGACGGCTCAATCTAACGGGCAAATGGATGTCTCCGGATGCCAGCGAAAGCTCCCAAATTAGAGCTTGAGAAGTATAATTAGAACCGAAAAACATCAGATGCTCGATTGCCTACGGTCAGGTCCAATTTCTTAATGACTGAAGACGTAGGTGGCTGAGTAACTTCTCAGCTCTTAAGGTTGGAAGCGGGTCTTAGGTTGGCCTGATACCGGTTACACTACTGTTTTTACTGGCTTTCTCGAAAAAGTTCTCAAAAAGAGGAATTCTTTTCTACTTTTGAGAACATTACGTTTCTAATGGAATAGTGGCGATCTTGTTTCCCAAGTGAATGTCTACAATGGTCATTATGCTCACAATGTGCGTGTCTTTTAAGGCCACATGAGTGGGCTCGTAGCACTCACATGCGAGCAGCTCAGGACCTTCCCAATCACGTTTAAAATTTCACTGGGCATTCAAGGACCAAATTACTAATATCTCGACACATATTCTACAGCTCGTACTGTCACGCTCCGCTGAATATCGCAATCAAACGAATCGGAGTGTTTCTACGTGAATATTAGTTACATGTATGGGCATTTTTCGCTAAACTCCCTAAAAGGATACAATAAAATATGAAACAATAAGCTAACGTAATGTGGGTTTTAGCGTGAAACATGATTTTACCGGGACCTAATAAGTGAAAAATTTCACCTAACATATCACGAAAAAATGAGACTAAAGAAGCAGCGGATCTAATTCCTTTGCTATTCAACGTATGAAGCTGACATTTGAAATGGAACCCTTGGGACGTCAAGATACGAATAATGAAGTCTAGAGCCCCCCAGATCAGCTGAGTGAGATCCGGAGCTAAGTTCTTTGCTATTCAAACCTATGAAATTGTCTGTTTGCTTTTATGCAAAATGGTTTTGGTTCCTCCTGACTGTTTACAAGCTGCATAGTATGTGCACAAATAATTATGAATGTTGTAAGTGAATGAGTTTTGATTCGATTTCGTACCATCGATGTACAAATTGATCAAGAAGTAGGTACTTAAAAATGCGTATTTAACTGGAAATTGATTTTTTCAAAGAGGCTAGATTTATAAGATGCTCAATTTTAATCTATGCTTGATACCAAATACTTTGAATGCACATGCCTTTTTACTTCTCCAGAGCGAGGCTAATCATAAAGAATCCAGATCTAGAAAACTTTTAAGGTACAAGAATGATTTTTTTTATGTCACTGATAGATTTATTATCACAAATAATCGTATCTAATTATCCGAAAAGCAGTACATTGAACCGTTCTTTCCCCCTAAGGGCTAGAACTTAGAAAAATCAAAAGAAAATTAAAACCCGACATAGCTGGAAACCATATTGAAACGCTTGCATACGAGTCTGCAACACATTGGGACATTTTATGTCTTTAGTTGCTGTCTCGTATGTGTTGCAGACTCGTATGCAAGCTCTAAGAGCCACTCAGCTGATCCGGACCCTGGGCATCGTCAAGCAAATGTCCTAAAGAGGCTACATACGAAATTACAGCTTCCTAGAGTGTAAAGCATAGAAATTAGCTTTAAGAGCCACTCATCTGATCCGGACCCTAGGCATCGTCAAGTAAATGTCCTAAAGAGGCTACATACGAAATTACAGCTTCCTAGAGTGTAAAGTATAGAAATTACCTATTAAAATTATTTAACCACCGCTTTACAAATCAAACCGTTCTCGCAATATTCGGATCACCTGCTATGAATCAAATCATCGAAACACCAGCTCAATGAAATCATCAGAAATTAACAAGCGGTTGCAATCATGTTCACAATATCAATTATTGAGAATGATCACCTGTGTATAAACAATTATTCAAATAATCATGCTCATGACTCAGCTTGTTGGCCACGCACTTCGCAGTAGTTAACATAATATGGTTGGATAAATCATGAGCTTTTGTACGAATCTTAACGAATTTTGTGGGATGAAAAACGACCAAGTACCATTTCCCTAAAAACAACTCGGTTGTAAGCGGAAATGTTCAGAGAACCAACCGTAACGCTTTTTTAACGCTTTTTTTCGTTTATGTGCCAAAGTAAAGACATAAAATGTCAAAAAGAAGTTATTGAAAGTTTAAACAAAAACTGAAAATGTATCTAGACCAATCACTTACGATTCACACGAAAATCACAGGAAATCCGTGAGTTTGAAAATAATAATCCGGAAGCCCACCCAGTTTTTCTTAAATCATCTGAAGAAGGCGTACCCCACTCTCTGTAATAGAAGGCGTCCATCCCCTTGATGACAAGAAAAACCTTGTTTGACAACCAACTCAGCATAAAAAGCGTGAAAAGTTCTTCAAAAATAAATTTTTCTTAATTAAAATTCAAAAATCGAAAAATTGATCAATAAATAAAATGTCCGTCCGCCGTTCGCTTTCCGTTATCTGAATCTTTTCTCCAAAATTACATCAACCGGGAATGTGCCTGTACTATCGGTATCAATTTTGATTTACCCTAAGGATTCAAGTTACACGTGCCAGTTGACCAGTTGGATTACGCAATTCTTCGTACAACCTACAAAATTCCCGAACTGGAGGACCAACGCGTTATGGCTGATGTGGTATTTTGGTTTATTATTTCCAATAATAAGCCTATGTGATCGTATAGCAAAAATTTTTTATAACCCTCCCTCAAACTTTGTCACTTTACGTTTCAAGGTGCGTAGAATCCAAATTTAAAATGTCCGTCCGCCGTCCGGGCCATAAAAGGCCCAAGAATTGACTTAAAAAACCCGTTCTTTCGCACATAGACTCCATTTTGGGTCTAGTTGGTCTTAACGTTTAACCATCCCGATCGCTTTACTCGCATAGATGCTATGGGCCAAAAACGGGCGAAAAAGTGTCGACGCCTGGCACGCTTGGCAGGGGGTCACGGTGGGTAGTGAGGTGGGTGAGCGGGGGGTGGAGTGAGAGCAGAATCGACTGGGATAGGTCCCAGATGCTTTTGGAATCCAGTGTACCTACGGTTTTAGTTTGATTCCTATAGAAATTAGCTCTGTAGATTGAATGCGAGAACAGATGTGGGTACTAGAAAAGAGACTGGCGAAAGCCCCAGAGCATGCTGGTTACTATAGCTGGCTATCTGATTCAGAAATAATAAACCATTATGTAATAATTTGCAGCGTTTTTCATAAATTGGCCAATGGCAGCCTTCAGTGACCCAATTTGCTGTCCAAGGTCCATTTAAATATTCCGAGCTACCCCACCCGACCCAGCTCATTGTTTCACGTCCCCTTTCCTGCTTTCAACTACCAATTGAATCGTCCCCTCTGCCGCATGCCACATGCCACGCTTGGTTAACGCATTCTTCCAAACAACCAGTTTTGATCTCTTCTCGGAAAGTGTGACTCGCATTTTATTTTATTTCTATACTCGTTTAATCGTCATAATTGTTTGTCTTACCAATGCTGTGAATTGCTTTTACCCATTTTTTCGTAGAAAAGGGGTATTTCAGCCATCGACACAGCGGCACTTTGGGGTGGGGATGCATTTTCTTTGCATTTCAGAGGGTGTAGAACACGTTTATAATAGTCATTCATTTTCAGATTTCTTGATATTTATATATTTATGGACAAAATTTTGTGTTCACTACTCCTCCGAAACCGCTGGTCCTAATTTTTATAAGTTGTATTACCATGTCGGAACTTGTGCCTCGCTGACTTTTTTGTGAGGATCAGCTGACCACGAGCCGTAATATCAATCATTACGAAGGCAAAATCGTGCTCAAATCCCTCCTATTCGCTGTAGGACGTTGAAAATTGATAGGGAGCCTCTCTGGGACTACAACAGAGGAATGACCTTACTGGCTCCATCCTGATCAGTGAGTGTGCTAAAAGTTATGTCATCTGCCTGATTACAACGAAATTTTATAGGAAACCTCTCTAGGACATCGTGGGACGAATGAAATGACGGGCTCCACCCTCAGCTCAAACTTACCGATTCGCGTGGCGTTTTTTGCAACATGCTCCATGAATCAGCCAATTATTAGGACAAAATTGCTATTGACCGCGGTTCACCTAACGACAAATAATCACCGAAATTCGTTCAGTGAAACTTGACTTTCCAGTATGCCAATGATTGTGAACTTTCCCTTATACCTATTCTTCGGCAAGCGATTCATAATTTTTCATTCACCTATTCATAAAGTGTTCTAGGTACTTTTCCCCTGCTTATATTTTATCAATCTTTTTTCAAAAAGTTGGTTCTGCTTACGCAAACTTCTTGAGTGTTTTTTATTTCCATTATTACCTACCTGCTGTTGAACAGCAACCTATGTAATTGGCGTATGTTGTAAATAAATTAAGGGTTGAATTAGAGGACTGAAATATTAGAAATCGAGATCTCGAAAACTTTTGAAATTAAAGAGTTGTTTTCCCGTTTGATTTAGATTTATACTGTTTCTAAGAATCCAATGAGGCCTACATTCATTCGATCCCTATAGAGATGAGTCCGGGGAAGGTCCGAATATCGTCACCGACCCTGGTATGGACAGGGTATTGACCCCTGATAAATGCGTTAGATAACTTAGTACGAAGTTTGCTCAGTAGCCAAATACCCAGCAACCGATTTTTAGCATGAATATGCTTTAACTGGGACCTAACTATCGAAAAACGTTAGGTATATGAGATTGGAACGAAAGTAGTGCGATACCATAAACATCCATTGCTAGGGAGTGATGTCCGCTAGCATCCTGGTACAATACACACTCATAATTATAAGACGAGGAAATTCAATAATGCAAATACTTGACGTTCTAGGCTAAAGCATATTCATGTTTTGTCATTTTAGCCGAAGGCTCTAAGTAGAACTCACGCGAGGCGCGACACGCCGAGTTTTTCTTCCCCATCCACACGCTTTTAACATAAAAATGTTTTTTGGATGGCCGCAAAGTGAAAATTTGTGTAACGCCTATTTTGTAGCGCTTGTTATGTAACTTGTTTTCTTCTGCTGATTTTCTTGTATAGGTAACTAATACGATGCTAGAGAAGTGTAACTCTCTTAGTTTTAGACGAAGGAAAGTCGTTCGCCACTTTTTGGAATGCTCTCACCTTATCACATCTAATGATCCATTGCCGCTGTAGTGTTCAGCTGCTTTATTACGCTATGTTGTTAACTAATATTGCTATGTGAACATAATGAACTAATAATGCGAAAAGAAGGCACTACATGGTAGGTAGTATTGAGTTGTAGAATTAGTAAGCAGAAGGTACCAAACGATGCTGATCAGCTGCTCAGCTCCTAAATCCGATTTCTATAGTATTTAATCTGTGAACCTGAAATTTGAAACAGAACCTGCATGAGACAGGTAGAATAGAATTTCAACGAGCTGAACCACCCAAATCTTCCGAGTGAGCACTTGAAGCCGACTTATATGATATTCATCCTATGAAGGTAAACTTTTTAACTGAGCCTCCATGGGAGAGGTGGAATAAAATTTCAACGTGTTTCTATTGATTGTCACGTGCAACCAATGCGTTGTTAGGGAAGTGTAACTCCCTTAGTTTTCATTACAAAAAAAATCTTTTAATTTTAACCATTTTAAAAACATTTTCATGCTCAATGTTTATACCATAAAGTATAAATTTATTTCAAATTTTAATTAAATTTTTCTTTCAACTTTTGTAGTTATTGTAATAATGGAAAAAAAAGTGATGCTAGCCCCAGTTGTACCAATTTTCTAGTCAATTCCGAATTTTCGGTTGGTTGGTTCTACCTAATGTATTGTTTTCCTTAGAAATCTGTGATTTTTACGCAAATGAGGATTAGTAACGTCTTTTATTAATTTTTCCGTTATGGGTGCATTATTTACCAATATGTCTAATAACTTTATACTTGGTCAATTAGTCCGGTGAATCATTCAATATAGATAACTTCTTTGGTAGATACATTTATAGCGAGCCCTTCACATCACGATATTTACACATGTTCGGTGATCATATTATTAGTATGTCGTTGCATTGGTGTTGTTCCTTTGATATGTGTGAATATTTCTCAGTGTTCTAATGTCTAAGGTGTTCTATGTACCTACTGAGTAAAAAAAATTCAAATCATCAGTCCAAATGAATGTCCAATCTGAACAGGGTTCATGAATTTATTATGATAATAAGTACCCATCTGTATTACAACTACCGAAGCGATTATTTATGTTAATTATTTTCAATATTAAACCTTTGTTATCGAAAAAAGAAATATTTCTCCCCACATTTGTTTTTTGACGTGTACGATTGGTAATTAGATTAAAAATTCTATTAAAACGAATTCATTCCGTCGCTATAGGTCTTTTGGTACTTTCCCAACAAACTTCTGGATGATAAGTCACAAATGGGTTCCAGTTGTTCCCGAAATCTCTATGCCCCTTTTGATCATTCCCAAAGACTTGAAAAATAGTATCCCAATGCTTACTAAATCGTAATAGGGTTTTTGGTTCATCATATTCTTCATGCACTATGAATATTCTGTCAGTTTTATGAACGTACGGATTAATGAAAAGTATTACCTACATTATCTCAAAAGATTCCATCACGTGAACCCACGACAGTGGCTACGTTTGCCCAGGCGCCAAAGCTGTATGTGAGTCGGAAGTGATGAAGTTGATAAGGAACCATCTAAATCCTGAAACGTTCGAACCATGAAAATATCTTCGAAATCGGATGAAAACTGTACAAGTCATGCTTGTTACGATGATTTTGGTTCATGAATGCGGACAGCTACTGGTGGTAAGGATACGATGTTGATGAAACTTATATGGAGTAGTAAAATTGTTAGCAACTACACACCGGATTCGAGAGGGAACGAACGAATATGCCTTGTGAGAATGTCGCTTAATGGATTTTACGTGTTCGTTTGCGAAGTGAAAACCATTAATTTTGGAGTACAGAAATTGAAACGGGACCATCCACAGCCGAACCGCATATAACCAGGAAATTCCCTTCAAATCGTGTGAATACTGTATAAGTAATGCCTGTTGTGCAGGGTTTCACATTCGCGCATGCGCATCAGCTATTAATGATGCGATTGTGATGGCATTGATATGGCATGGTTAAATCGTTTGTTCCTAAACTATCTGCCAAATTTGAGCGAGTTTTGATGACTGGGCAGTGAGAATGTCACGCTTAATTGATTTTACATGCATGCGCAAAATAAACTATTGATGTGTTCTGTGAGATTAAAAGAGGATTGTCTACAGACTTCCGTGCATATTCCCTGAAAAATCCGTCGAGGCTCATGGAAACTGTAAACATTGACCTCGTTAAAAAGGATTTCCGGTTTCACAGACAGACACGGAACCAGCTTTGTTCGGAACGCCGGTTTCGCAAAATGCTGGTGGAACTTTCAATTTTGGCGAAAAAAAAATTGTTATACACTAAAAGTAAAAAAACAATATTTCCCCTAATATCTTAGTATACTTGAAATGAAAAGATTTTAACCTCCAACATTTTTCGGTTTTCATGCAAAAACCGCAGATAACAGAAACATATGCCAAGTTGGATGTGGTAATTCATGATTCTTGGCTTCCTCGTACCCGTAACATTAATGTAAAGGCCGTTGCAATGTGGTAAATTATCTCAAGTGATTCGATTAAGAGATCCTATGAGGTTGTAGGTTTGTGCATGCGCAAAAGCTATCAGTGAGTCGGAAGTCATGAAGTTCATTGCGAACTATGAAAAGCATAAAACATTTAAACTTTGAAATTTTCATCAAAATCACATGAATACTGTTCTAGTTGTGCTTGGTACGGTGAATTGCGGTTCATGAATTAGCGGCCAGTAATGATAATGATAGGATCGTGGAATTATCAAATCTTTCCAAACTACCTACCCTCCAAATTCGTGCTAGATAAAACGAATATGCTATGTGAAATTGTCGTTCGATGGATTATACATTTACGCGTGTTTAATTACATTATTAATGCTTAAACGATGAAACTGATAGGGACTGTCTACAGCACATTCCACCAAAATGTCGTCAAAATACGATAGAAACTCTAGAAATTGAGATTGGTAGAAGGATTTTTGGACGCGTAGACATACAGACACGAAACAAAATTTGTTCAGAATGATGTCAAACGCAAAACGCATGCAAAAATTTCAATTTTGGCGAAAATATTGCCATCTTTCAAAAGTGAAAACAATACTTCCCCTAATATCTTGCTCTCTTCAACATTTTTTGGTTTCCATTCAAAAAACGCCGAACACAGAAACATCTGCCAAGTTGGATGTGGTAATTCCTGATTGTAGACTTCTTCGTATCCGCGACAAATGTACAGGGTGTTGCAATGTGTTAAAATATCTCAAATGATTCCAATAAGAGATCCTACGAGGTTATGTGTTTGCGCATGCGCAAAAGCTATCAGTGAGTCGGAAGTCATGAAGTTCATTGGGGATTATATGAAGCCTAAAACATTTAAACTCTGACAATTTCATCAAAATCACACTAATACTGTACAAGTCGTGCTTGTTACGATGATTCGCGCTTCACGAATGCAGAGCAGCCTCTAACAGTAATGATGGACCATGGAGTAATCAAATCGTTTCCAACTACCTATCGACCAAATTCGTGCTAGATAAAAAGAATATGCAATGTGAAATTGCCGTTTGATGGATTAAACATTTATTCGTGCGCAAAGTGAACTATTAATGTATAAACGATGAATCTGATAGGGGACCGTCTACAGCCGATGCACATTCCACGAAA
Source organism: Adelphocoris suturalis (assembly GCA_030762985.1). Taxonomy (NCBI): domain Eukaryota; kingdom Metazoa; phylum Arthropoda; class Insecta; order Hemiptera; family Miridae; genus Adelphocoris; species Adelphocoris suturalis. The sequence goes on from CM061049.1 coordinate 42,775,981, forward strand.
ATTCGTCAAAATGCGATGGATTCTGTAGAAATTGAGATTGCTAGAAGGATTTTAGGATGCGAAACAAAATTTGTTTGGAATGATTTCAAACTTAAAACGAGAGCTGGAATTTCAATTTTGGCGAAAATATTGCTATATTCCAAAAGTGAAAACAATACTTCCCAAAATACATTGCTCCCTTCAAGATTTTTTGGTTTCATTAAAAAAGTGCAGAACCCAATAACGTACGCCAAGTTGGTTGTGGCACTTCCTCATCGTATCTGAAATGTTGAAATACTTGAAATCATCAGATCATCGAAATGTTTAAAATTATTGAAAATGTTTTTTGGTGGAATAGTAAATTAAGATGTAGCGTAAAACGTCAAAATCAGCCAATTAAGAATCTAGAAAATGAAGCTTGATGTAATTTACGTTAGCGTATGCCCGGAGCGAAGTATTAATTTGACGAGTTAATGAAACTGACGGGGAACCACCAACAGCCTTACCCGCACAATAGCAAAATCTTAAAATTAAAGCATTGAAATGCATGCAAAATTGGGAAGTCGAAGACTTTTGAAATAAGAATAGAGTGAAACTACCCAGGTTGCTGTACGTTCATTCGTTCGTGCTCCCCAAGGGAACGAAAATTTACAACATGAATGTCTTCATATCGATTCCGATGACCAAACGGGCTGCTATAATTTCACAGAAATTAGGTATGTTTTCAAGAAAGTGTGTATTATGAAGTTTGTTACCTGTGCAGACCACTGATACGGAGGAAGAGCTCATATTTTATGATTTATCTATTATTATAATTATTTTTTTCATTCATTTATTTTTTTAGACGTCTCATGTATTTTATGTGTTTATAATTGACGTTCCATAGGTTCGAATTATTCACAGACCGCTGATCTGCATAGAATTATTCACCCGTAATACAGAAACAATAAAGCTTTGTGTAATAAGTTGCATGATTTTTTAATGATATAAGGTACATATTTATGTTGTCGACTATATCTGTAGATATGTATTTTGTGCTGCTCGTATATTACACATCGAATGAATTATTTGTAGTTTATATTTTATTTAATCTCAATAAGTATCTACACTGAGTTTTGTAAATATGTCTAATTTCTAATCAAGAGGGCAATGCAATTATCACAGAAATTTATGTATTGCCAGTATTGAAAGATTCTTTGCCAGTTCTATGTGATTTCGTTGTTAGCAATATAAAGCAGACATTGTGAGAGTAAAAAAAATATTATACATATAATGTGTTCTTATGTTGTAATGTTGAGTTTCAGTTTTTCCCTTTATTTTTAACTGTAGGAGTTCCTGTTACATTGAAGTAGGACTAAATTTAGAAAAAAATTATTTTTCAACGAAGTGAGTTAAATGAGCAATTAAATTATTCATGAGATATTGATGTTCACATGATTTATTTATACCAAATATATTTTTAATTCCTTAGAAGACTTGGTTTCTTCCCCATATTCTCATATGAAACCGTTTATGTGACTCAGAGGTCATAGAATGGAGTATCTACCCCTTCAATTTGCGGAGGCGATTAACCAGTAATACCCAGAGGATATTCTAAAGTGTGACGTTCCTGCGGAACCGTTCCATGACACCTGATCCCGAGGTGGATCGGCTTGGAACGATTACCTACTGCTTGTCCTGGATATCAGTTCCGCAAAACTTTAAGCTTTCCAATTTTCAGGATGAGTTTGTTTACCAGCACTTTTGGAGCACGTCGAATTGCTCCGATATAAAAAATTGTGCTAAAAAAATCACTAAAATTGGCTAAAAATCAGTAAGTTCAATTTTTCGCGGAATTCTTCCAGAAGAATTTTATTAACCATGAACGAGATCATTAAATAATTCATGTACAAAATTATGCTCAAAAATTTACTTTAATTTCAATTATATTGGCAGGCAAATCTATAAAAAACTGGAAAAAAGGTAAAAATCCAAAATCCATTTGAATTGTAGAATATAATATAAAAGAGTTTTTTGCCATGAAATTGGAAGCTAGCATTTTCTTTGCGCTCAATGTGCTTAAATTTCAAAACAATCCTACATTATATAATCGAATATTTCCGATTATTCTTTCTTACGATCATGCTGCATGATTGGAACTTTTTATATGTATTTTGTGAACACCCGCGAAAGCACAACACAACACCGTGTACACACGATAGCTGCGTCAGTAAACAGTCTTCTCCTACTCAATCTTTACCGAAGTTGAGCTAGGAATTTTCCGGCTATATGTATACACAAATTTAATGCATATATTCACGTTATTGAGAGCTAATCTCAAAGGGCAGGTTAATTCTCATACCGCTAATGTCCCCCCACTGGGGACATTTACGCAGTTTCTTATCAGCAGGGGGAAATAGATTAAAAATCACATATTTACATATTTTAATAAGAGCCAAATGAAAAGGTAACATCAAATTTTCCAGAAGATTTTTGGGCGGTGGATGTTCAATATTGTCTTTGTCTTGGTTTCTTATTTCTAATTATAAGCCTTTATGTTCCTCCAACGAAGAAATTTTCAATATTCGGGTATTATAATTCTAACTCTCTACCAAAAACTCAAAAATCATGTCCATTTCAAAAATCATGTCATTTTCAAACCCGCACTTCTCTCTCTTGGCGCCTCACACGACATGGTGGCAAGCCCGCATAACTGATGTGTGGTGCTGTGTTGGCTTAGAGCGCCTTGCATTCTACCTCATCACTACGCCTTTTGTAGGAGAGGTCTCTTCATTAAATTGGTATGATAAAATCATTGAATATATTTGTATTTACAACTATCTCTTAGATAAGTCTGCTCGGTAAGGAACCCATATGGCTCCATACAATGCAAACGTCTTTTTATACCATGAGTTTGGTGAATTATTCATTTTGGCGATTCAATTAGAAATGTTGGACAGTAATGAAACGTAAATTCAACCAACATTGCACAAATTTTATTGAATGTCCAGTCGTGCTGCATCACTATTCTCGTACTATTTCGCATTGTACTCATTCATCGTTTTCTATAAGAGCTCTTTGGGTGCACATAAATTGTTAAATATCAAACTCATGGCAAAAAACCACGATTCCAACCAACATTCTGCTATACTAGACTGTTCTGCTATGTAGAATGCCACCAACTCTCCATCTTAATTTGTTCCCAAGGCATGAGTTTTTGAAGATTTATCAAAGATAAAAAAAACCATGTATTTGACAACCCAACATTTTCCTAATCAGCGGCAAACTGTCTTTGATATTTATTTAACACCATTCAGACTAGGTTGTTAAAAAACAAACGTTAATGCTCTTGGAAATTGTGAATTTAGAAAAATATTTTTTAAAATTAGCCACTCTCTAAAAATCCTCAATTTTCACAATATATACTCCAACTATATCCAATGTTACTGTATTTTCTATTTAGGGAAGAAAATTATGTTTTAATGTTCAAAAAATTGGTTTTTTTTTCTCTATCGGATCGTTGGTTGTCATGAAAAATTACCCTTTATGAACCTACGAATTTGGGGGTTTCTGCGCTACATATGCCATTCCAAACGATGTCTGCAGTTAGCATTGAGATAAAAATCCGTTCTTACAAACCCAGAAATCGAAGATTTAAAAAGAAAGTATGACTTTGTTGGACACCTTTTTTCGAGCAAAATAATGTGCCACTGGAGCATGTCAAAGAAAGATAACATTACCCTTTTTTACAGTTACCTATTCAATTGTTTATATAAAATCAGTGTTCAGGATAATAGTAGGGCTTATAAACTAAAATGTTTTGCCGGCTATGAGTATTGTCGTCAAACTGATAGGAAATTCTGGGAAAGAATCAACGAATATGATAAGGATTTGAGGGACAATAAGAGTGAATCTACTTTCACAGATTATCTTAAGGAATTCAATCATAGTAATAATTTTTATTTGACAAATAGTCTTACTTACAGACACCTGCTTGTTGTGTGTGGGAGGTGTGGGGGTGATCTGTCCATCCGCCACTTCCTGGAAGACTGCCCAGACCTTATGGACTTCGGCCCCCTCAGTGGATTGATGTTCTATCTATTTGGACTAGACACGGTCCAATCCCTATTGTACCTGACAGCCGCAAAGCTCTACTACGACCTGTGATATCTGATCTGTGATATATTTATGTACGATCGAGCCATAGCTTCATTACACTTTGCTGATTATACAGGGTGTCGCACTCTCGGGCGCACCACCGGCTAGGTTTCGATAATTTTGATAAATAATTGATAAGTAAGTAATAAATTTTGTTGCAAATAAATGTTTAGAATAAATTTCTCAAGTTTTTAAAACTGTAAGTGTGTTAACCCTGTATAGATAATGTGTCATAAACCTCGTTTAATGTTTCTCCACAGAACAGCGGTCTGTGGAAGCTGTATAATACATATACTTATTATACTTATTATATGGGAGTCACAGTTTCGGGCGCACCACTAGTTAGGGTTCGATTCTACTACTAATTTGTGAGTTTTTTTTGTCCTATGAAATATATTTTCTAATTCCCGCTAAAGACCACTTTTTTCTCTTTTAAGATTTTTTTCGCGTTCTTGACTTTGTGTCACTAAACTGTCATAACTCCCTAAATTTTCAGTCAAAACTCAAACCTGATTATGCCGTTGAAAAGAGCGTAAGATTTCCTATCTACCTAATGACTTTTATAATATAAATTAAATGAACAAGTAAAAAATAATCCGTAAGTGAAAAATTTGTAAAATTTCGAGAATGTCAACTTTCTTGGAAGTACTCTCGAAACGTCCTGGGGGGAAATTTTCATGCTGTCGGCCTAAAAGTTGCATCGAAATAGTTAATTTTATTTTACTCTGTTAATTGGGGGAGAAAGTTTGTACGTTGAAACACATGGTTTTTAGCGAATTTTCGTTGAAAACGAAGCTATTGCAATGACTAACTTGTTCAATGTCGCTAATGACCCTTCGGGTTGAGGTGCTGCTTAAACCATTAAATTAAAGATATATAATCCTTGTCCTTTTTATTGTATGTTCAGTTATTGACAGCTACTGATGATGACCTAACTGTCGAAATCGATCTAACATTGTGATACTTCATTTTCGTGGGAATAGACAACGTTTTTCATTTACTTCAAATTTTTTCATTATAATTTTGAATACCACAAAAGCAATTGTTGGTGCAAACTAATAAGATTTGAAGGAAGCGTGCAATATTTTTGGAATAAAGATAGCAGAAAGATGTCACCAAAAAACAGAACCTCACGTATGTAGTTGATAACTATCTTATGAAATATAGAACTCAAACATACGCGCAGAAGCCACACGGGGATAGTACAGTGTTGAAGACCTTGTTCTAACGAAACGATCATTTACTTTTAAACTGGATTCTTCCGTGGTTATGAATCAAACTGTGTTGAAAGGAAGATATTATGAGGAGAAAAAGGTTTCAGGGAATTTAAGTGACCATAAAATTTGTTAATGTTGAGAGTAGTTGCCAGTTAGTGGGTTAGTGTGGCAGGCGTAGGGGCGTGTATTGATTGAAACAGCGTGGGAGAGCGCAACTCGACCCTATTGATCACTCCGTCAAGGGGGTGGTTTTCAACGTTCAGTCAGTTTTCTCCAGAAGGTGTTTTGAAAGTTCGTGGGTTTCGTGCTACCCTTGAAAATTTTTTTCCTGGGTGTTCGATAAGGGTCGGGACGGTGAAATGGAGCGTTTCGACGACGGTGGGATACCCATGTCGACGCGCCCGGTCCCAGGAGTGCGACCCAAAGTCGATCCCGATGCCCTGGGAGAGGTCGATCCCGAAGCGTACCCTCAGCCCAAAGAAGCGACCCACAAGATCCGTGGGAAGTCCGACATCCTGGAACTGCTGTGTGGTGCGAACGTCGACCAAGAACTGCTGACTGTGAAAACGTTCTATTTCTTCTTCTACTCAGCTTTCGGATCCCTGTTCCCCCTCATGGGGATCTACTTCAAGCAAATGGGGATGAACCCAGGTCAATGCGGTTTCCTCATAGGGTCAAGACCGTTCGTAGAGTTTTTATCAGCACCTTTTTGGGGCAGTCTGGCCGACAGGTAATCACTATAAATCTATCTAACCAACTAAACAATCAACCACAAAGTCAATTCATGCAACCATCTTTATTGACCTCAAATAAGATGTCACTTGAACGACCCGCTGGGTCTGCAAAAATGGGCTTACTAAAAACCCTTGACAAGCTGTAGCCTAAGATAACGATCAGTTTTCATCACGTTTCCATTAAAACTGCATTATTTTCAAAAATTCACTTCATGGATAGATGCTATTTTTAGAAACCTGATGAATATTAGATGAGTAGGCACAAACCTAATGGGCTTAGCTTCTATAATTACCGTTATTGATTGTTAGTTGGATTCTGCTTGAGCTCTTTCAATGATTTTTTTGTTGAATCAAAGTTAGTTTGACTCTAGATATCAGTAGGATATAAATTATAGTTGGGCCAGGATTTGGCATGGACGAGAAACGGACAATTTTAGATAAAACTCTTTTCTATTTCGACATTGGATTTGCTTTTGACTCCAACTATCCTCATACGAGTACATCCTCCAAGCATATAGAATGATCCAGGGACAAAGTGGATTTGTTATAGGATTGAGGCCATTTGTGGGATTTTGATCAAAACCTTAGGAACAGTCCTGGCAGTAGGCGCACTCAAATTAGCTATCTTATGATTTTAAGGTAAACCCCAAAGTTATCATTCCATCTTAGATGACCTCAAAGTCACCCATCTACCCGAGAATAGCTGGCACAAAAAATTGGCTAACAACACAACATTGAAACTAAAATTTGGTAGCAAGAAAACTTACACTAACAAACAAGCTACATTGACAAATTGAACACCTGTCGTTTTTAGGTTTCCATTTAAATTGAATTATTTTAAATAATCGAATTTTATGAGTACTTTAAGATAGTTTTCTCGACCGCTCCTGTCAAATTAAGCTAAGGGTTCCCGAGGGTTTGTCAGTAATCAAACACTCTACTAGGCTGACGTTTTGTTTTTTTGTACTTCTTCAAGGCTTAGAAGCAGTGGAGTAGGAAAATCACCTCTTCGCTCAGTTTATACTATTACTTTACATCAGATCTTCATGTTGCACACAAAAGGGCAAATTTCACAGTGTGGCAGTATTCATATAGGGAAGATGTGCTTGAACACAGAAACGTTTAGAATGAATTTACAGGAATAATATGAATAATACAAAGATAATCTGTATTACCTGTACATATAATCCGTACTATCTGCACAAATGATCTGTATTGTCTGTACAGAAAATCTGCAAAAAAATGTTTACAGTAAATAAAATTTTATCTAATACAGAGATTCAAATATCATCCCTTCAGCTTCTCTAGATTTTCACTTGAGACTTTTCCGTAAAAGCACATTTTCTACTATATGAATATTGTGCCATTGTGCAATGTGAGGGTCTAGTGTTAAATCAACTGACCACAAAGAGGACCTGTTCATTTTCATGCTTCACTACTTATAATCAATGAAGATGTTGTACAGGTGCAACGAAACATCAGTCTAGCAGAGATTTTGATTATTGATCATTCCTTAAGAACCTTTAACGCCATTTATGAGTAGATGTCATGCTTATAATCTCTGCTGAATATTCGATGTGTAGGCACTAACTTAATGAATTTAGCTTCTATAATCAGTGGGTTATCTATAATGATTGTGGTGAGTTGGGTTCTGCTTGAGCTCTGCCAATAACTTTTTTGAAGAAAAAAAATTGATAAAACATTAATGGATATTAAGTACAGGATTCGGTATGGTCAAGAATCAAAGCTGCCGATCAGAACCATTTTCTAGTTCTACAGTTGATCCCCGTTTGTATCATTCAACAATGTTTCATTCTATCCGTTTCACGGGAGTAATTCCATCTTTTGAGTTTCTTCTCATAAAGATGTATTACCTAATTCAAGTAAAAGTTCAAGAATATGGTAGCTTGACCAACAGGTGTTCATTAAAACTTTATCCTACCAACTTACAATCTACCAGAAAGTCAGGGCATTCATCCATATTTAGTTGCTACATTCAATCAATAGTTCGCTGTTCCTTTCTGGTGTTGCAGATGCTGGCTTAAATGTTGTTTGGAATGGTTGACACCCAGCATGTTGCTTATTATGAAGTCTTAACAGTATTCTTCCACTGTCTTCCCAGCATCAGCCTTGTGCTGAATGCAGTGTGTCTGTTGGATTCCTCTATCACCTTTCTCCAATGATTTCAGTGGGGTTTCCCCTTAATAATTTTGCAGTAGCCCGATCCTGAACCCTGGGAAACCTTATGAATTGAACGAAACCTCAACAAAAATAACGGTTTCTGTTAGACCTAATTCATTACTGAGAATTGACAAAAACGTTTCTAGAGAATTTTTGTTTTCAGCAAATTTCTGTTGAAAATGAAGCTATTGTAACGGCCCCAAAAAGTTAAAAATTGAAAATTACCAAAAATGCCCTAATCAAAATCCATTTTGAGGCATTCTAAAGAATTTCTGAAGTTTGCGCTTTTTCATATGTATGTAATGTGTAATTGAAGATTGGTAATTCTCCTTAGGATTCGGATAAACATCCATTCTTTCCCCAAAAAATCAAGCATACCAAAACAAAAGTCGAGTTTGTTAGACAGCTGGTGAGCACAATAAATTGATCAAATGAAAAATAGAAAGTGCTGTAAAATTGACAGACAAATCATATAAATATATATTTTTTTATCAGAATACATCTCGTACATGTTTGAGCTAGAATATTAAAAATTTGTGCTAAAAATTTTCTCAAATTTCGATGAACTGTCTAAAAATTGATCGCAGCTTCAAATAATTGTAATAATTTAAGAAATTGTTTTATAACAGAATAATATGGAGAAGGTTTTTTGTTCCTTTAAATTGATATTCATAAATGAGATTGCTCATATTTTAAAATAATGGAACAGAAATACAATGGATACCTCACGGATACAATCGTGCTGCATGACTGTGACATTTTAGGCAGGTCCTGATTCTCACAATCTGCACATATATTTCCTATTATCCATTCCTATCGTTTGAATAACATTGCACTTTCATTTTTTCAAAGAATATTTAAAGTGACCCGAGAACATGAATTAATAGGTATCAACAGGGGAAGAAGATTCTTATGCTCAGTCTGCTCAGCTGGATCCTGTTCACCCTCCCTCTGGGCTTCATCCAGCCACCAGCCAAATCCTGCGTCGTGTACAACCAAACCCACGTCTACCTCGACACCCCAGAAGTCCGCGATCTCCGCAAAAGGGAGGCCCCCTACTACGTTGAAGACTTAGGTAAATGTTTCCCAATTATTATTTGCGCGCGGGACGAGAAAATCCCACTATCAATATAAATAGTGAGCGCCATTATACAGGGTGTCCCATTTAAACGGGCCCATCGGGAAATTACAGCCTTACGGTACGGTATCGAAACATTGAACTGAACCTTTTTTATAGTATTTTAACTCAGCTTCACGATGCGTTAGTCCGATTTTTATTTGTCCGTGTTTTAGGGTCTCAAATCATTGATTGAAACTTACGGTTTACTCTTGAACCGCCTTTTTTATTGCTTTTTTCGATTCTCGGTTGAATTTAGAACAGAAAATGCCTCCTTAAAATTTTCTTTTTGGGGCTTCGTTTCTGAGTTGTTTCACTTTTTGCGAAATACTGAAAATGGCCGATTCCTTTTAGACATTACCAACACTTTCAATTTTTGAGATGTTCACCACACTTTTGAAATCAGCATTAAACTATCTATCATCAGACCCCAGCGTCCATAATCAACAATCACTTTCAGGGAGGAAGACATTACACTTGAACCGCTTACGATTTAAAAAAAGTTTTCCAAATCGTCGTTTGAAAAAAAAACCCTCAAACTGTTCAGTATTATTACTCATTTACTAGAAGCATGTATGAGACGCCGTTTTCTGAACTAATGTAAGGTTCTTTAAATAATAAAGATCATAGTGCAGACTGAACAATAAGTATCAAGAAGCTGTTGTTTTCTTGGCCCATGAATACAGTTTGCAGGAGAAGGAGCAGAGGCTGCAGAAGAAGCAGGTGGCATTTTCAATTTATCACAACACAACTGACTGGAAGTCTCCTCGTGGTACATTTTTTAAACTGTATTCTGAACAGTGATTTTGTGTGTACTGAACAGTTTGAGGGTTTTTTTTTTCCAAACGACGATTTGGAAAACTTTTTTTAAATCGTAAGCGGTTCAAGTGTAATGTCATCCCCCTGATGTGATTGTTGATTATGGACGCTGGGGTCTGATGGTAGATAGTTTAGTGCTGATTTCAAAAGTTTGGTGAACATCTCAAAAATTGAAGATAAAAATAGTAAGAAAGTGTTGGTAATGTCTAAAAGGAATCGGCGATTTTCTGTATTTCAGTGGAATAACTAAGAAACGAAGCCCCAAAAAGAAAATTTTACGGAGGCATTTTCTGTTCTAAATTCAACCGAGAATCGAAAAAAGCAATAAAAAAGGGGGGTCAAGAGGAAACCGTAAGTTTCAATCAATGATTTGAGACCCAAAAACATAGAAAAATAAAAATCAGACTAACGCATCGTGAAGCTGAGTTAAAATACTAGAAAAAATGTCCAGTTCAATTTTTCGATACCTCGCACCGTAAGGCTGTAATTTCCCGATGGGCCCGTTTAAATGGGACACCCTGTATAGTTGACATAGAAAAGATCTGTGACGTATTTCTCCAGCAACTCTTTTGGAAATGGCGACAATCTACCGATTGTCGTGATCTAAAATTCTTGCACTTCTATAGTATAATATATTTCAATCTTTTGATGTAATTTTGGGACTCAGGTACAGTAGAACCTGGATAATTTGAACTTCTTCAATTCGAAAATCTTCTTTAATTCGAATATTCCTCTTGGTCCCTAGCATTTTGTATTTGAACAATGCTAAAAAATCGTGGATAATTCGAATTTTATTTCGGATAATTCGAATTTTTGGCGTGCTAATTAAGGTATGAATTTTAAGCTGCGACTCAAAATAATTGTAAATTTATCGCGAAATACGTTTTAGTAACGATATTCGGCAAAAGGTTTGCGTTAGACCAAATGCATGCAAGTCAGTGCCATCGTACAGTGGATCATAAGCAGAAGAAGTACCTACCGGTGCCGAGTGCGGCTGACGCCATGAGCCACGTACAAGAACTTAAACGTTTTTTTGAAAGCCGAGTTAATGTAAGTGATTCATACTTCAACTCTTTGAATGCGTTGGAATCTTTTATAATGGCCGAGAGACTCAATTCAAGGAAACAGGCCAAAATATCATCCTTTTTTGAAAAACAATACATTGTTTTTTATGGTTGCAGTTAAATACAGTACCATTCCAGGTGTCTTTATATTAATTTATTGTTCAATATTCTGTTGGTCAATATAGTATTCAATGTTACTGCATGTACTTTACTTCGTACTGTGCTTCGTGTTTGTTAAAATATAATTTATTAAAAACATCTTTAATTCAAATTTTCGGTTAATCCGATGTTTTTGACTGGTCCCTTGGGGTTAGAATTATCCAAGTTTCACTGTATAATAAGTAGGACAAGATTTCAATCACTGGGATAATTTATTACGCTCTTCTTTATGTCGCTCCAAAAGAAAGGTAATCAGGGTTTTTTTTTTTCTATCAAGCCTGTTGGTTGATTGGTTTCTTATATTCACTTCTTTTAAAGATGAAAGAAATACCGCAGGTGAGAGAGAGGTATGCGGGATAGCAATATATTAGGTATTAGTATAAGATATGGGAGTTTATATAATATTAATTGCTAATAACGCAAGTGGAAGAGAGAGGTTGACTCACCGTTCTGAAGGTTGAACAACGAGCACGTGGACCCGTGCACGTTGAAGTACCAACGGGCACGCCGCGCCGTTTCATTGAACGGATCACCGTAACAGTTTTCGATAGCTGTTACAAAATACACCACACAGATTTGAATTGGATTCGGAACGAAGAGCTATTACAAATTATGGGTTACATTTCCAAAAGTTACTGAAGACATACCCCACATTTGATGACCCCTGTCAAAATTAACTTGCTGCATGGAAATGGAGATCCGTTTCTGCCTGCTGAGGTTCTACTAAGCGATGTTTTCCGCACGTACATTGCTAGAGGGGCTGCGCTAGGAGCTGTGGGAAACAACCTACATCAAGATGTTTCTATCATTATTCATTCTGCAATTTTTTGATTTTCTCATTTAATTACTTACTACCAGAGACCATGCAGTTATACTAGTAACTGGAGAGATTCATCCAATAAAAAATCCATTCGCTCCTAAGATCTTGCTCGAGTAATTTGCCCTAATTTAAAAATCAAGTTATTCCCAATTTGATATTATCCTACTTGTTACTCAATTTTTAATAGTTCTTTGTTCCCAATCCAATTCAAATTCGTGAGGTATATTTCCAAAAGAGTTAATGGAGAGTTACCCCACATGATCATTAGTTTATTCAAAGGAACTTCCATGTGCATGAATAATGACTTGTTGTCTACAATGTTGTAAGTAACATTCGAATCTGATATAAACAGGTTCATATAATATGACGGTACACGCCAAATTCACAGACGTGTTGAATTCATGATGCACACAATTCATTAGAACGGTAGTAAGTAGAAAGTACTTGCTTTCCCTACTCTCAGAAGTGCAGCGGTAAGTCACGAACTAAGCCTGAACAAATTTCCACCTGAACCCTCAATACACATGTGTTTGGTCTTAAACGGGAAACTTAGGATCTGCATAAATCATTTGTGTGTCTCCAACTTCGACAAAACATAGATCATATCAAAAGAGTAGTAACCACATTAGTTTCTTTAGATTTTCACTTCGAATGACATATCAGCATTCAGCAAATCGCATTAGGTATGTTCTTTGATAGACAACTCTTTTGAACCATAGCACGAGTAGGCACTTACTCTGATGCTAATTTTGAACAAATTTAAGTACTATCCTCATGCTGGGTCATTTCGTACTTTTTTACCATTTTCACTAACTGCTTTTGCTGGAGCTAACGTTTCCCCTTGTTTGAGGTCTCAATGTGAGAAGAGTAGCCAGGATGGCTCCTTTGATCTCTAAGGTAAACATTTGTGTACTTCAGGATCCCAGAGGGAACAAGAATGACTAATCTCGTAACTACCTACTACTTTCGTGCCATGATAGCATGCCAAAATTTCATTCGTTTTAGGGTATAAAAGTACTGCTGAAACATTTTCTATGTTAAAAACAATTGTTCGAGAGAATTTCACTATTTTTACACCAGGTTGACAAAATTTTTATATACAGCCGATCAAGACGCCTAGATCATCTAGCCTATCGACAAATATGTACTATTTCCAATATAAGCTTATTTACACCTATTTTATAGTTCATCCTCAAGGTAATGCGTGTTTGTGATTATATACTAATGAACATGTAGTTTATTTCAGGCTTAGAATCCAACAATGTGTAAGTATGATATAACATTTATAAAATATCCTGTGCTTCAAAAGTATTCCGTGCTCGCCTTTTTCAAAAGTCGAGCGTAACAGCGAAGTTCTGAAGTTCACTCAACATGTTCAGTGGTGAAACTTCACAAAAACCCAGTTTCCATAAGTGTTGTTATTGCGTAATCATTCAGCAAGAGGTTGGTAGTTTGTGTTTCCCTTGAGTATGTAAAATGCCGATTTGAAATCCACTTTCTCACCGGTCTGAGTTGTGAGTAAAAGTTGTGAACATGGATGTGTAGCCAGGGGCCGATAGCACCACATGGAGTTAACCCAGAGTCACGTAACTCCCCCTCTTCAATCCGTGAGTCTGGGTTTTGACCTTTGGACTAAACCAAAATGAAACTTGCTATAAATTTCACTGATTTCTATAGAGTTTGGCTTCCTTTATTCCGATTCATTGAACGAACAGTAATTTAGTATCGAAAATAAATCTACATCAGGTCTTCATCTCACACAATTCAAATTGAAGATCGAATGACTATAATAGAATCGTTCAATAATTATAAACATTTAGGGACCGTTCGACACAACAGGATAACCTCAATCCTAGAGAAGACTTCAGAGTTTCAACAAATTTGCCGTTCGACAAAAATATGTACCTAATAGATTTTTTCTTTAATACTAGGGAATTTGGAAAGATAAATCCGATATGTGTAGTGTTGTTTCAGAGTTTAATGACTCTGTGGTTTAATCTCGTTTTTTATTGGTTGGGAAAGAAAGCGCGGGCATAAATACAATATGGCTCTGATCCGTCATACATTTCGTTGATTCTATACCTACCTAATTCACCATCGATCTTTCTTTCTCAAAAAACCTAAGCACCTGTGTGACGTTCCTATTTTTCACTCTACTGACGTACCTATCAATAATTGATGATGCGTGATGCTTATGATTTCAATGAGCCAGCATTATTGCAGGTGCCTTGATCACACTGTGTCAGGATTCGATGTCCCAAAAACATACAAACCAGCAGGGGTGTCGATGTTACGAGTGAAAACGAAAGAGGAATACGCCCCGTTAGGTTTGACTACTGCACTTCTACAGTTTTTGTGAGAGCAAATTCCAATGTTGAGACTAATTTAGAATCTACGATCGATAGGTATTTTTAGGAATTCTCAAAGTTTCGGCAAACTGTAGTATCACAATGGAAAAGAGTCCCACCTGAAGGAAGGGATGCGATGACGAAAACTCTCAAAAAACAAACTACTTGTGTAGGTGAGCTTATTATAGCAAGGTCTATAAAACATATATACATGTATTCATATGAAATATATATACATCGGGCTCCCAACCAACAAAGAGATCGAAAAGGACCTTTCCTCGTCATCACATTTTTCCCTGGGATTCAAGAGATCAACACTTTATTAAAAGAACTAACTCGAGAGATTTTTCCCGAAGTGTTGTCTCTTTCATACAAAAGACCACCTAACTTGGGCAATATGCTCACACACAAGGCGCGCTTATCGTCAAATGAGCCATCCCATGGATTACAAAAAATGCAATCATCCCCGGTGCCAGATGTGTGACATAATACATCCAGGCGTGGAAATCTCTACTCCTAATACCCCACTAACATACAAAGTAGAGGGAATGGCACTGTCAATGCAGGATGTGCTTTATAAATTGCTTTGCAAGCAGTGTGACGCATTCTATATTGGAAAAGCTACAAAGTTGAACGAGAGAATTAACAATCACAACGATTCACGTACCTAGTTAGGTACCGAGACTACTACAGTCAAAAACGTCACACAGACTTAGAAGTTATCCTTAGAAGTATCTCAATAGCAGAGGAAGATCATGGATTTGTCACCACAGTGGTGCCAAAAATGTTGTAAAGTTTGCATTTTCACAAGGATAAAGTCGTATATCCATGCTAAAACTGTAATTACATGGAAATATTTCATTTAAATCTGGTTTTATAACGAGAATTTCAGCGGGAATCACCTTATGTGACCAGCACGCGAGGGACATAATAAAATTGATCGTGCCTGGAGTGATTTCCTATGGGGAAAACACGAATCCATTAAAAAAAAAAATTTTTTTTTAGTGGTTGAAACTGCCACTGGTGAGATAAAACCTTATTCAGAGTTACCAAATTCCACACCAGCACCGCGTGGTGAAACAGGCCCCGCGAGTTGTTACGTTGGTACAGTAATCGTTTGCCAGCTGTACCACTGAGTTTGATACTTTAGTTTGTCGTAGTGCTTGTTGGTTCATGACAACTAATATAAATATAAATATGAACATGAATTATAAATATGAAATTTTCATTTATTTTCAAACTTGCTTTTCGAAAAATATATTTTTTTGATTGGTAGCAAGAAGTAACAGAATACGTATTGTATAATTAAGGTTTTTGAGTTTCCATAAACGGAAAATACTGTTTTTTTTTTTTTTTTTTTTTTTTTTCAATACAAAATCTTAAACTTAATATCCAATCGAGTTTAAGATTGCAGCAAAGTTGTAGTGCATCAACTTCTGTATCTTCATATTCGGACAACACAATTGCATTGGACAACTCTATTGGACAACACAATTACAAAATGCATTGGAAATTAGAGACATAACGGTGTTTTGAAGTTCGATCGTACACCTTTTTAGGACGTCCCTCTGAAGCTACATATGTCTTATAGGTAAGGCATCGTAAATAGGAGGGAAGCCTATTAGAATTGATCTGGGGGGGGGGGGGGGGGGGGGATCAACGCAGGAGGAAAATAAAATAATAATAACAATAAAAAAATAAAAATAAAATTAGTGAATATATATCCGTTTATAAGATAAATATGAATCCGTTCATTATGAGACCAAATCCGCAAAAAAAAGAAAGAAAAAAAAAAAAAAAACAGGTCTGTGTGTGTGTGTGTGTGACGAATTTTGTTGACGCTGCTCAGGTTAAAGCTTTCAATCGATTTCATGGCGTAATAGAGAGGGGGGGGGGGGATAATTCCGATATATAATGATCTGTTGGTTTAGATGTGTGAAAAACTCGTAGAAAGTTTATTCTTTTATTATTTAGATCAAAGTATTAGTTCTCTCCCTAGATCCATTCTCTGTCAATTGAAATTTCATAATGATTGGAGGGGTTCAATTAACATTTCGTAAATCATCCTCTGTTAATTAAAATTCCATAATAAATACCGATATATCGTGATATTTTAAATCTTTTTTTGTGACTCTATCGTTGTCCTATTTCACAATGTGGAAGCTGTTCATCCTTTATTATGGTTATGACGGAGGAGGGGTTGCTTGTTGCTTATTCATGTTAGGTTATAATGGAGAGGTTACATCCAATGAAACATTATCTATTCGCTATTATTACCGAAATCGTAATATATACATCGCATACATAGGTAGATACGTCCCTGTAATGCATGCTCTACTTACCAATATGTTACCTAACTCAACAAAGCACAGATTCTCTAAATCAGCTAGAATTCGGTAAACCCTGCATGTAATCCTTCAGTTACTAACCTGGTTAGTAGAAAAACTAATTTCATCCCCACCATTTATCAACCAATCGAGTCTACATTGTCTAAAACGCTAATTTAGCTTATCTACGAAATTAACTGCCCGCTTTAATTGCTGAAAACGATTTTATAATGTTCCTAGGCAGAAAGATGTATTTTTTGCTGAATGCGAAGGAGGTGTCAAATTTAAATAAAGTTGCGTCGTTCACGAAATACAACTTCTGAAGTAGAGGCTACTCAGAAATGGGAAATGAAGTTTTCGAACAGGAAGTTTTTGTCTATGAACTTGAACTTTGCATTCTATATTTATTATTTTTTTTCTTTTATATTTACTTACAATTGTTATTATTTGTATACGTATCTATATGTACTAGTACGATCCTACATTATGTAGGTGGATGGAGGAACCTGAGAGAAGAATAACGGAGGATAAAGAATGAATGTTGGTTGAACGGCTTTGTTGTTATAGTTTCACTAAAAGGGTTGTTTTAACGAGAAAACCATTCCCCGTAAATTCGGAGAAATCGGGAGTGGTCGACCATCATCGGTTTTATTCGGTTTGCTCTGAATCAGGTCTAATTTCCATGGTCAAATTAGGAATTTCCGCATGTATATATTTTCCATGGTAGCACTCTTGGTTAGGAGTGATCGAATAGGGAAATCGATTGCATAAGCATGAAAAAAAAAATAAAAAAATAAAATAAAATAAATGAATAAATAAAATAAAATAAACAAAACAGAATAAAAAAATGCAAATGATTTCAAAAAGTAATTATAGGTAAATAAATGCACACGAGCAGTGTGCATTAGGAGTACACGGTAAAAAATGGACTCGCTGCAGCACACTGCGGCGACCTGTAAATGCCTTGTATACGCAATATATGTTTACAATCTTTAAATTGAAATGAAAATCCTGTACTATGAAATGGAAAAACTTTTACTTTGTTTCGGAAAACCTTTAATACGGCAAGGAAAACGGGAAATGTATATGAAGTATTTTGAAAGAAAATGTAGGTAGTAAAAATAGTATATTGTCGCACATTTGGCAAACTCTAACCATAAGAATACAAAATAATGCGGCAGCTGCATCTTTTTAAAACGAAAAATTCGTTTATATGCAGGTCACGAGGAGCTTTTGGTGAGGCACACGAGATCAATCACCCGCTTCAGATTTGAGCCTGGCATCTCCCCGCTCAACATCAAAGACATTCGGCTGGTTAACTACGATGAAAAGGAGCAACAGGGCTGGGTCAAACCGCTCTTCTCTTCCATCGTGTACCGAACTCAAGTAAGCACCGAATATAAGGTCGTCTAGCTAAATTAAAATGAAATTCAGTAAAATTTAGTAAAAATGCATACATTTGAAAGATAACAATGAAAAACGATAACTTCCAACAGCTTTTTCCGAGACTTGACATTGAGTACAAAACATGTCCCGCCTGCCAAAAGCGGCCGCACAACATGTTACTGCCAAAATATTTACTTTTGACAACAAGAAAACATGAATTTTAGATTTTATATTAACCAGCATATCCTGTTCCATTGAAAACAAATTCACAACTACCAGCCATCGAAGCGATGCTGCCAACCTGCGGACAAATTTTTCCCCACACTATTTTCCCTACTGCTGTCCCCGGGCATAACAGTACCTTAGCTATAGCAGTCTCCCCTAATTGTAAAAATTTTGGAAAAGATACAAAGACAACCGGCAAGAAACGAAACCGGGAAGAGAGATCCATGGATCGAACCAAATTCAGAAATTGACCATTACTCCACGAATTTGAACAACAAAAACCATAAAAAAGCCAAAACATCGATATAAGTAATAGATAAATTTAATAAATGAATAATGATAAAAAGTAAATTATTGGCTACATAGTCATAAGAAGCAACGGAAACAACTAGTATGGATTACAATTTTATTGAAGAATAAACTCAAATATACCGGTTTTGAAAGTAACAGCCTTGTGCCTCTGGAATGAGTAACTCCTCTAAATTCCATCAAGATCCCTTTTTCAATTTAAAAAAAAATTGCGAAACACATTTTATCAACTTCTCACATTACGTTGATGGTATTAAGTGCATAGTCCAATTGGCAGGTATTAATTGAAAGCAGAACATCACAAAACACTCGTTCTCTGACCAAACAAATTTGGATGATTTCGGAAACTAACGAATGAAAATTATTATATTTTCAGGATATTCAAAAGGCGTTTTTCCTACTTCTTCTTTTGGTCATAATTGGCGAGTTTTTTGCTGCACCAGCTATCACATTGGCTGATTCTGCGGTCATCACACTTTTGGGAGAAGATGCCGATCGGTATGAATAACCTTTTCTATTGAAGTAAAGTAAATGTAAATGAAAACTAGATTTATCTACTAGGAAATAATAATAAATACATTATTCTTTCCAAAAGTCTATAATATGGTATTCATCAAATAAGACAGTTCAACCCTGAAATGTCAGTCCCCACAATTGACCAATCTAACCTCCTAAGATCATTACCCTTAAGAACATGAATTCAGCTCAATATTCATCATCCTTTGGATTCAGCCAAGTTTGGCAGAAAAATCTTGGTACTATATTTGATTATTCAGAATTTAAAATTCTATTTGTCTGTCAAGCATAGAGTTTTAAAGGATTGTTATCCCGTTTACAAAATTTTCCTGTTCCGAATTTCAAATTAATCAAAGTGTCATTTAATTAGCTCCTTCTCAATAAATTCTGGTTCCTATTAATGTGGCTGGGTTACATTGTGAATTTCATTAATGATTAGTTACTCGTATGGTAAATAAGATTATAAAATGAACTACGTTTCAGGTAGATTTCAAATATACATGTACTGTAAAATGACAATATCATTGATCTATTTTGGTGTTATTACGTACTACAAATGAATATGGACGATAAGAATACCTAATAGTTCTTAAAGTTAACTATATCACATGTTCCCGGCAGATTCTTCCCCTAATTTTGATACCTTGAAGATCTGACGATTGTCCCTTTTAATATTGGGCGCTGCGTCCCATGATTGGTGACAGAAGTTGTTTGGCCACATCTTGGTCCTTCTGGTGGTGACACAGGTAGCAAATGCCATCGGTTCCGCATCACTTCTAATCCATTCTCTTGGGTGAATCCACAAAATATGAGTACAGCGAAATAAGCGTACAACAAAAATCTTGCGAAAGATGCTTACGGGATCAAGTTTTGACAGATGGTGAGGGTAAGCTATGACGTCACAACATTTTTTGGTAGTCTGGATGCTCGCAAGCTCAAAAATCTCAAAAATACATAAAATCAAGTAGTCAATCCCTTAGTAAAAATTAGTTGGACGAATTTACCACTTACCCTCGTCAATTGCTCCTGTTTCTTCTTGTACTCATATTTCGCTGTACGCACTTTTCGTGCCACCTCTAGCGTATCGATGTATGCCCCGAGATGACCAGAGTTTTAGCTTTTTACGGTACCCTTACTCCATTTATCACCCATACCGTGTCCTTCCGGTGAAAACGTTGTTTTTTTCTTTTCTGCCATAAAAATTTCTCATTCACAAAATGTTTTGATAATTGTTCTTATCAGTTTGTTCTAAGTTATCGATGGATGGTAGTGTTGATTTATATTTCCTCCAGTATAATATGTAGTTTAGAGGGGGATATCCAAAATTCCAGCTTTGTGAATCCATATGCTAAGAACACAATATTTGGATAATCCCTGAAAGCGCACATTTATGCGCTATGGTAAGGGCAAAAGGGACTATCGCACTCCTCTACGTTTATTTATTGCGGGGAATTAGGACCTGGAGTCCAGCCCAGGCCCCCTAAAATCGTGTCATTTTATAATTTATGATAGGAATTATATGAACAATGCTTGTGAGCAGCTATTTTCAAGATTTTGACAAATTGGTGATTTTATCAGGTATGGTCATCAAAGAATGTTTGGATCGCTTGGTTGGGGTTTGGCCATGTTTTTCGTCGGCATCGCCCTCGACCATTCGACAGCTTTCCCATATCATCCCTGCACCCCTGATCATAAAGAGAAGAATTACACCATCTGCTTCGCTACATTCTCCGTACTTATGGGTAAGATGAAATATTACTGTATCCAAAATGTGAGGCACATTTCTACAGTCACAGACACTTTCACGAACTATTAGAGAGATATACGGGAACACGTTAGACGTTACAAATATCGAAATAATGCGATAATACCAATTATCAATCAAGCCTCTTTCGATCTGTTGTAAAACTTATCCATAAATATTGTAGGTAGATCATGTCAAATAGGAAATATCAAAGAATAGCCTATGTGAAACTTCGCTGTTTAGGGATATATTTATGGTCATGACATAAGGCAAATATTTTAGGTACGTCTCCTCTTGGCTAATATTTTAGGTACGTCAATAAGTAGATGCCAATGCTACACCTAAAATCAGCTCGTGTGGTGGCTCCCTTGATATTGAAGGTTCTCTTGTTAGTTTCAAAAAGTCCCTATCTCCATACGGTAACCATAAATGCCCAGGTGCTGCTCTCATCAGCGCGACGCAAATCAACTTCAAGTACGAGCCTGCTCCTGAGCGCCCGGAATTTCAGGAGAAGCCCATTTCTGCTGAGCCGACGAGAGAGGACTTCCTTCAGCAGCAGCTCGCACAGCAGCTCAACTGTCCGGCACTTTCTGATACGTCGGCGCCGTCTACTCATCCAGCTCCCAATGTTGGCAAAGTATGTGCAATCTCTATCTATACTATTAATAAGAATGAAACTCCGTTTGTTTGTCTGTCTGTCGTGTCTATGCACGGCCAAACGGCTGAGTGGGGGGAGTGTACGAGTGGGGGAATCTTCTTGAGATTTTCCGAAAGGTGGAACGAGCGAATTTAAAATTGTCTAATCCCAGCCGAACCATGGGCCGTAGGGCGGAGGGGGGTCGAAGTAAGAATTAATGTGCGCTTTTTGGACTT
Organism: Adelphocoris suturalis; assembly: GCA_030762985.1. Taxonomy (NCBI): domain Eukaryota; kingdom Metazoa; phylum Arthropoda; class Insecta; order Hemiptera; family Miridae; genus Adelphocoris; species Adelphocoris suturalis. The sequence continues at coordinate 42,797,936 of CM061049.1, forward strand.
CCCCACTTCCCCTACCCCTCTAAACGGCCGTTGACAATTCCGGAAAAATACGGGTTTCGTAGGTTTTCCTACGAGGAAGACGACGGCGCGATCGGATCGCGAAAAAAGTATCGGGAAATGCGTCAAAAAAATGCGAGAGTACGGACCCGTTTTCTCGAAAAGTCCGCCGAAAAACTTGATTTTTTCCGATTAAAATATACCCCATAAAGGTACGTTTTTCGGAACGGTTTTCGCGGGCGAAATACAGCTTTGGGTCCGCCGAATCTGAATCCGAAATCGGATATCGAAAAAAGTGACGAGAACTCGGTCAAATTGCGAGCAGAAGCGAGCAAAGCGATTAAAATGATTCTGCCGTGGACGAGAGAAGGCTCAATAATTGACGTGAAGGGTTCGATGTCACAACGTTGCGAGGCGAGCAGGTATGCCTACATAGGTACCTACCTTGCGAGCGAAGCGAGAGCCATTTCAAATAATAAGTACGGACTTTGTCCTACACATATACAGGTATACCTTGCGAGCGAAGCGAGCAACATCCCCGAATAAACTTTTCGTGGTTCCACGTAGTTTTATAAGATTTAAATTGTTTGTAATAATTCCCAACTGAAAAAAACGTCTGCCAAGTTGGGTGGGCAGTATAACTTCCTCAAGCGAGCGAAGCGAGCAGCATCCCCTACAGAAGTTAAACCTACCCTTAGAGATCTACCGTTTGCGAGCGAACCGAGCAACATCCCCTAAATGCCATACTTTGCGAGCGAAGCGAGCAACATTTTCTACATGCCAGACTTTGCGAGCGAAGCGAGCAACATATCCTACATGCCAGACTTTGCGAGCGAAGCGAGCAATATTCCCTACATGCCACACGTTGCGAGCGAAGCGAGCAACTTAATGGGGGGTCCGGGGGGCTTGCCCCCCGGCTGGACGTGGAGGCGAGCGTAGCGAGCCGGAGCGGCTAGTTATTTATAAGAATGAAACTCCGTTTGTCTGTTTGTCTGTTTGTTTGTTTGTCGTGTCTATGCACGGCCAAACGGCTGAGTGGGGGGAGTCTACGAGTGGGGGGATCTTCTTGGGATTTTCCGAAAGGGGGAGCGAGCGAATTTAAAATTTTCTAATCCCACCCGAACCATGGGCCGTAGGGCGGGAGGGGGGTCGAAGTAAGAATTAATGTGCGCTTTTTGGACTTCCCCGCTTCCCCTACCCCTCTAAACGGGCGTTGAAAATTCTGGAAAAATACCGGTTTTGTAGGTTTTTGAACGAGAAAGACGACGGCGCGATCGGATCGCGAAAAAAGTATCGGGAAATGCGTAAAAAAAATGCGAGAGTACGGACCCGTTTTCTCAAAAAGTCCGACGAAAAACCACGTTTTTTCCCATTAAAATATACCCCGTAAAGGTACGTTTTTCGGAACGGTTTTCGCGGGCGAAATACAGCTTTGGGTCCGCCGAAACTGAATCCGAAATCAGATATCGAAAAAAGTGACGTGAAGTTGGTCGAAATGCGAGCAGAAGCGAGCAAAGCGATTAAAATGATTCTGCCGTGGACGAGAGAAGGCTCAAGAATTGACGTGAAGGGTTCGATGTCACAACATTGCGAGGCGAGCAGGTATGCCTACATAGGTACCTACCTTGCGAGCGAAGCGAGAGCCATTTCAAATAATAAATACGGACTTTGTCCTACACATATACAGGTATACCTTGCGAGCGAAGCGAGCAACATCCCCGAATAAACTTTTCGTGGTTCCACGTAGTTTTATAAGATTTAATTTGTTTGTAATAATTCCCAACTGAAAAAAACGTCTGCCAAGTTGGGTGGGCAGTATAACTTCCTCAAGCGAGCGAAGCGAGCAGCATCCCCTACAGAAGTTAAACCTACCCTTAGAGATCTACCGTTTGCGAGCGAACCGAGCAACATCCCCTAAATGCCATACTTTGCGAGCGAAGCGAGCAACATTTTCTACATGCCAGACTTTGCGAGCGAAGCGAGCAATATTCCCTACATGCCACACGTTGCGAGCGAAGCGAGCAACTTAATGGGGGGTCCGGGGGGCTTGCCCCCCGGCTGGACGTGGAGGCGAGCGTAGCGAGCCGGAGCGGCTAGTAGTATATAATAGAAGCTCATGTTGAATAACGCATGCATCGATATTCCATTATGATGTTGTATTTAGAGTGCAAAAATAGGCGACTCGCATTGCCCTAGGTCTGAACCATTTTCTTATTGTAGAGGACAACACAGAAATTCAGGCTTACCGTAACAATACCATCAACTTTCATCTTGCAATGCCTGATTTTCTGCAGGAATTACTCCGTATATTTCGAGGAATTTAAGTTATTCCACTCCTGCTCTACCAACAGTGTAGGGGTTCTTTGGCTTCCATACTATATTCTCTATCTATTTAATAAAAGCTATCTCTACCATATTGTGAATGTAAATGCAATAAATCCCTGGGTTTCCGAATAAGGGGTCTCTCATTTCCTACGTCTACTCCTAACGTTGGCAAAGTATGTGCAATAATCTATAATACGAAGCTCTTGTTGAATAAGAGGAAAAGTTAACCAAGAAGAGGGATGTAAAGTTTATCAAGCTGACAGTTTATCGGATATGAACCTATGAATGTATTATGTACACTAAAACGAAACAATAAAGATGACAATTGTTTGACTGTAAAGATTGGTACAAGTTGGTAAGGGAAAACGTTTTCTGAAAGTTATCTGCACATTTTAGGAACGTCCCATAGTTGTGATTCTGTTTACAGTACCAATGTCTCGTTAGCTGCCTTTTCTCTGAAACTGAAGAAATAGTTGTGTAACATATTTATTAGTATATCTCGAATAATATAATATATAATTAATTTGCAGACTCAGATGTTTGCCCAAACAATGAGGGAGATTCCTGAATGGGTGACGGTCCTGAAGCACTTTGCCAACCTGAAATGCGGCTCATTCCTTTTCGTCGCTTGGTTCATGGGCTTCGGAATAGGTCTGATCTTCACTTTCTTATTCTGGCATCTCCAGGTAAATTTGCCAATTTTCCAATTTATAACGAAAAATAAATGTATAGACCTATATACTGAAACATAATCAATACATGCTATAGAATGCTGTGTAATCAGATTGTTCTCCTATTTGTAAATTAGTTTGATCCCTCAAAGTGTGGTTTAAATTTTAGAGGTAATTTTTAAAGTCCTGATTGAAGGCTGACTTTTAAAGTCTTAAGCTCGTTTTATCTTTCTTCGGACGAATTCCACATTTAGTTTCAATGTGAAAATAAGGAGATAGATTAGGCTCCCCACAGCGACCTTGATTAAAATAGTGAACGTTTCACATTTGACAGGGAGGATACACATACACTTTGGCATAATATACATAAATAATAATTTAATTAATTTTTTATAATAATTATAATTAAATTATTAATTAATTATAATTAATTAATAAAAATAAATAATTATATTTCGGACGCAATCTATTGGTTTGACGCATACGACGGTACAACAGATAATTAGTATCGTGAGGTGGCTAAAAATCCCCAGTTCGTGATGAGGGTAAACTATTGTCGATTAAAGATCGGCTAAACAACGTTGACGGTTGCTCTTGGAGGAAGACGGAACGGTTCAATATTGAGTGTCAATGTTAGATTCAATACGAGTGCATTAATAAATAATATAAAACCACTCAACCTACGCTGGGCCTCGCTCTACGTTGGGTTGAGTGGTCATTATTTCACTGATTTTCTTTCGGTAGGTGCCAGCATTCGTACCTGTATGGTCAATGATATTTGTACCACAGGCTAATCCTATTAGTAGCAGTTTCTGTGTTTGCAGCCATCTCAAAAACGAGTGTGAGGGTTGAGGTATTACAGACTTCTTCCAATGTCAGTTTCATTTATTGTAGGGGTGCAACTAGTTTCGCTTATTTTGTGGCCTCGTCCGGTACTGCATGTTTATAGTTATTGTTTATCATAATCCCCTTCAACCAACTTCTTGCAAGCTTTCTGCTTCATCTGGTAATATCACGGAACGGTGTATACTGTTCGGTTGCTTCCCAGGACCGACACGGGGTTGGCGTGCCTCCAATAACCGTTGGGCAATATGCTTATGTTTAAATTATACGACACTTTTATGGTGAAAATGAGCCACTTTAAAGAAAAGATTTAAAATTATTAGGAGATTTTCGTTTGCTTTCTTCAGACTTGAGAGGATTTTTACTCGAGTTGTTATAGTGAAACTCCTCTCAAGTCTGAAGAGAGCAAACGGAAATCTCCTAAACATAAGCATAATTTCCAACGGGTATTGGAGGCACGCCAACACCGTGACAGTCCTGGGAAGCACTCAAACAATATTCAACATTCAATGGTGTTTACGCCGATTGTCGGCTGGTATTACCAGTTAAAGAAGCTGAAAGCTTACAAGAAGTTGGTTGAAGGGAATTATGATAAACAATAATTATAAACATGCAGTACCTGATGAGGCCACAAAACAGGCGAAACTAGTTATACACCTACAATAAATAAAACTGGTATTGGAAGAAGCCTGTAATACCTCCACTCCCAACCCACATATCCTATTAATATTAAAGCCCAGTCACACTGAGCGCGCATCGTTCGCAACCAGGGTTTGTGAACGGTCACGAATATGCTGTGCGTATGTGTTAACACTCACCCCCGCCGAGCAGTGTTTGTGAACAGCGTTCGTTCGTGCGCGGGGTCGCTCCGTCGACTTCGGTTTTTCCGCGAATGCTCATTTTCTTCGCTCGAGAACAACAGTTACTGTTTGGTTGGCCGTGCAGTGTAAACGCACCCTCCTTTTTGGCGTTTGCAAACGTTCTGCGCGGCGTGACCTGTTAGCAAACGTTTGCGAACGGTGCGCGCTTGGTGTAAATGGGCCATTAAAAATCCAATGTCTGTTAGTTTGCTTAACCGGGCATGAGGGCCAAACGGCAGCACCGATTTTCATGAGGGTGGGCGCTAATTCACGTGTAAGTTCCGAAATAGAACTTAGAGGATATATTAAAATCCTCTAGACTTACTCCTTCATCGAGAACTCGGCTTTCCCTAACAACAACTCCTGGGTATACACATTTAACTAAGGGAAAACCTGACATGCGTCGAACTTTTCACGACAAATGAGGATGGGGTAATGAACTTTCGATAACAAATTGAACGATACAAAAACAGTTTTTTCATTTTAATAAATATTCAAAAATTGACATTCAAACCGGCTATTTATCTAAAAACCAGTTACCTTTGCAGTAAGACATAATATACGGGAGAAATAAACCTTTGTGTAAAAATTTTCAACGATGTATGTACGTCTTGCTTACTTCTTTTTCTTACCTGTGTGATTCGATTCAATTAAATTTCAATTCGATACAATTAATTAAATCGTATCTAAGCTCAACACAAATTCAATTACCTATTTCAACTGTTTTCATATTATTTTGAACATCTGTATGTGAAATTAATCTATTTTCACTTTCAGGATTTTGGTGGTACCCCGACGTTGTTTGGCGTTGCTTCCGTCATCAACCACATTTCCGAAATTTTCGCTTATTTCTTCAGTTTCAAGCTTATTGCTCAAATGGGCCACGTCAAGGTATTTACGTTTCAATTTCTCATAAATCTTTATTTTTGAGAATATTCTCCTTTTGAATGATACCTTTGAATGAATTATCCTGGATTTCAGGATTCAGTTTCAAAATAAAATAGACGACAGAATGCTCTAAAATTTGTAAAAGTTTTGTCTGAATACACAAAAATTGTTTGAAGCTGTTAATATTCTAAACATTTTAAATCCTGTCCTTTACTTACGAATGAAGTAAATCTATATTATTACCTGTATAAAAATCTAATGGTGTCTGTGAGCGTGTGTGTGTTACTCAATCACGTAAAAACTACTGGACCCATTGAGTGGAAATTGTACATGGACATTCTTAAGATCCCTGGTTAACACATAGGCAATATTACAATCGTCTAGATAATCACAGTCGTCTAGACCCTGGCCAACTATTCTGAATTTTCACTACGGGATTGGCTACTTGAAGTTATGGCGACTGGAGTGGGTAGTCGAACTAAAGATCAAGTCAGGGTCTAGAATCTCGTGACTTGACTTGATTGTATGGGAACGTCTTGATTCCTTCATCGAGATCTCGGCTTTCCCTAACGACGTCGCCCGAGTATTCAATTTTGTAATTAAGGAAAAACCTGACGCATCCTTTTTCACGTAAAAAACTTTTGATAACGAATTCAACGATACCAAAACGGTTTTGGTGGGTTTGAGCCGATCAGTTTCAATTTGTTAAGATAGATGTTCTAAAATTGATATTCAAAACGCCTCATTACCGGCAGCAATGTTGGTCTGGAGTAGTTATAACGTAACTTAGTTTGGTTGTATTGAGGGGACGCTTAATTGAAGAATTATTTAGGTACAACTTGAACATTGATTGCTGAAATTTGAATTGAAACCTTTTGGGGGCTGCTGGGTAAAAATGACAAGGTTCATTTGGATAAAATGACCCGGTAAAAATGACCCGATGATATGGGTCCGTGCAGCGCACGGGTAACCGGCTAGTAATAGATAAATTTAGTACCTAATTTTAAGTTTATATGTTTCATTATTTACGTATAAATATAAGCTTGTGGAATGGATTTCAGGTCCTGTGTTTAGGGCTGGTTGGAAACGTTCTGAGGTTTCTGTACATATCCTACTTGAAGAACCCTTGGTGGGTACTGCCATTTGAGTTCATGCAAGGTTGGATTATCTTTTTATGTATTTATATATTAATTTCCATTGAATGCCTACTTGCCATCAATTCATTGGTTATATTATGCAATACTTGAAGAATTTCTAAATTATTTATAGTGGTGCTGTAGGAAATGCCAAATGTGTCCTATTTGTTAGTGTGTATTAGTGTGTATTGCACACTATAATATACCGGGACGCTAGTCTCGCATTGCCAATCATTCAAAAAACGCAGTAAGTAGTCGCCACTATAATTACGAGACCCGCCAATAAGTAATAAAGTAGGACTTCGGCCTGATATTGGCCTCCTCCCGGCCTTACCCCGTCGGCTTTTCTTAATTTTGTTTGCATACCGTAGGAGGCAGATGCCAAGTATGGTATACCGCTTCTATATAAACTAACTTGAGGCGTAAGTGCATGTTATCGGACTTACTTAATTTTTCATTTTTTTTCTCGCCTCACCTAATTCTTTACCCACCCACTTGTGCCAGTTTTCCTCAGTCAATTTTTGTGAAATTTAAAACATAGGTTACGATCGACGAGAAGAAGTGCTTTTTGGGGTATTGGACCCACTACGACTAAAAGGAAAGGGGGAGGGATTTGCACAGGAGGGGTTAAATATGATATAGCAATCTCATCCACTTTCCTTCGTCTGACTTTGATGAAATTTAAAGCATATACTACATTTTCCCTTAGGAAATGCTTTTCGGAGGTTCGAGCCGCTAAGATGAAATGGCGGTTGGGGCAAGGGGGAGTTGTTAGGGAAGGAGTCCATATGAAATAGCAATCTCATTCAGCCTGTAAAGTCCAACGTTCCTTCCATAAGACGCGTAGACTTCCAGAAGCGTGTCACTCCCACAAGCAGTCAAGAAGAGTGTGAGAATGAATGCACTGTACAAGGAAATGGCGATCCGAGTATTGACTTAGCCCAAATTGAATGATATCCAATTCAGCATTTTATGGCTTAGTATCTTTTGTACGCGGAGCGTCTTTTTTGTGGGTTAATACGAGCAAAACTATACACATAAACATAGCTATTGAGTTACTTTAAGTAGTTGGTAAGCTATTGTTTAACATTATGATAGATGACCTGATATGAAGGCCAGTGGTAAAACTTGAAGCTTAAGTATTTTGGCGGTGGTAAGGTGAAGACAAATAAACATAACATTACATAAAATTAAACGCTTTGTACTTTATTAGGTAGGTATATGACTGAAACAAAGGAACGTACCAACAGACATACGAGTATCAAGGGACGTAGACTACAACTGAGCAAACCAACAACACAACAGTTCCGGGACAGATCAACTCCATAACTATTACTCCACAACTTTCCCAAAGTACTTATTTTATAACAGTAAAAGAGGTGTTGGTATCAGGGAAGCATCGTGATTATACAACATCAGACGCTGGTTGGGTATCAACCGAACGTTTGACTTACTGAAACAGAGTAGTTGCTGATGTGAACACTATCGTCCGATAAAGGAGTTGCTTTTTGGAGTTTCGAGCCGCTAAGATAAAATGGTGAGGGGGGGGGGGGGGGTTGTAAGGGAAGAAGTCAATATGAAATAGCAATCTCATTCAGCCTGTGAATCCCAACGTTCCTTCTATAAGACGCGTAGACTTCTAGAAGCGTTTCACTCTCACAAGCAGTGAAAAAGAGTGAAAGAATGAATGCACTGTACTAGGAAACGGCGATCCGAATATTGGCTTAGGCCAAATTGGATGATATCCAATTCAGCATTTTGTGGCTTAGCATCTTTTGTACGCGGAGCGTCTTTTTTGTGGGTTCATACGAGCAAAACTAAACACATAAAGAGTTACTTTAAGCAGTTAGTAAGCTATATGTACACATACATTGTTCACCATAAGAATAGATGACCTGATAGGAAGGTCAGTGGTAAAACTTGAAGCTGAAGTATTTTGGCAGTGGTAAGGTGAAGACAAATAAACTTAACATGACATAAACTGAATCACTTTGTACTTTATTATGTATAAGACTGAAACATAGGACCGTACTAACAGACATATCACGAGACGTAGACTACAACTGAACAAACCAACAACACAACAGTTCCGGGAAAGAACAACTCCATAACTGTTACTTCACAACTTTCCCAAAGTACTTATTTTATAACAGTAAAAGTGGTGTTGGTATCAGGGAAGCACCGTGATTATACAACATCAGACGCTGGTTGGGTATCAACCGAACGTATGACTTACTGAAACAGATTAGTTTGTTGTTGATGTGAACACTATCGTCCGATATAGGAGTTGTCCCTAATACGTAAAGGAGAAGAAGTGTGTACAATAGTATCTGTGCTATTCACGGATTAACCTGGTAGTCATTAATAAATTAGAATTGGTGTTGATTATTTCGCACCAATCCTAGAATAACTCAAAAATTTTCATTTTCGGCAAATCGCATTCGAAGTTTTCCTTCCACACCATTGGTTACCCGTTCTTTGGAACACGATGAACATAATTTATCTTTGCGAAACTTGTTTCCTACATTATTACTCTAACGCCCCATGGTGAATAAATAGTTTTTTTTGCCTGTGGGAAGAGAGTGGGGGGAACGGTTTTGTTGATTTTTTAAGAATTTTTGAGTTGTTACAACTCAAACACTGAAATCTCACCAGTTAGGATCCTAAATGTTCAGAAAAGAACGACACAAGTTAAAATTGTCCACACAAAAAGGAAACAACTCAAAACGAGACACAGACTGCGTGAACTCATCTAAGTTGTGTCTTTCTTCCTAGGACGTGAATTGGTTACTCCCTCCATAGAAGAAAGACACACGCACTCTCTAGCGGAATTAGAGTGTCCTACACATATCTCCACCTTTTACAGACAAACTAGACCGTTTCTACGTCTCAGAACCACAACTAACTCAAAAATCGCGATTTTTGAGTTGTACCCTTATTCTAGGACAGGTGCGATTTGTTGATTAAGTAAAATTTTAGAATCGCTCAGAATATTTAAGTAGTTATCCATGTCCTTTATACATTATGATATCGCCACTAATTAATTTGCTATTCGATTCGGCCATTCTATTCCATAGGTATTACGCACGCTGCCGTGTGGGCTGCTTGCTGCTCGTACATCGCCCACAACACCCCTCAGCATCTCAGGAGTTCAGCCCAGGGTGTTCTCCAGGGCCTCCACCACGGTTTGGGTAGAGGCTGTGGAGCCGTGTTCGGTGGAATTTTCGTCTCCTATTTTGGTAAATATCTCTGACTTCTACTCAGGTAGATAAGATATATTATTTTGTAGAAACCCTCAGGGTATATTCCGTGGTGTATGAGTACGAAAGCGCCGGCAAAAGGAAGTGACGTTGTAAATTATATCAACTGTGCTTGTGTACATTTCCTCTCCCATTAACGGACTATAGGAAATGCGTTAATAGGAAAATAAAGGCAAATAACAATCTGTCATTTTTCTGAAAAAATATATGACAGACCCTTAAAAATATTCACGTTTAAACCATCCAAGTTTGATCTCTCCACTGATTTATGGTTACCTAAAAACATGTTCTGTTTCGACATGATGGATATGTGTAATGTTTCCACTGCATTTCGCATCGAAATTGTGTACCAAGTTAGCCTTTCCACACCTTAGAGACTACCTATATGTAAGAGCTTGATTTTTTGAAAATTTCCTAATTTTTAATCTCGATTTGAATTTTGAAAGAAAATTATGCTAGTTGCAATAGATCCAAAATGTTTAAAATGCAAGTGTTCCAAAATATCCTTCATTAACATCCGTTTTGATCCTTTCATTCGTAGAAACGTAGAACAGTACATTTTTCGAAAATTCGCTCATACGATCATGCTGCATGACTGGAACTTTCTTCTATTAAAACTACTTCACTTCACCTTAAATGACATTTTTTCCGTGGAAATGTCGGTTATTGATGAAAGGGTCTGGTTGAGCGGGTTTGGAGTGTTACAAACACAACCGCATTGTTTTAGGACACAAAAAAACCTAAGACAAATAATCTATTTGTATTTTTCAATTAAATCAATCTTGAGCGAAATAATATATGAATAACTGGAGAGAGTTAGGGGAAAAGCCGTTATTTGGGCGCAATTACGCTGTTCTGAGTCTTGAGGCCCCATTCTGAAGAAATACCACTTATGGGTTTAGTGTTTTTGAGCAGTTACTATTCGTAGAATCCAAAATAAAAGTTCGATTGAATTATTCACTTATTTGACATGTTCACTTGGGAAATTTTAGAATGGTGAATGTTTTTTTGCAATTACACGAGCTTTAATCATAAATCCACTTAAATAACCACTTAAATGTGTGTTTCAGGTTCCACAGCCACTTTCAGAGGCTACGGCCTCGTGTGCCTCGTTGTACTCGGTGCTTTCATATTTATTAATTTCTATAGAAAAGATGAAGGATTTGTATCCAACATCCCCACGACTGAAGATCCTCACCAGGTACCCATACAATCACACTTCTATTCTAATAATAAGAATATTATTCATATGATTGCAACGCTTTTGTAAAATCTTGAACCTACAACCTTCGTTTCTTTTTCTTAATTTTGCTGGTAAAAATAATATAACCAACAGATTTCGATCCAGCCTTGCATGAAGGTTATTTCCATTTAACGGTGTCCCGAAATTACTCTCTCATTCCGAAGTCTCCGATGTTTCCACACCTCTTGAAAATCTTAAGTAAATGAATTTAAAATTAGGTTTTGATAAAGAAAAAATAAACGATAAATGCAAAATAAGGGAAAATTAACTATAATTGTAAAAATAAAGGAAAAATATGAAATATCTCTTTCTTCGTGGCATAATCAATGAAATTTTGAGCAACTTGAATTATTGTAGAGGAATCAGTTGAAAGTTAGGAGGTAAACAGTACAGGCAGCAGGATGGTGTGCCTTGTGAAGTGTGGAATGAATTGAGAGTTCTAGGGAACAAACTCAAGGGAACCTGAAAACGTTTGCAAGTTGGATGGGCAGCGTGGCTTCCTCACTTATTGAAAAAAGTGTTTATAGAATTAGTTGAAGAACAAAATACGAGTCAAAATAATGATTGATTGTAATTCATGCTTGCGCATGCCGCACCATCAATCTAAAGATATTAACTTTGTTAAGGTATACATATACATAAGAAGATGGTAGTGGTAGGAGTTTGTCGAGAGATTAACCACAACAATCCTTAAAAATTTCATAAAAATCGGTCCATTAGTCTCGGAGTGACAACTATTATTAATTTTGCGCATGCGCAATAGTTATTACTCCACCCTTTCGCGATGAAATACGTAGGGCATCATCCTGGACTTATACTCTACGACCCCTCAAGTTTGTACGAAATCGGACAAATACGTAGATCGTGAGAAATTGACGTAAGCGCACAGACTAAACGGCAATAGCATTTATAAGACATTATTGAGGAGTTCACCCTCAACGACAAACAACTCGCTAAAACCCAGAAAATATAAAATTAAGTCGTTTTGTTTCGGGGTTTAGCTTGTATTAATCGATTTAAGTTTTGATCATGCACAATAGTTTCATACAATCACGCTTCAATTCAAAGAGTTTCTTTCTGAAAATTAACCCAACTACTGTCCGAGTTTTAACGAAATCGGACCAATAAACGTTGAGAAATCAACGTTTTAAGAAATTCTCGTTTGCACCCGCGCACATCCTACTATTGATCTAAGAGCAATGAAAGTTATAGGGGGACCATCTAAGCTCCAATTCGCACAAACCTTCGAAATTTCATCAACACCGGACTGAAACTTAGTACAGTTTTAGGCGTGACAAGGATCTACCACAGACAGGCAGACACGGAACCAAAATTGATCAGCAAGCTCTGAGACGCAAAAAGCAATTGGTCATTTTTATTTTGGAAGTACCTAGTTTTATTTACTTCTTGCACGAATAAAAAGCTTTCCTGCCTCCGGTATGGTGAGGAAGCAAAAGATGGGACTCAATCCGTCCACCTTCGTGGATCAGTTTGTCCAACTAGTGGATTTTCGGTTGAAGGCATATATGTTTCCCCAGGACAACCAGGGCTACGGGTCCACGTACTCCACGACGTCTGAGGGCACCCTCGGTCTACCAGGGCAGGCGTACCAGGCACCTGCACCAGCCGCTCCACAGAAACCAGGTGAATATATGAATAGGTACAGCTCTGTTTTACTAATGGCATCATCGTATTATAAATAAGTACTATAACCAGTTGCCATGGCTTGAAACTTTGAGAATAATCCGCTTCTGAAATTTTTTATGGACGAAATACGTTGTGGAACACTCTACAACGATTAGTGAATTTGGCGAAGTATATTTCCACCTTTCCCATTCAACCGACGCTACTGACATTTGAAACAGAGCCTCTCACTGATGAGTCAAACATGTATAATAATATATAAAGAACCATAAAAAAATAATAATAATATATATAATAATATAAAAATATAATAAGAACTATCCATATTACTTGAGCTACCATATTGCCAACGACTGCCGTTGTGTAGATACCTTGACTCACGTGCCATTGTACTTGCGATATAGGTGCAGTAAAATATCTAATTGACTGAATTGAATAAATAAATAAATAAAATATATAAAATATCTAATATCTGAATTGAATCTAACTGTAGTGTAACGTTTGTTACAAATGTTTCCATTATTAAAAAAAAAAAAAAAAAAATGTACTTGAGTGAGCTCTGAGGTCAATTTCATTCATTCTTTATCAGTCTACGATGTAGAAATTTGTATAGGTACGGGTCTCTCAGAACGAGGTTATGGCAAGGAGGTGATGGAATGCATTAGTAAGCCCTTCTATTGGACATTGGTTTAGATCAGATCAGCCTGCAACTCCAGAGGCTATGCTGAAAGCTGGAAAGCTCCAGAAATAAACTCGGAGACGGCAGTTACAAGAAGCGAGAAGGAGGAACTCTATCCATCCATCACATGATTATAATGTATGTGTTACCGGCAAAGTAAGAAATGCAGGCATTGTATACAATTTCTAGGCAATGTACACAATGCGTAGATTATGCCTACCATTGATTTAATCAAAGTATAAATACTCATCATTCTGACCAATATCTCCAACAAAGGTGCCCAGACCAGGTAAGGATTGATCAGAATGATGTGTATAGTTTAGTGGCCTGGATGCTCGCAAGCTCGCATCTCAAAAATACATAACATCAAGTAGTCAATCCCTTAGTAGAAATTCAGATATGTTGAACATATAGGTCTGAATGATGAGTATTCATACTATGACTAAATCAATGGTAGTCAGTACACTGCCTAGGCATTGTGTACATTGCCTTGCCATTTTATACAATGCCTGCAATTCATACTCTGACAGTAACTTATATAACCCTTCTACGAGAGGTTGGTTATGATGACGAGTACAAAGAGCAGAATCGCCCTACTACAGCTGGTTTCAAATGGAATATTCTAGTTTCAAAAATGCTTTGTACTAAGGAACAGCAGCAAAGGTAGAACAGGAAATAAAATAGCTTCAGATCTCTATCAGCTGAACGGCTCCACACGTTATTTCACGAGTCCAAGTGATACTCCACTCCAAATATCATGAGTGTACGTAGAATAAGAAATTAGTTCACATCATGGCTCACTTAAGTGTCGAGGTGGTTTCACATGTTCTTACATGTACTTCTCATATCATAAAGTGACATTGTTTAAATTACCAACGGCGAAGTTAGAACAGGAAAGAAGTTATGATTAGCGATGAACAATTGCGTTACGTTTATTCATATACAAAATTTAGGAACACAATGTTAGAACTCAACATTTTCAAGTTTGGTTTGTACAGAGTGACTGGATTAAATATATATGATCGATGTGTCCTTGTCATTCCAAACGGAATCTGGTCTCAAAATCGAGATAATGAATTTGTGTAGTCTCCGCATAAAACATGATGCTTCAAAAACCACACTTTTAGTGTGATGAATGGTGGTGAAACAGTATCCTAAAAAGACTGTATTAATTTATTCAAGCCATGCTGCACACTTAGTACCTTCCGGGGTTCGTGGCTCCAGCCCGACATGGTTGATCTCATGTATGTGCTACATATACATAATAAATTTGTGATCTTGTAATTGGGAGTATTTTGAAATTCGGAAAATGGATGATAACAGATCACGGAATAACATTTATTACGAAAACAAACGTTTACTAACATATTCCTTTCATTCAGTCGTCTGATTTTCCTGCTCGCCGAATCTCTGGATGCTTGGCGATTGGATACTTTTCTTCAAATAATCAGCAGACGGTCATTTGCTTTATTTGACGTTTCGTTACAGTCTCTTGAGTAAGAAAAGAATTACTTCGAATTCTAGATAGGAGTATTCAATATCGTATAATTAGGCACGTTACTCATTTAAATCACAATATACATAAACTGCAGTTTAAACAAAATAGTTTTTATACCTACGAAACAAAGCATAACTTTCCTTCGAGACCAATCAACCAATCGGTCATATTTATGATCTATGATGATAATGAAGATTTATGATAATGCGGTTTAAACTGTTTTTTCGCTACTTTTGTCTGCTAAAAACCGCTTTAAATTTCACTGGTATATACCTACCACAAAATGCTTTTGAATTCTGTTTTCCACTTCCATCTTTTATAACATGAATGGAATTTTTACCTCCACCTAAGTAAATACGAGATAGTATAGATCGCATATTTAGACCTGCGAAGATCCTACATAGTATAGATCGTAGTTACCAAATAGATGGAACATTTGAATTAAGCACCATGAAAAACTCAGCGACCCCACGTTATTAAACGAACGAATATGAGAAGAAAAAAATTACAAAAGAACATAATTATTGGGATGAAATTCATGAAGTATTTTTTGGAACGGTAGATGAAAAGAAAACCCAATATTTGTAGTCGGTAGTTTGGGCCAGGAATTTCCTTCCCCTAGACGAGAACATTATCAACTTCAAGAGTATCACAAAGAAAAACATACTCATCGTCCGATTCTGCAAGAAACTGTTTGTCAGATAGCATACCAAGTTCTATATCAAAGATCACTTCATGACCACACGTTTCAAACAGAATGGGAGACGTTCACAGATAGTCGGGTGTATGTGTTATACAACATCATTCATAGATGAAACGTTTAAGATAAAGTAAAACGGAAGGCCGCGCATATGATGTGAGAATCCACTGGTGGCAAAGTTGAAACTTTGCTGAAATCTCCTCTAGTGTGCAGAAAAGATGAGGTAGTGGTTACCCGGCCCATCAACTTAGTCATGTAGTTGTGCTTGGCGACCAAAGAAATTAGTCTATATGCAATATTACGTGATCACCTGAAGGTCAAACATAGACTCCGCCAACATGAATAAATTCCAAACCTGACAATGCAGTGTTTACAATCTTTATTTGACTATTCTTACCAGTATCTTTAGTAATGCTATCAGCAATAAATGATAAAACGCTTGTTTCAGCTGTCACGAATCCCTTCCTCGCTGACGGGAGTGGAGGTGGATCGTACAACTACCAGAACAGTTTCGGAGCTGCACAACCTCAGCAGCAGCAGTACGGCCAACAGCAGTACGGGCAGCCACAGTACGGCCAACAGCAGTACAGCACCCAGCAATATGGACAATACCAATAAATCTGCAGGTAAGAAATGCGGATTTGAATTTATAGCATCGCATTTTGAGGAATATTGCACTGCCGTTTGAGGGGAATTTTTTTAGAAGACATAACCATAAAAATTGCTCCCTGTTGTATTTTAAAAAGAGATTTTAAAATGTATTAAATAGGCAGGTACACATTTTTGGCTACGTTTCTGATATATTTTGAAACAGTTACAAATTCTAGTGAGCACTTTCGGTTAATTTTGTCCATTAATGATTTTTCCATGACAAGTATTTTAGGAGTGTGTGGATGACGACCATAAACCTAGATTTGCTAAAATGTTCTAATTCCAAACATTATGAAATTCGGCTCAAAAATCATACTTCGGCCGGGGACGTGCCAGTAACATCGGCATTACTTTTGATCAACCTTAAAGGGTAAAATTGAAGGGCTGAAATATTAAAACATCGAGATCTCAAAAACTTTCAAGATAATAGTGATTTTTGTGTTGTAGTCATTGACAGATATTATCCCAAAACTTCTAATGAAACCACCCGGATCGCTTTATATTACACCGTTCGATTCCTCTCTAATTGCTAGGAACTTTGGTAGGAAAGAAATAAACAACATGGGAGGAAATCATAACTGAAAACTGGAACATAGTAAAAATTACCCTATAAACTACGATGATCGTATCAGCTGATATAATTTGAATGAAACTCTCTCTTTACGGAACCGAGTTTGTTTAGAACCCTTGTCAATTATAGATGAACTTGTGAAACTTAGATAGGTGAATTATTCTATCACAATAATTTTCAGTAAGTAAGTCAGTGACGATATACTCAGATCAGAGGGACTAGTAAAGTGAAGATGTTCTATTTAGAGCCGGTCTATCAATCTCATTTATCCAATGGATAAGGGGGATTTATCTTACGGATAGCATTATCCTCAAGATAACACAATAGGGGATGTTTATCCATCCCTAGTTAAACCCTATCTGGCGTTTGAGTTTATCTGGTAACTGGATGGCTGGATAACAATTATAACTGGAGGTTAATGATATATCTGGAGCTTTTGGCATGGATATGTCTTTGCTCTGGGGGGACAACCAAAAATTTCCGTCACGCAAAAGTTGGTGTTACAATTTCTAATGATATTCACGTACAACCCAGCCGTTGCTAGGAGAATGGAACTTCAGCAGTTTTCATCGCACAGAAATCGTTCGCCACTCGTTGGAAAGCGCTTGATTCATGTGATAAATGTTCACATCTCAAGCTACCAATTTCCCCCTCCTTACGTACCTAGCCACATTCCCAAATTAAGTTGATTGGGCTATAAACAATAAATTTTCTCCCCTTTATTTCATTTACTCCATCATTTGCTCCACTCCATAGGAAACATTGTCATCCCCTTGACAACAGTCGACTGTTAACAACAACTCATTATAGCGGCTATCATGAACATAAAAATGATAGCGTCTGTATTGGAGAAATAACTTTAATAGTAGGTATACTACCTATGCTTTTTATGCCTCCAAGAATAATAAAATAAATTCGTTATCCTACATTTCGTCACCTACAGTCCAAAGTTAAAGGATTTGTTTACAACTCTCGAGGACAACCGTTATGAAATCCCCAATCAAAGACATATCCACGTAAACATGGTATCTGCTTGTAAAGCAGATAGTGGAACTCGTTTACGAGTTTCTGATTTATGGTAGATTTAGATTTTAACACAGAATGTGTTTTAGCGATGGACTAACTAGCCGAAAATGGAACGCGGGATGTAACGAAATGTGTGACGGTGATGATTTTCACGTACAACCGACGTTTCGTTGGTAGGGAAATGGAACTTCCGCAATTTTAATCGCACAGAAATCGTTCACCATTCGTTGGAAAGCTCCTGATTTATCCAACCATATTATGTTAACTACTGCGAAGTGCGTGGCCATCAACCTGAGTTATGAGCATGGTTATTTGAATCAATTGTTTACACACAGATGATCATTCTCAATAATTGATATTGTCAACATGATTGCAACCGCTTGTAAATTTTCTTATGATTTTCACGTACAACCGAGCCGTTGGTAGGGAAATGGAACTTCCGCAATTTTAATCGCACAGAAATCGTTCACCATTCGTTGGAAAGCTCCTGATTTATCCAACCATATTATGTTAACTACTGTGAAGTGCGTGGCCATCAACCTGAGCATGAATAGTAAATGAATAGTAAACAATGACGCTTGTTTGGTTGTCACTTGGTTGCGCGACAACGCAAACACATTCTGTGTTTCAATAATTTCGTCCGAAGTATGTAAATAGAGGTAACCGGGGGTCCAGGGGGCTTGCCCCCTGGCGAGGCGCGGAGCGCCGATTTTTTTTTTTTTTTAGATAAACAGTTTTTTATTCTCAAACAAGTTTATTTATTTACAAAAATCTTATTTGAATCTCGTTTGATTGTCTTTCTTCTTGTACCTTCAAATGGAATAAATATTTAGGGGTTCGTCTTCAAATAGCAGCAACAGCGAAGATTCTATCGTAGCATAATAATTAGTTGAATGGGAAAGAAGAGTATATATACCAAACAAGACCCCGTGTAGATCACCAACTAATATGGGACAAGTGCGTATTTTTTATTGAGGTTTCAGTTGGACAAAGCTACCGTTCTTTACATTCTAACATAGATCGAAGATGAACCATAACTTACTGATCACAATAATTCATTCATAATATAATAATTGAGGTTGCAATATCGCAGTTCGCGTATGTATTTCTCTCTCTATAAATGAAGCAAATAGCAAATGGCGTTTACCCATCATGCCCAAACTTGTTGTATTTGATAAATAACTTGAATACATTTTTCTTTTTCCGAACGAGTATTTCATTTTCATAATTTTATTTTGGACTTCCGCAGATGATCCATTACGACAAGTATAAGAAGGTCGCCCTTTCACCATCCAGTTACAACGAACTTCATGAACAAACTCAACAAAGCGTTACGTGTACCTCTCATCGATGTGAATATAAATAAGTGGATGCAATGAAGTTTGCAGTCTACCGAACCTAACATAGCCATAATTCACAATAACAACGGAAATTAGATACAGAGCACAACAAATTTACCTATATTCATAGTATATTTTTATCGTTTTGATTGTGGTATTAAAATTTCTAGTTTTTGTGTCATCTCAATTGTGACCAGTTGTAATAATACTGCAGTAAGAACCCAACTAACATTGTGAATAATAGCAGTAGTTTCTGATATTTCAAATGTATCTTTGGTTCTTGTTTTACTTTGTACAGAATGAATGACAAGAAAATGAATAGTATTTACGATTTTCATGTCGTTCTTTCTGAAACATTGGTTACAAAAACTTTATGTAGTTTTTTGTACCATGGATGTTTCGATGCGGTGGATATTCGGAATAATGGCGAGAAATAATCGCTGACTTCTATTTTTGGGGGGGTCTTGGATACGTTGTTTAACACGGATTTGTTATGATTTGGTAAGATATATGTTTCAGTGATATTTCTGACAAATACAAGTTATTGAGGGTTTTCTTCGTATCTCTTCTAACAAAAATATAGTGAGATGAATGGGATGCAAAAGTTTATTACTCCTAGAAACCAGACGCTTCAGCAGGACGAATTTATTCTAAACAATAACGTGGTTTCTATAATTAGTCTGGTATATAACCTTTGGGAACGCTTGTACATTGGACTATCAGCTGAATTTCGGAATTTATTCTGGAAATCTCCGAGATTTTAGATGTTTAAGCAATAGCCACTTCAAAACTGGTCTCCTGAAGGGAAGAAGTATATAGTATCAGCGTTTCTAAGAGGAAGCACAATGCCTGTGTGTGTGGTCAGTTAGCCAGGCAGTTTGTAGAAACTCTGAACTATTGGCACCAAGTGCTTCCACTTCCAGATTCCAACTATTAAAATCAATTCCATTCCTTTTATCCAAGTGGCTTGTACTATTCATTTTAAATCCATTCGGGCTCCCTGCTAAGCTGTGCTACACTAGATGGGCCAGCGTGTCGCGTTAAGAATACATTCATGTGAATATTTCTTCACCAAATTATTTAAAGTTATGCTAAAAGGAAACTCGTATATAGTCGTGCATGTTCCAGACGCTTTAAATGTACTCAAATTCAAATTTTCGCATTAATGTACGTAACTGTTGATGGTTTTCTTTCGTTGTTCAGCCACTTGCTGCTGAATTTTCTAGTTAATCAACTAATAGTATCCTTCCAAAATTCTTATCATTATATCCATCCTGTCTTCTCACAATCAATAGTATCCTCTAAACAATACATTATCAAACATTGCTACTCAACTCACCAGCTACGTACCGTTCAAAATATTGTCTAGAAATCAGAATGGATATAATCAAAATAAGAGAATCAGCATGGATATAATCGAAACATGGATGCTATAGTTGATAGGTTATGGGAGTTCAGGAATATGATAAATGTCCAGGTACTGGGACAGTGCGGAGCCTTTAATGTTGTTTAAATTCATACAGCTAGTATTATGATGCATCATTACTTATTAGATCGTGTGTTCATAAGATACTTAATATTTCCTGAGTGGGGGGGATATAATTTCACTGTTCTTCCTGTATGTTAACGCTGTAAAACGACATTATTTTACTTTACCATAATTTTTCGATTAGATGGGTACCTAATACTGATCGTTTCTAGTTTTGTGATATAGGTAAACCATCTATTGCTTTGTTATAAACATACATCTTGTCTTTAAATTTTCGAAGACTGGAATCTTACCACTACCGAATATTAAAATAATCACACTGTGATTGACTATACCTACTGAAATCTCTTGTGGAAACATAATTTTTAATTTTGAAATCCTCGTTGATAAATTTAACAGAGGTTATACTTATCAACTTTATCGTTGGGGAGGGTGGGTCTTGTGGAGGTCCTTTACTTGAAATCTCGTGAACCGAGATTTGGTTTCCACCAGGCAAATATCGCAGACAAATGGTCTTCAGATGAATGGAAAAGAAAATAATTAATGCACTGCAGTGTATATTCAATTTATTATTATATTATTGTTGGTACTTGTAAGAAGCCTTTTGAATCTTATTGAGTAAGGAGGACAAATTCATAACGGAAGCTACTAGTACGCCACTTTTCACTTGAATGTTGCATAAATGTTCAGTTTATGAAATCAACCAAATAGATAACCGTCAGTTGCAGTGCATAAGAACCGTACATAATATGGATAATAGAAGAAATGGTTATTAATTTACCAAAATCATGATCACTAGAAAAAGCCGCTACAAGAAGGTGCAAGGGTGATACGGGTTGCAAATTTGTCCGCTTGGGTGCGCTATTGTAGAACATCTGTGCTGCCAAGGTTTTTTGACACGTTTTATAACTGCGAAAAAACTTACAACCAATATTGTCTATCGCCTAGGTATTCCGCTTGTTGGTCTGCGATATAAGTTTATTTAGAATTTAAACTTATATCTGATATTGATTGTTATTGAATTTAATGTACCTATATGCCTGGAAAATATCATTCGGAAATTAATTAAATCCATCGAATGACAGTAAACATTGAATAGTTCTTGCTTGTCGTATATTCATATGAATATGGTATTTTCATAATGTAAAATTGAGTAATAGAAGCCGGTTTTCAGGACAACGGAAAGACCTTTCATGAACCACCTTTCCCTACGTATCTGAAACGTAGTATGATATGATAATCACGATTCATTTGTAATAATAGATAGTATTTATTTTTCTTTAACTTTAAGAAATATTAATATACGAATACATCAGGTGAATGAATGTCCATGTAAAATACATTAGATGTTGCAATGGGATCATGTACATTTTACTTATTTGAAAGAGAAAATGTTGGCGTACATATATCAGTTACGTTTGTAGTTTATAGCTTTGTTTTCCGTGCCATATTAATAAAATTGTGGACCTTTTGTGTTCATAGTGGTCATGGAGTAGTTCTAAGGATTCGTCTTTGATCCAATTAATATAAGTTATGTTGGAAGCATCAAGTACTCTTAATCATTACATTTAAAAATTAATTGCCTAGACCTAGGTCGCTTTGTATTTAAATTTGCGTGCCTTTTCCTTTAGGAACGTGTGGATCATATAACTAGGATTTGAAAGTGTGCTTCTATTATACAGCGAGTGGAAACCCATGTATAATTTGACGCTTTGAAAGCATTTTTCGTGATTAACCGTACATATCAGTACTATTACATTTACTACAGTTACCACTCTGTTCACGATGTACAGATATAATAAATATAATTTAATATATTTTACGAAATCAATCCCCAAACAATCCTATTTTAAATAGTTGTCAATACGAAATTATCATATTCGTAACAATACATATTTTTGAATCAACAGTTTGAATTGTTGCACCCAATTTAAAACATTTTGTTTAATGCCAGCAATTTAATGTGTTTCAGTACCAAAACAACTAGTGACTTGGTGATTAATTGATTATTATAGTAGCAAAGTATGATTTTTTAATTTTATTTTTGGTGTTTTTCTAAAATGAAAAGTAATTTTGTGAAATTGTGGAAGTTTGATGAGTACCTACCTATCTAAAACGTTGTCACAGCAACTGACAGATGACAACTGGAATGAATGGATGAAATGAATGGATTGAATAGGATAATATATTTATGTGTATCATGTGTATAGAAAGGTTATAATGTTTATCGAAATTCCAATGAATAGGGGTTAATTTGAAATTGCATAAATGAGTTCTTTACTTTTCTCGGTTCTTTAGAATTTAAACATCCCGATCGATCTCATTTTTAATTCAGTTCTTATTTATTAGGTACGGTACGGTGCAATCGAGCTATTCAGAATGGACGCATATCTCATCTTCATTTGAATGCATATTTGCGACATTACCGGCTCACATGCTTAAAATAGAACAAATACGAGAAAGTTGTATACAATACAATCATTTCTAAACGGTTCGATCATTGTGGTAGTACCTACCTTCACGATTTGAAGTTTTCAAAACAAATTATCTTCCGAATGTAATTAAATACATATCGAGCATGTTTCTTTCGCTCGGTTTTATATAAAGTCAAATATTTTACATTTACAAATAAATTGAAAATGTTGACCTCATACGTACAGGATATTTTGAGAACCAGTCAAACAAGGATATAAACACATTCAAACCCAAATCTGTCACTAGTCATAAGGCTACAATAACTCTTAAAAAATGTGTTACCAGAGAAATCATGGCTTTTAAACAATAATGATCAATCAATTTATGGCCTAAAATATTACGTCAGGGGATACATTTTTTAATTGCTTCCTATGGAGAGAATGTAAGCATTTTCTCCATAAATAATGGATGATTTTTTCATAAATGAAAAAATGGTATGAAATTAATGGTATAACTTGAATCGAGATTTGAATATACATAATCGTTTTAATTAACTGATACCCCAAAGAACCGCGATTCTAAAATTGATGATTGAAAACTAAATGAATTTATAGATAAAATAAAACATAAAAAAATGTCAAAATGAGTGGTAAGTTTCCAACACCCAGAAACAAAAAATTCCAGTTTATTCATAGATGCCATAATTGTTTTAGATTATTTTAGGAAAAAATGAATAATTAAGTATTTTAATTGTTGTATTATAAGAAAATGTTTCTTTCTCAATAACGGATTGTTATTCAATAAAAAAGGGTGAAAGGAGATTTTGCGGAAAAAATTATAAATAAATTCTAGAGTATTATGAAGTAATGCGGTGGTGTGTATTGAACATAAAATGTATGGACGAATTTGAATGAAAGGATAATTAGGAAATAAATAGAAGAAATAATATTTTGAAGGCCTAACTTTGGATCTAAGTTCTAAAGGAAGGTATATTAGACGTTTAGTTTGAAATTATAACATCACATTTGCAGCGATGTGGCAGCTTATACCAAAGACATGTGTTATATGTGTTAATGTTGTATAAAAAATGTATGTATTTTAGGTTTACATATCATGCAAATATGTGCAATGGTAACAAGCAAACAAATGCGCACTGAATCCAGTTTACGTAGTAGTGGAGAAATCACAGTTAATTCAGTCGGTGAAGAACACAAATTGTAAATGTTTGTATATTATTATTTGATGTATATCTACGTTTTCGTTGATTATCGTTGAATAAATAGGATTAATGGAAGTTCTAAGTCTAACGATCGTTGTAACATTGTTGAAATAATGTATATTATGAAAAAAGAATAGCTAGCGTTGTGTAAAAAAATAAAAATATGTTTGAGCAGATTATTATATTTAAGAAAAATTAATTCAAGATGCCTGGAGAGTTGTTGGAAAATATACAGATGATGAAAGAAATCTGTGTTTTCTTTATATATATGTTATTATTAATTGCAGTTTTTTGATTTATTATTTTCAATAATGAAGGAACCTTCGTAATCGACCAAGAAAAAGAAAATGTTAACCCTCATGAAAATTCGTTTGATTACGTTTCAAAATGCGCAAAATCCGAAAATCGAAAAACAGAAAAAATCCGTCCGTCCGCCGTCCACAGCGAGAACTTGAGTCAAACATCACAATATATGGGTCATTATCGGAAAATGCAAAAATATCACTCCCTAATATCTCGAAAAATAAAAGTTATAGAGTTCCAAGTTGAGAAAATTCATAATCACTGACACACTTGGTACCTTTACTTTCCACATTGCGGCAACGCAGGAATACCATCAACTTTGGAGAGTGTAACAACTCCAATCAGTTCGTGTCTGAGCAGTTACGAGTAACAGCTTAATCGCTGAACCGCTCACCCGCGATGGTCATGTCGCCCTCTCCAGGGAACATTCATTGTGGGGACATTCTAACAAGACGGTAAGCTACCTTTTAGACTGCATTTTAACAATCGTAGATGTATAATTTATTTATTGATTCCCAATACCAATATACCTAACCCAATCGCTATCCAGACTCACCCCTTTGATTTACCTCTTGCGGTGTCTCTCATTTTAAATTTAATAGTTAATCTATATATAACTACTTTGATTTAATTAGGGTTCCCTTAGCATTCTTCTTGGAGCGATCATAATTAGTTCCTTAAATAAACATATACAAGTGGCTAAATTCTGTGTACCTATCATTTTCCTTTAAGCCATTAAGGTAATTAAATATAAATATCAGACAGTTCGGTAGGAATTTATTGAGTACGACAATTAGTTTATTGTCACAAGAGGAAACATGGTTTTTGAAATTTGACAAAGTGAGGGAGCCAACGATGAATGTGGGAGTAAAATATACTCGTATCACAGGGGAGTGTAGAAAAAGGAATAGACTTGAAAGATAAAGCATCTCTCAGAACTAAGAAAATTAGGTTATCCATTTATATTGTATTTTTATGATTATTATAATTTTTTTGTTTTTTTGTTGAAGATGCCATTTTGTTTTTACCAAGGTTTGTCTGGCAGATTGTTCGCTCTTCGCCAGACTTGGATCACACATCGGTTTTCAGTTATACCGGAAACTTCTAAACGTTTCCAGTGCAAGTTTTTGTTCGTAGCTATTCAATCAAGCCTTCTGAAAATTGAAGGGTTATTCTTTATAAACTGCTCATTTCTGTAAGCTTGAGCAATCTCTGACGAGTAGGTAAAAGTTTACGTCGCCTCAAATATGTAACATTTTCTTTTAAAAATATATGTGCCATGTGTTTTATTCTCAAGTAATCTTTATATATAATTCCGAACGGTCTTTGAAATTGTGAAGAACTTCGCCGTCCGATTTTAGTGTTAGACTGCTCATTCGAATCAGCACGGCCCCAAGTTTGTTGCAAAAGTGTCGCCGTTCGTCTCTATACCCGCCTTGATCGTGTTCTAGGCGGTCCTTATCAACGAGAGTTGTTTATTAGGCTGTGGCGGTGACAACAGTTGCCATCAATTCACGGTAAGTAAGAAACGTAGTGTAGTTACTAACATCTAGGAGAGTTATTTCTGAACGAAGAAATTGAAACTGAAGAACTTATTGGTATTTGCTCTTTTTTAATCATTTAATAACATCGCCTTAGCTTTCAACAGGTCACATAACGCCGCAAATAGGTAGGAGGTACCGTTACTCTAATGTGCTGAGTTCCTGTTAGGTACTACTATTATACGGACTAGATTAGGGCTTTCCAAGCCCTAACAGGCCTCTAGTCCTATATACTGATACAATGAGGGGTCTCGTACCCTATTTCTGTGTAAAAGTTGAAATAAAAGTACTCAGTCATGCAGCATGACTAATAAAGCCAATTTTCAAATAAAAGCTATGGAAAACAATAAACAATAAATAGGCACTAAAAACAATAAATTAGGCACTTAAATTTTGTTCATTGAGGGCCAACCATGTCCTGAATAAAACTGAGGGGACAACCGTGTTACGAGATCGCATAGAAAATCTTAGAAAACTCAGCTGAACTCGAACTTTTCGCCTTAAAATCTATTTCTCAAATTCATTTATGAATCTTAGAGATCTGGGAGTGATCGAAATAGACCCTGCGCTAAAAAAATACTTTGACTGTGACACCCCAAATGCCCTTTTGTAAAAAAAACAAAAAAAAACCTATTTTTAAATTAATTTTTCGGGCCATTAAATTGTAAATTTGAGCCTAAAATTTTGGAGCGATCGGGCAGGCCTACGAACTTGGCCTGTCTTTTGCTAAGAAGGATTTTCCTGCGTTGAAACGAATTTTTTACGCAGTTTTTAAATTGAGTTGAAGGTATATAAGGTATAGGTAGTTGTATATATATATATATATATATATATATATATATATATATATATATATATATATATATATATATATATATATATATATTTATATATATATATGTATATGTATATATATATATATATATATATATATATATATATATATATGGATTGTGTTCTTTGATGTATGAAACGGTTTTGTAGGGGGTCCCAGGCTCTTACTAAGGGTGGCAGGTGGAGGCATTGAAGAAGGAGGAGCGGCTCAAGAGAAGAGGCCGACTACAATTTTAAAATTTAAGGGAGGCTACAATACCCACTTTTAAAATTTCGAAGCCATATAATAGCTCATTTTTTCTTCGAAAATTCGCTAAAAGACAGCATTAGTGTGCTATTATAGATCCAGAGGAAAAGGAAGGTCAAAGAAACGTGAAAACGACGAATGATTTATTCATAGATTGTTACAATCATGGTTCAGAGCTTTGTCAAATACACAATATGTCTTACAATTCTAACATTATACACAATTACAGCGATGGGAGAGAGAGAAAGAAAAACCGATCGAAGATTGCGGGCTCAGAACAACCTTCAATCGGAAAAGCCTTTGGTTTCTATCCGGTTAAAAAATATGACCTTTATATATTAACATCATGAATGAAAGCAATAAAAGATTCGTCTCTTTGGAAAATTCTATATCGAAAACTATAAGTTTTGAGCAGATACGAACACTATAACGAGGGTAACTCTACGATCAACACAGAGTCCTAGCTAATATACGAGTACTATTTTAACAATAAAATATTTTATGTACCAACAATGAACGCTAATATCATAAATTCTTTTTCATTTAATCTAGTCTCCGAAGTTGAACTACGATTTTCGGGATGAGTTAACACGGAAATAGGATAGACTTGTTTTACATGTCAAAAAAGGAAAATGTAATGAGGAAAAAATTTATTTTTTCGACAAATAACTAATATTTTGACTCATCATTCGACAAATAACTAATAATTCACAAGGAGTACTTAATATTGATATAACAAAAGAATCGTTATATAGTAGAAATTATAATATACAATATATATAATTCAGTTTTGTATAAAAAAAATTGAACGAAATTGAAATTGATCGAAAAGTTTATACACAAGTAGTTCAATAATAACATTTAAAATATATTAACGTAATTCGAACTTCTTATTTTTAAGCCTACCGAGGTAACAATAGAATAATTAGTTGATTTACCGAGCTAACAATGAAAATTAAAGTACATCTGATTGGCCATTCACTATTAGATACTATTTACAGAATTGACGAGGCTTACACGTTTTCGAGAGCGTCTGAGTAATAACGCATATTGGGTCCAATGTTTGCGTCTTTGAAGTTATCTTCATTTCAAAAACTTCTAAAAATATTATAAATTCCCGAGACCAATACTGAAACTCCAATTTTCTATATGTCTATGGGCTGGGGGTCGTGTGTTCTTTAAATTCAACCCAATTTGCAGATCAAAAATTGTAACGCGACACATATGAACGAATTCGGTAACTATACTCCGAGAATGGAATCAGAAATCATTAGAAATTTTATTGGGAAGCTCCCAAATTCCATGGCTGTTCAAAGTCTCTTTGTTAGTGAGCTAAATTATCTCCTGTTCATTCTAGGAAGTTGAGATTTGATAGGAAGACTTCCTGACATATTAAGAGACGTCTGAAATGATTGGCTCATTCCTAAAAAACTGAGTCAGCTAAATTCTCTCCTGTTCCCCATAGCAAGTTGGAATTTGATAGGGATACTTTCTGGGACACTAAAAGACAATTGAAATAATCGGGTCTTTTCTGCTCAGCTCACTGAGCTAATTTGATTGAGACATTTTTAACTTGAGACACAAAACACATATTTCTCAGGGGAAAAAATAGGACATATCCATGTAATCTATCCACATGTAGTGTAGAACACTTCATCAATTTACTGATTTCTGAGGTTTATTCAAGATATAAACCATATACATTATCAACTATCTTTATAAATTAAAATACAATCCTGAGGGTCAGTCCGCATCGGTCAGAAACGAGATATTTGATCATGATGTGAGATGATGTGTTGGTTTGTTTATTACTTCATTGTGATTGGAAGTTAATCGTCTGGAAATTGTTGGTACTTTCGTAGTAGACCCATCCTGATCGGAAGATTAAGATTCGTTGCTAATTTCTTCTCTATTTCACTTACTATAATTCTCATATCCTTCATACTGTTGGGTAACCGTGACAATGTCCGGACACTCTCTTAGCTGCGTGAGCTGTGGAACTAAATTGTTACATATTCCTTCTATGGTGATAGAAATACAATGAGATATCCGATCGATCTTCTATCTTTACATCATCCATTGGTTGTAGAGTGAAAGATCTTCGGGGAGTAGTTGGGTACATGCCACAGGAAGATTCCCTATGAATTATATCGTAATTGGTAGAGTAATAACTGTTGCGCATGCACAAAACTAACATTGATATGCGTAGATAAAACTCCGAGACCAATGGACCGATTTTATTAAGTTTTCAGGGATTGTGCGGATTAGTTCCTAAACGGTCCCGCTTAAATTTCATTGTCGTTGGATTATTAGCAGTCCATTTGCATGCGCAAAACGTGAATTTCTTATATTTTCCTCATAAGGAGATGTCGATTATTGGACCGATTTCGTTCAACCTCGGGGAGTAATTGAGTACATCGCAGCGAGATTCCCTATGAATTGCATGCGCAAAACTAAAATTTATATACATAGATAAAACTCGATTTTTATGAAGTTTTCGCTGATTGTGCGGATTAGTTCCTCAACGGCCCCATATAAATGTCATTTTCGTTGGATTAATAGTAGTCTGTGCGCATGCGTGAACGTGAATTTCTTTCTATCAGTCCGATTTTGTTCAAACTAGGTGAAGGGTGGTTGGGTTCAGGATGATTCCCTTTGTATTTCATTGCATTTGGTTGAATTATAACTAGGCATTGCTTATTTGAAAAACTGATATTGGTTGACATTCCGAGAATAATGGACCGATTTTGATTGAAATTTCAATTATTGTACGGGTTAACTTCTAGACAACATGCGCATGCGCAAACACAAATCATAACTCTATTTTGCATTATAGCAAGTATACTCATGTATAAGATACTGTTCTATCTGGCATCCAATAATTTCGAGTCTGTGTTCTTCAACTAATTCTACACGTCCATGTTGCAATATGTGAAGAAGTTATACTGCCCACCCAACTTAGCAGACGTTTTTCAACCTCAGACACGATATTTTTGCTAGAACGAGACTATCAACGCCCTTTTTTTCCGAAAAGAACTTGTTAAGCCCCACCCACGTACTCTCCACGAGCTTTTGACTAATTCATGACAAATAATCCTGAAACTAAGGAAAAGGGAGAAAAACCGCGCAAATGTAAATTTAAAGCTCATTTTCCGTGCCAGAAAAAAAGCTCTTGCAGGATGTAGTCGATTTTTGTCACTTTTTTAACTCCGGTTCCCGACGCGAGACGATCTCGTCTGAAATTTGAATGTGATTCAAATGGAAATTATCCCAGCCCCGACGAAAGCCTTGCACTCGCAATTGAATTTCAAACAAATATCCATTCCAGTTCTCTTTCCGAAAAAAAAAAAAGACTATCGAACCGGTGAAAGAAAAAAAGTTTGCCAATTCGAGTGTGGCACATAGCTTTCTCGTTTACCTACGATGAATGTATAGATCATTGGAAAGTTTTAAATGATCTTGAAAAATTCCATTGCGGAAAAGAGTAAATCAAGAAGTAGCGTTAAATGTCATATTTAATCAATTAAGAAAGGAAGAAATGATACTCAACGTAATTTACGTTTGTGCAAGCGCAGAATGTTCCCTGATGAGTTGAAAGCAATGAAACTGATAGGGGACCATCCACAACCTAACCGGTGCATTTCCTGAGGATTTCATCAAAATCGGATGAAATCTGTGGAAATTGGGGTCGTTACAAATATTTCACATTGGCGCATGCGCTGTAGCTATTAATGATACAATCGTGTTGTCATTGATTGAGTCCATGTCATATCATCCAAATTTAGGCGAAATCGAACGACTATAGCGTGAAAAAATGGAGCATAATGGAATTTATGTTTGCGCATGCGTAGAATGAAGTATTGATTTGACAACAATGAAACTGATAGGAGACCATCCTAACTCGCGCATTCTCTGACGATGATAACAGTGGAAATTGAAGTCGTTTCATGGATTCATATTGATGCATGCACAGAAGCTATTAATGATACATCATGTTGAAATTGATATGATGATCACATTGTCATCCACCAACTATCACCCAAATTTGAGCGAGATCGAACGACTAGGGCGTGAGAAATGATGCTTGGTAGACTTCACGACCTAATTCTAGCAGCCTACCCGCAGTAAGCCCACCAAAGACTAGCCCATAGGTAAGCTTAGGCAGTAAGTACGTACAAAGGAGGCGCAGCTTCTGCTGTGGCTTCAATGGAGCCTTGGTGATACGAGCTAGGGCTCCCCCAAGGTCCACACGGCTTGCAGCAATGGTGGCCACACCCATGAAGTCAACTCCAAGGTACCGCCAAACCCTCAGCACGGATCGGATGGAGATGGGTGACTGTCCTATGATAAAACACTCCTCATCCACCACCTTCACCTGATGCTGGCGACCCGACGGGACCAAGGAGACTGACCCACACTTATCTGGATTAACCACCAAACCACACCTGGCTAGCTGCCCAGCAAAGGCATTGAGGGCGATCTGCTAGTCCTCAAGGGTTTTGGCGAGTAGGGTTACATCATTGGCAAAAGCCAGTGCACCTACTCGCACCCCAAGGGCGATATCAAACCCTATTTCAGCGGGCAGCTTACCCAAGGCCGTGTCCACGACCTGGTTAAAGAGAAGTGGCAACAGAGGATCCCCCTGGCGTACCCCAGTGACAACATCCCTCGACATCTCGCCTTGTGCCTCGCGGACCGTCACGCATTCGTGGTACAGGCGAGCAACATACTCAATTAAACGAGTAGGTGCCCCAACACCACGAAGACAATCGGTCAGGGCAAAATGCTAACGGTGTCAAAGGCCTTGGCGACGTCCAGAGCTACAAGATGGAGTTGCCGTTTCTTAATAAGGGCCAGCGAAATGACAGTTTGGAGAACTGTGAGGTTCTCCGCTGTGCCATCTGCTGGCCGAAATGCTCTCTGGACGTCATATATGACACCAGCATCTTGGAGGCGAGATGCCAGAATCTTTTGGAAATGGCGGAAAACTGCAGACGATATAGATATCGGGCGGTAGCCTCCAGGCCCACTTAACTTTTTTTTTGGGATGAAAATCCAACACACACACATACACACACACTCACACACACACACACAAAGACAGACACGGAACCAAAGCTGTTCAGAATGGTCTAAAAAGTAAAATGCGAGTGGAAATTTCGATTTTAGAGACCACTTTTTTTTTTCTCCCGAAAGTGAAAACAATGCTTCCGCTACCTTTAGGTTGACTCGGATGCAATACAATATTGAAATCGATGTAAGGCCGTAAGTTTGATGAAGAGCGCAGGCAAAGGAAAATACGACACCGTGGAAAACGGTAAGCGAACCGGGTCAAGAGGTCGAACATGAACTTTATTGAGCAACGCTTGTTATTCATGGATCCCACCTGACCGGATTATCATTGAAAGAAGCTGGAGAAAAAGGAAAAAAAATGCAGTCGTCTTTTTTATTCTGCGATAACATGAGTAAATTGATTTTATTAAAATCAATTAAACATCGGGGGAGAGAGGGTTTTTCAAAGGGTTCTCTGGGGACCAGCAGAATGTGCTCGGTAGTGCGGAATAATCCAATTACGCGTTCAAATTTAATTTTACAGCTCACGGAGAAAGCAGACGGTTAGGGGTTTTTTTTAGGGACCAGTTAATGCACGGATTCAAGGAAATTAAAAGCAGTATTTATCTCGTTGTCCAATTCATATTTCGTCGTTTCTTAAAAAAAATAAATAAATAAATAAATAAAAAATAAACTAAAAAAAAATAATAAAATAAAATAATAATAATAATGAAAATTAAAAAACCTTTCACTTCATTTTTGCGTTCTGATTAGAGAAGTATTTGTTGTCAAAATCTAACACCGTAAAACTGATCGGACTGAAAGTTTCATCTATTAAGGGTAAAAGTACCAATTGTATACACTATTGGGGAATACCTCTCTTAGATTCTGTGTTTTAACGATGGGTTCAAGAAAATGGAACTTCCAAGTTGGTATTATAAATTGTGAGTTTGTTGTGAATAATTTGCGTGTATTCAATTTCTCCAAATAACTTTGTTGATAATCACAAAGTACTTTTTTGAAACTCAGCTTTTGACACACATGCCTTCAGAAATTCCTAATGTTGACACTTATGTTTAATATTAATGCTTCTTTTACTTGAAGTTGTCATTGTGGTAAATTGACAAAAATGCTTGTGAACACGCAGAAATATATTATCAAAAAATATCTTACAATGGATTAGGCTTAGTAGGCCACCGTTAGAAAATGGAGTGATACAATAACGTAAGGGTTATGCTGGGTTGCATATAAATATTCTCACTCTATCTATATTTGCCTAGAAATATTATCTCTCTATGTTGGCCTTGCTGGTTTAAATCCAAATATCAACTTTACAATGAAATTGAAAGTTTCTCTTAATAAATTTCAGAGATCCAGGCAGGACACCATATCGTAAAGTCAGCCTGTCAGAGAGGACTGGAATGGAGAGGTTATGAGATTTAGAGAAATAATGGAGTCACTGCAGAATATCCTAAATTGAAAGTGGGCCTATACTAGTGGGTCCACAGGTTCCTCACGAAGTTTGCGGTAATGAACAAATTTTAGATAATAAACTCAATTTTTGATGAATCGTCAGTGAATGACGTGAGTGGCGACGATGATGACGTCTTATTGTTGTCATAGACCACTTTTAAAGATTTTATTGTGGTTTCAGTCAACTCTGTGCTGTGAATTATATTGAAATCGATACCAAAACTCGATTTCCAGTTGATTTGACGACAATCTCCGTCACCGACGACATTTTCCTGTCATCGGATAGTCATCAAAAACTACAGCCAATTCTATGCGGCGAAAACTATTGAAACTCGATTTTTGGTTAATTTGACAACGATCATCTTCGCCGTCGACAAGTTCCTGTCGTCAGATCATCACCGAAAACTATAAAGCGAATTCCGGATTACTAAGGAGTCTACCTACCTTATTCATTCCAAGTTGGAAGCTCCAAAATTACGGCCTGTAGCGCGGAAAACACACGCACACTGACAAATGCTAGCCGAGTCAAAGTAGGGACTCATGACGTTCATAAAATATAGCGGTGTTATAACCCAACCGCCTCACGTTCATTTCTGTGGGAACTCCATGATTTCAATATGCTAGTTGGCGTCTTATCCTCCACTCCACTAATCTGCACGCAGAGGGAAACAGGATTCTCATTGAGAGGGAATAATTCCCTTTCAAATGAGGGAAACTTCTCTTACCCGCATTTCTTAGACGAGAGAGGAATGTAAAGGTCTCAATCAACGCATACCCATAATGTTTGAATACTTTATTCAGAAAAAAGAAAAATAGGAACCAATCAATAGGAACTATAGTGATATCCAAGCGGTATTTAATTTGGAAACAACCTCGTTACCCTTCATCCAAAATCCAAAAGATTGTATTTCTGTTGAGGCCAGTTGCGTCACAAACTCCTTCACTCACTTTACTGACGTCCATGGTGCTCTTTTAGCAAATTTTGTAGAAAATGAAGCTGTTGTAATAGCTCGGAAAATTTAAAAACCAAAATTATTGAAAATTTTCTTGATTGAAATCCGTTTTGAGACATTCTAAAACGAATCCTAGATTTAAACACTTTTTCATATGTATATAGGTGTGGGTTCGAGAATTCCTTCCAACAGAATTATTTTCGACCTTGATTTATTTACGTAGGGAAGGGATAGGGTTTACATACGCATCTTGAAATATTTAATGGTGCACCATTCCATTCGTATTGTTTATTCTATTCACTCTATTCAAGTGGCATCCTGGTAGGTTGTGTTTTTCTTTTATCGAGAGAGTTTTACTGGGTTTTAAAAGATGTCTCTTCTTCCACGACATCAATTCTGCTTTCAGGTCGCGCGCTTAACGTTTTTGTGACGGGTGAAGAGTGAAAGAAACGAAACCTCTCTACATAGTTTATGGTGGAGCGTAAAAGGTGTTGAAATCCCAAAGGAGAAAATAGTATTTTATTGACAACACAAGTTATATCTATTCATTTATTTAGCTATATATATTCATATATTTATAATTTTGAGGTGAGCTGTTTAAAAGCACATTTCTTGATATTTTTTGATGGGATTATAAATCTAATATTTAATATCTGGATAGTTTCTCTCTTGATATAAACAATACAGCTTGAATTCACTTGTGGAAGGGAAGAATGATAGAATGATGGGTTATTCAACATAGAACAATTCATTGCAAATAATGTTCTGCCTTTCGAAGAATCTCTGTGAGGGTGTTCTGCGAGTTATAATGGAAAACACACAATTTATTTATAGGGACGATATCAAAATTCAGAAGGCCCATAAGGGCCAACTCAGAAACTCATTTTTTTCGATTTTTCAAATATATTTTTTTCTCACTCAGAAACATGTAAAGAACATAAAAAAATTGTGTTTCAACGAAAATTCAACTTACGAATGTTTCAAATTAATTTTCTAAGTTAGTGAAGTCCAGCGCCGTACGTTGTTTTTCATAGGCCATCGGACTGGGGCCTTCCGTTTTTTGAAAACACGATTTGATTTTTCCATTCCTACAAGAAGTTTATGGGATTAATTGAAAACAGGACAACGTAAAAACGGATTAAACAGGAACGAAGAATGGGGAGAGAAGACGACAAGAACCTACACAGAACACCAACAAAAACAAACACAAAAATCAATAGTGACGTTAACGTCCAAGTTTATTTATCTTTCTTGTGGTTACCTTGGAATGTTGAAAAAGAAGAAGGCTTCCTCACTACGTCATCCATGGAAGTTCACATCAAATTAGCAACACTCAACAATCGATTGTAGGCGACAGAGACATGAAAATTGGCTCGGAATCGCTTGAAATCACGATCGATTTCGTTTTTTGCGTTTTTCTCAACTTCGTGTTTTTTGACATTCTTGGCGACTTTTCTCGGGAACTACTCATCCGATTTACTACTTTATTGTTTTGTTTTACACAGGAGACCTAGAAGATGAGATAGACGGATCCTTTTGGGGATATTTAAACTCCAAGCCTCGCCATACCACTCCAAAGTGACAAAAAAGGTCCATTTTCAGAAACTCTCGAGTACAAAATTTTCTGTGAAAGATTATAAAAAAAAAAGGATTCGTCTAATGAAAATTGACTATATTCCTAATCAAACAAACAAAAAACATGAAAATCCGTCCAGTAGTTCCTGAGAAAAATCGCCGCGAAAAGAGGTTTACTATGGACGGGAGGGGGGTGGTTACCAAAAAGTACCGGGTAATCTACAATGGGGTTAGTGCAGACCCCATGAAGCTTCGAAATGCGTTTGATTACCCGGCGCATTCTAGCTGTGGACAAAAAGAAATACTGGATCATAGTGATGAGAACCCTATAGCTTCGTCTTTAACCACCTAAGGAGAAAAGATAGTGCGATTGATATCACCGAAGAAGAAGAAGAAGAAGAAAAAGGTTTATTAGAATTTTAAACATAATGAATTTGCCAAATTCAAATCAAATAAACAATACGGCAATAATAAATTGTCTGCCGGAAGTAGGGCCTTACAATGCATGCTATTTTAGGTTAATAATTGTTCCATTTATTGATAATAAAATACTGAAAAGAAACACGTACTTTGCAAAAACAACACCGGACCTTTTCCGTTAATTCACTACCATTCATGTATTCTGACCTGTATGTCCAACTAATCTGTATTTTTACTAAGGGATTGACTACTTGATGTTATGTAATTTTGAGATGCGAGCTTGCGAGCATCCAGACCACCAAACTATACACATCATTCTGACCTACATGTCCAACTAATCTGAATTTTTATTAAGGGATTGACTACTTGATGTAATGTATTTTTTAGATGCGAGCTTGCGAGCATCCAGGCCACCAAACTATACACAGCATTCTGATATATTTTACCACAGTGGACGTAAAAATGATTGGGGAACAGTTTTTAGAACAATAGAATATATATCAAGTGGTAGTGAATTAACGGAAACCAATAAAAGGGGTGGTAGTGAATTAACGGAAAAGGTCCACAAAATCATCTCTTTCCAGACTAGCCCACTTCACTGATTGGTCCAGTCTGTGATATAGCGTGAACGAGTTCGAAGTGGCAGCCCGTTCCTCAAAACGTGACTTCCTGTGGATCGCAAATGCCGATAAAAGGGTTGCCATGTCCAATTTAAGGCGCTTAAATCCAAATGAGCATAGGTTGTCAGGAACAAATGCTGCACACAAAGGCGAGCATACTTCTCCGCTTACCAATCCTTGTCCCAGCTCCAATCCTTGTCAGCTCAACTGCCACTATTCTGGGAAGACGGGACCCAGACATTTTCAAAATTCTCAGCAAATAGTCGAAGTGTAGTTTGAGGGTATAAACCGATAATGGACTCAGTCCGGTCTCCAGATACAGTATATAGTTCGGTGTGAAATGAGGGAGATGGAACCCCCTCCTCCAAACCCTTCCTTCCTTACAAACTGCAACTGCACAGACTCAACAGAATCATACTCCATGTAACCCCACGATTGTGCTGCATAACACAGGATGACTCTCGTGATGGCATTAAAAATCTCCATTTTAGCTGGTAAAGGAATGTTAGGATTGGAGAAGGCTTGACCCCAGACACAGGATTGATATCACCGTAGTGTTCATAATAACACGAAGCATTTCAGTAGTCTCTTAATGTCCATAGGAGTGACCCTGTCGAATTTCAACTTCCTTGGGTCAACAGGACAGAATTTAGCTCACTCAGCTGACTGCGATAAAAACTATCACTCACTCGTCTTTTAATGACCTAAAGAGTCTGCCTATCAAATTTCAACTTCGTAGGAAGAACACGAGAGAATTTAACTTAATCAGCTGATCAGGAAACAACCCGATATTTCAATCGTCTCCTAATGTCCCAGAGAGTTGCCCTATTGAATTTAAACTTCCCAGGCCGCCTTTTCAATGTACAGTAGCTACTATTTACTAGTACCTGCTACCTAATAATACCCAACCATGTTGTCTTATTAGGTAAACTAAGAGCCTTCTTTTCTTAGGTTAACACATTTCGTAGTACGAGAATCAACTAAGTTATTATTGTTGCTGACTACTTTGTTTACCCACCTTTTTTTCATTATGCTCAGCTTAGCTACCGAGTAAGATACAATCACTCATTCCAACGATTTGTGTACGATTTGGGTTCGATGAAAAATGGAAAAAATGAAGTTCCGTAGCAACGAATCGGTTGTATGCGATTTTCTTCAGAAATGGTAGTTGTCACATTTTTGGTAGCGCTTTTTGAGTTTGTGTGCCAAAGTAAAGACAAGAAAATGTCAAAATGTTTAACAAAAGTATATCCACCAGGATGACAGATGATGTTTAAGAAGGCTGTTAGTATTCTATCTAGTTACTCGTTAATTGCCAACTTTCCGCGATGATGAGACTATCTATCATCTGAAGCTCTGGGGAGATCAAACTGTTATTAAATTTACGAACACCATAAAACCAAAAAACTCAGTACATGCAAAATCACAAAATAATGACGCTCACAGACTTCAGAAAAAAACATCATCTGACATTCTGGTCGACACACTTATGAAGGTAAATTAAGGCTAATGATGGCAGAAAAATGATTTTTGAACCACATAAGCTCCATATATACAGCTATGTAAATATATGTATGTCAAACTCGCATGGGTAAAATTGTACCGAACTATAATTTGTTTGTAGAGGAAAATAATATAACATTAAAAAAACTCTTCAGATGTTATTATATTTTAGGTTCGAGGGCTTTATTGTTTTTTTATTTTCAGGGGCAACAAATTTCCAAAACAACAATATTTCCGTAAAAGAAAAATATCGGGGAAGAAAATTCAACTATAGCTAAATCTAGTTTTGTTTTTTGGCGAACGAAGAAAACCCCCGACCACTAGAGAACCCCAAACAAATGTATGTTTAAGGATATGCTCGCTCGCTCAACTGTTTCCATCAGCCGAACACCCTGAACGAAGATTCGCTCTAAGACCTGCCGAACAGACATGAATAGATGCGAACGAACAGACACGATCAGAAGCAATCGAATAAGATTCGGTCGGTTGCTGTCTCCACCAGCCAGAAAAAATTGGCTCATTCGCATTTGTTCGCTCGCCCATAGAAAATGCACCTTTAGAAAGCGGTCACAAGTAGTATCCATAGTATCTACTCAGAATTTGAAAAATCGTGTTCTTCAATATTCCTTTATTTCCTTGCCTTTATATTATAAATGGGTCCATTATGATCACAAACTAATCTAGCGAAACAATACGAAATTTCAAATTTGAAATCTGACAGATTACGCTCTGGAAAACGAATAAACGCTCTTACGTCATTAAAATACAACTTGACATTAAATTTGAGACTATATTTACACTTGGGAACATACGAAATGCGATTGCTGAGTTATTACGTACTACATCAAAATTAACTTACAGCTATAAACATTCATTAGCATTTTGTTTTGCTTTTGCCATAAATTCGTAAACCTAACTAAAGCTCCTGACCAAATCTACCTTCAAGGAGGTTCGTCAAAAATAAATGAACTCGCTAGAAACGAGACAGAGAATAGAAACGAAAAATATTAAATACTTTGAGATGACGATACGGTTGTTTCTCAAAAAAGGAATATTCCTACACGACTATTCGAAAGATATTTACACAGATGATGATTTTGCCAATCGAGCGGAGGCGCCTGTTTCTTCAGACCTGAAACAGAAGGTAAAAATTACTATTAGTAATTAGAAATTAGTTATACAACAAGGATCATGTTAAGTTTTCGGGGGTTCGGAGAGATGGAGAGTGCTTTTTATTGACAACAATGCAATGGCCTTGCAGAGGTTAACATTGCTAGTTAGTGGTACAGAATAAAGGTTGTAAAACAGTTGATGAACGAAAATCAAGGGGTCGATTCCAGAGCTCATTTCTGATCGAAAGTTCCTCACAGAGTTTTTGTGATCACCAAGCAACAGGTTAAAAACCGGCAAATGAGTACCTAACGAAAAAACGACATGCAGTACCGATAAACTTTGTAGCAAACCTTCGCTGACAATTACCAAAAGTTGCTATTCGTAGGATTACTAGACACTTAGTTATTTCTTACACATTATTATTACGCGTAGGTTAGTTTATGGATTGGTGCAAGCTTAATGAGTTACCTGGTGATTAATCTTGCTTATTTTCGGAAAAACAACACTTTATCTTGATGACTCTTATTGATGATTCTGTAATTCGACTTATTATTCCATAATTCTGTAAATATTGGTGACTCATGTGTAATCCGACTTCCTTTGTTAGTAGTTAGTAGTGGTCCCACTCCCTCATTTATGACACACCTTCTCTACTGGTTTCATTCGAACCTGCTAATTTCACCAAGATGGGATTTTTCAACAGATCAATACATTCGCCTCTCGTTAACCGTGCCTTGGCAAACCATTTCACCCTCCACTCGGAAAGAATTTTACCACCTCCAAGAAAGTAGAACAAATCCTCCTCTTCACCACTATTACACATTGCACAATTCCTTGCAACTCCTAGCCTCCTCTAGGAAAAGTAGGTACTCCTCCTCTAATCCAGAAGCACCATCTTATTTGGGACAAATCATCGCTATTCAAATACTCAGCTTCCTTGTTGGCATCCTAAATTTCTAGCTAATGGGAGAGTGAATTTGACCTCTGAGCTTTTGAAATAAGTTCCTGCTGTTCTGTTTGACCAATCTTGAACATTAACGTTGACATTTTCTCCAATAACGAGCTATTATTTGGGTAATTATCGAAATAGGTGAAGTAGATGGTTGTTATGTGTTATTATTTATTAGTTGAAAACTTAACGGTTTAAATCATTAAATTGATAAATGGGACTTAGCAGTCTTCCCACGATTTCCCCTAATTTGGGGTCCTGTAGCATGATATTGTGGAGCTTGGGAACCCAATTCCCGAACGATTGAAGGAGGCCGCAGGGTTGGAATACTGACGTGGGATGTAGAGGCAAAGTACAGAAGTGGATTACAGAGGTAGAGTAATGGGGCGTGGAAGTACAGAGTGGGACGCTCGCTAATGAAAAGCTTACGTAACAAGGAGAGGGTAACGGTAACGGGAGAAAATCGAGAAAACTGTTTCACTGTGTGAGCGTCAAGCTGTAGAAACCACTTATGTGTGAGTGAGACTGAGAGAAAACTTGATTGAGTGCGATTTCACGCACCTGGAGCGTATTAGGGCGCGGAACGATCGCCCTGTTGTTGGGCTATTCCCTTCGCCAATTTAGCTTCCTCGGTGATAACTTCAGCACATATGAGTTCGAAAACGCTGTAAATTCATACCTGCGCTCATCTCTGGTAGAGATCATTCCATAATTAATTATTTATTTATTATTATGAACGGCTCACGCCAATTACATAAATTAGTTATTGCACAACGACATTAAGTTGTAGTAATCGAAATAAACCGACAAATCAAAAATAATACAAAAAAATTAAAAGTTTACTATTAAATCATGACCCCGGAATCGCTGAAAAGAAGAAGGACACTGTTCGTGGTAAGTAATTAAGCTGTTTGTGAGGCGAGAAAAGTTGCTGAAGAAAAAATCAAAATCCACTGCCTGGAGGAAAGCATTGACCTCACGTGGTAAGCGACTCATAGGGCGATGCTTTTGATATTAGTACGCAAGAAAATGGAGCGTAGAACAAAGTGGTTGAACGGGTGGAGTAGATCGGAACATTTACGTTAACAAGTGATACGAGATAAGGGTATTGAAGGCTGCCATTTACCAGTTCATGATAGAAATCAACATCCGCATCAAAACGGCGCTCCTCCAACTTCGGCAAATTGTAGGTAGATGCAAAAAATTGAAAATTGATGATGGTCGGCTGCCAGTCGAAGCTTGTAGCAGAGGTATCTGAGGAACTTCTGCTGCACTCTCTCCAAGCGATCCTTATAGTTTATATTTTTGCTCTTATATTCCTTATATTCTCTCTTATATAGGACTCGCGTATTCCATCACAGGCCGCAACAAGGATTTACAAAGGGCAACGACAGCCTCAGGTGATGCAAAGTCACGAGCGCACCCCTTAAGGAATCCAAGTGACTTCAGAGCCCACGGAGTCACTGTTTCAATATAGTCACTGAAGGATAGCCTCGAGTTCAAAAGTACTCCGCGATCATGAACGTAATTTAATCTGGTTAAAGAAACTCCACCGATGAAGTAAGAGTAGATCAAGAGGGACTGAGTAAGCGCATATGAGGCGAGATGATCAAATTAGCACCATTCCAGGATATTATTGAGGCACCGCTGCTACAGAAGGCTATCAGAAGAGGATGATACATGGGAAAACACCTTCAGATCATCCGCAAACATAAGAATTCTGACCTTATGAGTAGGGGTGAGGGAGACGACACTATTGCTTGAAAGTAAAAATAATTGCGAACCAATATAGGAGCCTTGAGGGATGCCCGAAGAAGCCGGGGATGGAGACAAAATAATGCTCTTCAATCTCACTCTCTGAGTCCTGCCAGCAAGATAACTGCCAATCCAAGTCAGAAGAGAACCGTGGACACCCAACGAGGAGAGAAGGAACACAATGTGTTTGTGTGACACACGGTCGAAGGCCTTGGCAAAGTCAAGGGGAATCACATCGGCCTGTAAGCCACACTGGAACGCGGAAAAGATGCAATCAGTAAACTTCATCGAATTGGTAACAGTTGACCTACCTATCACAAACCCATGCTGTTCGGGAACTATGTGCATGAAAAATAATGGATTCAATCGCCCCACAAAGAGCTTTTCGAGTACTTTTGGCATAGTTGAAATAGTACAAATTCCTCTGTAGTTGGTCTCGTCCGATTTCTTGCCTAATTTGTGGATAGGAGTTATGAAGGATTCCTTCCATCTTGCTGGGAAACAGCTCGTAGTGAGATATGAAATTGCAGATGACAGTCTGAGGCAGCTCAAGCGAACTATTACAGTTCCTCAAGAGACACGGTGGGACTCATCTGGACCCACACCTTTCAGAGGATCCAAGGATAAATATTAAATAATATAGGGAATACTGCGAGATCAATATTTTTTTTCATTCAAGGTAAAAGTCATTCAATTCATGGTAACAGAAGTCCCAAAGAGGCACCACTTTTCTCTCCAGGCTTGGGTTACTAGCAAAATTGATTACTGTTGAAAATGTGTCTTAAATTATCATTTAAAATGTTAAAAACCGGTAAATTTAACGATTAACTGATTAATCGAGTGATTGAATTTAAATGCTACTTATCGAACTAAGAAGATATAATTTCAGTAAAATTACTACCTAAATATGTACATATTATTTACAAGAACCCGAAGGATAATAAATTCATTATTATTTATCTATTTAGTTCTGTACCATAGAAAATAATTACAAACATCATGAAAATCTTGCCAAAACATAAATTATTAAAATTAGTGACAACTCCCCCCCCCCCTCCCTTTCCACTACTAGGCATTCCCCTATAAATTTCTCTGCCTTGGGATAAATAGTAGTCTGTTCGCATGGGCAAACTTTAATTTCTCGTAACGCCGACCTATAAGAACTCTCGCCTCGTTCTTTTTTCTTCAACTAATTCTATATGTCCATGTTACAATATGTGAGGAAGCCATACTGCCCACCCAACTTGCCAGACGATTTATCCTAGTTTGTAAGCAAAAAATGTTGAATTAGCTAAATTTATCATCATTTCTATATTACCTAGACGTGAAGCAGTCTAACAATTAGATTGGAAGCGCAAAGCCAATAGGTAGATTAGAATCAAACGAATAGATTAGATTAGTTATCACTTAGGTAGTTGATGTTTGTTACTGACCAATTATACACCTTTTCAATTACCTTTTGGGTGGTGTAAAAATAAAATACTTATCTAGGGACACGTGAGGTGATAAATCCTAGTAGTGTGAATCGACCCGAATGGTTCCTGATCAAGTTTTCTTCCAGCCTCGCGGTTTTCACTTACGGCCGTT
This sequence comes from Adelphocoris suturalis, assembly GCA_030762985.1. Taxonomy (NCBI): domain Eukaryota; kingdom Metazoa; phylum Arthropoda; class Insecta; order Hemiptera; family Miridae; genus Adelphocoris; species Adelphocoris suturalis. The sequence continues at coordinate 42,842,316 of CM061049.1, forward strand.
GACATCATTAGGGGTTTTTCAAGACACCACCGTTTGGTTGGATGTCCCTCCCTACTTCATATGTCTGAGCTGTCTACATGTGCGTTCACGTCGTTAGCGTCACTCCTTCCAGAGCGGTTATCACCCAACTTCCCGTCACTCTTAATTTCAGCAAATGGAGCGAGTCAGCCGGTCGCCCGCACTCGGTAACATCTTGAAAGAAAGGTCTGGGGATTTCTCTCGACAGTTTCCAGCGTTCACATTAGGTGGTTTATATGCAACGCTTTGAGTGTTATTGAAACGCTTGTTTAGTTCACACAGTAAACTACCTCTATTGAATTCACAACCTACTTCTAATTCTATTCTAAAAAATCATTAAAACGGCAAAAAAAGTCTTAAAAGCGGTAAATTAATATTTTCGTATAACATTACCTACTTGAAGTGTATCAACTATGAAATAGAACGTAAAAAAAGTTTGTACAAGATAGTGCTGGAAATTACCATTGAATTCCATGAATATGTGCTAAAAAATCACTGAACTGTAATAAGAATTATCTAATCCTAAAGTTTATTGGCTTCCTAATCACCCTGACATTTCAACACAATGTTTTTCCTATAATTAAAAACTTAATTTGACATGATAATAATATTGTATGATATTTTAAAGGGTTTACTTCTTACATTAAAATTTTACTAATAATAAAATAGAAATGTAATGCATTTTTTGATACACAGCTCAACTGTGTATATATTCTCTGAGGAGTGTCGAGCGGTCCCAGACGGTGGCGCACTCTTTACCACAGTCGTGAATTACTTCCCAATTCTCTTCTTACCGCTCTGTTATCTCTTGTTCACCATGGCTGTCTAGTTGTTAAATCACGGGTCTCTCTTGTTCTCCGCTGCCAAGCCGTCAAAAATAACATGTCTCTCTTCAAACTTCTTAAAGTAAAATATAAATTAGTTGGTAAAATATATATTATCAAAATGCTGTTTATAGTTCGGTGGTCTGGATCTTCACAAGCTCGTATCTCAAAAATTCGTAACATCAAGTAGTCACTCCCTTAGCTCCCCTTCCAGCACGTAAGAACGTACGTAGGTATGTAAATTAAACACGTTATTAACAAATAAGAGGTCTGAAATCTGTGATAAGCTTGTAGGAGTCGGCCCCAGTCCGAGAGCAGTGAAATGGGTGGGGGTCTCTCAGCGATCTAAGAATGCGGCACTGCACTGAAATATTTCAGTTTCCCACAGCAATCCTTTTAGGAGGCCGATTTTTGTTTACTGAAGGCCGCCAGTACAACCATGGAGGGTGTGCCCCATTCGCTGTATGCCAGTAATCCATCAAGGGTAAGCCTCGAAGGATACTGATGACTACTGCGGACTACTAAATAATCCAAAATACGGGGTAATAAACAGTAACTGTTCTACAACGTAAACTTGACGACCTACACAAACTTTTCCTGTTACTTTAGGCATTGCTCTTTCTTGGGCGAGTGCAAATGGTTTAATCATCATAGAATGGCATTATTTATTCATAACAGTGGAGGTTATCAACTGTGGTGATCGCTGTTTCCAGTCAACATGGCTGGTTGCTAATGGAACTCATAATTTATTCCGTCAAAAACGAACCTCTCCACATCAGCACAGCATGATTTGGACAGTTCTACAAGTGTCCACGAAATGTTACTATAGTATTTGACAATGAATCCGAATTTTCGAAACTATCACTTTAAAAAAATACCTCCACGAAAAATAAAATTTAACTTGTTTTAGTTTTTGTTGTTATCAGTTGTTGTTAGTTCTTCTTCTTCTATGAGTTAAACAGTCCGGCTGCGAAATGTAAAACATGTCTAATAACGTTCTTATCCAATCTCTAGGACGGACCAACAATTTCTTTCCACTTTTTAATAAAGCTAGGATTTGAAAGAAAAATAAATAAAAGGGAAGGTTATAAATAGATAGCTTATGGATAATTTCAAATCAGAATATGATAAGATGAAGGCTTATTGATGAACTAAAATTCGATATCAATCAATGGAGCAAATACAAAATAAGTAAAACAACTAAGCATATATGGAGGAATCGAGAGCCAAACTTCAACGACTTTGAATTGAAAAAAAAATTACAGGTACTTAGGTAAAGACACATAATTGTGTTAACTGGAAAATAACAGTTTTAATGTTTTATGCTTCAAATAAGAGATTATTGACGTAAAAAATTCATGAAGGTGCATATTTGACACGCAAGTAATCATAAAACGTAAGTTCACATGATTGGTTGCCACCTCCTTGTCACAGTATTTCGTTCCTACTTACTGCAATACCTAAACTTAACTATTATCATTTTTAGAGTCATTGCAAGAGCTTAATTTTGTACGAAAATTCACTAAAAAGAGCCGGTTGATTTTGTAATAGCATCCTTGTGTAGTTGTAGAACCTTTCTTCATCTTCCTTAATTTGAGGTTGTAAATAATTATTTCCTTCCAGTTCTTCCTTCACCTGATTTACTGAGTAGGCCGCGAACCTTCTGTGTGGTAGATGAGTATTCACTTGCCAATAACCACGACTTTATTGATGCTGAAAAACAGACATTTTCATCATCATCACTCGTGCTGGAGATCATCCTACCTCCAGCGCTCGAACACAACTGAATCACTATGAGCACGAATCGCTGGTAAATCATCGAGGCAAGGTGCGAGGATCGGCAAAACCGCGAGGGTACGATCATCAATGGTGAATACTGAAGGTGCGCCACGCTGCGTAACTACCCGGCATGCTTCAGGACTCCTTAAGGGGTCTATATATTAGGTTTTTTCAACTTTTCTCGGACAATAGAGGACCAATTTTGATTATTATTGTGGCAATCTACTGGTTTTGAAATTCCCTATAGGATCGTTCCTCTAAAATTTTCAAATTCCAAAATTTTCAAATTTAGATACCATTTAACAATTTTACATTCGAATTTAGAGGTTGGTGGGACCTAGAGGTTTCAAAAATAAAACGAACGCTGCAAGATTTATTGAAATTATTGGCTGAGAGAATTTGAATAAACCGTTTGGTCGAATTTGAATTTTGAGGGAGCTTTCAGCCATCTTCTGGATAGGTCAGAGTACGCGCGTATACCGCTAGCCCATTCGCCGCGGAGCCCTGACCGACTGCGTGTCCCCTGAGCGCGAAGCCTTTTTTACCTGTAACTCCCCTTGTAGCGGAGAAATATTTGAGACTGTGACGCTCGCCCTTCTCTTTTAGTTTTTCTTGTTTCTCCACTATTCTTCTATTTTTGACGTAATTCTTTTTGCATGTTGTTCAGGAATATATTATGGATAGAAATGTTTGGTATTTGAAGGGTTTGTATCTTTTTTGTCATTATTATATTCTCATAAACTCGAATTCATCAATAGTTTATTGTTTTCATAATTTGTCTCATTATTACTTCATTTTTCATAAACATAATTACTGATTCATTATAGTACTATACCATTGTTATTGTTTTTGATTGTTCTTGAATTTGATTATCCAAGAAGTCCAGAGAAATTGCCAGGTCAGAGCCAAAAGAATTTATCGAAAAGTGCCACCTAGGTAGTAGGTACCCACTCACACTCCTAAACCTAACTAAACCTACTATATATACAAGTAAACTAAGAAAAAACTGAAACCTGGACTATATACACTACTACTAATAAGAAAAAATAGAAATTACGAGATAAATGACGAAGGTAAGAAAAAACTGACGGTAGAAAAGTGTTGAAAAAAACCTCAAAGTGAGGAGAGCGGAACCGAATATCAACAAAGTGTACAGTGGAATGACGCTAAAAATAACTGCGAGAGGCTTTCTCAGAATATTTTTGAAGAATCCTCACCACTTTTATGTGTATTACTCATAGAATGACAAAATATCACGAGAAAAATGGGTCTTCACAGAAACATGGTTTATCACGGATGAGAGAGTGTTCAGGATGAGAGAGGGATGGGGGGGGGACTGAAACACGTCGAGCGCTATCTAGTATGTCCCCAAGAAACTGAAAAATAGTTTGAAAAAGTTCTGGAAGATCGCATGAGAATGCAGGAACAGTTTGGGAAAATGCGGGCTTCGCGCTCAGGGGACTGCTAGCATTTGTGGAAAAATGCGGGCCTAGCGCTCAGGGCACTGCTAGGATTTGTGGAAAAACGCGGGCTTCGCGGCGAATGGGCTAGATATCACTACGTTTGAGCCACTCACCTTTCTTACACTTTTGGTTGGAAAAGCGCCAGTCAGTCTGCTTTCGGAGGCTTTACGGCTCCCCCTTAAACACGACTTCCATTCATCAGAAGAGGATATTGGATTCTTGTTCAAACAACACGTTAATTAGCCCACTGTTATATATATCTCAGGAGTTACAGGACCCCCACTCCTTGCATTGTAAAAGGTAAACTGAGTATATTTCTGGAAAGCTGAGTTTCTAGTTCATCTTTAAAGATCAAACATTAAGCAATTAAATTAATAAGCAGGTAATAAGGTGGTGCAATGAAATCTCGCAGTTCGGAATTGAGAGACCCAATGAATGCGTTTCATCTCAGGTGGGTAGTACGTTGATGTTCAAGAACGTGTCACCTAATACATATAAATATATTTATGAATAACGTGACGGTCACAGCCTTTGCTACCCACCCAGGAGAAAACGCGGGAATTTCTTCCGTCTCAGGACACGTCAAGTCGTTTTCTCCAGCTCGGTCCCAAGGCGGACGTACCGACAACTGTCATCGTCCTCAACATCACCCGACCGCTTCTACTATTCTCTCACGCGGAAAATGTATAAAAGGAAAGGGTCCTTGGCCGACTTTTGTTCCTTTACGTCGCTTGTTTATCCCCTACCGTGAGGTGTAAAGAAATGAATATAAAGGGAGAAGAAATAGTCACAAGTCCACGGAAAATGTCCGCGGGACTGGATATTTTGGTTGTTTTGAGCTTATTTCAGATAACGAAGTGACGATGACAGCAGCGCCCAAATAGGTACCAACTCCTTAGTTCAAATTTTAGGAGTATAGCGTCTAGACTGGAGTCATCTTTAAACGTATCACGATACTTCAGGTAGAAAATGACTGCTTCTAAGACTAAGCGACGCAAGCCCGAAAAATGCGGAACGCACATCAAAACTGGCTCAAGGCTACAACTGGCTATAACAAAAATTGGCTCAAGGTTGGCTTGTAACACCCGTGACAGAATACCTAGGTAAGTTGGCGCGTGAAACAAACAATCCATGATAGGTCATGAGTGACACCTTCTTAGATGTAATTGGGCGTATTTTGTGAAGGCAGAAGCAAACCAAAATGAGTTTCTTCCTAAGCTCCATTGCATATACTATTATATGACAGGAAAGGCGAGAAACGCTTGATTATGAAGGGCAATCCGTTTACCAGTAAACAGAAGAAACTACATAAGTCAGCTGTGTTTCAATTACCAATACTGAAGAATCACTGCTGGTACCAAAACATAAAGTCTCTTAGAAATATCAATAAACGGACCCTTCCAATACGTTAGACTTAGAGTAAAGTACGCACCTATGCACGGGTACATCCAAGTTAGTTCACCCTCCTGAGATGTGAAAGTTTATAGCCAGAATGAATTTTAGGTAGAAGAGTAAGGATTACGTTCAGAATTTCGACACTTCCGAATTTCGAGCAGATTACACGAGTTTATCTTTTGTGGCGCCATGGAGAGATTTAGTCACTTTTTTCTATTTGCTGCTGCAGAATGAATCGCTCAAACTCACAGATTTTGTAACGTTTTTAACTGGTTAAATCCTTAACAACCACCCACATATGTGTTTATATTGTCATAATACAAGAACGCGTGTATTGTTGTAAGGTACTTTATCCCTTCCTTCCATCTTCGCTCATCCTGTCATTCCAGTGAGTGAGCAGTTGTACACAAGAAAATCGGAGTCTCAAAAAAATCTCTACCTCACTCTCTACGAGGTACCAGGCGGAGAATATTCTCGTGTAAACAGTTTTTGCTCCCTCTCTTCTCGGCATCACAAACATTCGAACTAAACTGTGGGATTCGAATGTTTTTCCATGCAAACAAGAGAGAGGGCGCCGCCCATGAAAATGTTCAGTGGTAGAGTCTTTTTTTCAGTCCAGTGTTCGCTTCCATTGAGACAAAATAAACTTCGCCGCATGGGTAGCTGAAAAAAGCAACAAAAAAATCTCTGGTGCGAGGGTTCACTCGACAAAGAGCTTTTCCAGTCCTCATTATATATTTTTTCCTACAACAAATCGGAAATCAAGGGTATTATTGACGTCAACGACGTTATCTGTTACGAACTTTGTGACTTATCAGTAACAAGCTATTCTGGCACTAAAAATATGAGGTTCTTTTGATATTATTTCTAAATATAAACGTGTATACCACCTACTTTTCCGGCGAAAAAATTGATCACCCCCTCAATATTCGAAGTTACTCTTTACATCTTGCTTAAATCCAGATATGGAAAACGAAGAAAAAAGCTCCAGGCGTGCAGCATGATCGTATGAACGAATTTATCGTAAATTTTCAACATGTTTAATGCTAAATTGATTTGGAAATTTGAGCTTTTTTAGTACGCGGAAATTGTCAACTTTTACATTTATGGCTAAAACCGTATTCTATATAATAATATGCTATTCAAAAAGAGGTATTTGATTTTTAACTTTTTTTGCAGTTTTTTTTATCGATTTGTGAAACTTTAATGAAATTTAAGTACATTTTTCAGCATTATTTTGTACCTACATTTTGTAGTGTTCTATTTTATCGTGAATAAACTCTATTTGAGCAATATGCTGTGAGATAATATGATTTTAAATTATTTTTAGCCATTTTTAGTGATTTTTTTCAGCATATTTTTTGAAATTTGACCAATTTAATGTGCTGAAAAAGTGCTGGCAAACAAACTCATCCTTTTGTTTGGATTTTTTTTTTTTTTTTTTTTGCGCAAGAACGGAATTTTTATTTTAACCCTAAGGAGAGTTATCGTCTGGAATGTATATATATATATATATATATACTATATATATATATATATATATATATATATATATATATATATATATACATACCTGCTGTATGTATACCTGTATGCCTTTGGATAGGTAGGTATATACCTATGAAAAAGTGTTAAATTCTAAGATTCGTTTCGGAATGTCTCAAAACGGGTTCCAATGAAGAAATTTTCCTCAAAGTTTTGGTTTTAAAAATTTCCGAGCTACTGCAATAGGTAGCTTCATTTTCTACAAAAGTTCGCTAGAAATGATGAAAAATTTAAAAAATCCAGCCAAGTCGGGTATGGCACATGGCTTCCTTGTGACACGAATGTTTAGATTCCAATGATCTAATCTTTCATTGAAATGCTTTAAATGATTTAAAAAAAATTCGATTTTTTAAAATAGTAGGTAAATCAAGATTGGTGCGTAAAATGTCAAAATCGGTCCATTAGGAAACAATAAAATGATACTTGAAGTAATTTACGTTTGCGCATGCGCAGAATGAAATAACGATCTGAGAACCATGCAATTTATACGGGACAATATACCTACAGTGTAGCCCACACATTCAATAACGGTTTAATCATAATCTGATAAAAACAGTTACAAATATTTCACGTTTACACGTGTGCATCAGCTACTACTAAGGATACAATCATTGCATTTGATATAGATTAAATCGTGTTCTCCCAACTTTCCTCTGAATTTGAAGGAGATCAGACGACTTGGGCGTGAGAAAATAATACTGGATGGAATTTACGTTTGCACGTGCGCTGAATGGAGTGTTGATTTGGCAACAATAAAGCTGATATGGGATGGCCATTTACACCCTAAGCCCTAACCAGCACATTTGCTGATACTATCATCAAAATCGGTAGAAAATTGTGGAAATTGAGCTTGTTGCAAGGATTTGAGGGCACACGACAGAAATACAGACATACGCACACTCACAGACAGACACAGAACGAATGTTGGTCAGGATGGTCCAAAACGTAACATGCGAATGGATACTATGGTTTTGGAAACAAAAAAATTATCCTTCTCTCAAAAGTGAAAACAGTGCTTCCGCTACTTATAAGAAGACTCGGAAGCTGTAACCACAATAACTTCCTAATAATTAATGTTTTCTATGTCATTCTGTTTGGTAGTTCAATATACAGCTGGACCGATTCCCATTCGGGGTTTTCCAAAATTATCAACGAGTCTCACGCGAGCTATAATCAAATCGCTGAGGCGCCCTTAAATCAGGGAAAGCCTAACAGCGTCTTCCGTGTAAACAACAATGTCCTTTAAAAATCCCATTGGGAAAACATACTTCATCGAAGGTTTCCAATCTATTATTTGCTGAAGAGAATTTTCCGCCACGAATCCATCAACATCAAAACGGTTTCTGCAGGTTGAGCCAGTAAGATTTTATTCGGGTAGGGATATATTTTCTTTTATGTTATTTTTTGTTACGTATTTAAATTCCATTGCAAGCATAGTGATTACGTACCTGTATGGGATGTATCTTTTCGCATACATATTACATTGGGCATAATTATAAGATCATTCTGTAGCTAAGTTTACCTAACCTTGATCGGTGCATGAATATATGTTATAGGCGTCCGTGACACCAGGAGGAACCCAAAAATGCATAGCAGACTAAATTTTACGGTCTGATTCAAGCAGCCTCCGTGCAGTTAGCCTGCAAAAACTAGCGTACAGATTAGCTGTGGCAGTATGTGCAAAGGAGGCACAGCTTCTGTTGTGGCTTCAGTGGAGACTTGGTGACACAATATAGTGATCCTTCAAGCATTACACGGCAGTGCCACACCCATGAAGTTGACACCAAGATATTGCCGAACCTCTAATATGGATTGGGTGGAGATGGAACACTGTCCAATGAAACACTCCTCATACACCATCTTGGTAAATCAGAGACCTAGGCGGCCAACCCTAATTTAGCAGGGTTAACCACCCAACCAGACCTGACTGGCTGCTCACCACAGCCATCGAGAGCGATCTGCAAGCCCCTACGGATTTCCGCGATTAGGATGACATCATTGTTAAATGCCTATGTATTTTTATCCATACCCCAGGGAGGAAACCAAACCGTAATTTAGTAGGTTACATACTGTTGGCTGTATCCTTGACAAGGTTAAAGAGGAGCTGCCGTTTTATTTGAGATTCAGTGAAATAACAGTTTTCACAACTATTAACTTCTACGCAAATCACCACACACACACACACACACACACACACACACACACACACACACACACACACACACACACACACACACACACACACACACCCACACACACACACACACACACACACACACACACACACACACACACACACACACACACACACACACACACACACACACACACACACACACACACACACACACACACACACACACACACACACACACACACACACACACACACACACACACACACACACACACACACACACACACACACACACACAGACGTCTGTTGTTTTTAACGGTTTCAAATTATGGGAGTTCTGAAACAGGTTATCTGTATACGGTTCTTACTTCTCAAGGTTGAGTGCTGTCATCATCTCACTTAGATCAGATACAAAGGCCGTCCTCGCTGCTGAGGGACTTCCGACGAAGCAATCAGTTGACGATTTTCTATTGACACGGTTTCATTGTTTTTCCCCTCCTCTTTCTTTCCATCCGTTTTTTCCCCTTTATTATGGACAACGGTAAAGAAGCCGTTTTATCTCAGACTCTCAACGGCTCAGTCTTGTCACGTAATCTTCGTGTAATCTCGACCCGCCGTTAAGTGTTGAAAGATATTTCACGCAAACGGCTCCTCGTTTATCCGCGTTTTACAACGGGGGTAGAGAAAACCAACCGTTAATTTATGAAGGCAATTTCACCCTCCATACGCCTTGATTTATACTGGGCATTGCCGTTGCAACTAAAACACTCTCAACGCATGGAGTAAGTTTCACGTCTAGCTTTTAAAAAGCTAGTTAATCCGCAATTTTGTTTCAAACGACTTCACATCAAGTTCGTGTACTGACAGGAAAGATCAAGTTTGGTCTGTTCGTGATGCCCAGAACTCACCCAATAGGTCAGAACGAATTTTTAAATTCCTTTTGGTTTATTATTTTCGAAATATATTTGTAAACTTCAAGGACGAACATTAACCCCCTCCCCCTCCCCTTCAATATAAGTTGGTTTACTTTTCAGGAGAGTGGAATTTTTAAAAAGTCATCTGCCGCCAAAAGTTTGTTTCCGAAACTACTGTACCTACGATAGTTAACGAAATTTGACAAAAATCGGGGATGTGACTATAAATTTATTCAAACCCAAGTGGTGAAAATAAAGGGTCGAAACTACAAAAATTAATAAATCAGAAACTTTATACAAAAATGGTTGTTTTTAGTGCATTTTCTTTGGAAGAAGAAAAAATTTGCTATCGTGTTCACTTCGTCCGTTGATGTATGTATGTCTTCTTAAAATTGTTTCAAATGCCACATCCCGACGTTCGATTTTGATGAAACTTGGTATGGATGTAATCTGTAACACGGCGAGTATGAAGATGTAACAGAGGCTGCTGATGCATGAGAGGTCATTGATCATCTTATTGAGCTCCAAAACCATTTTGTCTCCTATTTGACGCAGGAAGCTGACATTTGAGAAGGAGGCTCAAGGGTGAATACTGAAGACGCACAAGAGGTCATCGACCAGCTGCGTGAGCTCCACAGCCATTTTGTCTCATATGCAACCCAGAAGCGTCTATTTCACGCGGATCTCCTTACAAGAAAATGAGCTATCACGTGGCTCACTTCGAGCACTGATCTACATATTTAGATTTAAATCGAACTTGAAAGCAGACGCCGTAGCAAGGCAGGGCATCAGGCTTATCTAAGCTTATATACGCTTAATATTCCCTCGCAGATGCAAAAAAAAAAAAAAAAAAAAAAAAAAAAAAAAAAAAAAAAAAAATTGGGTGAAACTACATCAAAAATGGAGTAAAATGCCGCCAACCGCATATTTTTATTTCAATCCGTACTCGAGATAAGATTTTTTAAAGGCTTTTTCAGGAATACCGTGTTTTTTCTATTTAAACTCGGATTTCTCCACTTTGCCGCATTTAATTTACCTTTAAACCTCATTTTCGGTATCAGCATTAAATTTCCTATAAGAATAGTGTACTTTGGTTCTTAAAAGTACCACCCGAAGACCCTCACATCAGCTCAAACGTTGACGATTTTAAAAAAACAATATTTCTGAAAATCTTTAAAACTTTACTACTCTTTTAAAAATAATCCTGGAAATTGGCAAATCTCATGAAAACTGCTTCATCTAGTATGCTTTCCAACGGTATTATCAATTTTACTTTTATTTTGTTATTTAGGGGAGAAAATAATGTTTTAATGTTAAAAAATGTGGGTTTTTCAATGAAGTTGTTGGTTTTCTCGAAAGATGACCCTCCATGAAACAACGAGTATGGGGTCGGTTTTTATGTATTTTTTCTCGCTGGATCGAATGGAAACTCTTGCAGGTCTCTCAACTACGTTATAATCGAGTTTTACACTTTAATTAACTAGTTTTACCCATAACATACATACATTTAATCGTAACAAACAAACTAAACATTTGCGATTTTAAGTGTGAAACTCGGTTCGATACAGCGTGAAAAAATACATAGAAACCGACCCCATACTTGTTGGTTCATGGAGGGTCATCGTTCGAGAAAACCAACAATTTCATTGAAAACCCCACATTTGTTTACATTAAAACATGAATTTCTCCACTAAATAACGGAATAAAAGTAAACTTGATTATACCGTTGGAAAGAGTATTAGACGAAGCAGTTTTCATGAGATTTGCCAGTTTCCAAGATTCGTTTTGGAAGAGTAGTAAAGTTTTAAAGATTTTCAGAAATATTCTTTTTTCAAAATCGTCAATGTTTGAGCTGATGTGAGGGCCTTTGGATGGTACTTTTTAAGAACTCAAGTACACAATTCATATAGTAAATTTAATGTCGATTCCGAAACTGTGGTCAAAAGTTAAAATTGAAAGAAGAAAAGTGGAGAAATTTGAGTTTAAAAGGAAAAAAACACGGTTTTCCTGAAAAAAACCTTTAAAAAATCAAATCTCGAGAACGGATTGAGATAAAAATATGCAGTTGGCGGCATTTTACTCCATTTTTGATGTAGTTTTACCCAAAAATTTTTTTTGCATCTGCGAGGGAATCACCCTGTATAAGCACTCCTATCTAAGCGTATCACTTTCTAAACAAGATTTATACACGGCTATTAAGGAATATTCTGTTGCTCGATGGCGCCAAATGTATGCAGAGAAAGTATTTGTAACAGATCCCACACTCCTACATTTCCATCAAGATCATGGGTTGATAAAGTCACGGGAGACTGGAAGCTTTGACTAGTAATATCTCGCCTAAGAATAGGAGTTTCAGTCTGCCCAGCTCACCTGAACACTATCAATGCCCGTCCATCGTCAGAATGCAGTTTTTATGATTCCAGTGTCAGTGGTGCAGAACATTGATGATGTGTGAACTATTTGGAACTCAAAGAGCACATTTGTTTGATAGAATTTCGTCATAACTATCACGCCCATTCAGTTATGCATACCTGCGCAGCACGACCAACTGTTCACGCTCCTCCAGGGCTCAAGTATTAGGAGGAGGCTGAAATGTCAAGACGATCGTAAATAGCAAAGCGGCTTTGGCATGGAAAATTATATTGAACTGCTGATTCAGCACGATCTTATGGTTTCTCGGGTGCCGTCTGACTATGCACGTCAGACGCCTGCCTCAGAAGCTGCCTAAAGGGCTCAATACAGAAATAAACCTTTATCATGTTTTCCTTATTTTGTATTATTATAATCTACAAATAATATAGGTTAATTTCTATTACAAACAGAATTTTTTGGATTTATTTAATCATTTTACACGAGTAATTTAAGAGATTAGAAAAATTATTCAAAGTGACGAACTATTAGGTGTTAGAAATAATACCCAACTGTTGTATTTTTTCAGTAATTAAGTATATATGAATGCTACAAAACAGTAATAAACTTAAGATTACAAAAATAAAACTTATTTTCGTAAACTTTGCCGTGTTTGTAAAGACTGAAGAATAACAGCGGCAGCGAATAACATTTCTCTTTGCCCCAACTAAAATATCGTTGAACGAACCCAATTTCCTGCCTCCATCCTATTATGTAAAATCCTTCTCCCAACAATATTAACATCAATATCCGTAATGAAGATGAGTTCAAACCACCGTAAAATGCATTTGAATATTGAAATCATTCCAAAGCGGTATTTCACGGCCTTTATATAACGAATTTGTTATCCACGATTATTCATGAGTTTGCGGAAGCAAGAGGCGATTTGGGAATGATTACAGCTAAATTGATTGTAACGAGCTAGAATGAAGGACCCAATAATTGATCATTTCCCGTAAATGAACGTTTGAAATTATAATACGAAAATTAGATTTCTATGCGCTCTTGTGGGTTTTTCAATTCTCTGGTCACAAGCAGATCCCTCAGATGTTGCAAATGTGTTTTTGTGATTATTAATCTATCAATCTATAGGTATATAAAAAGTCCAGTCATGCAGCATGACCCCAAGAGCGAAGTTTTGAAGAAATCTTCGATTATTTCGAATTTTGACTGATTTTTCAACTTTGGAATTTTTGAAAACTTGATACATATTCTTATAGGAAATTTTACGCTGATTCCGAATATACCACATGTTAGTATGCTGAAAAATTTATTTCGCACAACAAATCGCAAAAAACAGGCTATTTTGAAATTTTTGACTACATTTTTGAAAATTTCAACCCGAAGATGTAATCCGATCATGCTGGCCAACAAACTTGAACTTTCGTTTTGTGTCTTTAACATTTTGAAATTTGTTTGAAGTATCTAGCACAATTCTACGGACAGTTATCGTCTGGAATGACACATACATATATACATACATACATACATAAAAAATGCGTTAAACTTCAGAATATGATTAAGAATAGCCTGAAACGGATTTCTGCATAACATTTTTTCAAAAAATCACATTCTACAAATTTTGAGGCGAGAGCAATAGCTTCATTTTTTCCAAAAATTCGCTAAAATCAATTGCTGTTTGTTAGTCTCGCTAAAACTCGAGAGCGGCTGGACCGATTTGGCAAATTTTGTTCTTAAATTAATAGTGGAAGTCCAGAGAAGGTTTAAAAGGTTTAAAATTTCAAATCCGCCCCATAGGGGGTGTAAGTGGAGGTGGGGTGAATGGGGTATTTTTGTCATCACTGAACAAACAGAAGATTTTTTCATTGTCGAGTATGTTTGGATTACTCCAATTCAAGTCAAAGACTACTTTTTCACAATGAGTGGGAGGGGTGAGGGAGTTAAAGAGTTTCGTAACTGAACCAACTGGGGATCTCAGTTGTCGAATATGTTTGTGGTATTCTAACTTAAATCACAACTTGAAAATTTTCAAATCTAACCCATAGAAGGGGGTGTTTAGGGGAATAGGGGGGGGGGGGGGGGAGAAACGGGGTATCATTGTAATCACTGAACGAACTGGGGATTTGATTGTCGAATAACTTCGGCCAGTTAAGCTATCTTTTCCCTTGCACGGCCACAAATAGGCAGGGCAGGGGTATGTGTACAAATGTTTAAGGGTAAACGTTTTTTTTATATTGCCCATGTTGCCAAGGGAAAGGCGGGAGGGGGGGGGGGGGGTTCTATAATAGAAGGGGTGGGTGGTGGCGGGACGAGAGTGTGGTTCGAAACTGAGCTCTGCTAACTTGTGACATTTAGGAGATGATGGAACTGGAGCAGTTACTCCGTCAAAGGAGAGAGGCGATTAACCTGAAACACCCAGAGGACCTCCTGAAGGTTTAATAAACCTCAGGAATACCCCCAGCTGCGGCGTTTTCAAGAATCGAGAAGGAGGAACTAGGTACGCCTATCCATCACAAGTCTGATCCATCCAACTATTTCCGGCTCCGAGTAATTCTTCAGAAACATGACCGCGGGCATACAAAGTCGTCTGTTTGCTCGTGGCAGTCAGAGTGTAATGGCTATCCAATACAAAAATAATGAATTGTGTAATAATTTTCAGCGTTTTTTCGTTGGTTTTGGTGAAACTGACGCCCTACAGCGATTCTCGAAGTAGGCAAATTGCTGGTCCTTAAGCATCCAACTACTCGTCACCCCACCCTACTCGATAATTCTACGTTTCGAACGAGTTCGTAATAATTATTCCGGCTTGTTTAAGTTGTGAATTAAATATTCCGAGCTGATGTGCGGCATCAAGGGACCGTTTACAGCAGATGTCGTTAATGCTTCAAATGTGATTCACGGTCTTTTGACGTGTGGATAGGCAAACTGGAATTACGACGTGTTACGTCCCTCGACCGTCCCCTGACCCGTTTTGCTTTCTCTATATCGTGGAGCCGCAGGGCGCGGGTGGTCGTTAAAGTTGAGTTGTGGGGCCATAATGATTCACAAGGCCTGTGCATCAAACCCTCCTGGTCCGACCAGGGTATAGGAGGGGATTTATGCGCGGTTCACTTGGCAAGGAATATATTTATATAATGTATTGTCATAAGCGCGAATGTCCGCCGGGAACGAACACGAACAAATACTGGGCAGTTTATAGATACTTCATGGTGGTTGGGAGAGAGGGGTGATAGGGATTTACTCGTATCATTCATTTTGCGAATTATGGAGTGGGCACATCCAGTAAAATCATGTCTATTCCATTCTCACCCCAATTAAACTCACTAATTACTTTTTGGTTTAACATTTTCAATTGTGAAGTTTTCTAATCATTACTGTTACCTCAAAAGTTTTTCAAATCTCGAATTTTCAATTTCAGCCATCAGTAACTATCCTTTAGGGTTGATGACAGTGGCACATCCCCGGCTGCTGAATGTGTTTTGAGTCAATGATGTCAAATTCAACATTTTACTAACCAAATTAAACATTTTCCCAACCAATTTCAACATTTTCCTAATCGAATTCGACATTTTACCAATCAAATTCAACATTTTACCAAACAAATTCAACATTATTTGGAAAACAAGGAAAATAAAGAATTGTTGAGAAAAATAAATAACAGCGAGATCATGTAGGTACCTAACCGAATTTTTGTATTGGCGCTTTCTCACTTTCGTTGGTAATGCTGGCAATTGGCGATCCAATCAATAACATGCCTGTAGTGCTTTGAGTAGTGAGTGTATTTCGTGTAGGTATACAAAAATTCGGTTACTTACATGATCTCATTGTTTTTAACTTTTCTCAACTATTTATTCTTTCCCCCCTTTTTTTCTTATTGGGATCTAGGAAATAATGTTGAATTTTTTTGTAAAATTTTGAATTCGATTGTTAAAATGTTGAATTTGGTTGTTAAAACGTTGAATTTGGTTGGGAAAATGTAGAATTCTGTTTGTAAAATGTTGAATTTGATTGAGAAAATGTTGAATTCGATTGGGAAAAGTTATATTTTATTTACCCCTCCGATCTGCTAGTACAGTCCGAGATCGCAATCCAGTTAGTGACAGAGGGTCAACATGGGGTCACTTTAGAATCGTGACTGTTAGTCTATAAAAACCTTTGTGTAACTTTTGCATAACTCAACCTAAACTTTTGGTACCTACAAGTTTGGCACAAAAACAAGCTTGTTATAAGTTACCTAGGTTATAATATTATTTACCAACTGTCTCACGCCTAGAAATCATTGCGAGTGTCTCAGTAAGTATGCATATGTTCTTTTGATAACATTATATACTGTGGTCGACAATAAACCAATTTTTGCATGCATAACATTTCATTGAAATGGCCGCGATGATAAATCGGGAGCGTCCCAACGTGGAGCTCCTCGAAACAATTTGCACTAATGAGAAGGTAAAATGTGACGTCACTAATGAGGGGCTCCCCATGTTAATGAGAAATATGGAAAATTACAAGTCACATACGGAGCAGTTACAGGGGTCAGAGGGCCTCATTCAAAGTGCCCCCTATTCCGACTGCGGTCACGAAGTGAAGGTCATCACGATGTAGAGATAGCGGAGCCAACTAACACTTCTCTGTGAGGGAGGTCTCCGTATGCATAATGAAGTAATGACCGACCAACGTACAGTGAAAAGAGCGATAATGAGAGTTCTATTGAAAATCTATCCAATTACTCAATGAATATATCTGCCGTCTCAGTGAATAAGTTTATTGATCGATTCCGTCGACGTTCCATGACTACGTTTAAATACAATTTGAACCTCCGCCTCAAATCAGGGTTTCGTGGTAAAAGCTTGAAGTTTGGTGTAAATTATTACAGTCTTGTTTACATGACATAAATCAAAATAATCGGTCATGAACAAGACGTTCACGAACAATCAAGTTGAGGCACGAGACTTTAGACCCTGACTTGCCTTTAGTTCGACTACCCCCACTGCTTGGAATTCCCAGGGCTTCACTCGCTACGCTCGCATCTCGAAAATACATAACATCAAGGAGTCAATAATTTAAATTGGTTCGTCAGGGCCTAGAGTCTCGTGTCTCATTGATTGTTTGCGAACGTCTCGTTCAGTCATGACGCTTCTCGCTTGCGGCGAGTGAGAATAATGACGACTTGGGAGTTCTGTGCATAGAACAGCTTTGCTTTTCTGGTCATATCGTCACATCGAGGGGCTGGCAAATCGAGCATTGCGTGCCCTGGCCTTTTTAAAGAGTAATACCAAGGAGTTCACCAGCATTCCAGCTATAGTAGCTCTGTATAAACCACTTGTTTTGCCGATATTGGAATATGCATCAACCGCCTGGTTTCCTACATATTCTGTTCATAAATACCTTCTATCACCGGTTCTTGGAATTCAAATAATTTATTGTACCTACTCAAAAAGTGCTGGCCAACAACTCATTCTTTCATTTTGAAAGCTTGGTTTTAAACGCAAGAACGGAATTTTTATCTCAATCCTAAGGGGATACAAATGAAAGAGCGTTGAACTATAAGGTTCGTTTCAAAATACCTCAAAACAGACTTGAAATAAAAATATTAAAAAATAAAAAATTTATTTCCTATTGTACTTCTGTCACTATACATTTGAAGGAACTGGTTAAACCAGTGCCCAAGGACAATGATTCCGTAGATTTCTACAAGATAATTGTGGATTGTGTCGTCCACCGACTATGGAACTATGAAGTGCTACCATTAAACGCTTGACTTGATCGCCGATTACTCATAGCACTGCACATTTTGTATTATGCAACAACCGAACATAGTAAATATCGCGTTTTGATTCTTTCAGAAACTGGTTGCTTCTTTTACATTGTGGAACTTTGAATGCGTTGTGGTTTGTACCTAGGCAAGAGCCTGTTGTTTGTTTCCAGCTACAACCCTCCCTACAGTACGAATGGTAAAATGGTAATGATAGCACTATGAGGCTCCTGGCAACTAGTATGGTACCGTAGCTTCCTAATGCCACCTCATGTGCCTAGGTGGACTGTATTTTTAAACATTATTGCACTATAATAACCAATGACTAGATGTGATAATTTGACTAGGATAAGTAAATGAATATGTGAATATAAGTAGCTTCTGAAGATTTATTAAATAGTAGGTATGTACCTACGTGAGGTAACTTGTTGAACTAAGTATCCTACCTATAGACTGGCCACTGAAAGTCAAGATGTTGGTAACAGATACGTATCACAGATATTAGATAATTTCAGAAAAGTTCATTCCCATAGCTGAAGAGGTAGGTAGGTAGATGAAGAGAATGAAGGCCCAACTCCAAGTAAGGTAGGTAGAAGATAGGTAGATGTAGAAGGTAGGTAGAAGAAGAATTAATACAGCCAAAACAGACCTTAAGGTGAAATGAAGATAGAGATGCAATAAAGAAAGATCTCACCACAATTATCTCTTTATCCTGAGCTGGAGACCAGTCAGCATGCAGGTGGCGCTGATTGGAAATGATGAACCAACCAAGTACAATAGATATGTGGCAGTATCCACACCGGCAGCAATTCCCAGTGATATTTCGGGAAGGTTGAAGAAATATGCAGCGATTTGGTACCAAAATCGATCTGGATAATTGCTAATAATGCGCGGATGTTGTAGGATACGATGATTTGAATGATAAAAAGGTCTGAATTTTGCAACGGCTGAACTAGAAGTATAATGGCGGCTAGAACATGGCAGGTTCCAGTCAGGGATACACGGTGAAGCAGCTGATGCAGATGTTGAGAACACAAAATCACAACTCACTCACAGTAACTTGTAACAATATAAATAATACAAAAAAATGGAGTACAAATTTCCTACATGAATTTAAATTATAATAAACCAGTACAAATGTAAATAATTTGTGCAAGTTGACCCTACAAGAGATATATGGAGGAAGAATATAAGCCCATGTAGCTGACACTACAAGAAATGTATCCCGTAGGCACTGGAAAGATAACGGCTTATCATTGTTATGGTATTTTTCCCTAATGAATCAACAGGTATTTATAGAACTTGATGAATATATTGAATCAGTGTGGAGTGATGAAATAACGGATATTATGAAGGAAAAAATAGGTGTAGATGAAGTGATATAATGTGATGATGGAATGGAGGAATGCGGATTTCATCTGAACGGTTGCAGGTAAGGTCTTCGTTTATGATTGCTTGTGTTGCTGATTCGTGAACGATGTTTTACAACCACGTTGCATAACACCAAAATCACGTTCAAACTTTTTTCTCGGTTTTCTGAAAACGCCATTTTGGCTCTTGAACGTTCGTTGGAAAAAAAAGTCTAAATAGCATAGAAATGAGCGTTAAAAGCTCACTCAGCTGATTGGGGTGGTTTGGCAAGTTAAAATCCTATTCTAACTGTCTCACAGAGGCTCCGTTCCGAATTTCGGCTTCGAAGGATAAGAAGAACAGAATTACCATATGAACTCACTTAACTGATTAGGGTGTTGAGTAAATTAAAATTCTATCCTCCTTGGATCACAGAGTTCCGTTTCGAATTTCATTGTAGGACATGAGGAGTGAAAATCTGATTTCCTTTCTCAGCAGTGCTGTCAAATAAAATAGGAAGTTGGAGACTGAGAAGTGAAAATCTCACTCTCTTTCTCAGCAGCATGGGCGTCGCGCCGGGGAGGCATAGGGGGCACGTACCCCAACATAGTAAAAAAAAAAAAAAAAAAAAAAAAATACACTGCCAAGGAAATGGCACATGAGCTTCCTCGTGACCTTCACAGTACGTCACCATTAAATTCCAGAAAACTAGAAACGACCGGTTCTGGCATCAGGGAATTAATAAGGTGGGAAATTGGAAGCTGAATGGTACATATAATAAATGAAATTAATGAGGAAAATTTTGATTTTAATATGGGACCATCCAGGATGTAGTCCGCATGTTCCCTGAAAATTTCGTCTAAATCGGATCAAAACTGAAGGAGTTTTTAATTGATTTACAGGATTTCATTAATCACTGGTAATACCGTACGATTCGTATGGCACCTCAACGGACTCTACCGGGATCATCTCTGAAAATTTGAACAAAATCCGATAAAATTAACTAAGCTGTGACCGTAACAAAACATCACTTTTGCGCATGCGCCTAGCGTACCGCTGCTGATGATCGCAAAGAATGTGATACGGAACCTCAAGAAACCTTGCCCGCATCATCTCTGAAAATCTGACCGAAATCCGTTCACAATTGCCTGAGTTATGACCGTAACAAGAAAATTTTGTTTGCGCCTGCGCGGTGGCTACCGTTGATTCGATCATGACGGAACTGATAGGGGACCATGTAGAGCTATACCCGAACGATCCCTGAAAATTTTAAGAAAATCGCATCAAAATTGAGGAAATTACGGCTGTTGCAAGGACCGTAACAAGAATATTTCGTTCACGCATGCGCAGAGCGTACCGCTAATGCAATTATGATGATTGTCTTATGGGACCTCAAGGGATCTCACCATCATCATCCCTGAAAATCTGACCGAAATCCGTTCAACATTGACCGAGTTATGACCGTCACAAGGAATTCACGTTAGCGCCTGGGCAGAAGCTACCGTTGATTCGATCATGATGAAGTTGATAGGGGACCATCTAGAGCTTAACCCGCAAAATCCCTGAAAATTTGGTTAAAATCGGATCAAAATTGTGGAAGTTATGGCTGTTACAAGGAAATGTGGACGCACAGACAGACAGACGGACAGACAGGCAGACATGGAACCAAATTTGTTCAGGAGGCTCTAAAACGCAAAATGCGAGTGGAAATTTTGATTTTGCAGCAATAAATTTTTTTTCATTTCGAAAGTGAAAACAAAGCTTCCGCTGCCTTGCAGTCTCGGAAGCAATTCTTATAGTACAAAAATATTTCTTTATGGTTTTCAATTTTAAAAAAATTCTGGAGCCATTGCAATTAGCTTCAGAAAGCCATAGCACTTAATCGGAGGAAAACTAACAATGATAATTTTATTAGGTAATCAAACATCAGTATTTAAATAGTTGTTTAAGCAATCTATGATGTTATTTCCATGGATAAATGGACATAAACCACACAATGACCTTTGTTACGAGTTTACTGTGACGTCCAGAAGCAAATACATCGCCTTCGGTCATTCGGTGTTGCCAAGTTACTCTTATCTTCTCGCCCTAGGGCCAATATCACTTACTGCGGTGCTCGATGGCAAACACTCTCCACGCCCATAAAAGTTACGAAGGAACCATCGTAAACGACACATTCCCTCAGAAGCGAAGTAGCTCAACCACCCCGTACATCATCGTTTTAAGTACGCACTTGTTAGTAGAATGAACTACAGTCCACCACATTCAGTTGATATACCGTTCTATTTATCATGCTATATACAAAAACAAAATCAGCAGTTTAGATTATCCTCTCATAACTCGATATATGGCCTCTACTGCGATGAAGTGAAGAAGGATTGTAGGCGTCTCTTGAGCAATCTCGTTGAGCATCAAAAAGTTCACCCGGTAAATCAGGGAATCTAGTTGGTGAAACAGCAAAATTTACGAAATTTATGTGAAATTGAACCCGAATCGGACAGAGACGACCTAACTTCAAAAATTTAGGTATTTTGCAGAATAGTATGCAGAAAAGGTTGTTTACAATAAACTTGAACATTATGCAGGAATCAACAGCCAAATAATTTTCAAAACAAATAATGGAAATTTATTGGAATACAGGAAATATTTGTGTGAACTCAAGATGCAACCGATAGCTCCTTTTTGACCCAATGTATTAACAATTTAAATTCAGTTTCCCGTTTTATTTACATTTTATGTCTTTGCTATAGCGCATAGGTAAACTAAATTGCTAATCACGTAAATTGACTTACGAAAATTGCTCACAAAAATATTCTGATGATTTTCGCTTAAAACCGAGTCGTTGCTAGGGAAATGGTACTTCGTCGTTTTTCATCCCACAAAATTCGTTGACCATTCGTTCGAAAGCTCTCGATTTATCCAAACATCTTATGTTAACTACTGCGAAGTGCGTGGCTAACAAGCTGAGTTATGAGCATGGTTATTTGAATAATTGTGTACACTCACAGGTGATCATTCTCTATAATTGATATTGTGAACATGATTGCAATCGCTTGTTAATTTCTGATGATTTCATTGAGCAGAGCTTGATGATTTTATTCATAGCAGGTGATCCGAATATTGCGAGAACGGTTTGATTGTTGGATTTGTGTGGTGGTTAAATAATTTTAATAGTTAATTTCTATACTTTATACTCTAGGAAGCTGTAATTTCGTATGCAGCCTCTGTAGGACATTTACTTGACGATGCTCAGGGTCTGGATCAGATAATGCTCTTAAAGCTAATTTCTATGCTTTACACTCTAGGAAGCTGTAATTGCGTATGTAGCCTCTTTATGACATTTACCTACTTGACGATTCCTAGGGTCCGGATCAGCTGAGTGGCTCTTAGAGCTCGCATACGCGTCTGCGACACATATGAGTCTGCAACTAAAGACATGAAATGTCCCAATCTGTTGCCGACTCGTATGCAAGCGTTTCTTCTTTTGAAAATCAAATTTAAAATTGTTTACGTTTATGTTTGTAACGATGTTTATTTTTTTGTTTGTAATGAATCTACTCAAAGAACTCTCAAAATACGAATAGGGAGATGGGTTTAGAAGTAAGTGGTAGGGTTTAAAAGACGAAAAGTTCGTGGTCGGAGCTCAGACCCCTCCGTGAGTCATGGTGTCACGACTCATCGCGAGTCTTGGAGGGGGAAAATGACATTGTCTATCAACATATAATGGTATCCCACGAATCTTCGAGTGCCCAGCATTCATCTTTCGCAGATTTGAAATCATTAGGGGGTGTCCTTTTCTAATCCCCCCCATTTCCAACTTGAGATTTTCCCCATTCAAAACATCGCTTTCTTATTTTGAAAATACCATTCTAATTCTTCAAAATTCCCTCTTTCTGACTCTTATCATTTGAAACATTCCAAGTATGATTAAAATTAGTTTTTTATTTTTATAAAAAAAATGGGGGGGCAGTAGTCAAGTTTTTCACTTGGCAAAAACTTTACTACCTACTGCCCCCCCCCCCCCCCAGGGTTTGAATTTAAAGAAATATTTCAAATCATATCATATTTCATATACCAATTTATTTTACCATTTTTCTCCTTCAAGCTTGTTAATGGCAAAATCTCCAGATCCTATCTGCGTTCATGTTTCAGTGAGTCTGAGTCTTTGTACCCTATCCGTACACAGCCATTTTTCCACGTCCCATTTGCCGATCGCAATAAATTACCTTTTCCATCGCCCTACACTCAGATTACCACGTGAGGCAAACGCCTTCCTGGATCGGCTGGATTTCACCTTCCTCGGGACTTCACGTAATAAGGCCCTCCGCCATTATCAAGGATGACCAAGCCCTTCTGGTTCCTTTTGTGTCCTGTGTGCTATGTGACGTCTTTCCGTGTCGGCTAATGACTGATTCGTTCTTTTGCTACTTTAATCTTGTAATTATTCGTACCTACTTGTACAAGAACAAACCCTTGTTACCTGGAATTCGCAACTCCGATGTCAGCAACAAAACACCATCACATAAATCAGCCTTCCTTCTTCCTCAAATTCCGTTAAGCATCACTTTTCCTAGTTTTCACTTTAATTGCAATAGCTCTACAGTTATTTCCATCATTCCAACAATAAATCAATATCTCGATCTATATACTCGTAATTTCTGCCGATAACACTTATCATTCATTCTTTCAGCTGACTCCCCATTGATAACATTAGTGAGGCCAACCTAATTATTCCATGATATGGATTGTTATCTATTCAAATGGGATTTTATGTAATTTCCTAGTGTTCTTGTTGTTATTAATCTACGTTAGAATTTTTGTTAGATGTTTATTTATTTATTAAAATTTAGTTCAGTGTTATTTGTAGGAAAAAAGCTTTACACGTGTTTCTACTCATCATTCCTTTGTTCTCACGGATCGATCGCCATTATAACTTCTTCTCGCCACGTCGAAACTGACCTACCTTAACGTTTTTGGTTTTTTTATCCTCGCTTTTTCAAATACTGTAAATGCCGGCCGGCTCTGACCCATCCGCAAGTCCTTTTGTTCTGCTTCGTTCACGACGCGCAGACGTCGGTGCAGTTACCAAATACTCGCTGGAAAGGTGCGGATTGTTTGAGGAAACAACCTCCAGACTTGGGTTACCTGGATCCTGTTCCCTAACTGGATTGAAACCGGTAAGATCTTACCATATTATCATCTCCTTCTGACAATAAGGGAGAAATCATCATAATTACAGTTTTGGTGGTCGCACTCACCATAATTGTATTGAAATTGAAAACCAGGGTATCAACCCCTTCTTCTCCACCTATCTACCTACCTCTTGGACTCTTAAGGGCCTTCATATCTACCTACTTCTTCATCAACTACTATCAACAATTTATATTCCTTATTGTCAACATCAGTAGGTTCAGTGGTCACTGTGTTTTGTGTTCTATTATACAAATTTAAATGCCTTTCAATTATACTATTTATTCATTGGAATAATTGTCACAGTTTATTGCACTACCATAATATCTCTCCGGTATTCCAGTGGTCCTTCGAAGAAAATATCATTACCTATCAATTTCATTAATAATACCAGCGATAGTAAGTCATATGTTGGGTAATTGTCCGAGTTACTTAATAGGTACATAAAGGGCCCACCTACATATGCACAGTACTGTTACGCTCCAGGTAAATAACTCTCACAGTCAAAGAGGTTTTATCACCCTGGCCACACAGCTCAGATCGTTGGAGTGTTGCAATTACGGGAAATTTAACGACGCGAGTTTGAACTCCTGACGAGGTATCAGAGACTTTTTGCAGTCGTCTCATGAACGAAACCGTCCGAACCGTAGTCCCCAAGATAAGGCGAGCACATGGATGCTAATTGGATCTTTTTGTTTGCACGGTTTTGTGACAACCGCGACGACCGCATGAGTGACGTTTAGCGTGACTTAAAGCTTGAAGTTCATGAAAATTAAATGGCTGAACCATTGAAGTCTTTTAGTGTTTCGTTACTCTTTGCTGTCCAACTGACATTCCAATTATACCTTGGTTCCAAATCGGACAACCAAGGTAACAAATAAATCAGCCAATTAAAATCTGAACAAATGCAGTTGAGTATAGCTGAAAATATTTTTTAACATTCGCTAAAAATGAGAAGTTGTTTGTGAGCGGTACCTACCTATAGTTTCTTCATATCCGTCAACTGAACATATTCTTCATTCAAACTAAAATATCCGGTATCATCCAGGCAGTATGATTTCCATCTGTATTTCCAATAAATTTAGCAATAGAGGTAGGTGCTCCCATTGATATCTTAACATTAAAACGATCTCTTCGTCCGTCAGTTGCTCTGAGCTGAACTCGCCAAACCTCTCAGGCCGGAACCCTCCTCTCCACATATAACTGTGATATGTCTATCAAAAGCTTTGTCCATATCCCCTCCATTAATCAACCCTTCATTGAAAAGCTGAAGCAGGCGATTGGAATAGAATAGAATAGAATAGAATATCAATTTATTGACAGAAAGATTGGGTTCAAGATTGGGTTGGGTTTGGGTTGGGTTGATTGGGTTCATTCGTTATCGAAAAATGGTAGAATGATATACCTATTTGATGCGGTAATTACATGATACAGACTAGGTACTATGTGACGATTTATTTTATTTTTTATTCAATAGTTTGAGCCGCACCTCAACCAGAACGGTCATATTTATAGGTATGATGTTATATTATATATATGATAAGGTAAGATCATATGAATACGAATGAAAAAGTAAATCGAACATGTAACACTGAGGACTGAGACACCGACAAGAAGTAAATAAGTACTGGTACTGTTCATAAAGTGTCCGGTTAGATAGCTCAACACGGTGTGAACTCGTCGTGGAGAAGCCGTCATGGAAGAACGTAGGATTGCGGTTTTGCACGGCGTGTGATGACGAGACGCCCGGTTGTTTGTACGTCGCGCATGCGCATTAACCATTTCGCTGAATACGGTACCGTAGTAGGCCGCCTCTTGGTGGCTGCAAAAAATCTCTATCAACTATTTTTGAGCAGTTACAGTGACGCAATCGAAATAGGACCCGAAATCATACGAAACAATAACAATTATACAATAATTATTTCCAGTCGTTAGGCCTTTCAATTCCTTACTCACCTGAGTCAAAACACCGTGACAATTACCTCGCTCGACTGCTGACTTGTTCCAGGGAGTATCTGCTGAGACAGCAGCCTGAAGTTTCACTTCGTTATTCGTCCAACCCCAAAACAGCCGGGTCGGAGCCGGTTGGGACCGGGGAGACGGCTGGTATTTGACTCCGGGGAAATGTTACGCTCCACGGAAAATAACTCTCACAGTCGAAGAGGTTTGATCGTCCTGGCCTCTTAGCTCAGATCGGGAAATTTCCCGCAGTTGTACCGACGCAAGTTCGAACTCCTGTGGAGGTATCAAATATTTTTGGGCCGTCACAGTACCTACTTTGTGCCGTATTGTAATTTAAAAATAAATATTCGGAAAACTCATTGTCAAGCAATTAGTCGGGTAGTGACTGTTAGAGTCGACCCTGTACGGCCTCTGGAGAGTCTAGGGGATTTTCTTCACTAGATTCCAAACACAGATTTCGATTTATTTTTCGATATATTACTGATAAGATTGATATTTTTATATTCTTGAGATTCAAGTTAGCTAGAATCTAGCCCACCGAACTGTACAATCATCCACATCTATTTCCCAATGAATCCATATTTTACTAAAACGATTGATTTAGGATATTTTTGTTTATGTTTGAGATGCGAGCATCCAGTCCACCGAATTATACACATCACTCATATTATAATATAGGTACTTCCAATTAAAGACATAAAATGACAAACCTTTTAAATTTAAAAAAATTTTAAATTTTCAAAATTAAAAAAAAAATCCTAAATCAATCCTCTTGGCGGAATACAGATTAGATAGACAAATAAATTATATTGGGGAGTTGTGTGTGTGTGGGAGGGGGGGGGGGGGGTGATGGGGTTCTCAAGAGAGCCAAGACTCTCTTGCCTCTCAACCCCTCAACTCTTTCGATCGAAGTGTATAATATCTGCTTCATCAGACAAATCTGTATTTTATTATCCCCCTGGTACAGCTGTTTGGAAGTAGGGGGGAGGGGGGAAGTAGTAAAGTTTTTGCCAAGTTCCTCAATTGTTCAAAACCATAATTAATTGATGCTAATGATAACTGAGATGTTACAAATGATAGTAATAAAAAATACTGAGTTTTGAAGATCCAAATCGTATTTCCAAAATGTGAAAGAGATGTTTTGAATGGGAGATTGGCTCAAAGTTGTTGAAAATGGGGGGCGTTAGTAAAGAACACCTCTTTGGGGAACAAATCCCAATGACGTCTATTCGATGTGAACAATAATCGATCAAGGGTATTTGAGTCCATGGAAGGAGGTTAAACGGATCTAGTTGTAACGCTAAATCCATGGAAGGAGGAAGTTATCCCTAGGAGGTATTTGAGTCCATGGAAGGAGGTTATTTTAGGCAATTACGTTTTTTACAGATTGCGATCCGTTAGCGTATCTGTACGGAAGGATGCGTCACCGTAACTCATTGCGTCAGAGTGATGGCGCCGGATTGTCGATACGGCACGACGTATTGTGTTTTACGGATCTACTAGGAACTCTCTATTCAATACGTCCATATCTATCAGAATATCTCTCAGCCACTAAGCCACACTAGCGTTACAGCAGAACCGAAGCACCACCACGATAAAGCTGAGTGAATTATTTACTTGATTATTCAAATTAGAATCCTCTAGTGGTCGTGAGCGAGTCGCAAGGGGAGCGATACATTTCTGTACTCAAGAGCGTACCCCACTTCCGCTTCCGGTTTAGCATCCGGAGACAGGAACAATGAACACAATATTGGAGCGAGGAAGTCTCCGGGAGGCGTCAGCTAGGTCAGGTGAGGTGATAAAATAGGCCTTTATTTATCTTCGGCGTGAGTTAAGAGGTATTGTTGACCTCCGGGGACAAAGGCCGTTCCCGACCCTCTCCGGTTAACTCCCTTGAGAGAATGGAAAATGCCACCGTCGTTAGGTATTCCTCCCTATCTGCAAAATAAATCCATCCCATTGGTCCCCTATTTGTTTACTTGAAATTCCACGGGCGAGCCCAATAAACAAGATACATACAGTTAATTATTAACATACTAATGTAAGAGTAAATACAAAAAATTACAAGAAATGTGTAGTGCAAGTAAGTACAGCAATTATTCAGCAGAAGATGAAAATAATTAAAATTTTCCGGGATGTAAGAATTAATGTAAAATTATGCAAATTAAAGGGCGCATACGCGAAGCTCCCCATCGACGAGTTTTTATACGTGAAGCTCCCCGCTTACTTTCTCTTTGTGTATGCGAAGCTCCCCGCCTCCGTTTTCCTCATGTACACGAAGCTCCCCGCCTCCTTTCTCTTTATGTACGCGAAGATCCCCGTCACCTATATACGAAAGTCACCTAATGCAGTAACCTAGGCATTACAAAAGTCAAAATGCAAAATACAAAAAAGAATTATTTGATAAACTTTGATTCAGGCATTATCAAGGAGAAGAAAAGAAGAAGGAGAGGGAGAATTATCCATATCCACCACACCTCCTCAAGTTGAAAGAGAGAAAAAATAAAGCCACCCCCACCCGCCATGGCGGCTCCCCATGCCAGAAACACAACGGCAAAGACCATCGACACAACAGCCATTGACCGCCGCCATCGGTGCTAAAAAAGATTCTGCACTATAAAGTTCAGTAATTAATAAAATTCTCTTCAATTTCATCTTAAATAAACTGCATGGTAGATCAGGGTGGATTATAAGGAGTGTACAAAACATCATGCATGAATAATTATAGTATATTAAAACAAAATAAATGTAATAATGTCACAGAATGCTATCGTGAGCGTCGTCAATAAAGGAAATTACGTAAAAATAAACATCGAAATGGTCAGTCGTCAAACGATTTCACTATTTCGTTCCAATTTTGCATTGATTTTTTTATCGAAGCTAACTTATTAAACTAACCTTTGATGGTCGGGATGAGATGTCTTCCAAAGCCTTCCGTTACACATTATTTTGGAGCACCCTTTTCGCAACGTCGCTTTCTACAGCTGGGGAAAATAAAATTTAAAACTGTCCACCAATAGCACATCGCGACCGCGACGAGTACCGGATGCTACAAACGTGGATACGTTCATGTTGTTTGATGATCACTGAGAAAAGCCAGTTCGTTCAAATCACTGATAAGGCTTACAACGCCTTGAAAGGGGAAGAAAGTTCGACGGGGAGCATCACGTACAGCCATTCTCTCGGCACAGGACGCTTCGCGTATGCCTGCTAGAACTTACCGGGGAGCACCGAGTACAGCGCAAATGACTTTCACTTCGGACGGGGAGCTTCGCGTAGTCACCCAAATTAAAATGGTGAAGAAATTATTAATTACTTTAATAAAGATAATGAGTTAGTAAAAAAATCGAAATCGGGGTGAATGTTCAAATAAAGGTTGGCTGAACGTTGAAATTCTGCTGAGTGGACGATGCTGGAGGTAGTTTGTGGCCGTGAAGGGGATCCAAAACAGTCAAAGCGGAGGTTAGAGAAAAAACGTTATCCATTTCCACGAAAAAATAAAGATTTACAATGTTAAATCGATTTCGACGGTTAGGCCATCATCAGTAACGAACAATTACTGAACACACATAAGAAAGGACACAACTTATATAGTCACATGTGAATGGAGACTGAATTCCATTGGTCAAGAGAAAGGAAAGGTGGCTGGAGGTACAACCAATTAAGTGCAAGCAAAGTGTTTATTATAGCTAAACAGATGGAGTGAAAGGAGAGGAAGAATAACTGGTTTCAACAGTTTGAAGGGATAATTCCTAGCTTCATAGAAATGGATTTATCAGTGGCGAAATATATAGAGGGTTATCCTCATTTAAACATTTACCAGATCTGTCACTTTTGATAATTTTGAATTTTTCAAGTACATTCAACATACCTCTCTTTGGAAAAAAATGAAGAACTTCTACAAACTGTCTATCTGTCAAATCAAAATTGTAAGTATGATTGGGTTCCTTAAGATGTTTTGCAAATGTAGACCTACCCTTGTTTTCCCTGTAATCCTCCTGATCCTCTTCTATTCTTTCCTGAATTTTCTACCAGTTTGACCGTAGTATTCGTAGCCGCAAGAACAATTTAGGTTATAATCCCCAATTTTATCCAGAATATTGATTTTGTCTTTAACGGAACATTACGGAAATACGTTGGCATTTATGAAGAGAAATAGTAATGGTAAAATAGATGAAAATAAAACACCTATTTCCCCACCTGATAGCTTCTAAACTAATGTTTCCACATCAAATCGTCAATGAGTAGCTACGACCCTATCTGCAGATCGGAGAAACGTTATTAATATTGCGGCAAGAGAATTCACTTAGAATAGAACAGGATGGAATAATTTTATTGATACATTGATTCGAAGAATTCAAATTTCAACGACCTTACATAACTACACCTTCTTTTTCAGATTGGATCCAGACTCGTAGTTTGTACGTGATTTGGAAGATCACAGACAGGATACATAACTGTTCCCTATACTTTTGGGGGCGTTCTAAAAGGAACAATAGTTAGTTTGGAGAGTGATAGTGAAGATCCCAAAATGTATTCAGTGAAATCAGACGTTTCCCTGACACGTGGAACTCGGCAAGGCAACCAGACCAGACATCACCACAGGTTGGTTTAAATCAACGTTGATTAAATGTGGTCGCTGGCGCCGTACTGAGAGAGGTAGGTTACAGAGGGAGGCAAAGACTGGAAGTCTTCGGCAATGACGTTGTAGTGGATTCGTATGGTGAGTTCACCACAGACGTACAATATGTTGGCCGAGGGGTTTAATGAAATTACGTACGTTATGGGATTGAACAAACTTTCGTTATAAATGCAGGTAATACTCCGATGAATTGATTGGATAATGAACTTTCCTGGGACTGTCCATTTCCTATATGTTCCCTGTACGTGTACACCTACAGTATGGCTTTGAAAAAATAAAATAAAATAAAAATAATAATAATAAAAAATAATGATAAAAATGAACCAACCTAGTCTTCAATGTCCGTATTTGGGTAACACTAGTTATTTATAAAAACTCATTGTTCTTTTTTTAAGGTCAGGCTTTCCATCTTTATTCGTTCAGCTTCTCTTTCACACTCATGTGGACGTTATTGCTTCCGGGTCTACCTTTCGGGAGAAAAAAATTTTGGTCTCCACAATCAAAATTTCCACTCGCATGTTCCGTTTTAGACCATTTTGAACAACTTTGGTTCCGTGTCTGTGTGTGTGAGCTTATATTCTACAGTTTTCATCCGATTTGGATGATATTTTCAGAGATTGTGCCGGTAGATGGTCTCCTATCAGTTCCATCGTTCTTGACTCAAGATCATCCCACATCAATTTCAACTTGATTCATCATTAATCGCTAGTGCGCATGCGCCAATGTGAAATCCTTGTAACGACCTTAATTTCCACAGTTTTCATCCGATTTTGATGAAAAAGTCAGTGAATGCGAGGGTTAGGTTGTAGATGGTCCCTACCTATTTAATCGTTCTACTCATCAGTTCATTCTGCGCATGCTCGAACGTAAATTACATTGTGCATACCTAATTTTTTGTTTCTTAATTGACCAATTATGACGTTTCACACTACGTCTTCGTTTCTCTCTTCCGCTATGGAATTTTTCGAAATCATTAAAAAAAATTCAATGAGCTATGCATTCATGAAATGTAAACGAGGAAGCAACGTTCCACACCCAATTTGGCAAACTGTTTTTTTTTTTTCTTGCCTGGGTGGCGTTAGTAGGCGGATGGACGTAGAGCGATCCGGATAGTTTCAATTCTTTGAAATTAAATCCACAATATATATATATATATATATATATATATATATATATATATATATATATATATATATATATATATATATATTGTCTGGCTCAGTATACGAAACTTAATTTGTTAAGTTTGATTATTGTGACCAATTCCGTTCCGCGATCACAAACTAATGGAATACCTACCTATTTGTCAGTGAATCAAATCAGACAAATGAATGGCGATTAAAACACTTTAAAATGAAAGAGCTAAGTCGTGGAAGAATGTTTTAATGCAGAGGATCCAGCACCTAATAGAAAAATATTTAAATAGGTACACCTTTTTTATGTTTTTGTTTCTTGGTACCAAATCATCTATTAAGATGAACTAACTAGGTGAGTGAATCTCAAAATTTCACAAATTATCACACGTAGAGTCGTATCATATCTTAGACGCCGTCCAACCTCATTATCTCTAAGCAATTACCTGCATAATATGTCTGTTACTCAACAACCAGAAATGAAGTTATTATTCCTAAAACGTTTGAATTTGGTAGTAATAAAAAATAAGTAGTTAAGTGTATTAATAAAATTACTTAGAGGAAAATTCCAAATTATGGAGAAATGGAGCTGTCGATCGTTCATGATGAATTTGTTGGTTCTGTTTGCTTTGAAAAGAGCCATTGGGCAAAACGCCTCTACTAAAACGAATGATTATTACTGTTCGATTAATCGCCTTCATACGATGTGTCGGTACACGCAGTTTGACGTGAGTGTTGATTCATCGCGTACATTAATTTTATAAGAAAGCAGGGTAGACTGATATTGGAATCCTTCTGAAAATAAATCTCCAAACGGCAAGTAGGTGAAGATAATAAAGAGAAATGGTTGGTTAGATGTGTGATGGATAGGAATAGTTCCTCCTTCTCGATTCTTGAAAATGTGACATCTAGTGGATAGTTTCTGGGCAATCAGCTTTAAGGATATCCTCTGAGTGTTGGAGTTAATCGTCTCTCCCCTGTGAAGGGGGAACTACATTTCAATCCCCTACAATGTCATATGTTAGCAGCACTTGGTTTCTAACCTTCCACCCCCTAAGTCGAAATCGGTCATTTAAAAAACGGGAAAATGATGATTAAAGTAATTTACATTAGGGCAGGCGCAGAACAGTGTAATGATTTGAGAAAAATAAAATTGGTAGAAGACAATTTACAGCCTAATCCGCACATTTTCAGAGAAAGTCATCAAAATCTGATGAAAACTAGAAATTAATCTTGATCCTGGGATCAAACTTTTGCGCATGCGCAGGGCCTACTAATGATGCAATCATGTTGAAATTAATATGGAATAATTAAACCATCGTCTCCCAATTATGCGCCAAATTTGAGCGAGATTTGACGACTAGGGCGTGAAAAAGGATGCTTGAAATAATTTACGTTTGCGCTTGCCGCAGAATGAAATAATGATTTGAGAATTATGAAATAGATAGTGGACCATTGACAGCCTAGCCCGCACATTCTTTGAAAATTGCATCAAAATTGGATGCGCAGTAGCTATTAATAATAGGATTAGGTACGGTGAAATTGCTAAGGATTGCTCAAATTGACCTTTTCAACTTATCCTCCAAATTTAATTGAGATCAGCTGACGGAGGCGTGAGAAAATGATGCTTCATGTAATTTACGTTTGGCATGCGCTGAGTGGATTTAGGACAAATGAAACTGATGAGAGTCTATCTGCACCCTAGCCTGACAACACCATGCACATTTCAAAAAAATCGGTTGAAAATTGTGGAAATTAAGCTTGTTACAAGAGGTTCGTTCGGACAGACCGTTCTCCACGCGGTTCAGAATTCGATGATTCAGAACGGCCAACAGTAATTTTCCATAAAGATGTGTGGGAAATCGAAGATAAATTCAAATATAGCGGCGCTCATGCTGAAAACATTCTGTGTGCATGACCCGAACCAACCATTCTGAAGAAAATCCAGAACCGGTAGCATGGGTTTGGAACAGTTCGGGAATGCCTGTCCGAACGAACCTAAGGACACACAAACACGCGCACATACTTAATTACCACATCGTTTCACCTTACCAGACCTAACCTCCTCTTTCGAAATCAAATTTTCATCCTGTCTTCTAAGGAGCCACGCAAGTTCAGGGGGATCTATGCACTCAACGGGGTCACGATTGTTCTGGAGTGTTCTTTCTCACTCTACGCAGCACTCTATGCGGCCTCAAGTTCTGTATCAAGGATTTAGGTCGCCCCCCAGAGGTGCAATGGGTTCCTAAATCCTCGAAACAGAGAGGAGAGCGACATTATCCCGTGAGAGAGATACCACTCGTACTAATAGCATTAATGTGCTATGTTCGGAGTAGGTTAGTTTTCCAGTTCTACGATCACCATCTAACGCCAAACGCAGCCTCTCGATAATACGAAAAGAGGCGCCCGACGCCCGTTGGGGAACAACGGAGCGACGGCAGCGCATTCTTTGGGATTCTGACGGGAACACTGTCACATCTGGGATGTCCTCCCATCCCCTTTCCTATATGAAAGTTAAGGCAAAACCTAGATAGGGAATTAAAAAGTGAAATATGCAAGTGCTTCTTATCAAACCACGACATCATACACACGCGTGAAGCTTATTAGTTTCCTACCGTTAATTTTACTTGGTTTAGACACACGTTTCATGAAAGCCCAGCGTTGATATTAAGCAAAGTCCACACAACCCAGTAGGGTTACTAGAAAGTCGACCTGTTATGTTAGGTTTGTGGATAAATAACACTCATAGTGGCTCGTTTCCCAGAACTAATTCAAAACTTCACTCCAAGTCTTCTTCTCGTTCGTTCCAGACATTGAAACTCCGTTGCAGTAGCTACAAAGCAATACCGGCCGTGGACCTGAAACAGTTCATTCTCCAAAAACACAACTCCCTGAGGAACAGTTACGCATCACACAACTTGACCAACTTCACTGTCCCCAACATGTTGGCTCTCGTGAGTTTGAATAGCGTTAAAATATAATCAGTAGTAGTTAATTCAAGGACGGCTCGAATGAGGGATACCCGCATGTTAGTTACATATGGGTATCAAATTAAAGGAGGTGAAACTCTAGGAATATCGGCAACAGCCGCACTTTCCTACGACAAGTGTTTTCTTTATATATATATATATATATATATATATATATATATATATATATATATATATATATATATATATATATATATATATATATATATATATATATATATATATATATATATATATATATATATATATTGCTGTGGATTCAAAAATTTTAAAATCAACATTTTTCGAAATTGTATTCATTGAAATCCGTTTTGAGACACTCTGAAACGAATCCTAGAGTTGAACGCTTTTTCATATGTGTGTCATTCTAGATTCTAGACGATAACTCTCCTTAGGATTGAGATAAATATATATTCCGTTTTTGTTCCAACATATCAGGCTTCCCAAATGAAAGGACGAGGTGGGTGGCCATTATTTTTTTAGCACATTAAATTGGTGAAATTTCAAAAAAATGTGTTAAAAGAATCACTAACAATTGGAAAAAATTGTTAAATTTATATTTATTAGCAGAATTTGAGTAAAAAGGAGTACATCAATAATGAACTAGAACATTAAAAAATGTAAGCCCAAATTCAAGCTAAAAAATTTACTTAAATTTCATTAATATTTGCCAAAAAATAGACAAAACTGCGAGAGAGAAAAAAAAAACTAAAAATCTCAATTTTTTAGAATTGCAGAATATAAACTCTTTTAAAATAATATTCCGCTTTCGAATCGTAGAATGTGATTTAGAACGAGTTTATTTGCTATAAAATTGGCAGTTAACTATTCCTTCTCCCTCAAAGTGCTCAAATTTTCAAAACAATATGACGATAAATTACAATAATTTACGAAAACTCCCTCATACGATCATGCTTGATGACTGGAAATTTTTTTAACGTTCTGGCGACAAACTATGTCATTAAAACCTCCTACCGGGTGAGACTCTTCCAACTGTGACGTCAAATTTTGCAGAAATTTTGATAAAAAAATTAAAAACCACAATTTGTATATAAGAACTCCTGAATGCTGTCGAAATTATCAGGTTGATATCTAAATTCTTTTAAAGTTCTAGTCATGCTGTCTACGGAAATTTGCTAAAATGGTAAACTGAAATTGTTTGAACTACAGGGTAACTTGACTTAACAAACAGTTACACCATAAGTTTTGAATTTGAACTTACATGTACATGTATAAGATGATATATACGAGTGTTTAAGAGTACGAGATTATTCATGGTAATCTGAACCAGTGTCTTATGAGTGTGGGTTAACATTACAGAAACTAGTGCTCTAAGTAAAATATCAGTAGGTAAGTACATAATACCGCCCCACAATATCGTTCAGAAGTGCAATTCCTTTTTTGTACATTAGTATTTTTATGAATAAAGTCTCTGTCACTCACTCACCTCTCACTACCTCTGTATCTGAAAATACAGGATGAGGTTACTTTTTTCATAGAAATCAAAAATCATACTTCTGCGTACCTTTGCGTTCGCAATAGTTTTTTCTGACATAAACCTCTGTTTTCAATAGAATATTCACCCGTCCCATTTTTGGGAACGCGGAAAAATAGCTTTAGATGCGCATTTTAACGTCAAATGGATACTATTTCAACCATCTTGATAAGAATAATGAATTGTTTCGCATTTTCGGCAGAGAAAGAGAACAAGTAAGTATTACGTAATTTCGGTTGTTTTCATTAAAATTAAAGAAAATGTTGAATGTGAATAAAAAATAAGCGAGCCTATCTGGAAAAAAATCGGATTGCGCATGTGTGGAAAGTATGATATTTGAATTCTACAGGAAAACATAGCTCTCTTGATTTCGGGTTACCGTGTTAGTTGTAGAAAGGAGGACAGAGAAACACATTTCAAAAACATGAAGAGTAGAATGGTGACAAGAAGATACCCAGCAAAAATGGGGGATAAATAATTGTTCATTCAATAGAAAACAGAAGAGAAGAAAAATTTCGATCTAAGACATGTGACAATCTAATAATTGTCGTGATTAACTTTTCTTTTGTGTATACTATATTTTTTTATATTTAAATATTATTTTAGGATAAGGATTGATAACTAAGACTCAGAAATTGATCATTGAAATTATTTTAATACCTATTTCTTTTCCGGTGCTCCAATAGAAAGGTATTAAAAGGGAGGAGATCTGACTAAGCTCTGGTAAGGGTATATTTATTGAATATATTAATCCACTCGGGGTAAATGAGATCCAAGCAATTGGGTTAGGTATGGGTATAAATCCATATGATGTGAATGATAATCAATTGCCATAGGCACAAAAGAGTCGTGGCGAATGTCGAATGAGCTAGAGAGCGGCAGGGTCGTCGGATGATCCTGTCGCTGTTTAATAGAACGGTTCTAGTAACGGTTCGATGGAACTGTTACAGACACAATCATATTTGGGAAAGAAGAATTGGACTGAATCTTCAGGTACTCCTTGGTCTATGGAGACTTGAGTGAATGAATTGAATGACGTTCGTACCTAATATTTTGATTATTGTTCTTATTCAGGAATGGGACAATGAATTAGCTGACATTGCAACCAGATGGGCTTGGCAATGCCCCCTCCAACCTGACGAGTTCAGAAATGTCGGTTAGTAAATTTTAAGTACTTCCATTGATGGATTTTTATTCATTAGCACCAACATGGGTATTGGAGAGTGTATACATAATAAATAATTGATTGGAGAAGTAATAAGTAATTTCTGCAATAGAGTAATTTATTGTGGAATAAAGCAATGGTACCGTAAAACTGGGTGAAAAGAAACAAACAAATTTGAGAAAAATCTCGTTGAAAGCTGCATCTGTGCACCAGTGGCTAGTTAAACAATAATTGGAATTACTTTAAAGACGCACAATGAAGCAAAAACCGACGGATTAATGGGTTAAACATTCGCAACAACTACGCACTTGCTTTGAGAAGTTATTCAAAATGCTGGTGAGAGCGTTCCACTCATCTTGGACATGAGGATGGCGGACGGATAGAATCTAAATCTATCATGAAACGCAAAACAACCAATATTGACGGGGTGATAACAATTTTAGCATGGAACATGCTTTAGCTATCATCTAACTGGGCAAAAACATGACGAAACCGTGGAACGAAAGTAGCGCGGGATTTTTTAATGATTTTCACTTACAACCGAACCGTTTCTAGGGAAATGTATCGCCGTTAGTTTTCATCCCACGAAAATCGTTCGCCACTCCAGCCCTCAATTTATGCGTAAATCATGTACTGCCGACACCGCTGCAAATATGGACGAAGCTGAGATATATCCCTGATATAAAAGAACTCTAAACAACATTCGTGGTAAAAACCAACATCGATTATTTCTTTTGATTTTCACGTACAACCGAGCCGTTATTTTTCACCGGACAAAAATCGTTCTCGATTTATCACGCATTTTTTTC
The DNA here is from genome assembly GCA_030762985.1 of Adelphocoris suturalis. NCBI lineage: Eukaryota > Metazoa > Arthropoda > Insecta > Hemiptera > Miridae > Adelphocoris > Adelphocoris suturalis. The sequence goes on from CM061049.1 coordinate 42,881,248, forward strand.
GTACTTGTTCTCCTATTTATGTCGTAGTTTTATATTTAATTATGTTATAAATGGATATAGTAAACAATGCCGCTTGTTTTGTTATCACTTGTTTGAGAAGTTAATCTTGATAATTACCTACTTAGGTACTCTGTTCTAATTTCGATCAGTGAAACATTTATGCCGTAGTTTTCAATTTACTTACATTTACCAATTAGTGGGAAGAAAGCATGTTCCATGTCATAGCACTTAAGCCGAAGGCTCAAGGCGGAAAGTTACCGGGGGTCCAGTGTGGCGAAGTTTTGGGACGAGTTTTCTTCTTGGTCAGTCACAAAGTTTATTGTAGAAAATATAATGTTATTAATATTTAAACAAAGTTAATAAAACTTGTAACAGTTGGCTGTATTGTTAGGTGTGTGTACAAATAGAAAATAGGGATATAGTTGATGTTTGCGCATACGCATATCTTACCATCAATTCAAAGGCATTCACTTTTATATTTTAAATATAAAAGGAGATGGAATTGATAGGATAATTATTGACAATTTCATCAAAATCGGTCCATTCGTCTTAAATTTTGGGAGCGGGCGATTTTTTTTTTTTTTTTTTTTTCCAAGGTCGTTCACAGAATTCAAGAACTACCCTAACTACTTGAGCGAGTGCGCAGGTGGTCACCAAACTATTCACATCATCCTGACTAATCCAATGTGTCCAAATAATCTGAATTTTCACTAAGGGATTGACTACTTGATGTTACGTATTTTTAAGAGGCAAGCTCGCGAGCACCCAGACCACCAAACTGTACACATCATTCTGACCTAGATGTCCAACTAATATGAAGTTTTACTACTTGTTATGATTTTATTAGACGCGAGCTTGCGAACATCGAGACCACCCAACTACACGCATCTGTCTAAATGGTGCGATCAACCGTGCGAAATTGGCCGTAGGGTCCACCTGCCCACCTCAACCATAGCCCCAGGGGCCTAGAATTACTCCGCTTACTAATTCCTCGACCACTTACGCAGTTCGAACGTATCCCGGAATGTGAACCAATATTAGTTAAGCGCATGCGTAATAATTACTACGGAAATCAATCATGTTAAAATACGTAGGTCAACGTCCTGTGCATATAACCAACAAGCACCCGAGTTTGGACGAAATCGGACTGACAGATCATGATAAATCGGCGTTATAAAAAATTCACGTCTGCGCAAGCGCACAGACTACTGTTGTTTCTAGAAGAATGAAATTCATACAACTTCAATTAGGACTCAACCCATACAATCCTTGAAAATTTTATAAATGCCGGTCTATTAGTCTCTGAGTTTTGGTTGTGTCAATCAATTTTAATTTTGCACCTGCTCAATAATTATTACTCCATCAATTGTAATATACATGATTCCTGGAACATTTACCCAAAGGGGGATTTTCGTGGGTAAATTTTATTTGCTCAATAGAATTATCCGAGCGAGAGCTTTCCAAAAATGTGCTATAAACATGATAAGTATCTGACCAGTAACAGAGAAAGAGATTATCGACCCACAATATATATGCTGTCAAATTATCAGGATAAGGGTCAAAAAGGAATGAAAGTCCTTATCGCCGAGCTTTCAGTTTATATAAAACCATCATCAGGGCTCAAAAATCTTCTATGATGTCAAAATATAGGACACGGTCATGGATTTTGAGTTAAATGCCATAACAAAAACAAGAACTGGTTGCAGAACAACGGTTGGCACATGAATAGGACTCAAAAAACTAAAGGCTAAAATTGAAAAAACACTGCTGGCAAGGATGCAGAGCTAAACTAAACTAAAATCTTTAAACTAAACTCTGTACGTTTGCCAGCATGTTTTAGCGAATTTTTAAAGAAAATTAAGCTATTGCTCTCGCCTCAAAATTTGTAGAATGTGAATTTTTGAAAAAATTTCATGCAGAAATCCGTTTCAGGCTATTCTGAATCATATTCTGAAGTTTAACGCATTTTTTTATGTATATATGTATGTAGGTATGTACATTATATGTATGTATGTGTCATTCCAGACGATAACTGTCCGTAGAATTGTGCTAGAAACTTGAAACAAATTTTAAAATGTTAAGGACACAAAACGAAAGTTCAAGTTCGTTGACCAGCATGATCAGATTACATTTTCGGGTTGAAATTTTCAAAAATCTAGTCAACAATTTCAAAATAGCCTGTTTTTTGCGATTTGTTGTGCGAAATAATTTTTTCAGCATACTAACATGTGGTATATTCGGAATGAGCGTAAAATTTCCTATAAGAATATGTATCAAGTTTTCAAAAATTTCAAAGTTGAAAAATCAGTCAAAACTCGAAATAATGCCGTTCGCTAGTTGTACAAATCGGTAATATTTGCATGAAACATTGTCCAAATTCAGATTGAACTACTCTTATGGAAGTATCCCTGTACATATAACCAATCCTAGAACCATGCTGTTTAAATCGTAGGTAGTAGGTGCTTGTTAAAAAAAAAAAAAAAAAAAAAAAAAAAAAAAAAAAAAAAAAAAAAAAAAAAAAAATAAAAAGTAATCACAACTGATGAGTTTACTCTGTGAAATATTCCGTCCTCCGATTCTCTCGTTTTTAATAATTTGATTCCATGTTTGTCTATCAAAATCATAAACTAAAATTTCTCTACACGATCAATAGCGACTGAAATGTCGAAGATTTCTTCAAAAATTCGCTCATGGGGCCCTGCTGCATGACTGGACTTTTTCTTAATTTTAGCCTTCAGTTTTTTAAGTCCTATTCATGTGCCAACCGTTGTAAGCCTCAACTGCAACCAGTTCTTGTTTTTGTTATGACATTTAACTCAAAATCCATGACCGTGTCCTATATTTTGACATCATAGCAGATTTTTGAGCCCTGATGATGGTTTTATATAAACCGAAAGCTCGGCGATAAGGACTTTAATTCGTTTTTGACCCTTACCGAGATAATTTTACCAGTAATACGTAATTCGCTCGATGACGTTATGGCCCGACCCAACTGGAGGAACCCTAAGGTATCTAGCTCTACTACGTCACGCGTGATCTTCCTACTCATTTATTTATTTATTTCCTACGATGCAAGTTATAGGGAACTGTCTAGGAGCTAACGCGCAGAACCCCTAAAAACTTAATCAAATACGAATTGAAACTTGGTATAGTTTGGGCGTTACAAGGATTTTCCACAGTCACACAGACAGTTATCAGATAGACAGACACAAAGCCAAAATTGATCAGCAAGTTTTGAAATTCAAAAAGCAATTGATTATTGTCTTCTAATGGATTTTGGAACACAAGCAAATTTTCGATTTAATGGACAAACACAAAGCTTCTCTGCCTTCGGTAGTAAGGAAGCGAAAATTGGCAGTGATGGTAGACTGACGATGAAATTTTCACTCAATATTCAGGCCTATAAGCAACATTCCTACCCCATCAGAAAGAGCAACATCATAGCCGCTAAGTTATTAATAATAGCTAGTATTGGAAAACGGGTTTAATCTTAAACGTATTCTGACATAGAGTGGATCTACTCGTAATTAGACGTATCTAAAATTTATCTGAGAGTATAAATGATAATGAAACTCAAAGACAGGGATGTAAGAACTGTCGAACATTCGAATGATTACTTATATTGACTTACATTTTTCCAAATGAAGATCGTGATAGGATTTTTATGTTCAGACAGATTCAAAGTTGCAAACCTGGTTGGCTCATCTTCATCAAGGACTGATAAATATCCCAGCTTGGATCAGGTTTGGGAATCACTGCTACGTGGAAATAAAACTTTTCACAAATCGAGAATCACCCGCGGCAAAGAAACGTTGATAAGGTATGGACCAAACTTATTACAAGGCTAGATTTCTTACGCAATATCTGCTCCAAGCAGGACATTTTGTGATTAATTCATTTATGAATAGATAGTTACTCATTCATCTTTTCAATGAGACTTTTCATATTCCAGACCAAATTAAACTTTATCCAAACGATATTAAACCTCTTCCAAACCAAATTAAACTTTATACAAACCAAATTAAACGTTTTCGGAACCAAATTAAACCTTTTCCAAACCAAATTAAACCTTTCCCCAACCAAATTAAACTTTTTTCAAATCTAATTAAACCTCTTTTTTATCAATAACTAAAAACTCTCAAAATGACCAGCACGATTGTGAACTGACTTAAAATGTTGTGTTATGGACGTATGTGAGCTTAAAAAAAAAAAGTCACAAAGTCAAAGACGCGGCTATGCTTCAAGTTTATGAGTATTGAAAGTAGTTTGAATGAAATACGTGAACAAACAAGAGATCAAAATACCGCCCAACAAGTGTTGAGGAAAATGATAAATAAAAATGAGAAAAAAAAGATGATAATCAATTTGTTGCGTTACAAAATTAGGTACTTATGTATTATACCGACCACACTGATACCGGAACACTGAAATAGATCTTTTATAGAAACGAACATTATATCATGAAAAACAACTCTTTAATCACAGAATTACAAAGATTATAACTTATGTATTATACCGACCACACCAAGTATAATTATTTCGGACTGCTGGAAAGGTTACAAAACGGCCGAATTAGAAGCAGCAGGCTTTGAACATTTCACCGTGATCCATCGATATAATTTTGTGGACCCAGAAACTGGTGCTGATACTCAACAGGTTGAGCGAATGTGGGGTTCAGCGAAATGGCGTAATAAAAAACATCGAGGAACAGCACGACACCATCTTGACTCGTACCTAGCTGAGTACATATTTATGGCGGTCGGCAGTAGCGGCTAAAGGGGGATATTCACTACGCTCACTCCTTCTTGACATTGCTGCATTCTGGGCATCACAGGAAACCCATTAACAATTGATAATCGTAGTAAGTTTGTAATTGTTTAATTAATATAAACCCGTTATCAATTGATAATCTTTGTAATTCTGTAATTAAAGAGTTGTTTTTCATGATATAATGTTCGTTTCTATAAAATATCTATTTCAGTGTTCCTTATTGGGTGTGGTCGGTATAATACATAAGTACCCAAAATTAGTAACATATAGCCAGTTAGGTAAAGTAACGACTAAAGTGGTCCATTAGTTTTACAAAGTTTGATGCTGAATGGTTGTCATGATGTTACTGATGGACTATTAGAGGGTAATACCCGAATGGTGCTCCGAACATGAGAAGCTCGAGATAGAGCGCAGCATAATTAGTACCCTTACCTTTTTTTCTAGTCATTTTTTGCCTATGACCGAAGAAGTGTTGAACTCAATGAATGTTCCGTATCGAGACTGGAAGTAGGTGTAATGAGCAGGTCATGTGGTCGGGAATTACCTCCAACACTGTTATAAAACCTTATTTTATCGTTATCGTTATTTCATTGGCTACCTGGTTTCAATCCCTAACTGGCGGAGTACCTATTGTTACTTACTAGGAATCAAAAAAAGATTACTTATACTCTTACCTGTATCATAACTTTCCGGCGTGAAATCGTCAGGGCGAAAATGACTCCTGCACACTTTCGTTAACTTTTAACCAAAAAACTCTGTACCCGGTGGATTGCAACAATCCACCGTTTTTTCAAAGTTTCATCCTTCGGGAAACGTGCGTTACTAGGTTTATTGCAGCACATACCCATCGTGATGAACTAAAAATAGCTATTATTTATCATAATTAATATTTAAACGCAATGTCGTGATGGAACCAATAATAAACCAACTGCTTCTTTGATTTGGTTAGGTACTGTGTGGTCTGAGGTCTCTAATTTGTTGTCGAGGACCTCTGTGGAAAACGTGTAGTTGTTCTTGTGCAGTAGGTACCTACATAACGTTATTTGTTTATTTTTCCTTTTTTTATTGTTTGTATGTATTTCTTTATTAAAATTATTAATTTATCAATAATATAATTTTAATTTTGGAAAATGATTGATGAGTGGTGCGGGGAAAGAATTGTGGAGCAAAAAGGGGCGACGCAAGGTTCTGACAAGGGGAATATCATGCCATCGGCCATTTTCTTTAGGGTACTGCCTCCCTAGCGCTCCTAGCAGTGGAGCTTGTTAGTTCGGAGCCCCATTCCTCATGGACTGGACCAGCTTTCTTCTATGTTTATTCGATGTGGGCTGAATACGATTTAGTCTCCAACTTGAGTGCCAAATCCTGTTATATACATCCTCAAAACATTTGCAATTATTGGTATCGCTCAGCCGGATGAGTGCCGATTTCTATGCCCTAAAACTAAGTTTTCGTTAAAAAATTAAGTTTTATTTTGTTACTGTAAAGTATAAGTAATCGAATACATTAATAGGCATTTTCAGCGCATTCACAGAGAAAGAACCGTTGTCACTCCTAACGAACCCCTATTTCCAATACGTTGGTTGCGCGGCGGCTCATTACATCCAACTGGTTACAAATTTCAATGAAAGAAGAACAACTATAGTTTGCAACTACGGGCCGCTAGACGCTCCCTACGCCGTCAACCAGCCGACAGGACCGCCCTGCGCTCAGTGCCCCAGTGCTATGGCTTGCATCATGGAACCTTACAGACATTTGTGTTTCGGTAAGTACGTTTGTAACTTTTGCGGAGCGGGAATGAAGAACAACACTATACTAACTATATACACTTTATTTTGGTTTATTATTTCCAATAATAAGCCTATGTGATGTATATCGATTCCGTAGGACGCAATTCTTCAAAAGAAATCCCTATAATACAGGGATAATTTCGATTGAATTACTTTATGCAAATAAACCGAATTTGAGCATGTTCCCTAGATCTTTGTTGCTTAAAAAGAATATTATTTCAATTGTTGGGCTTTACCTATCAGTGGTATGAAGGAAGTTCTTTAATAGAATGTAATGTAATCCTTATGTAAATAAGTAAAAGTTATCATTAATTCTAAGATTGTATAATTAACTTAATTATAGGGCCAATTTAGTTTGTGAGTTGATGTTCTTTGTTATTAATCAACTCCACCAGTTATTCTACCAGTGGGCTAAAATAATTATTGTAATAAGTGATATAACTATAAATATGAATAAATATTGTTCTGTAATGTACCATTGGTTGTTTTAGACATCTTTTTCCTTGCCAATAAATAAAAAAATAAATGAAGTTTGAGTGCAATGAAATTGTTACCTGTAGGTTGGCTAACTTTTTCAAATCAATAATATTTTGCTATACAAACCAATTTTAGGGTTATTACCAATTTTTTTTTCAAACTTGTTCCCCCATTTTTATGAAAATCAAGTAGAATATTCATCAGAGGTTTCGCACTAATGTGCAAAAAATGCCCAATGACTGAACCCTAGTTCATGGTTAATCAAACTTTTCAAGCCATATTCTGTAATAAAATATAAATTTAAAAATTTTAAGGATGTTTTCGATAATTGTAAGGCTTTTAAAACGTGCGATAGAACTTTTATCGGAATCATACGTTGATGCGAATTTATCATCAGGTAGCTCATAATGTCAAAACTGTTGCTTTCAACAGAAAACTTCTTCGCTCACAATCACAGCGGAGAATTTTGGGGCGAATACTCTTTTTCTGGACCAGAAATCAATAGAACTGATGACCAATACGGCGAGGATTATGTGACTGCCCTGAACAGAACGCAGGATTATTGCAACATTATCTGCGGGAACGGACAAAAACACACGCTCTGCGAATATGAGGTTAATGAAGCACTTTGTGAAATTGTTACCATAATTAATTTGAATCAACCGAAGTCGTTGCATTTCAAATAAGAAAGTTCCAGTCATGCAGCATGATCGTATGAGCAAATTTTCATAAATTATCGTATCCACTATAATAAATTGTTTCGAATTTTAGGTCTTTAAGTGAAAGATATTGTTTATTACATGAAAAAAACTCATTCTAAATAATATTCTAAAATTCAAAAAATATTTTGGAGTTATAGCGTTTTTTGTTTCTATCAATTTTTCGGAATATCTAATGAAATGTTAATACATTTTTCTGCTAAAATTTCAGCCTAAATTTCTTAATTTCATACTTCGTTGTTAATAAACTTTTATTGACTGAAATACTGCTAAATATATATATATATATATAAGTGATGATAGGTTAAAGGATAAATCGCTTTTTAAAAAAGTTGCGATTTATTTATACAGGAAAATTACAGGTGGAGGCTAGGAACACACGGTTACGTGACTGGGTTCAGAGGAAGACTGACGAGTCGCGCTCGGTGTCTCCTATTTATAGCTTCTGGTTCGGCTGATGTGGGTGAAGCCTACATCAGCAGGTTTTATTTCAAGAGAGGCGGTTTATTATTACGTAACGCGTCCCCCCTAGGATGCAATTTTAGGCTGAAAAGGATCTGACTCTATAATTTTGATTGAATTTTAAATTTTCTGAATTGAGCAACCCCACATCAAGTTTACCTAATCCGTGTGTTTTACAATATGATAAGTAAAAATGTAAAAAGTATTTGAATTAAATTGATTCACTTAATATGAACATGGATTAATTATAAGAATACAATTGATAGTACAATACAATACTACAATACTACAATACAATATTACAATACAATACTACAATACTACAATAGTAGTACAATACAACGATCAGGATAATAGTACAATACAATGATTGGAATAACAATCATAATTATTTAAATGGACGTTGTACAGCAATTTAGGTATTTAGCTATTAGAGTTTCTGTTGAGGATTTGGTAGTACTTTACTGCGTTTAGGCATATTATTGATCCTACGATGATATACAGGAGTACTGTCCAAATACTGGGGATCGAGTAAGGTTTTAAGCTCCAGTGAGTTATTGGGCGGACGTCTTGTAGGTTGATGTTTTTAAGCTCTAGGTTTTTAAATTGAATTTCCTTAGTCGGTCGTTGTATGTCCGTAAGCGTTATGTGGGCGTCTACAATTAATTGTGGTCGGCCGGCTGTTTCACTATGGGGGGCGAAAAGCGTCTGGTTCTGGTAAGACAAGTGGTGCTTACCCGGTGAGGCTAGGTAAATACCGTGGAGGGTTTTGGTCTCTACTGTGTTGTCTTGGGCTATGCTAATAACATCTCCTTTAGGAAAAAATAGGAGGTAATTGTTTATATCTAGCATGAGCTTGACATGGTTGTTATCGGTAATAAGTTTTACATACTGACATTTAGTGGTGGAACCAGTGAGGAGGAATTCTGTTTCACATTCGGGGTGAAATGGTGAAATTAGAAAGTTTGGGCATAATCGTATATGTCCAGGTGGACATGGTTGGGACAACGGATAGGTTCTAGTACTTGATTTTAAGTGATATTTAAGAGTGGGTACTATGGTCATATATTCGGAATCAATGAAAGTGGGTATTGATTCTATGCTGTACATCTCATAGTCGTTTGGGTCTACTATGGGTATATCCAGAAAATAGATTATTTCTTCAATGCCTACGTAGCATCGAACTCTGATGTGTGTTTGGATTTCGAACAAATTTTTTCCTTGGAAATCTAAAAATTTATTGCCGTAATATGTGCTTAGTTTTTGAAGTTCGTCAAAAAGTAAGTGTGGTTTAATTATGCTAGGGTGAATTGAACCTGTTCTGCAAGCTGTTAAGGAATTTTCTATATCTTGAATTATATCGGCAATCATATTGAGTACTATTTGATGGTGTTCTAACGTCGCTCTGGTTATCGCTAATGTCGAGTAATTTGGATTTTGATGTTGTAATGAAATCAGTTCCCTTTTTAATTCAACGTTGTTTTGGGCAATGGCTTCAACTATTTTATCAAAATTTTCTTGGACCGCGGTGTTAATTGAAAATTGAGCTTCTAGTTGGGAATGGAAGTCCTTTTGGTTTCGTTGAATTTGTTCCAGGATGGAGTTATACTTTTGTTCGTCTTGTGCATCTAAGTTACCTGTTATGAATTTAACCAATGATCCTAATCCGTTGATTAGTCCACGTTTGTTTCTTTTGGGCGTCCACGGGATGTGAATGTCACTCAGTTTTTGTTCAATTAGTTCGAGGGTTGAGTTTATTGTGTGCATTAGGAGTTGGGTTTGACTGTGATCTAGTGTGGATTGTGTCGATTTTTGCAAGGTTTTTATGTAAGTCTCTTTCATCGATTGTGTTCTAGAAATGAGTTCGGTTAGGTCATAATGGTGTGTGAGTGTGTGGTATCCTTCCACTATTTTTGTCGGTCCCAGACGGCTGGCTAGTAATCCCGGGTTGAGGGTTATGTTTTTGATGGTCTGGTCTGTCGAGTCTGTCTGTCCGAGGAGAAAGACGAGTAATCCATAGACGAGGAAAAAGGTTTTCCTGTAACATTTAGAGTAAGTCCGTTTTTAGGATTTCGTAACAGATCTGTTCTCTTAATGTTTGGGCGTCTAGAGTTTTAGGGAGTTGTTCGTTAATCGTAAGGAGTTTTGCGAACTGGCATAGGAAAACGCCACAATCGTTTCCGTTGTTCTGTTGGGGTGTGTTAGGTGGAGTCGAAAGTTTCCAGTTCTGTGTGTCTAGTGGTGTTCCCCTCTTGTCTAGGTGTTCACTTTCTAAGTAGCGGATTATGTCTTGTAAAATTTCGGTTCCGTCCTTGTTCAAAGAGTCGTAGTAGTTTATTTGTTTTGTTTTTGTTTTAATTTCGATTAATCTCCAGTGGGAGGATTTGAAAATGGGGATCAGGATTATGTCTTTGCTAAATATGTCCGACTTTTTGGTGTATTTTCGAACTCGTTCGTAACCGCCAAATTTGTAGGATACGTATAGGAAGCTGTTGAAAGAGTAGGATTTTGGTAGGTTGTCGTTGCGTCGGCTTCGTTCGTCTATCAGTTCCATGTAAATGTTAATTACTACGTCATTCAGCCAGTTATTGTCTTTTAGGGTTATCAAGTCTTCGCGTGTCACCTTTAGTCCGAATTTACTTGCAAGGATTTCAGTTTTGTCTAGTTTAGGGTCCCATGCGTTTGCTACTGAGTCCGTAAATTTTTTGGGGCGTCGTACGTTTGAGATGTGGATTTTCTCTTGGGTATTGTGATGACGGGGAATTATTAATGCAGTTTTAAGTTCTGGATTTATTGCTTTGACGTGTTCCTGATTGAATTTCGGTCTGGTTTTGGATTGTTTTTGGACCGTTTTTACGTAAATTTCCGGTGGAATTGCGGGAATTTCTTCGCGGCCTTCATTCTTCTTTTCTATGTATTTCTCTTTTGCAGAATGAAGTTTTTCACCTACTTGGGCGTATAGAGCTTTCATTTTTTCCTTGTGGGAAGAAAGATAGCTGTTAGCCACGATTTGATCTATGTTCAAGTCTAGTAAGGTGTCCGGTTTTACGTGTCCGTATAACAGTTCGAAAGGGGTTAACTTGGATATCGAGTGAATTGAGTTATTGTAAGCCAGTACGGCGTATTTGACTTTGGTGTTCATAGTCGATTTTTTATGCTCATTTCTTTCATTCAATATCCTAATGTGTTCTATTAGAGTGGAATGGAAACGTTCGATCAGACCATTGGAGTCTGGGTGTTGGGAAGATGTGAAGTGTATGTTTATGTTGTGTAGTAACAGAAATTCTCTGATTATGGAGTTTTGAAATTCTGGGCCGTTGTCTGCTACGATGGTTTTGGGGATTCCATAATTGGTAAAGTGAGTTAGTAGTGCGTCCACAATGTCTAAGGCGTTCGATGATTTTAAGTTATAAGCTTGTGCATGTCGGGAGAAGGAGTCTATAACGGTTAGAAATTTTGAGCCTTCTAGGGTCATTTTGTCGATATGTATGGTTTCTAAAGGTCGTGAAGCGGTTGGTGTAACATTATATTTGACTTTGATCGGGTTCCGATCGTATTTACATCTTACACAGATGGTGCAGTTGTTGATAAATCTTTGAATGGTTTCCTTCATGTTGGGCCAATAATGAGTTCGCTTCAGGTGGTTGTAGGTTTCTTCAATGCCACGATGGTTGGTTAGGCCTTCGTGATATTTTTTGATTATTTCTGACCTTTTGTTTTCGTCGGTTATGTCCTCTAATTTTTTGGTGTATTTTGTCATTGTTATTTCCGAAAAGGCAAAATTTTTCGTCATGATATTCGTAAACTGTTCATAAATGTCTTCTGTAAAATAAAGTCCGTATTTAATTTTGGGTAGGATGTACTCTTTTACGAATTTTATGGTATCTGATTCTAAGTTATTTTTATTTAAGTAAACGGTGATTCTATTCTTATTTTCAAATATTTTTTCGACTTTGACAGGGTCTTTCATCGGGAGTTTCGTTAAGTTGATTACGACTTGGTGGTTACAATTATTGACTGGTTCGTCTCTAATTGGAGTAGCTACGATTGCATGACCTATGGCGTTAGAGTGAATCGTGCTGCTAGGGTTGGATTGGGAATCATTGCATTCGTCGTCAGAGTCAAAATTTACGATTATGGAAGCGGGAGTGTCTACGTCCTTGTCTGTCATTCGGAGGAGGGATTTTGGAGTTAAGGCTTCAAAAAATACGTCGACTGCTTTGTCGGCTTCAATGGGCTCGTTTTCGTTGTTGTTCAGTAGTTCAACACGAGAAAGGGCGTCAACGTTGGAATTCAACGTTCCTTTCTTGTAAACAATGTCGAAGTCGTAAGCTGACAATTTTGTGCGCCATTTGAATAGTTTAGAGCCGGGTTCTTTTATAGAATATAACCATTGCAAGGGTCTGTGGTCGGTGTGAATTTTAAATTTTCTACCGTAGAGGTACGGTCGAAAGTATTGTACGCCCCAAACGACTGCAAGGAGTTCTCTCTCTATTGTGGAGAGGCGTTTCTCGGAATCGCAGAGAGTCCTTGACGCGTAAGCTATCGGCTTATCGTGTCCGTCAACCGTCTGGCTCAGCACTGCTCCAACCGCAATGCCGCTTGCGTCCGTTGTTAAGTGAAATAATTTTGAGAAGTCTGGGTATTGCAGGATGGGTTCGTTAGTCAGTAAATTTTTGCAGGTTTCGAATGATTCCGCGTATTCGGGGTCTTTCGTATCAATTTTGCTTCCTTTCTTTAAGCATTTTGTCATGGGTTTGGTAATTTTCGCGAAATCTTTAATGAATTTTCTGTAATACCCTAGTAGTCCTAAAAATGATTTGATTTCTTTCGTGGTGGTTGGAATGGGATAATTTTGAATGGCTTTGATCTTGTCGGGGTTCGGTTTTACGCCGTTTGGGGTGATTATGTGACCTAAGTATGCAATTTCTTTGCGTAGGAATTCGGTCTTGTCAAGTTGTACCTTGAGGTTTGCTTTGCGCAATCTCTTGAATACTTCCTCAAGACGGGTGATGTGTTCCTGCAAAGAAGTACTGTACACGATGATATCGTCGAGGTAAACACAACAGTACTCATTCGTGATACCACGTAAAACACTATCCATCAGTCGTTGGAATGTGCTTGGCGAGTTTTTGAGGCCAAATGGTAAACGATTGAATTCAAGATGGTAAGTAGGTGTACTGAAGGCTGTTTTTGCAATACTTTCGGGACTCATTTGAATTTGGTGAAATCCGGATTTAAGATCAATCACACTGAAATACTGGCATCTGCCTAATTTATCTAACAATTCCGAAATCTGAGGTAGCGGGTATCGGTCTTCGATTGTTTTTTCGTTGAGTTTTCGATAATCGATCACGATTCGAAATTTAGGTTTGCCACTAGCGTCAGCTTTTTTGGGGACGATCCAAATTGGGGCGTTCCAGGGGCTTTCGCTATGTTGGACAATTCCTTGTTCTAACATATCCTCGATTTGCCGGTCTACTTCTTGTCTATAGATTTCTGGGAATCGATAATTACGGGCATGAACGGGTATTTCATCTGTGGTTCGGATTACATGTTTAATATTGTGGGTGAAAGATAAGGGTTCATTATCCTGATGGAAAACATCGGAATATTTATTAACTAAATCTGTGATCATTACCTTTTCTTCTTCATTCATGTGATTTAGGCGTAATTTAGATATGTCAAAAGTGAATTTAGAATTTTCATCGAAAATGTTGTTTAGCGATTCTACAGGGATTTCATCTAAAGTTTCTACTTCTATGGGGGAAATTTGGGAGAATTTGCCGGAAGTTGGTTTTGGATTTAAAATTCGCACGTTGGTTTCATAGTCTTCGACGTGAACCAAGCACTCGGGGATTTCCATCTCTCCTATTTTTAAGTAGGGGAGGACAGCATCTCCTTGTTCGAGGTTTTTGACTCTAATCTTGATTTGCTGGATGGATCTAGCATCTATCATGTGGGTTTCCGCATGTTCAGTGCCTAGATATTTCAGCGGGATATTTAGGTACGGGGTGAGCAAGTAGTCCTCGACTAAATCGATTTTTGCTCCTATGGCTTTCAGGTTGTCTATCCCTATCAAGAGGTCGAATTTGTCGTGGAATTTAAATATGTTGAATTTTAAATTTAGATTTTTCTGTCTGAAAGCGTCTCCGCAGGGCACTAGAGTAGTATGGCTGCCTCGCGAAGAACCGTGGGCGGTTCTGACGAAAAATGGCTCTAATTTGCGTTTATTTGGGAAGAAATATTCTGCGATTTCAGGGTTTACATAACTGGTTGTGCTTCCGGTGTCTATTAGAATTTTCAAGTTGAATTTTGGTAGGTCTATATACGGGAGTTCACTAATGGTTTTCTTGTTTAAGTTCATTAAGTCGTATTGGGGAATTCTGGGTCGCTTTCCTCTAAAAAATGGGGGCTATCGAATTCGTTTTCTTCTACTGGTTGGTATACGTCCGTTTCGTAAGTTGTGTCTTCGCAAATTTCGGGGTCGTCAGATTGTATATCGGATACTTCAACGTTGTTGAAGTTTGGATTAGATGTGCGCCAAGACATGGGTGTCGGTTTTCCTGATGGGTTAGGGACGTTTTGTCTCGTGGGCGGTGCATTTGGTTTTTGGTTTGAAGGCTGAGGGTTCGAGCTTGGTTTTGAGGAATTTGCCTGAGGGGCTGATTTTTGGTTCTGGTTATTTGTATTCCGATTGGAATAATTTTGGCTTGAATAACCGTGATTTGGTCTGAAATTTGACGGGTTATTAGGTTTTTGTGAGGTGTTTGGCGATGGTCGTGAAAAATTTTGATGTGGCTTGTTCTGATTATATGACCTGGTTTGCGATGAATTTTGAGAACTTTGAGGGGTCTTAGTTTTGTTGTTGCAAAGCATCTGATAGTCGTTCGTTAGCCATGACAGCGCCGTGTTCAAATCGGCGGGCTGTCTCGTTCTCAAGATGCTGCCAAGGGGTTCTTTTAATTGTAGTAAGAAACAGCGAAGTGCTACTTTCTTATAATTCATGATCAAAATTTCGTGATTTGGGACATCGTGAGTTTGGAGGTAAGCGATTAGGAGATTTAGGGTTTTAGTTATTTTATCATGGAATTTGAAGGGTGATTCCCCTTCATTCTGTTTTGACGTGACTAACTCAATTAATAGGGTAACGTCGTCTCTACGATCCGTGTAGGTCTCAATTAGGGCCTGCCTGATTTGTTCGTAGGTTGTGAGATTTGCCGAAAAAATCTGTTCCGAGGCGGGGGATACAATTTTAGCTTTAATTGCGTTGATGATCATTACATTTTGAAAGTCTAGAGGGTCATTGTTGTTGAAAAATTTATTGTGGATTTGTTGGGTAATTTCCAAGAAATGATTTAGTGTTTCAGGGGAACCTTTAAAGGTCGGAATCAGGTCCAAATGTTCCTTTTTCAAAGTGGGTAAGTCATTGTTAGTGGGTCTCTGTTCCCTAGGCGAAATCACCTGGTTTACAAGTAAATTCTGTATTAGGGCGGTCAGTTGGCCTATCTGTTCCGTCTGGTGGTTAATAATTCCTACATAGTCAGTCGGTTGAATTTGAACGTTTTGGGTTCCTGAAGTTCCGTCCATTTCGGGTATCGTTTGAAAATTTCTAGGAAAGAGTGTTAGATCAAGCCAGGGGAAGCTGGCGTGAGGGAATTTTTTGTTGTGTTTTGGAATTTTGATTTATCTTTTCAGACGAAAATTTCGTCTTATAAATCGACTCGAGTGGGTTTTCAGTTATTGATTAGTTTGTAGCTGTAATACAAAAATTATAATATACAAATAATATTCATTAATTAATCATGCAAATGAGACAATGAAAAATTAAAATTAGATGTCTTATTTGTAAACTGAAGGTCACGGTCGTAAGAGATCCGAGAGCGTCTTCTTCCAGCCGGGAATTCTTGGTAGAGATTACGGAGGATTTTTAAAGGGCTTGATAAGGCAAGCGGGTGTACGTGCAGATAGCAAGAGCGGTCTGCGTGCGGGTCAGGTGACGAGGTGACAACTTGATATGCCTTCAAGTTGACGATAAAATGTTTTAGTCTTCGCGACTTATTGTTTGAGATACGTTCGTTCTCGAACGATTTGAAAATTAAGGTTGATTCGAAATGTTTCGAATGGGGTTTTGTGACGGTGAAATTTGGGAGAGTGAATGTGCTTTTCACTAGTTGGGAAAAAGAAATATGCTTTTTCTTCTTCCAAATTCGGGGAAAATGTTAATATGTTAATTGATTTGGGTTTACTCACGCTGGAGCCGTCATCTGCCAACGTGAGGAGTCTTCTCTGTTGAAATTTGTCCGCCGGGTCCTGTTGATGCCTTCTGCGTGCCTGTTTGGTACCTTCTTCGTGGGTAGTAGGGTCTGGTGGAGTCCGGGTCCTTTTGATATTCCCTCAAAAAGGTCCTGGTTTCTTCACGTCCTCATAGACTGCGCCAGTGATGATAGGTTAAAGGATAAATCGCTTTTTAAAAAAAGTTGCGATTTATTTATACAGGAAAATTACAGGTGGAGGCTAGGAACACACGGTTACGTGACTGGGTTCAGAGGAAGACTGACGAGTCGCGCTCGGTGTCTCCTATTTATAGCTTCTGGTTCGGCTGATGTGGGTGAAGCCTACATCAGCAGGTTTTATTTCAAGAGAGGCGGTTTATTATTACGTAACGTATATATATATATATATATATATATATATATATATATATATATATATATATATATTTAACGATTTTTAGCCATTTTAGTGATTTTTGAGCACTTTTTCAAAATGTGACCACTTTAATGGGTTCAAAAATGCTGGCTAACGATCTCATTCTTGCATTTAGAAAGCTAGATTTTTGGTGCATGAACGGAATTTTCATGTCAATCCCAAGGAAAGTTATCGTCTGGAAGGGCACTCTAGGATTCGTCTCAGAATGTCTCCAAACTGATTTTAATGAAGAAAATTTTCAGAAATTTTGATTTTAAAATCTTTGGAGCCATTACAATAGCTTCGTTTTCTACGAAAATTCGCTTGAACATGTTATGGGGGTGGTATCCCACATGGTTTTCTAAATGGATTTCATGTTTTTTGGGTCAAAGTTAGCCTTTGCCATGCGGAAACATGAAACTTCTGTAACAACCATACCAAAGCACCAAGAAAATGTTAGAAAACTAACAGACAATGTCTGCCTCTGCCTTTTCACGTTGCTGGCTCCATTTCTTCTTCTTTGTTTAATTTGTTTAAAGTTAGTCAATAGGTATATTAACCTAACAATGGATATCTCCGTTGAGAAAACTACCAGATCAATTTCAATCAAAAATCAAAATCTACCACAATCATTAGCTTGAAAAATGCTATACGTTAATTAAGAGAGATTGTTTGTCAAGTTGAATTTCTAGGGACCCACTGATGATTACGACGAAGTGATTCCAATAATGAGCCAAGACATGCAGATGATGATTTTGAATGCTCACAACATCGTGAGAGACAATTATGCAGCTGGCCGGTGGGAAGGGAACACCGGAGGGATGCCCAAGCAAACATCAACAGAACTACCGCTGGCAGCAAACATGAGAGAGATGGCGAGTATGAAACTTATCATATACATCACTAATTATTAAGCTTATATACATAAGAAACACAATAACGGGTCAAATGAGAATCTCATTTCTTTAATGTAGATTTGGAATTTTCGTAACGTATTATAAGTATTATGAAAAAGTCCAGTCTTGCAAATTTACATAATTCTCCACACATCATCTGATTCCAGCCGTATTTCGTGATATTTAATAGGTATGAGCATTTTGTGAGCGAAAAAAATAGTCGTCGCATCTCTAGAACGGTTGAGCTATCTGCGAGTTGGTCTTATTCCATTCAGCGCGCTAAATAATTTGAAAATGATATTCCAAATGAGGTTTTTCAAATTAACGCCAAGTTTTGGACAAGTTCGAAGTCAAATTTGAAGTAGATACTTCACCTGTTTGATTCGGACTGAGCCTACAATCTATTTGTTGCTAAAACCATGGGGTCATTGGTTGTGTTTCTTGAAGCAGGAATGTCATTCTTGAATTCACTGACTCCAAAAAGTAGCGGAACTTGGAGCTATGGATGTTTTGAAAAGAGAAGCCAGTAACGAGATGATGTCTGCAGACAAAGGCTCGACTGTAGTAGTGACGAAATCTGCTGATTATCTAACAGACACTCTCAGAAAACTAAATGATGAACGGCTTCACAAGCGTCTGGACACTGATCCAACAAATCTATTTGTAGCGCAAATGAAAAGATTTATCAAGTCCAGTAAAATCTCAGAAAAACTATCAACTGCTGATGTAAAATCATTAATACCTGTCAACCCACGCTGTTCTGAAGTCCACCGTCTCCCTAAAATCCACAAAGAATGTATCATACCGGATCAATCAACACCTGGACGACCAATCGTAAAAACTTTTGGATGAATGACCACAATCTTCAGCCATCGACAAAAGTATACCTTTCTATATATATAAAATATACTAATAAAGGTTCAAGTGCCCTAAAAGATCTGCTAATACCATTCGTCAGTGGATACCCAATTATACCAAATGTACCCATCGGTGGATGTGAATGCTCTACACACTCATGAACTCAAGATGTCTCTTGAACAAGGATTGGAGGCACTAAAATTTCCTAGTTTAGAAAATCACTCCTCACACACCTTCCACGGCATTTTTCGTAACTGTGGCGCGATTCGTCCTTGATAAGAATGTTTTCAAATTTGGGGATGAACTTTGTCTATAAAAATGGGGAACAGAAATCGGGACGAGAATACCACCACCCTACGCAAACCTTTATATGGCTCACTCAAAGCAAAGGTTTTTGTCATCTAGAACTTTAGTGCCTGTGTTTTGGAAATGATTCATAGTTGATACTTTTTCTGCATTAGACCCTTGAAGAAGAAGCTCTTATTTAAATTTAGATAGATCTAAATTAACAAGTTTGAGTCAGATTTACGTGTACGTATTCAGCGTCAGACGCAACATTTCTTGACGTTAATATCACACTAATTAGTCGCAAGTTCATGACTTCAGTTCATATAAAGCCTAGGAACAAACAATATATCTGCAACACGATGCGAGCGAAATCGAAGGCACTGTCACCTACAGATCACCAAATACGCAGTGACCAAAAAAGCAAAAAAAAAAAAAAAAAAATACACACATCAAAAATTTCTTAGAAAATCACTCGCAAAAAGTAAGCCATTTGATAAACATCGAGTCTGTGAAGATACTCAATTACCACATGTGATATATGATTTTAGGGGTACTTCTTCACGCTGAATCACATAGTGATGTTCATTTTACCGTATTTGCAACACCATTTTGGGAAAACACCTGAAATCGAGATTTTAGTTCACTTTGCACTTTGAGAAAACAGTTGCAAAATCTGCAATTTAGGCCGTTCTTCGATGTTTTTTCTGAGATTGCAAAAATTATCAGTACATAAACATAACTTGGGGAAAAAAGAGTACCACATGGGACACTCGAAATATCCTTAAAAATTCAGTATTTCACAAAATACGGTTTTTTTTCGAGTTATTACGCCAGTTTTTGTGCACAAACAAAATAAGTGATGCGTCATTTTCCATGAAATTTTATGTAGATTTTGAATCTGCAATAAAAAACGCGGGTTCCCATTTGAGAAACGTGAGTAACGAATCGTTGCACCACTTTGGCACGAGGTAATTCAAATTAAATTTCGCCATTGAATAATAATATTTGAAAAATAAAATGGAATTAATGTTAATATTTTTTTGACATCTTCAAAAATAAAGGAAATGAATGGCTGGTCCATTAAATTTTGGACACCCTATGTCATACCTATATATAAATACCAACAGCTAAATTTTGAATGGAAAATTAAATGTATACCTATATTATATAATATATGCTTCCTAAGCGTAAACATCTTGAATTCGTTCTAAAATTCTAAAAATGTTGTAATTATTGCAAAGATTTGAAAGATTATTCGCTAAAATAGAAAGTTTCAAATGAGGTTACGCTACACGATTTATTTCTTTGGAATTAAGAAACTATGACACACACGGAGGCTAATTATTTTCTTCCTTGAAAAGCAGCAATGGAACGAGGAGCTGGAAGCAATCGCTTTGATGTGGACCATGCAGTGCAAGGATGAGTCTGACTCTTGTCGAGACTCATACTTAAGTGGAAGTAAGTAATAAGAACTGTGTGGTATCAATACTATTACCAGGAGAGTATATTTATGAATAGGTGGTATTAATCTATTCAATATGATAAAATAATGATTCATAATAATAATTCATCATTGTTATAAAAGTTAAGAATACGTAAAATTTATTTATTCATTGTAGTAAGACAACAATATATATGTCCATGAGAATTCATTATTTTAGTGAAAGGCCTTTTCATCCTTCTGTTCCTAAAATTTGCTTTCGGTATATATTAATTACGCAGCTTATCCTGATTGAATTTAGCAATTTAATATTCTGAAGAGAAAATTTAACTTTTACAGACTGTTTAATATTTTCACGATGTTTGTGATGGAGGTGATACACTTTCAAGGGGTGAGACGATTAGCCTGCAGCACTCATAGGATAAACAGGAAGCGTTTTCCTGGTATAGCCTTTGTGGGAGCAGTTAGAATTGGGGATGGGTAACAATCCATATCTAACATTTGGGTTTCATAAAGAAGGGGAGGGGGTAAGTTGAGGAACAGTAGCTCACAATAGAGGTTTAAGGGTAAAAATACAGTGGAGTATTGCGGGTATTATAGATGGTTGCATACTCGCTTACCGCTTTCAAGAAGCAAAGGATTGCTGTTACACATTATCCTAATGTTATGATTTACACGTCTCTCCACTCCAACCAGGCGCCACTGTGTAAATGTACAGCTAATGGCTTGGTAACGAGCCAGGCTACCGGCGAGTAAGCGATGAACTTTGCTACTAGTCTGTCTCCACTGTTTTCTTATCGTAAAAGTTGAATATTCATTGTCCATGTTGCATATGGTGACAGTCCAAGGTGTAGTGAACTCACGGAAGTCATAATAAATTGTGTGTGTGTGTGTGTGTGTGTGTGTGTGTGTGGGAGGGGTGTTGTCTTGAAACTATGACCTGCTACCATGTGACATATGTGATTGAATGGAGTATTTACCCCTTCAGCAGCCTGAGGTGATTTGGTAATGGCTAATCAATTTATTAAAAATTAAAGTAATTACAGCTAATGGCCAGGCTACTTGCGAGTAAGCGATGAACTTTGCTACTAGCCTGTCTCCACTGTTTTCTTATCCTAAAAGTTAAATATTCATTGTTCATGTTGCATATGTTGACAGTCCAAGGTGTAGTGAACTCACGAAAATCATAATTAATGCATGTGTGTGTGTGGGAGGGGGGGGGGTGTTGTCTTGAAACTATGACCTGCTTCCATATGACAGAGGTGATTGAATGGAGTATTTATCTCTTTATCAGCCTGAGGTGATCAGCCTGCAACACCTCGAGGATAACCAGGACAAATTGTTGTTTTAGATATATCGTTAGAGGCCGTAGTTGGAATAATAGGGAAGAGGGAACCGGCGGGAGGGGCCGGCCTAAGGCGAAAATGGCTTGTGTACAAGACTCACATTTTATGGCCCTATACCAGGGGGTATAAGGGAATATTTTGAAATTCAAGGTCTAAAAACACAGTTTTTGTGCACTTTTGAGCCTTTTAGAACATTACAGTTATGCCTCTCAATTTGATTTATTATTGATTATTTGATTATTGATTTTGTTAATGTACATTAAACACCACAACCCTCCCCGCGTCCCGCCCCTCGGGCAGACGACTGCTCTACTGACCTTAGACCTTGGTCAAGGGAATCAGACTACTGTATTTCAGAACTCATTGGTGTAGATCTAAGGTTTTACCTTGAAATTCAACTTAATAGTTTTGAGACAAAGTTCCTTCTCGTTTAAATATTTCTGACCAATATTTGAATAAATTTCTAAAAATTCGTCAAATTTGTTTATTTTATTTTTTTGAAAACCAAAATTGGCCAATTTTATGCCCTTTGAAAAAGCTCGACCGTGCGGCTTCACACGTCGCACACCTCTCACCCTCAGGCCGGCCCTGGAAGGAACTATCTATAACCATGGCATTCCCAGGCTCCCAGGACATTCAGAAAGAGGGTACGAAATAGGGGTGAGGCTTGAGTGATGAACAGGAGCGTACAAAAAGTAGGGCTGGGTTGAGAGTTGAGTATTAGATTTCCATTTCGCCTATGAGGGCAGTAAAAAAGAGGTGGGGGGGGGGGGGTCAGAGCACTCAATATTAGAGATGGATGGGAGGGGAGGGGTGTAATGAAACGGTGCTCTGCTGCCATGTGACAGAGGGGATTGAATGGAGCGGAGCATGGCTTGTCCGAATTTATGACTGAATAACATTTCATTTAGTGAGACGATTAGCCGGCATCACTGAGATGATAACCAAAAACCTCCGAGGAGACAGCCATTCAGTGGCGTAGTTTGAGGAGGGGCTGGGTGGGAAGAGCCCCTCCATGAATTACAGAGGACGCAGAAGTTTGTGGTATGGATACAATAAAAATTAATAATTTTAGGCTTCTAACTTCAGTACATAACTACCACCTTCAATTGGAAAATGCAATTAGTAAAACATAATTACCACTATTATTATAAGGATTGAGTTGCCTAGTAACTTTAGACGCTCTTAACCCTGGAATGTCACGGCTAAATTTCCAACACTAAACTCCCCGGTGGGGTGTGTCAAACCCCAACTTTGAAAAATATTAGAAAATTCAAAAATAACTTACACTTGAATCAAATTTTATTTTTATTCTGTTATCATGAGTGTAAAGAAACAAGAAGTAGGTAGGTACCTAAACTCACGAAGAAAAAAGTAATAGTAAGAAAAACCTCACGCTCTGAAGAAAAAAATTATAGCAAAAAAGTACCTCATTGTAACAAAATTTCAATAAAAAAAAAAAAATAAATAAATAAAATCTACAAAACGATTTTCTGAGATTAGTTTGATACCACTTACAAAGCCCAAGAACTAGAATGAAAAGGTAACATAAAATTGTCACCAAGCAATAGGATCAACATTCTCAACACTTTGAAGATCTATGATGTTCACAGAAGGAACATTGAACTAGTTTCTCCAAAACTGTCTCTTTTGACGCTTTTGACAGCTTTTGAAGGCAACATCTTGTAACTCGACATTATCTCCCGTGTTTGAATTTTCTCCGCCAAAATATACATCTTCTTCCTCCAACTGTTCCAAAACGGATCTAATGTCTTCAGGATCCGAAAACTTGCGTTTTTCAGCCATTTCTAACGATGAGCCAATAACAAAACTGTGGGAACGCCCACAAAAATAACACTTGCTATAGAGAAAATCTCTAGCGGTTAACTCCCCGGTGGGGTTTGTCAAACCCCAGGCACAAGAAAGTACTACACTTCACAGAAGTCTTACACGTACTAAACTGTAAAAAGGCTGAAGCCTTTAGGGAAGAAGTGGGGGGTGATATAGAAGGGGACGAGAAGAGCCAGACGTGCGGGATTCAACATGATAAACTGACTTCAAATCGCGATTGGGGTTTGACAAACCCCACGGGGCATTCCAGGGTTAAAAATAAAGAAATTCATATTCGGTTCGTTTGAAAAACGTCAAAATTGCGTGGATATTTTACAGCCCCTCGGAGAGGAGTAAAATCACAGTCAACGAAACGGAAATGTGGATACTGCAAACTGAAATCAGGTCGTTCCCCACTACCTTTTGGGGCCCATATGCGATTTTGACATGAATATGTCTTTGCTCTGGGGGGTCAACCAAAAATTTGCGTCACGCAAAAAAGATGTCACCATTTCTACTGATGTTCACGTACAACCCAGCCGTTGCTAGGGGATTGGAACTTCCGCAGTTTTCATCGCATAAAAGCGCTTGATTTATGTGATAAATATTCACATCTCAAGCTACCAATTTCCCCTCCTTACGTACCTGGCTACATTCCTAAACTAAGTTGATTGGACTACAAACAATTTTAATAAGCCGGCTACAATATTCTTAACGTAAAGCAATAGCATCATTTACTCCACTCCATAGGAAACATTTTCATCTCTTGACAACAGTCGACTGTTAACAACAAGCAACAACTCATTGCAGTGGCTTCTCCCCACAGTCCACAGTTATTTTCAACATTTCTATAAGTAAACTGTTGTTTTGTTGGAATTAGTCGGGATGCGGCCCAGGGAAAATAAATGAAATTATTTCATTTATTGTTTTATTTGATAACGTTTCGTCCTCTTACTGAGAACATCTTCAGATCTTGGTGTGTCCAGGATAAAATTCCCCCAATCGAAGACATATCCATATAACATGGTATCTGCTTGTAAGGCAGATAGTGGAACTCGTTTACGAGTTTCTTCCTACTCCCCACCTTAAATTTTTTATAATGTCGAATGCTTATGATTTATAGGCTGGATTTCGTTCAAACATTAGAGATAGTTGGTTATATATTTATGTCCAAAGAACGTATCCTATGAATTTTATTTCCCTAGAAAAATAGCCATTGCTCAGTACCGAATTCCCTTACAAACTTCTCCTATTTTTCATTGCCTACTTGATCAAGCTTGGTTATTATCCGTATTCTTTTATTTTTTTATTGTTGGTATATCGTTTGTACTATACCATTTACGAATTAAATCACATTTAAAATACTCATAAAGAAAAAATAAAAGTCTTTTTTTTTTTTACAAAATATTTAAAAAATCTATTGCAGCAGTAGGAATTTCTATTCTTACCTACCAAATTGCTGGTTTGAGTTTGTTTTGTTAACATTTTTTGTTTGTTGTTCTCGGTTTCATGTCCCGTTTTTTATTCCGCGTACTTATGTAATACAATTGTGTGATATTGTCCAGATCAACAAGTATCAATTGTGGATAAAAGTGTGAGGGAGAAACGACTACATATATAAATATATGATTTTGCAGGCAGTAGTGTAATAGTGCTCCTCAGTTCGTCCGGAGGTACCTATTCGTATTTATCGTAGTTTTCAACTTTATGGCTATTAGTTAATTGGCTAATATTTTTTCTTAATACTAGTAGGTATGTGTTAATAATCCATAGGTAGGTTTGTAAATATGAAAGCGTACGTGATTTCATATCATTACAAAAAACCATTGAATATCTAATCATATGAACGTTTGACTGTTTATTATACAGTCTAATAAACAACAGAAACTAGAAATGGGTACAAAACTATACAATAAAATGAAATCGTTGACTGTTGCCCCTTCACGAAAATGACATAGCTACGCCAATGCAGCCACTAAAATCGAGTAGGGGAACTATCCATATCCATTGCATGAATTATACCTATTACCCGGTACCATAAAAAGACAATCGGACTTTCAAATGATGTCCAATTATCCAAATGAAGAAAAGTTTAGAGCAGTTCGGTCACTTACAGAGTGCTGAATACATTTCAAAGTCCAACATAAAAAAATCAGGCTGTTAAATGAGCCAAAAATGAGGATATCTAAAAGAACTGTTATTGCCCAATTCATTTTCTTAACTTTAGGATGGCACAATTTCCGAAAAAGTTCAGTTATTAATGTAATTAAGAAGATAAAATTCAATAAAAATTCCTCTTTTATCTGATCAATTACATAGTATTTTATCATATTCGTGATTGTAATACCAGTATAGCCTTCCACACCTACCTCATGTTATAATTTCAATAGTTTATAAACGAATCAAAATTACCAGTAAAAATTCAACAACATACTACCATTCAAACTCTACGGTATTTTAAATTTATAACCTCCCTGAAAATAATGGAATCTATTTGATTCCTCAGATAAGGACGTTCCCACATACGTTTCTCAACTCATGCAGACCCACAATTGGACGGGGCAACAAGAATTTCCTTCACCCGAAAACTCTTTTTTCGAATGGTTCGGCGAACATATCTATTTTTCCGAAGATAAAATCAGCCCATTTAAAAAGCCAGACAAGTGAGTATCACAAATTAGAAACAGCAGATTTAAACATATTATTTAAAAACTAGTGGATGATGCAGCCGGAAAAAACAAATTGCCGCCTAAGATCCCGCAAGACGCTAATCTCGCATTGTCATTCGAAATTCTTGTAAATTGTCGTACAATTTTATATTACATTGTTTTGAAAATTAAGGACTTTGAGGGAAAATAATTTGTTAACTACCAATTTTATTGCAAACAACTGGTTCTAAATAATATTTTGAGATTCAAAAAGAGATTTTGGATTTTCAACTTTTTTTGGAGTTCATAAAATAAATATAGATTTTTTAGCACATTTTGATGAAATTTAAGTACATTTTTCAGCATAATCTTGCACATAAAATTTTTAATGTTCTATTTTATAGTTAAAAAACTTTATTTGAGCAATATTCTGCTAAAAATACATAAGTTTAACGATTTTAACCGTTTTTTGCTATTTCTAGTGATTTTTTCAGCACTTTTTCTGAAAGTTGACCATTTTAATGTTCTCAAAAAATGCTGTCCAACTAACTCAATCCTATCTCCTCCTATCTCAGTCTTAAGTTATCGTCTGCAAGGAAACATATATACATAAATACATAAATATATAGGTGTATATATATATATATATATATATATATATATATATATATATATATACACGCTCCTGCTCAAAATTAGAGCACCACCATCCATTTCTTCGTTTGTCCCCTTGTGTCTCCCCTTGTCAACTATCAACCAAAACTTGATTAGAGACAGGCCGAAGGCTCCAAGCCCTCATACGAGCTAGAGGAGGTATTATGAAGTATTAAAAAGCAAAACTGACATTCTTTTTTTCACATTTACAATTTTTATAATTTTACCACAAGGTACATTTTTCTTTAATTTTATCCATAACATCTTTTCTTCAAGAATTTGTGCCTTTTTTGGTTACTGTATTCCTTCTGTGTTTTCAAACAATGTGTGCAGATGAATAAAAACTTAATGAGGGAAAACCGAAGGGGACAAACGAAGACATGGATGGTGGTGCTCTAATTTTGAGCAGGAGTATATGTATATACGTATATATGTATGTATGTTAGAGATGAGTCGATACCAAAATTTATCGATTCCCGATACCGATACCGATACCTAAAAAATCGATTCCCGATTCTCGATACCGATACCATCGGCGCATAATACCTAACTTACCTGTAGGTGAAAAACAAAAATTCCTCTTGAACTAGTAATATATTCAAATTTGTATTCTCTCTAATTCAGATTAATTCTTATTACAAATTCTAAATTTCAGATTTATATTTTCATTCAAGGCTTTAGTTAATTTGATTTGTGCAAATACAAAATTTGATATTTTTTTGTTATCTATCAAGTATCAATTAATAGGCAACTTTTATTACCTAGGATTGATTTCTTTCTGAATAAAACAAGTTAAGCAGACTGACTTGGTTTTTTAGTTTTTCGTCGGTAACTGTAAGGTATTTCCAAATAAGACTGGCTCTAGGCTTTTATACTTGGAAAACATAGCTTTGTCTAATGCTTCTGTTGTCACAAACAAAATAACACAACCCTACTTGAAAACAAAGTTATAATTGTAAGTTGTGTTTTGGACAGTTCATGTTTCGCAACTGCTAACTTCACACAACCGTTGCACGGTACAACCATCTTCGTTGTTAGATGGTTGCAATAGTACCGTAGTGTAATAAAACGCCCATCACCGGGCGGTATCGGTATTGGCTTTATTGAATCGGTGGTATCGAGAATCGGTATCGGGAATCGACTCATCCCTAATATATATATGAAAAATGTTAAACTCTAGGATTCGTTTCAGAATGTCTCAAACCGGATTTCAATTAAGAAAATTTTCAATTATTCTGATTTTAAAATTTTTGAAGTCATTGTAACAGCTTCATTTTTTACAAAAATTCGCTAATATAAATATGTTGTTGATGTTTACAAAGCCCTGCACGAGATTACTCGTCCTTTGCTCAAATCATTTGGGCCGACTCTTACATGCTTGGCTGTGCGATGACGTTGTGTCGTAACTTCAACTCCACTTTCTCGTTCGTCATCACGGCCTGCAACTACGGGCCGGGAGGGATGATTGAAGGCCGAAACGTCTACTTCAGGGGCGGTCCTTGCACTCACTGCTCGAGGCTCAACTTTTCGTCTCTTGGAGGGATGTACTGCAGTCTGGAATATGTGCACCTGTGTTCGGGTATGAATCTCCTTTCAAATGGTTAATCTTGACATACGCTTATTGCTTCCGAGTCTACCTAAAGGTACCGGAAGCATTGTTTCCAATCTCGGGAGAAAAATAGTTTTTGGTCTCCAAAATCGGAATTTCCACTCGCATTTTACGTTTTAGACCATTCTGTACAAATTTGGTTCCGTGCCTGTCAGTGAGTGTGTGTGGGGCACCTAATAACATCAAGGTCATTGCCGCGACCGTGTCATGGCGCGGGGTGTGGTGCGGGGAAAGCGCCACGGAGTTACTCGAGTTGTGCATCTCAGCTGGAGTGCTCCGTGGTATCAGCACCCGCGTCCTTAGGGGTTCTTACTTGAACTGGTGGTCATTTTATTGGGGCACTTCCTTTCGTCCTGCAACTTCCCTTATCCCTAGAGCCGGCGTCGGGTAAACCTGGGCGTCCTCCCCTCTGTTTTATTTTATTTGTTTATTTTTCAATTTAATGGTGATGAAATTGTCCTTTGAGGGGAGTTTTGTATTTAAAAAAAAAAAAAAAAAAAAAAATGTGTGTGTCGTCGTGTACGCAAATCCTTCTAACAAACTTATTTTCCACAGTTTTCATCCAATTCGGATGTAATTTTCAGGGGATGTGTGGGCTAATGGGCTGACGGTCCCCTATCAGTTTCGTTGTTCTTGTTCCAATACCTCACTTTGCGCATGTGCAAACGTAAATTCTTCCAAGCATCATTTTCTCACGCCCTAGATGTCCGATGTTGCTCAAATTTGGATGATAGTTGGGAGATGACAATTTGATCATCTTGTATAAATTTCTACATGGTTGTATCATTAATAGCTACTGCGCATGCGTTAATATAGAATCATTGTAACAAGCTTATTTTCCACAGTTTTTATCCGATCTGGATGAAATTTTCAGGGAATGTGTGGTCTGGAGGGCAGACGGTCCCCTGTCAGTTCCATTGTTGCCAAACTAAAACTTCACTCTGCGCATGTGCAAACGTAAATTCCATTAGGCTCTACTTTTTTACGCCCTAGTCGTCCGATCTCGCTCAAATTTGGATGATAGTTGGGAGATGACGGTTTGATCATCCCATAACAATTTCAACACGACTGTATCATTAATAGTTACTGCGTATGCGCCAATTTGAAACACTTGTGATCCCTAATTTCCACAGTTTTCATCCGATTTTGATGAAATTGTCAGCGAAAGCGCGGTTTAGGTTGTAAATGGTATGCGCTTGCACAAACGTAAATTACATTGAGTATAATTTTTTTTCGTTTCTTAATTGACCAATTATGGAATTTCACGCTACTTCTTGATTTAATATTTTCCGCCAAGGAATTTTTCAAGATCATTTAAAACTTTTCAATGATCTATAAACTCATGATAGGTAAACGTGGACGGTATAACACCCAACTTGGCAGACGTTTTTAAGATTATTTCAATCTAGAATACCTGAAGAAACTAAGGTAGTAATCGTCAAGAATTAGGTGACTTCAGTATTGTCTGAACAATCAGTGTTCCTTGTTGTATACCTATTCCACGACGGAAATTGAGATCGGTGTTACGCATGCTACTTACTAGAATATCAAATATACTGCCTATATACACTGCTACCTATCCCAAACAGTAAACTTTGCCCTATAACTTGAAGAAAGAAGGTTATTCCGGCTTGACTGAAATCTGTTGCTGGGGTTTGTGTAATTCCTTTCTTGGATTATATACTTGGGAGGACCTATATTCTTAGACTGAGAAGGGTGGCAAAAGGGTCCCGCCCAGGTGTTCAATTTGACGTCATCATTGCAAACTTTGAATAATCATAGTATGATGGAATCTGCTTCCATTTAAAAATAGTTTAAATATATTTTTCTCAACCATGGGTAGCGCTCATTCTTGAGATAGTCAAGAACGAGAGTACAGCAAAGTCGAAATAAATAGGGACTTCCACTGACATTCATGTCTTCACTGGCGAACTTAGTGTTTCTCTACCGGGACTCTAATTCGTCTGCGTGTGTACCTTTTCCGCGCTGCATGCCGCAATCTTGCAGTTATCAACTTGAAATTTGATAAGCAGACTTTTTAGACAATCTGAAATTTAAGCGACGATCCAACGACAGGAACTTGTAGTTGTCGACTACGATCCTCCTCAAATCAACCGAAGATCTAGTTTAGTATCGATGTCAATATAGTTTTCACCACACAGAATCGACAGGAAGTACCTACTATAAAATCTTTAAAAGTTGCCTCTGACGACAATACGACGTCGTTGCCACTGACGTCAGTCATTGTCAAATCATCATAAATCGAGTTTGTACATAACCTCAAACTTCGTGATACACTTGGCAGGCGGAATCACTAGTTATATTTTCTGGACGGTTCCTTTGATTGCGTTCGGTTCTTTATCTTAGGGTACCTAATGTGTACTATATTTCGTTCTTGGTTTTATTTCATTTTTGATGAGTTTGACGACGGGGATGTACCATGTCCATGGAGCAAGGTCAATCTAGGTAAGGAGGATCTAGCAATGCTGAAGGGCATCTTGTATTTCCCAAGGATTTAAACATGGTAGAAAATAACAAAAGGACCCATAAAAGTTGAAAAATTTTGTAAACAGGTTCATTAAGAAATATGTATATATATATACTATAATATACACTAATGCTATCGTATCAGGGTAAAGGTGACTGCTGAAGTTCACTGACACAATTACCACTTGGTATTTTATAAGATCCAAATCACTACCATCGTTATTAATATAATTTCATCATTCACCTTACTTATAGTATAACTGCTAACATGTATGCCTATTTTTGCATAGGTGCTGACTCCTTTTTCACAAGATTCACCTCGATCTCGTTCTTCTATCTCTTCGTACTTACAGCGGTTCTTCACTCAAGGAGGAAAACTTATTAAATCCAGTGAATGGGCTACAACATGCTTCAAAAGTATTCGTAACAATCGATCATGGTATGCCATTATGAAACCAGCAATTTCTAGGGGCGTTCAACGTGGCTAGCATACCTCGATTGAAATCCCTTTCTACGAACATTCACCGGAAATAAAATGGAGCGGATATAGCAGAATTATGTATTACTAGGATTACGTATGGTGACAATATTTCGTAAAACACCCACATAATTGAAACGGATGATGTAGACGGATATAATTTTTAATGAAACTTGCATAACGGAAATGCAATCTCCTTATTGGTTACGACAGACTATCATAGGAACGAAATATTGAAATTCTCCCGTACCTACGAGTGCCGTTGAGTAACTTGAGTGAATATTAAAATTCATATTTTTATTTTATTTTTCTTTATTAATTTATTTTATTGGTTTATTATTTTCAATAATAAACTTTTTTAATCGAACAATAAAAAAACAATTTTTTCAAAACCCCCTGATAATTTTTTGGTTTACGTTTCAAGACGCGTAGAATCCGAAAATTGAATTTAAAAAAAAATCCGTCCGTCCGCCGTCCGCAGC
This sequence comes from Adelphocoris suturalis, assembly GCA_030762985.1. Lineage (NCBI taxonomy): Eukaryota > Metazoa > Arthropoda > Insecta > Hemiptera > Miridae > Adelphocoris > Adelphocoris suturalis. Next base: position 42,913,174 of record CM061049.1, read on the forward strand.
TTTTCTCCGAAAATACTAGACCGAACTAGAAACTTTTGGTAAAAATCAAGCATTTGGGGTCTAGATGGTCCTAGAAGCTTGGCATAAATTTTTATCAACCCTAAAGGGTTGTATTAAAGGGCTAAACATTTTTAAAAAATCGAGATCTCGAAAACTTCTAAAGTAACAGTAATAATTGTTTGCTTGTTAATGATAATTTCAATCTCAAAGAATTGATTAAAACCACCCGCAACGCTGTACGTTGAACAGTTCGCTATCCCTAAGGGCTTGAACAACGAAGAAAAACCTTCGAATTTCTAAGCGCAGGAAGATAGAGAAATCACGCAATGCCAGCGGATCTATGAATTAGACGTTAGACGCTTCAGTTCCATCAAATATCGCTAGATAATAATACTGGAATACATAAAAATTGCCTTTTAAATATCAGCTGATATTGGAATCATCAGGTGATGTAGTTCCAATGGAATTTATTATGACGTTTCTAAATCGAGTTAATTAACTATTGTCCGTGTGAAGTACCTACTAGTGAAGTATTCGTAGGTACCTAAATACTAAATTTCATCGCTTAAATTGCTTCCAAGTCTACTTATAGGTAGCGGAAGCATTGTTTTTACTTTCGAGAGATTTACAAGTTGTGGCCTCCACTAAAATCATACGGCTGTTGTTATTTTTACAGTGGTAAAATAGCCACTCGCATTTTACGTCGTAGACTATTCTGAATAAATTTAGTTCCGTGTCTTTCCCAATCTCTGTGTGTGTATCTGTGTGTAAATGCCTGAAAATCATCGTAACAAGCTTAATTTCCACAATATTCACCGTTTCTTATGAAATTTTCATGGTATGTGTGGGTTAGGGTGAAGATGGTCCCCTGTGAGTTTCGTTGTTCCCAAATCAATACTTCACTCGGCGGATGCGCACACGTAAATTCCATCAACCTTTTTGATTCCGAGATTGCAAGGCAGCGGAAGCTTTGTTTTCACTTTCGAAATGAAAAAAATTTTTTTGCTCCAAAATCAAAATTTCCACTCGCATTTTGCGTTTCACAGCCTCCTGAACAAATTTGGTTCCGTGTCTGTCTGTCTGTCGTCCACATTTCCTTGTAACAGCCATAACTTCCACAATTTTGATCCGATTTACGAAATATTCTTGTTACGGTCCTTGCAACAGCCGTAAATTCCACAATTTTGATGCGATTTTCTTCAAATTTTTAGGGATCGTGCGGGCATAGCTCTACATGGTCCCCTATCAGTTCCGTCATGATCGAATCAACGGTAGCCTCTGCTCAGGCGCAAACAAAATTTTCTTGTTTCGGTCATAACTCAGGCAATTGTGAACGGATTTCTGTCAGATTTTCAAGGATGATGCGGGCAAGGTTTCTTGAGGTCCCGTATCACATTCTTTGCGATCATCAGCAGCGGTACGCTAGGCGCATGCGCGAAAGTGATGTTTTTGTTACGGTGACGTACTGTGAAGGTCACGAGGAAGCTCATGTGCCATTTCCTTGGCAGTGTTTTTTTTTTTTTTTTTTTTGTTTTTTTTTATTATTTTTTTTTTTTTTATTGTGAAGCGTAAAATTGCGTGGTCTTGGAATCGTAAAAGTGAACCCATCTCAGACGCAGGATGCGCCATAATAAATTATAGGCCAATGATCTGCGTACAAGGGATATCTAACACAGAAATAATATATCTAAACCATTGTGTAATAATTAGCTGCGTTTTTTTTCTTCTTTTTTTGTTTGTTTATCAAAAACTCGTGCCGGAGTTCAAAAACTGTGGCCAGGCTTTCCTTCACCATTAACGATCTTGCAACATGTGGTATAAAAACAGTGACCATGACCTTAACAAAGAGCTGCTTTAGTGGTAGAGTTTGAATGAACGAACTAAATCAATCGCAACGAAATTGTCAAAACTCGTTTCAATGAAGAAAACGGAGGTTAGTGATGAACTTTGTCTCTTTCTGCGAACAAATAAAGAGTAACCATGTTAAATTGATTATTGATTCCGACGGTTAGGTCATCCTCAGGGACATACAGTAACAACATGTTGTTATTATACCTTCTTAGTTATTGTTTGTTTCTGATGATGACCTATATTATATATATATTTGGTCTATATGACGCACTATTATTGGCACTCCAAAAACTCCGTCTACGTTTCACTTCGGTATGGAAAAAAAATTAGGATGGAGGGGAATACTTTTGTGTACAATTTACAGCACTCCAAGTATAACTTCAAATCCTATCAACGTTTTTTGTTTTCTCTTTGAACAGCCCATGGAGACTTTTGATTGGGTTATCGAAAGCTATCTTGTGATAATTGTTTCACAGGAATTCTAAGAAACCCAAATTCAATAAGACAAGGTGTCTGTTGCGTAGTGGAGAAAATATTGTTTAAAAGCACGCTGTATTGATATTACATATTCAATAATTCCGTACCCCACCACACCTTAGCTTTATTTTGAGTCGTCGCTATGTTCGCTGTTTTAATTAGGGACGAATATTGATTGATATGTAGATCTAGGTTTCATTAATTAATTACATCTAGTTTTAATCAAGTAATTAGTCGTCCCGAGCCCACTAGGTGATAGAGTAATAACCCATATGTTGCCTCATTAACTGCAGCCAGTCCTAGTCCTGCCCCATGTAATCAGTTCAATATTAATCAACGCCTAATAAAGTACATTCTCGTGTAGGGAGTATTCATTCAATCAGCCCTAAAGTACACACCTCCCCATAATAATGTTGACCTATAACTGGAAGAGATGAAAGCATAATTCATTAATTTATTGTTATGTCTATTCCATCAAGTTGGAGCCCAAAGGCGTTGAAAGGGCAATGAATTAATTTAAAGATGACAAGGTTATGTGGAGGAGTGGCTTCCAATTTCCTGGATGTTATTGATCGATTTTCCGTTTCTTTCGATATTTGAGTAACTACGAGGTCCCGCTGTCCTTCGGCATGAGAGTGGTCTCACATCAAGGCAGTACAGATTCACATGGAGGAAATTCTGCACTGCATCTTAACTACTTACGTCATACCTGTGAATCTATCATACTCTCGAATCTCGGTCCACGGATACTGATCTACGAAGGTGTAAGAGCTATGGAGCCTCATTATCATTATTATAAACACGTTTATTTACGAAATTTACACCATTACATTATTATTTTCATAATACAAACACATGAACCGCTTTGGTTAGGAAACCGTCAGTGGGAAATTCGCCTTACAAAAGCAGAAGAGCACTCTACAAACAAGTATGGAGGGACCCGAACGTAAAATTTTTCACTTACTACATACATAAAACCTTTTCATTAAATTAAATTACCGTATAATAACTAGTTACATTACATCACAGTTACATATGTTACACAATAAGTATTACATTAAATTAACTTATAGTAGTGTTTCAAATTTATATAGGTAACATAAATATCTATAAGTAAATTAACAATAATATTATTTTTCTGCTTTCAATACCTCTACATTAAGAACGTCGTTGTTCTTATTAAATTCATCTACCAAGATTTCTCTGTAGCGCCACGCATCCCTATAATAACCACACAAATCACCCCAGTTTCGACCGTTCAATATCTCCAATAGCTCATCCCTTGACAGCTCAGCCTTGCAAAAATACGACTTTCTGTAGAACCTCAGAGCAGGACATTGTGCTATGGAGTGCTCCGTAGACTCGTTCAGTCCTCCATCCTCGACACTTCATAATTATTATAGCATCGCTGAAACTGAATGTCGATAAATACTCGACATCAAGATTGAGATGCTGGTTGAGAAGGTGGAATCTAGCAGTGGTTGGCCTACTTTTCAATAACTCGCTGTGTAAAGAGGCTTGGTATGGAACATTCCTTCAAATCATTCCCAAGGCTGTCAGCCTTGTGACAGTTCCCGTCAGATCCAAGAGGATGCGCGTCTATCCGTCGCTCTCGCGCCGGTTTGAACCTGTAATTCTCGAGTTTTTGGAATGCTGCGTTTGGCGATAGATGAGAATCAGAGAACCGGAAAACCAATCTTCTCCGAACATAGCACATACGCTGTTAGTACGAGTTGTATCTCTTATGGTACTGTCACACATCCCTCTCTTTATGTAGCACGGATTTAGGCTCCTAGAGGGTACTTAAGTCCGTGACAGCTTAGAGAACCTATGCTCCGATCTCAGGAACCTCGATACATAATGGCCATTCAAACTGAGTGCAAAAATATGGACCGGCTCCTGCTTCGACTCCAAGTAGGTACACCACATAGTTAGGAGTGTTCTGGGGTACCCGAAACAGCCTTTCTAGAAAATACCTCTTTTCCCCATTTTCTATTTCCCCATTCCTGCTACCCCCCAGACCTGAGCTCCATAACTTACGGGAGATAGCAGCACTGAACGAAAGACCACTGGAATGTCAATGTTCAAGTACAGTGTGGTCCAAACAGGATTCACTCCAGCTCGCGCCAATCTCCCTTTTTCCTCAAAATGGCCAGCCAAATTCAGATTTATGCAAGCTGGAGGCCCAGGTATTAGTTGGAATTGGTTGTAGCTATAGCTTACCCTTCTAGATACCATTTCTCTCGTCTTGCGAATTCGCTATTACCTGTCCTATACACCAATCTGGGATATCATCAAATTGATCTCAAGACTCGATGACTTGACATATTCCTTCAGTCTACCAATCATCCTTTGGAGATCTATGGAGAGAAATAAAGAGTTCATCCTAATATAGAAAAATAAACAACCTTATAGCAACCTTTTCGTGGCTATATTTCTAATTCGAAATGCCCTCTCGTTTGGAACACATATTTTTGAGAGCTCGCATCGATTTCAGATGGATACTAATATAGAACACTATGTATAAAAAAAAAATTTCTGAAGACAATGCAACTGGAGGGGAACTATTTACATTCTGATCCATACATTCCTTGCAACTAGCATCACATTAAGATAAAAACTGTGGAAATTATTTCAAAGACTTCACACTCACGTATGCGCTGTCACTACTAATGATACAAATCATGTTAGAAGTGATATGGAATGCCTAAATCTCTTCTACAACTGACTATCAAATTTGAGCAAGATCGGATGACTAAGGTGTGAGAAATTGATGCTTGGTGGAAAAACGTTTGCGCATGCGCTTTCTGAAATATTGAATTGAGAACAATGGTACTAATAAAAGGCCATCTACACTATAGCCCGCACATTCCCTGAAAGTTTCATCAAATTCGGATGAAAACTGTGGAAATTAAGCTTGTTACAAGGATTTGCGAACACACACACACAGAGAGACGCGGAATCAAAGTGGTTCAGAATGGTCTAACTACAGTGGTCGCCAAACTTGTAAGCGACTCAGCTACCTTACAGCTACTAAATATTACTGTGAGCTACCCAACAAAATAGGAAAGAAATACATGTTTTGCTTAAATCACACAGTCGTTTATTACCTGTGAATAAACATTTCCAGCTTATTTTAAATCTAATTAAATTACATTTCTAAAATTGCAATAATATCTTAAGAACTTGAATAAAAAAATATTTGCATTAGAAAAGCGTAGTTCAGTGTGATGGGTAGCACTCTTTTTTGTCATCAACAATCTTCTTAATGTTAGGCTCATAGGTCCTAGCGGCCATTCGAATGCAATTGTCCAAAAGTTCATCCGTCAACCTGTTTCTGTACTTGTTTTTAATGAATTTCATACTGGAAAATGAGATCTCACAGGGATATGTTGAACATTGCCTTCACTCATAAACCAATCTGAACCAAAATTGGATATTTTTGCTTAGGAACAAAAGGCCAAATATTTTCATTGCTTGAAGTGAGAGATTTCAATGAAAGGGACTGTGTTTTGTTTTCATGTGTCGTCGGTCTGAGATGCGTAGCGCAAATCAGATTAGCCAACCCAAGTACTCTCTTCTGAAATTTCCTCGCCGTAGTAGCTCGCGATCTACGGTTCGGTGAACACTAGTTTAACAAAAGCGAGTGGAAATTTTGATTTTGGAGACTAAAATTTTCCTCCTCCCGAAAGTGTAAACAATGCTTCTACTACCTATAGGTAAACTCTGAAGCGAAAAAGATACTAAGTGCTTAGCTTTGGAAATCATATTCCACCAAATTCTCTGTCGTGTAATTCATCGACACTAAGGTTGGGGAGATGGTGGGTGGTGCCACCACCTAACAATGACAATTACGAGAGCAACTTTCAAAACAAATTAATAAAATATATTCAAGTAAATTCTAGGAGCTCTTTACACTTATTTGTTTGTCAGATTTAAGAATATTAATTTCTGAAATGGAATTCAACGAGTAACATTATCCTTCCTACGAATGGGTTCTGGGACTTGATTAAGTAATTCAACATAGAGCACTTAGACTAAACTCTAGGAAATTAATGTTATACTCCGCCAACGCCATCTTTACTCTTCAGTAACAGCTAAAAACTGAAGATAAAGAAAATTAAATCTCTCCAGGTTCTTAAACTTTTCAAAAACAATCTCCAAACGTTTTTCTCCAGTTGAAATATCGCTTGCTTTGGATCCGGCTAAGGGTTAATTTGCGGGGGACGGCCATTCGTTTTCGTTTAGTCATTGGCAGCAAAAGTTCACAAAGTAAAGTTTACAACGGAGTTTTTCGAAGGTGTAACTTCGAGCATTAACGGAAAGCCGCGTGGCTGCGGCTTTTAATTTATTAGGTGAGGAAACCGCACTCAACATCGTGGAACACTGGAAATAATTCCCATTCTGAAAAAGAATGAGTAACGAGTTAGGTGTGGCACATACCTCCTTTGTTTCAATAACCTGATTGTATAGATCACAGAACATTGTAGTGAAAGAGAGTAATTGGGTCAGTCTCGTATAATTTGACCGTTTGGCTTATCGGAACCCTGCAAGTAGGAGAGAAACAAGCTAATTTTTTTAATAAAATTTGATCTAGGGAGAGCTTAGAGCAATCTCATTTTCTTGAAATTCTCAATGACTGTGCTATCCTGATGAATGGAAGATAGGTACGTACGACTAACTCATTCTTCAAACCAAGATGAATTGGGAAAACATGAACAACAAACTTGGTACGTAGAGATCGCAGAAAATCAAATAGAGACCAGCATTTTCAGCTGTGGTGGTTATAAATCCTCTTCATTTATTTTAGGCACCTTAGGTCCGAGTCGTCCATGACCGTTTCTTTCCCGAATCGGAACAGTCTGCAAAATATTTCGTTGTTCGATCTGTTGGTCACATCAAACATGTACCTAACTACCGTTAAGTTACAGCCTGCCTTCTCTCATGTGCCGCTGTTTTTGAATGAACTCCGAATAGAATAAACGACGTAAGCTCTACTATATTACCAGTACCTATACCTAGGTGAAAATAATAATAATAAACCACCTCCTGCCGTCACTCGGGATACTGCACCATTGAGCTGAGGGTGATACTGAACTCAACGCCATATTTTGTTTATGAATCCCGTTGAGTGTGCATTTGTGTGGCACACTCAGAGCACTCTCAAGCTCGCCCTCATATCACGTCTGGGATCGCGCTGAGTGCATGGATTCCCTCATCGGTACACTTAAGGGCCCACTCAGACTCAATTCCCGTCGATCAATTCCACCATTAGTTTCATTAAAACATATCAGAGAACAATAGTGTTTAAAACGTAATTTTCTCCTACCGTACGAACCCGTAATTGAATCTAATTATAAGAAATATTTAAATGATCCATACCTACGTTAAAGATTAATGTAACTAGGAACGCGCGCTGAGTATTTCGGAAACGGTCCGCTGCCGCCGCCGGCCGCCATCTTTGAATGGGGCAAAAGACCAGCGCCGTGCATTGTAGCTGTACAGGGATTCGCCTTTCACAGTTATAATTTGCTGTTATAAACATTAATGGACTGAATCGAGTGGCATTAAGGATATAATTAATGTTTAATAATGTTCTATTAATAATACCTTAACGCCTCAAATTTAAAAAAGAAGTGACTATTCATAGTTCCTCTAAGTAAACCGCGCATTCCATGCTATATAGTTCGTTTATGGAGACTCGGAATCCATAATCAGTTAATGGAAGATTGAAACGAGCTTGATATAGACTAAAATTAGTGGATATCCTCTAAAGCGTCTTTGAGTTTGTATGAGCCTAATTGGAATTTTAAGGGACGAAGTTAAGGTATTGTTCCCTCATCTTGCCGTTGCTTTGGAAGGGATGTTGTTACAAGTGAAGCAGAGCTCGCTACCCCAGCGAAACTTGAGACAGGTCTGTTGCCAACGGGGGTTTTCCTCAACAACAAGAGTCGGATAAGCCTCAATAGATACGTTGTTTAGTTTGTTCCACTTGTAGTAAACTTCGCGTACTTTAACGATGGATTGCGTTACACCTATTAGTTTCGAGAGTTGGGAATTTCGTAACGTGGTAGGTCCGATGACTGACATCGAAGTATAATCATCAAGTTCTGTCTCATCCATCCAAAAAACGTCTGCTAAGTTGAGTGGGCATTAAAGCTTTCTCACATATTGTAGCATAGACGTATGGAATTAGTCGAAGAAAAAATTACGAGTCAAAATGACTTACCTATAGGCCAGCGTTATAGGAAATTAATGTTGGCGCACTACTATTAATCCCACGGCAATGAAATTTATAGGGGATCGTCTTGGAGCTAAACCGAAATCCTTGAAAAATTCATAAAAATCGGTCTATTAGTTTCGGAGTTTTGTCTGCGTCGATCAATTTAAGTTTTGCGCATGCGCTATAGTCATTACTCTACCAATTGCGATATAATTTATGGGGCATTTTTCTAGAACTTACCTAATAACCTATCGAGTTCGAACAACGAAAACGGACCAACAAATGATGAGAAATCGACGTAATGAGAAATTCACGTTTGCGCATCCGCACAGGCTATTTTTGATCGACGGTATCGACAATTATGGGGGACCGTCTAGGAACTAACCCGCACAACCGCTAAAAATTCCATCGGAGTCGAACTGAAATCCCTTAATTTCATTAAAAAAACATGCTTTTCAACATACAAACATACCCTATTTAGTGAAGTAAAAGTAAAATTGACTACTTTTAGGTACCGTTCGAAAACTAACAGTTTGGGGAAGTTTTTTGAGTAACGTGTGCGAGAATTCCGTGGGATTGTCCATACCGCTTAAAAATACACGTAGTTATTCATTTTTAACAACATATTACCTTTAGGGTAGATTCCAGCCGACATTACCTTCATAACTAGCACGTTATGTGGCTTATCCGAAAGGAAATTTATTGCTCTTTCCAGAGGTATCTTCTTTTGACGTAATTATTTAGTTATTTATGGCCGATAAGATAGCTATTGCCTAAAATAAGGTAGTTATTGTCGGAAATAAAGGTAGTTATGGTTAAAAACCAAAAAAAAAAAAGCTTAAAAAATTGAATAATTTGAAGAAAAAAAAGTTTAAAAAAATCTTTAGGAGAAACTTTTGATTAGAAATTAGTTTTAGAATAAGTGGGTGAAGTTTTCCGGATGTAACGTGAGACACCCTGTATACGAATCCTTGCCTTCATGACTTAGTTTCTGAATTCTGAATTATTTAAGTCCCCTCTACCTATCTTTGGATAGTGCAAAAACTTTTTTGTTTGTTACATAAATCTTAGAATCGGGCACCCCAAATTACTCTCCAAGTTTCACTACGATATCTTTAAAAAAAAGTTACGGGTGGGGGGGGGGGGTTTACTATTGGGACACACTGTATGTGTACCTCTCACAAAAATTGCACTAATTCGCGATTCCAAATAAGCTTTGTAGGGCGTGCAAGTTAATTTGTACTATAATTGCCTAGGATAGCACGGTGCACAAACACTACCAAATAGCAGAGCAACATGCATTGGACGGAGTTCGAGCTGTAAACAACGCAGCAGGCTCTTAGTCATTTACAAAACATTGATAGGAATATACTACATTTACAAATGTAGGATCGAGGTTCCAGGTGGTTTTGTAACGTCTGTTCGGGAAACAAACGAGGGGCTCTTGTGTTCTGGTCGTTTGTCTAAGTCTTCAACATACCACCACTCAAAAACTAAGGTTGGAATTCGCAAAGCCTTTTGAAGAATTTCCCGCTTCTGAATTTCGGTCGAGCATTAATCTTTCCGGGAAGTTGATCAAGTTGATTAAATCAACTTCATTCGCCTCAACGTTTTTCGATGGAGCGCTCAAGTGCGGAACATTTTCTCCCCCGGGTTGTTAGCCCATCAACAAGTGACCTAATCAAGGGTGTTGTAAACAAGTTTGTTCTGGGCTTAATGAGTTTAGCGCCACTTTACCGGACCGTTTATAAATTCAGTCTCTCCCATAATGCTCGGCGAGAGGACTGAAAGTGATTTAAACAATGTGGATTTTCAGGTCGTTCGAATACTTTTTGTTCTGAGTGAACAATGGAACGACTTTGTTGGATCTATCTGGCCCATTCGGTATGACAAAAAGATCGCCATGGAGAGAGAGAGAGAGAGAGAGAGAGAGAGAGAGAGAGAGAGAGAGAGAGAGAGAGAGAGAGAGAGAGAGAGAGAGAGAGAGAGAGAGAGAGAGAGAGAGAGAGAGAGAGAGAGAGAGAGAGAGAGAGAGAGAGAGAGAGAGAGAGAGAGAGAGAGAGAGAGAGAGAGAGAGAGAGAGAGAGGAGAGAGGAGAGATTGAAATAAAATACACAAACTTCGTGAAAAAAATAAATAATTGCCTCCAACATCATAGGATTTTGGCTCATTTGAGCCTTGGATCGGAGGTTAGGTACCGAGAAACCGTCAAAACACTAAACCAAAATTTTGTTGATCGCTAAACTTTTGACTACCCAATGTAGGTGTCAATGGTGCCAGTGTAGATTCAGAAAATTTAACAATACTGCCTAGTTATAACGAGATCTCAATTATTCACTTCATATCGACTCTCTGCTTCATTACACGTGAAGATCATGTAGTCTTAAATATTAACTTCCAAAAAACTACATTAGACCGAAATAATAATTTAGTACAAATAACCTTTCAAAACCATAAAATATAATTTTACAACACAAGTAGGCAGCGACTCTGATTTCTGAATACATGACCACTATGTTAACAATAACTTTCATGATTAACAATCTTATTATTTATAGTTTTTAATTTATATTATTCTGTATATGTATATTTTTTATTTTTTATCCCCCAGGCACCTATTCTATTTTGTATTTCACTTTTAATTATTTATCTGTTTCCTCTGAAAGTTGAAGTGATCAATTAGTTCTTTCCTGTATTTAAGCGCTTCAGTCAAAAACTTATATA